>OZ024875.1:22277474-22954364 GCA_964017185.1 Rugalucina vietnamica | reverse complement strand
ATTCAGTAACAGACCCACTTCAATGATGTCAATGTTTTCAATTTAGACGGCTAACTATTATTAATATTATCTATACAGGAGTGAGCATGTTCACAGCACGCACCTTCACTGCACAGTTGCGAGCATGTAAATCCATGTTTACAACATGTACATTGTGACAGTTTGCAGTCCGTTTTTACATTTAAATCTGAGTTCAGTATCTTCCCAAAACATGGGAATTGACGATAGGCTCTGAGTGTCTTAGTTTATTGGTGCACATGTTGGCTAGTTTCATCTGAAAACTGGGAATATGTCCAAATGTTGCTAGATTAAGATGCAGAGAAAGCAGAATGGAAACATAATGAACATCCAATGTTGAGGAAACACCTGTTAAAGGACAAAGTCAGTTAATCATCGTAAGGATGGCCATAAATATCATAAGCAATATTGTACTGGCAAAACAGCTGCACCAGATATTGTAGCAGAGATACTGAAGTCCCTTGTGGAAGCCGGCCCAAGTGTGATGTGTCAAGGCCATATCAAAGTAGTTCCATAAAAACACACAGACTGTCTATTGGCGCTGCAGTAAGCAAGCATTTTGGATTTGTTAAGTTTGATGATGAGTAAGTGTCCAAGACAAAACACCGTTGAGTTATTTCAGAGCCCCCACTCATCACTATGGTGAGTGTAAAATACCCATCAATCTGGAGCTTTTAGAAAAGCTGAAATGTGATATCATGCCAACGTTTGTGGTAGCTGTTTGTGCTGAAGAAATACAGTGCAATCAAAGACCCCTTTTGCCCCGACTCTGACTTCAGGTGTCAGTGTTGCATAATGAAGGAGGTCCAGTTTGATAACAATTTGTTAAGACTGTATTTGAGTTCTGTTATCTAGGAAACATGTCCCCTATTGGTGTTGATTGTTAACTGTCTGCTGCTAGGGGTGACACACTGCAAACCTAGTCTGGTTAATGTCCATGAACCGCTTCCCCTTCTCCCCAACTGGAATCTGTTGCCGAAGGGCAGGTGCATTTAGTTGGATGAGAAGTGTAATGCTACATACAGTAGAAACCTAGGTCATGACTGTAGTTACACTTAACCCCTTGAGACATTATGAACAGTAAGAAATTGCAATGTCATAGCGAAGAGTGAAGTAAGCTGGGACTCCATTTTTCCAAAGCTAAAAGAAAGTAATGTTTTGTAATATCCTCTCTTTCCCACCTGGTTTCTGGATGGATGGTTTAATTTCATTATGTCAGTTCTCGTACTTTCCATACTTTGGACCCCAGGATTGATGTTTATTCAGTCTTGGCATCAAACGAGACAGGCCCATCCGTAGGCAGGTCGAAAACGGGAGTTACCACCGAGAAAAAGCACCTGACACACTCAGTTTAACTCTCATAGGTCCCATGCAGAGCTCGATCCAACACTCAGGACATAGCAGTAAGATTATCAACGGCAAAGAGCGGCAATGAAATCAGCAACCTTTTTCACTTTTCCACAGGAGCCACCTCTAGGATTTAGATATTTTGATACACTCAAGCAAGATGGGTTGTTTAAGGCAAGGAGAGTGCAGCAAAGGCTGGAATGTTTTTGAACATTCAATAAGCTAAACATTGTTGCATAGAAGTATGCCTGCCCATTGGGGCCGTGAGAAAGGCATATGGGCAGCAAAGCTTCTCATCATCCGAGAGACCACCTTATTACTTGTGAACCATTTAGAAGGTCAGAGTCTGCCCTACGAAAGTGAATTAATCAGAACACACATACATATAAGACTTAGTTGTTTACTTGGGTTTTTATATTCAATGCACATTTTGGATCTCATGACATCCCCAACTTTGGATAGAAGCCCCATATAATGATATAGATTTGATGATAAAGTGATAATTATTATCCTTTAGCCCTTACTTTATTCCCAAAGCACGCTACAAGCACAATCTAGTCAGTCGGTCGTCAAAAAAATGAACATCAAATTTGCATTTGTGGGTGGGGTAAATCAATGTTTATTTAACATTAAAAATCACCAGTTTCGGCTTCATTTCGGTATTTATGATGACTATTACTATAAAAGATTATCATTTCCAAGCTAGTTACTAGATTTTTACCTCAAAACGCCTTCTCAAATAACGGTAAGAGCTGATTGACATATCAGCAGTAGTTTCACAATGGTAAAACATGTGTCAAAAACACATTATTTTTTCAATCTGCATTATGCCGTCAATCTGCAGTTGTGACTAAGAGCCTAAACCAAGGCCAATCCGGAACGAGGCAGGGCCAAATCGGAACAAGGGTGGGCCAAATCGGAACAGGGGAGGGCCAAATCGGAACAGGGGAGGGCCAGTTGGAAATTGCAGATAGAGTACTAGAACCGTGGTTTTCTAGGAAAAATGAGATATCAATATAGTAGAATATGATAAAGAAAACATGTATTCATCATATTTATATCCACATTTGAATATATTATTCAAATATTTGAGGAAATATACATGCCCTTAATTTGCTAATACTAAAGAAGACCTAGATACATTCTTCAAATATTTGAGAAAACATATATTCATCAAATGTTTTTCCAAACCAGAAGGACTTGATATATTCTTCAAATATTTGAGAAAACATATATTCATCAAATCTTTTCGAAATCAGAAGGACTTGATATATTCTTCAAATATTTGAGAAAACATATATTCATCAAATCTTTTCCAAATCAGGAGGACTTGATATATTCTTCAAATATTTGAGAAAACATATATTCATCAAATCTTTTCGAAATCAGAAGGACTAAATATATTCTTCAAATATTTGAGAAAACATATATTCATCAAATCTTTTCGAAATCAGAAGGACTAGATATATTCTTCAAATATTTGAGAAAACATATATTCATCAAATCTTTTCGAAATCAGAAGGACTTGGTGTATTCTTCAAATATTTGAGAAAACATGTATTCATCAAATGTTTTTCGAAATCAGATGGACTCTATATATTCTTCAAATATTTGAGAAAACATATATTCATCAATTGTTTTTCGATTTGTAGTTACACTTGAATCGTTAAAAGAGTAATATACATGTATGTTTCAAATATATGATAATATATATGCGTTTTACAACAAAAGATACAAGTAGTAAGTACATTACCCGTGTTTAAGCCATATAAGTATATGTAGTTATCAAATATTTTAAAACCATCTACATTTTATCTAGCTTCTGATTGCGAAACATTCTTTAATATTTGGAAAAATAAGTCAGTTGCATGTAAGCCCAAGGCTTAGAAATTGAAAAAAAACAAAAAACAATATTTCTGACTGTTTTTTTTTTTTTTTTTTTTTTTCAACCTTTGTGGCTAGTCTATAGACCATGGCTCGATTTCTAATTCTCAGCCAATTCAACATGATAAACGTACAGAAATAGACTTGCCAAGGGATGAAACACTTAACGATGAATTAAAATATAGATACTGTTATATTGTTTTAACAGAAAAGGCAGTAATTAGCTGACTAGTAGCTAGTCTATTGCAGGTGTATTTAATCTTGTGCTCTTTTACTCCCACAAATCTACGTCCTTGTGGTGGGAACATGGATTAAGTCCGTTTGGCCCGGCATGACGTAAAACTGCCACTCTTTACTACTACTACTACTACTCCCACAAATCTCGTTTGTATGTACAAATATTTAACTCCGTTATCAAACATCAAATGAGCCTGTGCCTGAGAAAACAAACAATTTTGGTTTCCGAACAGATCCGGCATAAACCAGGCTGTACAGACACAGAAGATGGCTTGAGGCTGAAAATTTTGGATTTAGAAAGTCGATTAATTGTCCTATCAATGTAGGGAAAACAAATGCGCTGATCAGCTTCGCAGTTACTGTTCTTTGTTTTCGCCATTACAGATTGTATGGTTTCTCATGTGGCGGTTCAAAATGTCCAGTCTGTTAGTGCAAACAGTAATGCATTAGTAACCACGACCGCCAGCCCCGGGGAATAGCGGGGACTTTGACTTTTGGTCCATCAAATCCGCGCTAAAAGGCCCACCCGGCGGGGACTGCTCATTGGTAAAACACTGCTGTCTTCCCCCGCCTGCTATCTTTTCAATTCACGGCTCTTTTTATCTATATTCAGCAAACCTAGGATATTCCCCCCCCCGCACTGCCGTGGCAT
Source organism: Rugalucina vietnamica (assembly GCA_964017185.1). Classification (NCBI taxonomy): domain Eukaryota; kingdom Metazoa; phylum Mollusca; class Bivalvia; order Lucinida; family Lucinidae; genus Rugalucina; species Rugalucina vietnamica. Next base: position 22,950,226 of record OZ024875.1, on the reverse strand, counting down.
CGCATTCAAAATTTTTTGTTTATGATTTATGAATTTAAGCAAATAAATAAATAAATAAATAAATAAATAAATAAATATAACTAAGCCGAGTCCATAGGAGAAAAAAAACGCGCCAGCTTGTTTCTGAATTTATATGTCAATACAGGAAAAATAGTAAAACGTGAAAGCAATGACCATGTCACAACAATATCTTTTACAGACTAGTAGCATCGCAGGTTCCACCCGCACAGGTCGTGGAACGAGAAACAAGCGTAGCCTCTGGTACCGTGTTTAGGTGAACACCAAAGTCACTGACAAGGATGTGTCGATGCAACACGTTTCTGTACGCAAACACATGAATGCCCATTTGACATGTTTGAGAGCAAAGCCAAAATGCAAAAAAACAGCGAACAGACAAACATTTGATTATGTTTGTTTGACTTGGTGCTAAATGAGTTATGGTCGTTTCTAGATGTTGCCTCCATTTAGTTGGCATTCTGTGTCAAAAATTGCAAATGTTTTTAAAATATACCCGACAAAGAAAACATTGATGAGATTTCCCTTTAAGTTCTTCATTGGTTAATGGACAAAATTCAAATTTTTCTTATTTCGTATCGGATTTTGATAAAATTCACGTTTCGAGTACTCGAATATCTGTTCTTAACCAGTCTATAAAGGAAAGACATCAACGCAGCCGGCAAACATGCTTTGAATATACGACGCTGTTGTCTTTATTAACACCAATTTGATCGGCCATGATCGTATCAGATCATAAAAAATATGCTTTAACGTTTTGCGGTTTATAAGGTTTATCTCCGGTATGCAATTGTTGTTGAAAAACGCGTCAAATGACATGAGATGCCAAGCCCGTAGAGCCTGTGTTTGAAAAAAAGAAAAAAGTAAAAGATGGAACGAATATGTGTCTCGGTATCTTAAGGTGTACTCAAAAGATTCCAAACATCATGAACTTTCCGATCACAACGACGTCCTAAAGTCACGTCGACATCATCTATTTAGATATGCAACGTCACGTTTCTCGCGTAAACGTTGTGTACATGTAGTATTATGGTGATAAGTCAATAGAAATTATACTTTTTATACTTTTTACATAAATTGTGACCAAATGCAATGTCTGTCAGGCATTGAGATGCCAGGAATAAGCATTTACAAACCTTCCTTTGCGTATTTAAGGGTATGTAATAAAAACGTTATTGAATGAATATCGTAAATTCTAACACGACGTTATCGTTATCCCCAATGAATCTAATGGAAACGTCACCGTGTGCAAATTTGTGATAATTTACTAGAAACAAAATCACGCGCGTAAGTTGGCGTATTTTTGACGTCGCACATAGACATTTATGTCCGCCGAGAAGGAGTCCACCGGAAAACATTTTAAAATGAAAGCATTTATTTATTAGTCGTGTTATAATCGAAATAATATTACTTAACGGTGAATTATCTTTTATCAACACGTGATGTTGTCGGGCAGGTGCGATAATTAATTCACTCCGAGCCATTCACTCCGAGCTGCAACGTCGTGAACTAATCGCAATCTGCCCTCCAACATTCCGCGTTAATCACGGAAATTCACCGTAAAGTAAATGTATTTCTTAAATATTCATTTAATAACCTATTAATATTCAATAGGCCAGAATGTTTTCCATGGAAACTTATGTCATATTCAATAGTTTAGAACGTTATGTCCATGGAATGTTCTATCACTTGTCACGAGTCCAAGGAAGCACGTTCCCGGCGGGACTACTTTCGCTGATCGGTCGCCATTGCAGCCATTTTCCTTTTCCACTTCAACTGTTTGAACACCGGTAAAAAAATATCACTCCGCCGTACCCCTCGAAAATAGTGCATTTAAAAATTTCATCCACACATGTTTGATGCTGAATAGTGAGAACATTTCCTACATTCTGTGTAAGATCTCGCATTTACTACAAAGTATCGCCATAATACAACATATTAGTGCACAAATCACCATGCCAAAACGGACTATATCTCATCGGAGGCTTCTGTTTGTACACTACCCCCTACTAAAATCCGGACCATTCTAGAGTGTAAAATCCACCCATAGGTATATTGCAAAATGGATTACCGGAAAATCGAGATGGTCAACCCCCCTAGGTAGTGGCACCTTTGGGTAGGGGTGTGGCTGGGCTATCAAGTTAGAGAAGACCTTTTGGTGGTGCATTGTTGGGTACCAGCTGGGAGTGTCACAAAGTGAGGGAATTTGCATTGCGGCCTATGGGAGATTTTTTACTGGTGTTGGACCAACTGAACAAACGGCGAAACTAGAATACTTGAGTGACGGTCTCACTGAATTGTAAGCCATCTTACGACTGTGCAATCATAAGTGTTATGATAAAACTGCGTATGTAAATTCTGTAAAATGTTTTCAAACGTGTTTCTTCTTTCCTAAATTGCATATTGGGGTCAAAGAAATGACCCCGAAATTAATATTTAGACAATCTTATAGTTATCTTAAGCGCAGAATTCGTCGCATAGTCAATACATAAAATTTCATCTTACTTGAAGACAAATTCCTGTAATTTCGGACAAAAATAAATTGTTTGCACTCCAATTTTCTAACATTTTCATGAAATTTGCGACCGCAACATTGTCAAAAAGTCACATCGATTTTGATGCAACGTCACACTTCTCGCGTTAACGTTTCCCGCCAGAGCGTTGCAGAATGTTGCCAACTTTTTTATCATATGACGTCGCTGTTTTCCAGTGGATAACGTCATGTAATAAAAGTGTTTATCATATGACGCAGCTGTTTTCCAGTGGATAACGTCATGTCATAAAAATCGTATGACCACACGTGTCATAACACTTTTGCGGGAATACGTAACGTCATTGACGACGTCCGTAACAACAGTGTAAATTTTCATTGGAAATATGTCCACTTGAAAAGCGATAAAATCGTGTTTAAGAAGTCAGATGATAAAACGAATCTTAAACTCGTCATTTCATTGAAATGCGAAAACATGGCATAATCGTGTTGCGTTGTGTTTGGCTGAGTATAACTACCAAAGTAAGGATGGTTTGACTTGAACCAGTTTTCTAGGCAGGCTCAGACATTAGCCTAATCAGATGAACAGTCAGCACCCAGTAACTGAATTTGAAACGGCACAAGTTGATGCAATATTTCACGAAGGTAGGGGGCAATGGAGAACGGTAATTTGACGATTATGTCAATTTTACAGACATTAATGCGAGAATGTCTTGGTCGTGACTATGTGGGAAAACAAAGTAAGGATGCCTTCAGTTTTTGCCACAAACCCTTAACTTGTGTCAGAAATTATATATTTAATTGAAAAATGATATTCCTTACGGTGGACACTTTTGTAGACTAGGAAATCCTGTGACCGTTAAAGCTTAAGTGAGAGGGGCTAAGTGATTTTTGCATACTTTTGCACCTGTTTCTTGTATACGTCTTCCACACGCTTCCAAAACGTTTTGTTTCGTTTGTCAATGACAGCAAACGTCCCAGTCAAAATTTTAGTAATGTCGGACAGAGCCCACGTTTCCTAGTTGTTTATCGGCACTTTAGGGAACTCAAGTGTTTTCAAGCAATCTACACGGTGAAGGTAGATATCGAATCCAGGACCTCTCTCTCTGGTACCCTATTCTACCATTACGCCACCGCGCTCCCCACTTCCCAAAAAACCAAGGCAACTTATTAGGTTTTCCATCAAATGTCTGTTTTCGTCAGAAATATTGACATTATAAACTTGTAACGGTTTATACACGCAGACACTCGACAAATGTGACGTATGTGTTGTGTGCAATGTTACATGTGTCACAGTCAGCATCTTGGCATTTAATGTGTGTGTGTGTGTGTGTGTGTGTGTGTGTGTGTGTGTGTGTGTGTGTGTGTGTGTGTACTCGCTCGTCAAAATTGTCTGTTGCCATGCAATAAGGTTGTGTATCTTAGTTTTACTCGGTACTCATTAAAATTTCTCGTAATGCATTTTTCTTGATAGCACAGGTAAATGTACGTCTGAAATAGGTTTACATATTAAATTAGTTCTTGCTCATAGTGAACTAGCGCATGATATAAAGACTACAGAAGGTCCCTGCATGGGGACTCTCTGCACCTGAACGTAATGGATTGACTTCCCCGGCCATTGCTTACCCCATCTCCCTAAAAAAGTACTTTGCACATGCTCCGAACTCCCCACCCCCACATATAAAGTGTTTGCTCTGTAACTCCCCACAAATGATCACTAATGCACTCTCTAGCTCATAAACTAGACATTGTCTCCGCCTACCTGGTAGGGACACAACTATGTTTGTTGCAATATTGCTATAAGACACGATCATCTTTTCTGAAACGTGAGGGGAGTAACAAACTGCAGTGTGCAGGACAACTAGTATCAGTCACATTGCAGAAAAGATTCCCAGGTCAAAAGCAAGGTGAAAGAACATTCACATTGTGCAATAGATCGATCACCCATAACAACGGACGAGAATACCAGAAGCTTTACTTGCTGCATTATGGAGAATAGGTATAGGGTTATACACTTTTGACCATGTTTGCATACACATGTAGATTAATTTAAAAATCAAATATGTTTATCCAAATTAATACTTAAGCTGTCAATTCACAGCAAAAAATGTTAAAAATTAAACAGCGAAAGTGTCCGCCGTAAGGAAAAACATATTTGGCCTAAAGATCCGCCGTAGTTAGCATCATTTTTCAAAAACACCTCTTGGACGTAGGTAGCATCCAGGCAATGAACTAATTGGTGTACGTTGCTTCCCAAACGATCCAACCTAGGCGTGTTAACACCATATTGTGCAAAAGTCGGCTCGAACACATGATTGCTGTTTGGTAGTATGAAACAAGGAATGATTCCGGTATATTGAAACTTTGATAATGACAAACGATGATGAAGGATTTGAGCAATTAACAAACTTAATCAATTTTCCTGTTTATGTTGGCATATTTCTTCTATAAAATTTATAATTTCTGTCACAATTTAAGGTTTTTTAACAAACTACTTATGGCAAAAAATGAAGCCATCATTACTTTGTTTTCCCACAAAGTCACAACCCAGACATCCTAAAATTAATACCTGTAAAATTGAAATGATCGTCAACTTACCGTTCTCCATTTCTATCTACCTTCGTGAAATGTTGCATCAATCTGTGCCGTAACAAATTTGGTTGCATCAACGGTATAAAGGGTGTATAAGGCCAGCACTGGTGTTTACGAGATCTGGTTTCCATTTGCATGCGAAATGGTCTAAAGCAATACAGTGAAATAGTTGGTAGATCTAAGTATTCGTATTTATATTAAAACAGAAAGAACAAAAAAAAAGAGGGAAAAATGGATTCGATCTCGGATCGCCTGGTTCATATTCTGGCAACCAGTGAGCTATCACCAATATTGAATCAATACTATGATTTAACATACTTGAAACTAACTGTTTGGTGTATTTGACCTTGACATGAGACAAATCTTAAGAGCAAGTCACAATCTCAAACATTAGACAAGTCTTACCGATAAGATAGATCATAAGTCACTACTAAGATCAGACTTGATCATAATATAAGATATGTCCTAAGAGAGCGCTTACGATCGTCTTACGACCAACTTGAGTATCTCTTAGGGATTATGGAGCATAACTGAAAAGAACCTTAAGTTACGGTGACAACTTAACAGCATCGTACATTGTAACTTAACGGTCAACTCAAGCCCACCTTAGCGTCGTCTTATCTTGCGAAGTGGCACCTTTCATTTCAAAATGTTACGATAGCTTTAATAGAGTAACTGGAATATCAAGAGCGTTAATTTTTAGGTGGTCATCTTGAGACCATCGGTAAGTATGTCGTAAGTAGGGGAACTTAAGACACCTTCGTGTTACAAACCCCAGCTCCTGATCATTGTCTCATTTTAACTTTTCGGATGTCAATACTGGGATTTCTGACTTTCCTTAAATTAAATCAAAATGTATACATGTACATAGTTGAATGTGTTATTTTAAAAACATTCGACAAGGCGTTGTCGCTGACAATATACCGGACGAATTGGCTTCTAACAACCCGAAGGAGAAATAGTGAGTCGCTGTTTTAGTGATCTCATATCCGACCCTTTTGTTCAGTCTGGGCAGACAGGACACTTTCCTAGTCCTTTTTAGCATTGCTTTGGTGTCACTGCATTTTGCTCAACAATATACGAAGGGCGTTCAAAAAGTTCGCGGAAAAGTGTCATCATATTCTTATTTTGTAAATCAGCTGAATTTAACTATTACAGTTATATAGACAAACATGATTTGTACTTATACAGCAAATTTTGCTTCTCTGGCATGAATACAATGATAACAGTGGTTGCTATGGAAACCGTACATCACGATTACCGGCCCACTTTTGTTCATGTTTGCAAAAAGTCGATGTTTAATGATGACGTTGCATTTGATAGTTTACCGTGCTTTTTTCACCAAACTTTTTATGAGCAAAGTTCAATAATGTTTGCGGTGAGCAAATGACGTTAAATAAGTGTGTGACGTCACTTGTTGGCGTTAAGCGGCCATATTGTTTTGTGGGTATGCTTAAAATGCGAAGGGAACAACGGTATTCGATAAATTGTGTGTTTGGAACGGACTATAAAAGAAAGACAGAAAGCGCATATGGCAACAAGGAAATTAAGAAAACGGCAATCAAAAAAGTAGTATGCATTATTTCGACACGACCAGAAAAGCGTCCATGTTGACTCGCGTAGCGTAACGTCAAATAACGTCATACTGTCGAAAAGAGTAGAATTCGTGAGATTCACAACATATCGAATTGTAGTTTCGGCACAATTCACCGCATTATACACACAGAACGGACAACTAGACGCCCATATGCCAGGTAGATTCCAAAATGTTTAAAAGCTAGCCGACTGTGGCATGAATGCGTACAGCATGACGTTGTTATGACGTTGGGCCGGTTTTGCTGTTGTTACCTTAGAAACGCACGTGATTTAATGCCTTAATTTCATTTTATTCAAATTTTGTGCATATGTTAACTATATGTTAATTTACAACATGCACAGAGAACATAAATTTCCAATGACAATTACAAATTTGGCAACACTTTTCCTCGAACTTTCTGAATCCCCCTCGTATGTCACGTTTCAGGTGAGCGTTATCGTGACCATTGATTCTCTTTTATAAAGCTCATTTGCGTTGGACACCGTAGCCAAGAGGTTAAGAGCTCTGATTTCATAGCTTCGCTAAATTATTCATCACCTAACCGCAGTGTCTTGTTCGGGTTCGAACCACACACAGAGCATATATGAGAAAAGAAATTATCTTGAAACGAAGATTTAAAATCTACTCTTAAAGTTTAAGCTCGGGATTCGAACTCTACAGTCTTATGATTATATGAGAATAAAAAATATAATTGTCTTATAGACTACTCAACTCAGTTGAGACTGAAAATTATCATGCTCATAAATGTTTAAATGTCGACCGTATTGTTGGCATATTAACATTTATTAGCAGGATAATTAACTGGCTTTAGTAATCAACAGCTGAAATTTCAATCAGTTTTATAGACTGTTTCAGTATCTATGAGATATTGACATTTCATTCTCAGCTCCACTGAGCATGAAAAAAGTTCAATAGCCTCGGAGCATGAGGTTAAACACTCAATACCCGAAGTAAAGTTTCTAACTCGAAACTCGGTAGTCGAATGTAAAGATGCGGGCCACCGAGGAATAAGTTACAAAGCCCAAACCCTGGTCTGATACACTGCGTCGAACAAGAATGTGTTCAGAATATGCACAAGAGTAATTAAGCGAATGAAATATCGAATTAGCAACAACTTGCAGGTAGACAAGAAACACTTCGCTGTAGGTTGTCGCCTAGTCGATTAGGCTTCCCATCACCACTCTCCGCGTTGCAACATGTGTGATGTTGCATCAATCGGCGCTGTTAGAAACTTGGTTGCATCAAGGGCATACAGGGAGAAGATATTTGGAAGAATTCATTCACACTGGCTTGTCTGGCAACTCAACGCTGGACATTAAAACTTATCACTCACTGATCGACCACCTGATTAGTGGTGGGCTGAGCCTGCCTATTTCGGATGCCATAATATATTTATGCAGGTAGAAGTCCCATTTAATGCAGACAGCGTTTCGACATGACAAAAGCTGTTGAGTTGGACATATAGAATCAAATGAAATAAAAACTTAGGACATCCCAGACGCATGCCAACTTTGAATTGAGTCGTGGAAGTAAATATCATCATCATCATCATCATCATCATCATCATCATCATATCCGTATTATTGCCCTTTGTCCTCATCTTACGGTTGGACTTGTTTGACAAGTCGCCTTCTAAGACAACTTCTTCACACTGGTCGATTCTGCGGATCAGTCTGCGTTTCAGCAATGTCCATTCCGAGCTTTTTCTGTAATTTTTCATGTGAATATGAAAATAAGTTTACAAAGACAGACACTGCTGAGGTCATGTCATAGTCAAAGAGAAAGGCATATGGATCATAAGGTTATGACAATACTGTGAAATCCGACAGATGCTATTTACAATAACAAATGCTCATTTTTTCGTGGGTCAACCGTAAATTGCTTCTGTTCCTGAGATAGGATACATTTATATAACATGAATGCATAATACTAGGTAATATCAGTTGCCGCATTCGTGTTTCTCTGATGGAAATCAATTTGTCTCGGGTGAGTATAAATGTATTCAAAAGAAAGTGTACATTGTCAGTTTGAAAAATTGTTATCTCATTTCCTTTCGGCGGTGACTGAGTCAAGGGAATTAGTATTTCCTTCCAGATGGTTCAACTTTTTAACAAGAAAGCCGTACGTACCGAATTGACGTTTCTAAAGGTGCGTTCTCAATCTAAGCTATAAAAATAGTCTGCGTCGTGAGAAAACTGTCTCAATGCAGTGCTGTCTGGACCATTGACATATATATTAAGAAATCTATTTAATGTCATATATTTTAGTTTGCATTAGGAGTTGTCTTTTAGATATGCAATGCTTTTAGTTTTAGCACAAGTTATGTAACGGTACTATCATTTGGCGAGTTGTCTTCAATAACAACAATCAATGAATGGGCACAGTTGAGTTTGACATCGTCATAATCACCAGTTGGTCATTGTCGATCTCTTTCTTGGTCACAAATGTTATGTTTGTTTTTCGCTATATTCTTATGTATCCTTTTAGTCAGACCTTGGGTTCGTTCTGTATTATATACTAGAAAAAAAAGAAAGAAAAGATTCCTTTGATTGTAAGATTTAGTTATAATTATGCAGAAAATAAACAAATAAACCAACGTGGGATTATTTTCACTCAGCGTCGCTTTCAGTCTAAGCTTATGGGTTGTTTTCGTTCTTTTTTCTTTATTTTTTCTTCATTCAAATGCTGCCAGAGATACACAAGTAATATTCTTGTGTGTGTGTGTGTGTGTGCGTGCGTGCGTGTGTGCGTGTGTGTGTGTGTGTGTGTGTGAGAGAGAGAGAGAGAGAGAGAGAGAGAGAGAGAGAGAGATTATTTCGCATCAAAATGGTTAAATATTTTGATGACAGTAGTTTAACATCACTAACGGCATTCAACATTTAAATACATCTACTAATTTGTCTGTTTTTAGACAAAATTTGGTCTGTAAAATCAAATATTGCGCAGATGACGTTGTGCTTAATTCCAATAAATCAATTACAACACACCGTGCGAAAGCATATAAATAAGTTTTGCCCAACTAATGAGCATGGGTTACATTTGCCCCGATCATCGCACTATTTTTCGGTATGTGATTTTCATACGATTTTTAGACATAGTAGGTGATCGTGGGCTACGACGTAAGTGTTTACGATTCATACTGACATCGTGCGATTTCGTTGACGTTCTGAGTCAGAACTGTACGGAGATCGTACGGAAATCATAGCTCTGTCACACTTTAAGTGAAAATCTTAAGGAGCCCGTGCGATGTCCGTGAGCAGTCCCTACGAGCCCTCGTGGCCTTCTTACAATCGCCACGTACTATTGTTGTCCCCAATTTATCATAACAAATCGTGCGGTGACCGCACGATCACCGCAGGGTCTCCGTACGACGTCCGCTCGACGGGTCTACGGGCTACGGTCTTACGATTTTTTAAACATTTGTAAAAGTGCAGACATTTACAAAATCGTAGAGATCGCAGGAAGCCGTAGAATCGTTGAGACATCGTCATGGGGTCACCCTGCGGTGACCTTACTACAATTGCAAAAAATGGCATCGTACGATTATCGCAAGCTAATCGTGGGCCGTATGTAACCTAGGCATTAGATACGATTAACACTTTCACTGCCACCGACGACTGTAGTCGTTCTACGGGTATATATGCACGTTACATTACAGTCTGTTACTTTCTTTTGACTGTAAGTTTCGTTCTGATCAAGGCCTGTTTTGTGTAGGATTGCTACGGACACCGTGCAATTTTAAAGCACATTTGCGTCAGCGTAAGAATATGTCCACTGAAATAATAACAAAATAATAAACTAAAATATAATACCGGTCACTTACATTTTATAGATTTTTCTTAAAAACTAAAAATATTTTGATAATTCTATTGAAATCTCAAAATAGACCTAAGGGCAGTGAAAATTTTACAGAATTGTCCTCATAGCATGCAGGGCGCCCCATTAAAAACCCGTACCCCCATTTTCTAAATTCGCAAATCCCATTACATTTTTTTTTAAATGCGACATCTTGAAACCCCCATTTTCGGCATTCAAACCTTTTCAGTTCAAAAGGTAAACCCATATTGAACATGGTCGTGCAAAAATCTGGATTTCCCTAGCATCACTTTTGTCAATTATGGACAAAATGTGAAAAATTACCCCACCAAGCAATGCAAATTCTTGTTATTTTTTAAATTGAGGGTATATGTGTTTGGCAGTGAATTATGCCAACCTGTTTAGTTGACATCTCAACCCCCCCCCCCTCCCAGACCCAGCTTCTAGCTAACGTATATTGTGTAAATATACATTAGGTGTCTCCAGTAAAAATGACTTGTTGGGTCTACGGGGGACATTGTTCAAAAATAAGAATAGTAAATTGATTTACGATCGGAAACAAAATGACATAAGAGCAGGTTCCAATGAAGCACATGCACAAAACCAAAACTCGTTTATGTTGACAACATCTATTTTGCTTCGATTTATAGCAAGGAATTTGCAGTAAACTACATAGGAAACTTTATTATATACTAAGTCATAAAATAAAGAGAAATATTTTTCGAATAGAAGTTATATTTGAAATGTTATATTTTCATGTGACAAAATGTTTTATTGTGAAAACATAACTTTTTTTCGATTGCCTCTGCCTTTTCCATTTGCTTACTGCATGTCACCTCAGAATTTCAAATGCCTATACTGTTTTATTTGTGAACGAAAACATAAAGTGTGGGTATTCATTTTCGTAATGAGACCATAAACATTTTGGTACCAAAATTAATATTGCTATTTTTTCATATTTCACACCTCCTCACTTCTATGGTTTCTAATTCTCATTCACAATTCCTGCCGTAAGTCATAGAGTGGGAGATGCTTACGTGGTATTTTACAGCGCCAATGGCTTTCACGAAGTTTCACGGCGAAAGCATCTGTATTTTGACGTCAGGGTGCAGTTTTTAAAATGGTGCACCCACACAAGTTTTGAGAAAAGAACAAATCTAACCAATTTTGATTTATGCTATACAATGAGAGAGAACATTAAAAGAAGGAAATGTAATTTTCGTTCATATTTTGTATCTAATGGCCAAGTTATGCAACATTTTCGATGAGGCGTTTTATTGACGTTATTATACATAATAAAAGGGCTATTGCACTGATATCGAATTGCGTTTATCTACATTATAAGTGCACATTTGGTGGCCAGTCACTTTTTGTTTAGTTAGGACAGCTATCAGGGGGTGAAAGGAAAAAAATATAAAGACCACACTGATGTGTTTGTCAGCATTATAAATGCTTAATGCTATTTGCTAAATGCTTTTTTGGCGTCCTATCTGACAATGTTTGTCCTAAATTTTGTACATGTACTAGAAATTGATTATTTTGGTGTTGTTCGTCCCAATCTCAAAAGCTAAGGTCATATGGCGACGTGAGGCCGGTTTAAAGTCTCATCCGAAAGACGGATGTGCAAAGGCTGCTGCCTTTCAATTGGTATTGGAGGCTGAAGAAGATGCTGACCTACCCGTGTCCTACATGCAGAAATTAATCTAGGTAACGTATTTGTTTAGAGAGGGACGCTCGTTTGTCATGACCAATCTTCCACAAAGCCCTCAAAATTCATGACATAATGTATAGTTAGGTCTACTACCCGTCGCTGCTGCTTTTAAAGAGACGTTAATTGGAGGCCGGTGATTATGTACATGCTCAGTTAATCTTTGAGAGGTGGCACCGACGTCGGAAAACACACACAGATGAATGGACGACAGACAGAAGGACAGAATTAACACAATCCTGAATTGGAAACCCTCTATTCATATATACAAGTACAATGCATCCTCATAAGTTTGAAGGATCGTCGATCTTAAACATATTTATATCGATATTTTGAAGTTGACAGTTGAACAACGCTAAAATTTCACAAAAAGAATTTTATTAAGTTGACTGTGTCAGAAATATCGAAAACATATCCAGTCGACGCTTAGACAACTTAATCGTTAAGATAGCAACCACGTTTCAAACCCTGCTAGAATTAAAATGCAAAAAAATGCTTTTTGTCAAACACGCATACGTACAGCCCCAAATACGGTTTTGTCCCAAAACAAATTTAAGAATTTTCTTGAATGTTTATTTATTCGAAAATGTACCCTTCTAAGTCACCACGACAACCTATCAAAAATCAATGCTATAAGAAATGAAGTCAGTAAATATCAAATCTCATCAATTAAACTGCTGAAATCATACACTTTCCACGTTTCACTCCAACAGTTAAAATGACGTTGGTATCAAGAATTTCAAGAGAGGCGGTTAAAACTTTGAAAGAGGGTTCACTTGAGCCCTACTCGGGCACCTATCCCCGAACCCTCGCCACTGCGATACATGTTGCAACTTATCCGACTGGCATTATGGGAATAATGCAACTTACACATGTGCATGATGTAGACGATTTGGCTGATCGATTATGAGCACGACAAGTAAATTAAATTCAAAATATCCACAATAAACATCAAAAGCTGTCCAGAGTTATTTTATATCACCGACCGTTCCAAGGCGGTACTTTTGTTGTAGTTCTATTTGTTTTATAGTATGGTGTTAAATGTTCTGCTGTTTGCACATTTTATGTACGTTATTATCAGTTTGCTAATATATATGTGACAATATCTGACATTTTTGGTCTTGTGAAGTCGAAAGTCGGAAATTCAGATGTTAACATTTTTTTTACATTTTTAAACGGATATTGAAAAGCTTAAATGAACAGCACTTTAGATCAATGCGAAATTGACAAATTATGCAACGTCCTCGGTTTGCTTCTTGTGCCTTCCCCTTAAGTGATAAAAAGCATGAAAAATCGTTTGTTACACTGAGTTAAAGTGTCATGATATTGTCCTCACAACTATGGATTACATTACAGAATTTGATTCTTGAAGCTCTTGAAAGAAAGGTTTCTTATAAAACTACGTTTTGAAACTAGTATGGACAAAAATCCAATAAATGTTGCGTGTGATTTCATGACGTCACATTCAATCATATTTTGTGACGTCGACATCGTACCTCCAAAAGATCGCAGAGTTCGTCACATATGAGCGTGTTTTCGAAAGAGCAGTCACACATTAGGCGAGTAAGACAAATGCGCGCCTTGCGCTGAAGATTTTGGACGTATTACAATTAATTTGCTTCTGAAACTTCAATTAGTCACACAGTCGCATGCGACTCGGGCACGCTGACAATTGTGGAGTACGTTTGGGTTACGCCCCAGACACATTAAACAAACGCTAGAAGAGCGTTTCAAATTTTTATCGCACGTCTCGTACCCGCCTGGGGCACATTACTGTTCAAAGCGTTTGGCAAGCGCCCAAACCAGTGTCTCGTAAAATTGGAACGCCCATGTTACGTACATTGACGTGCCTGCATTCAGCGCACCTTTAACGCGTGTTGAACTTATATGTTCGCGACGCGCTGAGCCCAGTCTTGAGCCCAAACGCGCTCGGAACGCGCACCGACGTATAACGGTGTACAAAAACGAACACCAAGTGTACATGACGCGCCTGTAACGCGTTTTTATCGTATTTCCGACGTGACGTTTGAAGAATTTTGCACTTTGTCAACACGTCCGGTGTGTGTTTTCGTTTACGCTAATGTGTGACTGCTATTCACAGAAAATTATTTCACAGATTTATGGTTGTTTAAAATGTATAAAATATTCTTAGGTGTTTTAATACCAGGGGCCAGTTTCATCAAAAAAGTTCCTAGGACAAATCTTAAAAGCGTCCCAGGACATTTTTTGAGACATGTGTAAGTCGGTTTCATCAAAACGTCCTAAAAATGTCCTACGGCCTTAAATCTGCGTTTCATCAAAAGTGTCCTACTATCTATGCTCTTCTGTTGGGCCCCATAATATCATGTGCTTGATCACGTGCGATCTTATTTTAGCTGTGTAATAGCCATAAAAGTTTTACCTTTTTCAAAAGTTTTAATCACTCGTCTAAAATGCGAAGAAAACGAAATGGTATAAAGAAGAATATTTTGTAAATTTTAAACATCCATAAAATTGTTATATAATTTTCTGTTATTAGCAGTCACACATAAGCGTAAACGAAGACAAACGCACACTGGACGTGTTGAAAAAGTGCAAAATTCATCAAACGTCACTTCGGAGAAACATTACAAACGCGCTACAGGCGCGTCATGTACGCTTGGTTTTCGTTGTTGTACATCCTTATACGTCGGTGCGCGTTCCGAGCGCGTTTGGGCTCAAGACTGGGCTCGTCGCGTCGCGAACGTTTAATTTCAACACCCGTTATAGGTGCGCTGAATGCAGGCATGTCAATGTACGCAATATGGGCCTTCCAATTTTACGAGCCATTGGTTTGGGCGCTTTCCGAATGCTTTGAACAGTAATGTGCCCCAAGCGGGTACGAGACGAGCGATAAATATATGATACGCCTCTTGTGGCGTATGTTTAATGTGTCTGCGGGGGCGTAACCCAAACGTACTCCACAATTGTCAGCGTGCCTGAGTCGCATGCGACTGTTTGACTAATTCAATTGAAGTTTAAGAAGTACGTCCAAAATCTTCAGCGCAAGGCTCGCGTTTGTTTTACTCGCTAATTAAGCTCATTAGAGCTTATGTTTATTGTTATGTACTGTCATGTCGTCTTAAAATAAATTTTCTTATCTTATCTTATCTCTTTATGTCACATGCTCTGCCTAACTAATGTTTTTTTTTTTTTTTTTTTTTTTTTTTTTTTTTTTTTTTTTGTTGTATTTCAAAATGTTTATCAGTGGACCCATTCTCGGCGGACATGAATGCTTATGTGCGGCGTCACAAAACGCTACCTTACGCGCGTTATTTTATTTACGGTGAATCATTGTCAGTGTTTATTTGCAAACGGTGACGTTTCCATTAGGTTCAATGGGAAAGACGATAACGTCGTGTTAGAATCATTCAATAACCTATAAATATATTATATTAACAAACTGTTAATTACGTACATAAAATGTGCAAACAGCAGAATATTTAACACCAAACTGTATATAAAACAAATAGAACGACAACAAAAGTACCGCCTTGGTACGGTCGGTGATATAAAATATATCAAGCTTTTAGTGTTTATTGTGGATATTTTGTACTTAATTCAATTGTCTTGCTCATAATCGATCAGCCAAATCGTATACTTCATGCACATGTGTAAGTTGCATAATTCCCATAATGCCAGTCGGATAAGTTGCAACATGTATCACAGTGGCGAGGGTTCGGGGATGGGTGCCCGAGTAGGGCTCATGTGAACCCCTCTTTTTGACCAAATTATTTCGTTTTCATTGAAAAAATATGACGAAATTTAGGCGAAAATACGTATGAAAAAGAACCCTCTTTGAAAGTTTTAACCGCCTCTCTTGAAATTCGTGATGCCAACGTCATTTTAACTGTTGGGGTGAAACGTGCAAAGTGTGTGATTTCAGCAGTTTAATTGAGGATATTTGATATTTACAGACTTCGTTTCTTATAGCATTGATTCTTGATAGGTTGTCGTGGTGATTTAAAAGAGTACATTTTCGAATAAATAAACGTTCAAAAAATTCTTAAATTTGTTTTGGGACAAAGCAGTTTTTTGGACTGTACGTTTGCATGTCTGACAAAAAGCATTTTTAGCATTTTAATTCTAGTAGGGTTTGAAACGCGGTTGCTATATAATATGAATAGCGGGTTTCCAAGTCAGGGTTGGGTTAATTTTGTCCTTCTGTCTGTTCGTCCATTATGACGTCGGTGCCACCTCTTAAAGATAAACTGAGCATGTACATTATCACCGGCCTCCAGTTAACGTCTCTTTAAAAGCAGCAGCGACGGGTAGTAGACCTAACTATACATAATGTCATGACTTTTGGGGGCTTCTTGGAATATTGGTCATGACAAACGAGCGTCCCTCTCTAAACAAATACGTTACCTAGATTAATTTCTGCATGTAAGACACGGGTAGGTCAGCATCTTCTTCAGCCTCCAATACCAATTGAAATGCAGCAGCCATTTCTAGCACACCAGTCCTTTCGGATGAGACTTTAAACCGAGCTCGCGTCTCCATATGACCTTAGCTGTTGAGTGGGATGAAAAACATTAAATCAACCAATTTCTAGTACATGTACAAAATTTAGGACAAAAATTGTCAGATAGGACGCCGAAATAGTTTTCCTACGTTTAAGACAAAATCTGAGAACTTCCTAAATTTCTTGAGTTTGATGAAACACGACTTTTGTCTTTAAAACGTCCTGGGACATTTTCAAGGACAAAATTTTGTCTTAAACGCTTTGATGAAACTGGCCCCAGATCAAACAGGGTCTAACAACTCGTCTTCGCAAAAGTCATTGTATTTGTATTTCGTCTATGATCAGATGATAGCGATAGTAGTACAGAAACTTTATGTGTAATACCAGATGGACCTTCTGGCCTTATTCGAAGTGATTGACATTTGAGCCGCCTCATGGGAAAACAAACAATCTGCATAGGCGAAAACAAAGACGCAGATCAGCTTCGCGGTAACCGCGAAGCTGATCAGCGCCTTTGTTTTCGCTACTTGGATAGTACAATGCTTCTACTTTCTAAAACCAAAATTTCCATTCTCTAGCCATCTTCTGTGCTTGTACAGCCTCATTTGTGTTGGATCTGTTCAGAAACCACATTGTCGGTTTTCCCATGAGGCGGCTCATTTATTGGTTGTTATTGAACCATATCTAATCACGAATCTTGTTAAATTGTGTATCAACTAGTGAATTGTTTATAAATTAGGCCATTGAAATCTTTCTTGCGTAATAAAGTCTGTGAGTGTCTGTCTGAATTCCGAATATTTAAACGTGTGAAAGATTTTTTTTAAAATTAAGTTTTACGTCCCTTTCAAGATTATTTCAGCTCATATGAGACGGGCCAATCAGTAGGTGGGGCGAAAACGGGAGAACCCCGAGAAAAACCATCTGGCACACCCATTATTTCTGTTTTGATATTATCAAAATTAATATAATGATAACGATAATTAATTAGTTTATTTTAGTGTCACGTATCAAAAGCATAGGTATACATACTATTTTGAAACTAACATATTCGACACCCAGCCGAGTGTGGCTTATGTGGCACTTATTTACATATAAGTCATATGGGAGCGCGGTGGCGTAGTGGTAGAGCGTCGGACCCCGAATCGAGAGGTCCTGGGTTCGATCCCCACAAGCGGCGCCGTGTTGTGTCCCTGAGCAAGACACATTAACTCCCAGAACGCATTTGCTCCGGCCGACATGACTGAAAAATTGTTAACTGGGACGTTAAGCCTCAATACAAAAAATATATACGTATATACACATATAAAACAGGCGGTATGGAATGGGTGACGCACAATGAAAAGTACACAATAACAAGAATAATAAATCGCTGTAGGAGAAAACTCCAAAAACTTTAAGCCCCTATCTCACTGGAATGCGATAACTGGAGACTAGTTCGCAAATACTTTGCGACTATTTCGCGACAAAGATTAACGATACAAACACAACTTTGCAGTCTCATTGAATAGACATTTATGCGACAAATTCGTGAATTTCGGTCTAATTTTGAAAGTATATCTCGCGACTTTTCGTACGACAGTCGCGCGACATTCGTGCGAGTGTCGCACGCCATTCGTACGAATGTCGCTTAAGCCCCTATCTCACTGGAATGCGACAACTGGAGACTAGTTCGCGAATAGTTCGCGACTATTTCGCGACAAAGATAAACGATATAAACACAACTTTCACGTTGCAGTCTCATTGAATAGACATTTATGCGACAAATTCGCGAATTTCGGTCTAATTTTGAAAATATATCGCGCGACTGTCGCGCTATGGTCGCGCGACTGTCGCACGACAGTCGCGCGACATTCGTGAGAGTGTCTCACGACTTTCCCGCGAATGTAACTTATTTTCATTTAAATTCGTACGACAGTCGCGCGACATTCGTGCGAGTGTCACGCGACATTCGTACGAATGTTGCTTAGTCTTATTATCTCGCCAGATAGTCGGAAGGTTTTCGCAAGACTGTCGCGCGTCCGTCGTGCGACACTCGCGCGACATTCGTACGAGTGTCGCAAAAATTTTGCATTGTAAATTCGCAAAAATTTCGTGGCGACAAGTTCGCGACACTCGCACGAACGTCGCGCGACCGTCGCACGACAGTCGCGCGACAGTCTTGCGAAATATTTTGGAGAAAAAATTCGCATAAAATTTTTCAACATGTTGAAAAACTTCGCGACCAGTTCGCGACTAGTTCGCGACACAAGAAAATTCTCACGACACTCGCACGAATGTCGTGCGAAAGTCCGCGACAAAATTCGCAAAACAGTCGCGAGAAATTCGCATGCCAGTGAGATACTAGCTTTAGTTGTTTTTTTTCTCGCCTGATAGTCGCGAGGTTTTCGCAAGACTGTCGCGCGACCGTCTTGCGACACTCGCACGACATTCGTCCGAGTGTCGCGAAAATTTCGCATTGTAAATTCGCCATAATTTCGCGGCGACAAGTTTGCGACACTCGCACGAACGTCGCACGACCGTCGCACGACAGTCGCGCGACAGTCTTGCGAAATGTTTTGGCGAATTAATTCCCACACATGTTTAAAAACTTCGCGACCAGTTCGCGACTAGCTCGCGACACAAGAAAATTCTCACGACACTCACGCGACACTCGCGCGAATGTCGTGCGAAAGTCCGCGACAAAATTCGCAAAACAGTCGCGAGAAATTCGCATTCCAGTGAGATACTAGCTTAACCTCAACTTCGTTGTCAATTGCAGCGTGTGTCACCGATCATTTATCAGTTTGCATGTCTACAATACCACGTGATTCTCAGTAGTGATTTAGTGAATGAACATTATTTACAGGTAATGACATAAAAATGACAAAGACGCCATATAAAGGTATAAAAGATTTAGAAAATCAATTAATTATTTTTATTATTGTACACAAATAGACACGACCCTGAATGGACCAGATTTACTGGCTTACCACAAGGCTGGTACCGGGGCGTCAAATAATTCTTCCGCACATAACCACAGAACCTCGAGGTACATTTGTGCCAAGAGCATACGGGGTCTAAATGTGCGCAGCAATGATGCACACATGCATAAACTGTGGCGGGTCTTTTTCGAAAGCAAACGATCGAGATGTTTGTGACAGAATGGCTAGAGTTCGTACATGTAACCCTAATTTGTACTATAAGGCCTTTGATATAATTTGTCATAACCTGTAAATAATGTTTATTCACTAAATCACTACTGAGAATCGCGTGGTATTGTAGAATTTCAAAGATCGGTGCGCGTTGAATAAGTTCCACGTGCGCTACAGTGCGTTGAATACGCTTTCAACGCGTTTGGCACAGATTTTAGGCAAACCAGTGTACGCGAGGTTACGAGATATTGTCCAAAGCGTGCATGAAACGAGTGTTAAACGTTTGTTAATAAACGTTGTGCAATATGACATGGCTCAAAAACTCAAGTCATTTCACGAGGAAACTTATTACGTAAATTGTGTGATTTGCACGGGGTTTAATGTCCCAGTCAACAATATTCCAGTCATGTGTGAATGGCTGACGAGGCATGGCCCATCACCATTCTCGAAAATATGCTCACTGCTCTTAAAGGATCTGTTTTATTTTTATTTGCTATTACTGCAGCTGGTGTTGTGCCGTGTGGCGGCCCTAAAAAGTCTCCCCGTACATCATCCATAGTGCAGATTATATTTTCCTTTTGGTCTGAGATCAAAGAGGATATTTTGAGAAATCAGAAAATTATTATCGGTTTAGATTCATATTCTAACCAACGTTCAATCACATTTTGATTATACTAGTATTTGTATCGACTAGCCTGCTGATAGTTGAATAATTACTGTAACTCTCTTTGGCTCCATGTTGCCAAATCTAAAGGGTCATTGACGAGGCTTGAATAGCCGAAACGGTGGCATGGCTCCTCACCATTCTCGAAAATATGCTCACTGCTCTTAAAGGATCTCAGTTTTATTTTTATTTGAACTGTAAGTATCATCTGAGACTTGTTAAGACTATCCCTCCTTGTAAATATATCAACTAACTTTATGATAAAGTTGCTTCATGCCATGCCAGGTTCCACCGGCGCATGTCGTGAGAGAAACCACGGTAGCCACTGGTACCTTTTAACGCCTTTGTTATGGCGTGACCCGGGATTGAACCCGCGACCTCCCGAATCCGAAGCGCACACCTCACCAATTGAGTAGCCTACTACTTGAGCTAAGGGAAGAAATGTCTCAGGTGAACACCAAAGACAGTTACCATTTTGTGCATAATGCATCATTGTTTTGCCTCTGTATGCACAAGTCATTTGTAACCACGGCCCCAGCCCCGGGGGAGGGCGTGGGATAGCCGTGGAAATGAGTGGGGTTTTGACCAAAGTTTTGCCACGGCAGTGCGGGGGGAATACCCTGGGTTTGCTTTATATAGGCAAAAAGGGCCGTGAAATGAAAAGAGCAGGCGGGGCAAAACAGCAACGAGCAGTTCCCTCAAGGTGTGGCTTTTTGCGGGGATTTGCTGGACCAAAAGTCAGTCGCCAGGGTTACAAATGACTAGTGCATTACTGTTTGCACAAACAGACATATTTTAACCGTCGCATGAGAAACCAAACAATCTGCATTGGAGAAAACAAAGACGCAGATCAGCTCCGCAGTAACTGTGAAGCTGATCAGCGCGTTTGTTTTCGCTACATGGATAGTAGATTTCATCTAATTTCTAAATTCAAAATTTCCAGCCTCTAGCCATCCGCTGTGTCTGTACAGCCTGGTTTGTGTCGGACCTGTTAAGAAACCAAAATTGTGGTTTTCCCATGCACAGGCTCATTCGATGCTTGATAACGGAGTTGAATACGAGATTTGAGGGAGTAAAGGGGCAAAAGTTTAAATACACATGCAATTGACTTATGTATCCAAATATTAAAAAAATGTTTCGCAATTAGACGATAGATAATATATATATGGTTTTAAAATATTTGATAACGACATATACTTGTAGGGCTTTAACAAAGGTAATTTACTTTCTACTAATGTACAAGTAATGTACTTACTACTTGTATCTTTTGTTGTAAAACGAATATATATTCTCATATATTTGAGAAATATATTACTCTTTAACGATTTAAGTGTAACTGCAAATCATAAAAAACATTTGATGAATATATGTTTTCTCAAATATTTGAAGAATATATCAAGTCCTTCTGATTTTGAAAAGATTTGATGAATACATATTTTCTCAAATATTTGAGGAATACACCAAGTCCTTCTGATTTCGAAAAGATTTGATGAATATATGATTTCTCAAATATTTGAAGAATATATTTAGTCCTTCTGATTTCGAAAAGATTTGATGAATATATGTTTTCTCAAATATTTGAAGAATATATCAAGTCCTTCTGATTTCGAAAAGATTTGATGAATATATGTTTTCTCAAATATTTGAAGAATACACCAAGTCCTTCTGATTTCGAAAAGATTTGATGAATATATGTTTTCTAAAATATTTGAAAGATATATCAAGTCCTTGTCATTTCAAAAACATTTGATGAATATATGTTTTCTCAAATATTTGAAGTATACACCAAGTCCTTTTGATTTCGAAAAAATTTGATGAATATATGTTTTCTCAAATATTTGAAGAATATATCAAGTCCTTCTGGTTTGGAAAAACATTTGATGAATATATGTTTTCTCAAATATTTGAAGAATGTATCTAAGGTATTCTTCAATGATTTAAGCGAGCCGATTAGCATATTAATTGCATATAAATCTCAAATATTTGAATAATATATTCAAATGGAACTAAATATAACATGTTTTCTATATCATATTTTACTATATTGATACCTCATTTATACTGGAAAACCATGTTTCTAGTACTCTATGTGAAATTTCCAACTGGCCCTCCCCTGTTCCGATTTGGCCCTCCCCTGTTCCGATTTGGCCCACCCTAGTTCCGATTTGGCCCTGCCTCGTTCCGGATTGGCCTTGGTTTTGGCTCTTAGTCTCAACTGCAGATTGACGGCATAATGCAGATTGAAAAAATAACGTGTTCAAAGCAAAATATTGAAAAAAGTCAAATTTCATATCCTCCGATTTTGTCCTACTTTTAGTATGTTAAATATATAGGACTAAGGTGACTAAAAATACAAAAATGATTTGTGTTGCAATTTGTTCTGGGTCCTCCAACGATCTTAACTTCTGAAGAGGACTTCAGTTAGTATTTCGATATGCCAAAAGTTGAAGGGGGTTTGTCGAAATAAAAGCAAAGAAAAGTGGATGGTAAGAGAAATGAGACTGAGAACAAGGATGTTAGTATCGTTGCATTAGACTTTCATACTATTTTCTCTTTCTTCTCTCCCCCCGATTGTAATATGTCTAAATTCGTTGTTTGTTTTAATAAGTATGTATTGTTGCCGCGCCACGATGTATGTTGTATGATGTATACTGTTTAATATTTGTCAATACCTCATATTGTCATTATGTGACTTGAGAGAAATAAAGTTTATGTTCGTTCATTCTTAAAAGATAAAACCATGTGCTAGTATTTAAAGGGGCACTTTTGCTGCCGGGGGGTCACAAGTTTTGTTACCTGGGATTACCTGTTGAGATTTAAGTGGGCGTGGCTTGACTACTGGCCCAGGTAACTTCAAGCCTATTGGAATACATGCAATACTCAATCTGCTGATAAGAGCTGTCAATATTTCGGTAACTGTCCTCCATGAAGCATTATCCAATCAGAATTGACTATTGCTAGTGATGTTTATTGGACAGCTCAAAGAGATGTTGACAGTTTGGTGTCTAAACAAAAAGTGAGATAATACACCTAATTCGGCCTTAAATTAAGGGGCACCTGGAATATAAAAATAGTCCAGGTGCCCCTTTATGGACATTTGGTCTATCTAGAACCAGCTGTACTAAACTGTGCCAGAGTAGGTGTGTTGTAAGAGCATTCCATTTTATTTTTAACTGATGCGTAACGTCCTTACCAACAGCTATGGTCATGTCGGGACGTTACCTCCATTTTATGGAACTTTTATCCAAATTTAGGATGCCATGACATCCAAAACTTGCTTCAAATATAACCACTGTCACAGACTAGCTTCAAATTGATATCAAGCCAGAGAATTTTATAGTTTACCACGAATGATAAACCATATATCGAATGACCAAGGGTACTTGCTACTCCGTTTAGATAATAAACAACTTGTTTGAGGGTTCAACTTACTACAAAGGGACCAACGCATGGATTTTCATTAATTTTTACACATAAGTAGGTCATCATATATGAGTTATGAAAATGTATATATTGAATTAAATAATTAATTATAGGACTCAGGAGGCAACCCTGGCTCTCTTCCACAATGACATGATACATGCCCTTATTTTTATGTGTCCTAAATCTTCAGCTTAATAATTTTCTAAGATTTGTCACGTGGATTGGCTCAAGAACATCCTAGGCATTATACTTATATCGTAAAAACATTTTATAGAAGTATCATAGTGATTTCCTGATTAAATAATTATAAAATGTTTCAATTTTTTCTCTAAAATTTACAAAAACTACCAAATTCAACTTCAAAAATAAATATGTTCCAGTCTTTGTCAAGATATCATATTTGTATAAATATATGCCATATATATCCTCTTGATTTGAGCAAAATTTCATGATAATTTAAAACCGGTAACATTGTCATTCTTTACATTATATACATGTAGGTCACTTTTCATAATTTTAACAAAATGTTGAAATTGCTCCAAAACATCACAAAAAGGTTTTGGATTATGATCATAATGCACATTTCTGACACACATTGTGATAAGACAATCCTAAATGGCATACATTAAGTTACTTTTATGTAACTGAGTGGCCGGCCACCTGTTGGGAAATAGCCGTTCTCTTGGCAAACTGTAGATTCTCTTTGTACAAGTAACTATTTGTTATTTCGCTTGTTTTCCTAATTAAACTATGGTGGAACCTTGGTTCTAATTGCAGCAGCTCCTGACCATTGCTTACTTTTGCCAAAAAGATGTTATTTGTGATGGTCTTCTACCATCTGTTTTTCACACTTGACTGTTTTCTTTAGGTTTAGAACTATATAAAGTAATTTTAAAATAGTAGTGAGACCAAATGGCTTAAAGTTCGTCTTCAACTGAATCAATTCTAAAAGCTCTGAATTATTATTTCAAGGAGGGAGGAAATAATAGAGGATGTTTAACTTTGTTTAATTGATAATCAGAGGTTATGCTCCTCATATAGGAGTGAGACAGGGAGGTCCACGTGGACTTGTCTAGTGATAAACTGAATCTGATATTAATATTTCTTGGACCGATAGTATTTTCTTGTAAAATGACAAATGGAAATATAGACAAATGTTCACTGTATATTGCTTTAAAATACCAATTCCATGCTTTAAGTTTTTAGAGGGAAAGCTAGAGTACCTCTTATATCCCTTACTGTACCCAAATTTTTAAAACATTGATTTTCAATTTTTGATTTACGATCTGATTTCGATCTTTACATGAGATTAAAACAGACCATAAATTCTGTAAAGTCAGCATTAAGCCTTCAGTCAAAAGCAACATCACTGTATTACATATGTTACCCACATAAATGCTTGCAAAATAAACATCAAACCAAAATCTCCGATAAAATGTATGCATATACTGAGGCTAATCATGAAGTATGCTTCATAGCCCCACTTCCTATATTTACATTCCTATGGATCTTATTCAGCCTTTTAAACGTATATTGTACCGTACATTACATCTTTCAAAACTGACGATTAAAAATATATTTTCTCAGTAAAAAAAAATAAATTTAGTAAAGTACGTTCTGTCATATCATGACACATATCTTGTAGACAACGATTTTCCTTTCATACAAATACAAACATTAATCTTGCATAGTATGTGTTCTTATCGGTTACACAATCCTGCAAAAGTACTAAGAAAGGGTTGGCATCAAATAAAACATTCAATGATGATTAAATGTCAGAAAAACAGATTAAGTAATGAGCTTATAATCTTTTCTACAGATTAATATCACGGTACATGTATTGTGATGTTCAATGCTATGTAATTTCTTAATTTGTGATTTTTGTCACATGCTTATTAAAAATGATAAAATGAATGCAATTGAACAACCCCGTTATTTGACATGTGTATTAACTAGTTATACATCCTTTTAAAATAAGAAGAACAAGTTCAACTCTTAAAGATCGTATCATATGAATTTTTTTCACAGTACATTTTTGCGCTAAATATAACATAATTATGTAACAGATTGAAAGATTACTCAGAGACAACTTCTGACTTCAGGAAGATCAGTAATATTGCATTTTAAACCCTGCAGTCATATGTGATGTATAAAACACAAAATTTTATTCAAATCTATAAATTCTTTTAAGTCTGTTCCAACTGTAACTTATGTAACAGGGTATAAAGTATGTGGGTTGGGTTTCATTTAAAGCATGCTTTAATAATATAAATTGCTTATAATAAGCCTACAGGAAAATTCATACACATATTAATTTCCCATACCCTGTAACAGGCCCTTTAAATTTTGATAGATTTATTATGAAAATATGTACATCGATATGATAAAAGTTAGAAGTATAAGAAGAAGGAGACGAAAGAAAGAGGAAATGAAAGAAAAACAAACGACACTTCCATTTTGCTTCACTGATAGTCTGTTGCCCGAAACGTTTCTCTGATAGTCTGTTGCTCTACGATGTCTACTTCCGGTCTCGGTGCGTAAACTCCCCTCGTACGTTTTCCGTATTTCACCTCCATTAGGACAGCTCCACAGATTTTGACGGGATTCAACGTAATAGTCTTGGGGGCATAGACTAATAGACTTTTGTATAAAAGTGTGACAATATTTGCTGTTAAAAATAAAAAAAAAAAAAAAAAAAAAAAAAAAAAAAAAAAAAAAAAAAAAACCTGGCCTGTCACCACTTAAATTGAAAAACACGTAAGACACCCCCTCATCTCAGCCAAATTCTTGCTACAGCGATCAGACTGCGTAATGACAATATCAAACTCGATCTGTAACCCAAAGCATTATGCTCATACATCTTTTTGCCTTGATGCTATAAGGCAAACCCACTGAACCATGACACTTAACTATAACTACCTCAGGTTTAAATGTCTCACTCATATTGTGAAAGAAGTATGTTCATATACCAACTGAGTGCCAAGATACAAGGCAAAATCACTGAACCGTGAAATAAGGTTACACTGACCTATATGTACTTTAGGGTCACAGGTCTAGTCATACTTACTCGTAATATGAAAGATTTTTGATCATATGCCCATTGAGTGTCGAGATATAAAGCAAAATCACTGTACCATGAAATAAGGTCATAAAGACCTATAAGTACGTTTGAGTTAAAGGTCTGGTCATACTCATTCATTATCTGAAAGAAGTAAGAAAAATACCAACTGAGTAACGAGAGCAAAATCACTGAACCGTGATATTAGGTCACAGTGACCTACAAGTATATTGGGATCAAAGGTCTGGTCTAAAAAGTGCCCCACCCCATTTTCACTTGCTAAAAAAAGTGTGTCCCTGCATTTTGAGACCTGTGAGGTCTGGGCCTGCCGAGGAAAGATAGATAAGTAAAACGCCCTTATATCGGCAGAGCCTCCATGCCTATGGGGGCCAGAGTGGACGTAATATGATGACTGGATTATCTACGTTTCCTCTTCACGTGTATTGGTATTTAGTTAAATTTATGTGATGTCTTGTGGGCTTGTGGGTGTGTTAGTTTTCTTTCAGTGTTCTCTCGTTTCGCCACACCTACTGATTGACCCGTCTAATATGAGCTCAAATAATCTTGAAAGAAACGTAAAAATAAATAAAATAACTTTTTTGATTTTTGTATTTTAAAGATCACTGCTTTGACTTAGTTCTGATACTTTATGGAAGACTTTTTAATCACAGACAGATAGAATGCATTAATTATAGAATGCATTTCCAGTTTATAAATATTTAGTGTCAAAGATTTGTCGAAGAATCAGAGTTTCTCTTTGAACTGTTATTTGGTGCCGAACAATTTGGTCGCCGTGGCATTACAGGTGGAGGTTTCGTTGAATTTGTATCTGAAAATGGCACCTTTGTCTGTTCTAGGGTAACTGATGGGTATGTCCCATTGCTAGGCGTGGGGTGGGCAAGTAGTTCAGAGATCCCACTATTTGAAGAGGAAAGTGCCATATGTTCCCCATTTGACGTGTAAGAGGATCCTTTCCTTTGGGGTATCGGAGGTGGAGTTGCAATCCCCTCTGAAATGCCAGAGTTCCTGTTGGAAGATGCGCCCCGCCCAGTAGGAGAAGTTACAGGATTTGTAGAAGAAATATGTTGAGTTGAATGAACGTTAAAGGAGGTTTTCCTCTCAGGTAAAGGCGGTACTTTTCGTTGTCCTGTGGTGACGGTCGTGGATGATCTCTTAACCGCTCTCGGTGATGTTGCTGGCTCCTTAGATGAGTCTGGTGATTTCAGAAAGGTGGCATTTATCGTCTGAAATGAATATTTGATAAGAATTATTCACAATTCATTTTGAGATGGACATTTGTAGTATGGAGACACTGTGACGGCGTGAGTCCGTTCTCACAGTATCAATGATGATAATGGGTAAGCTATGAGCAGGGTCGCTGTCCACGTGGGTGAGCACTGAACAATCCGCGGCTATGTCACAGTCGTCTTCAAGGCTTTTACTGACGTAGAGTATGTTCTTTGCAGCACTGATTATTGAAAAGTAACGATAAGTAACGATAATTGATGTCACTTTTTGCGTCACGTTTAAAATACGCAAAATAGACGCATGATATAGACGCATGATATAAATAGACGACATGAAAAACTGTCACAGCTTGGTTGCTCCTTCAGTTGTTCGAGAACATTGTTCTCCTCGTTATCAGTGTCCATCTATCGATCTTTATTTTTGTTATTGTAGCGTTTTTTGCTGCTGCCCATGCAACAATTAACTTTCGAATTGTAATGACGCAAAATTAAAGAATCAATTGAAGAGTAGTTACCTTGTGACATGAAGTTTCTTTCTATTTGAGGCACCATGGCCGTCTTAGATACATGTTTGGGAGGGGGGGGGAAGAGTTGATTAGATTTAGGTGACCTTGACCTATTTTTCAAGGTCACCACCCCATGAAAACTGTCAAACTTAGCTTTTCCGATGCGATATCTTTTGCATAAATGAATGGATTTTAACCAAACTAGCACATATATCCCAAACTTCAATCATGTATGCCTCGTGCATCGAAGGGCGAGAGAAACTTCTTGTAACTAAATAAGCGACTCCTGATAGACCGGTCTTTAATCAGGAAATTTCTTTTTTTTTTGTCGGCAAACGATTTTTAGACAACCGTCAACGCTCATTTCTTAATTTTCGAATGCACTAAATCTTCTCAGACGATATTTTCTATACAGGAAATAATTATACTGTTAGATTTAGCAGTATGACACGTGCAGCACATTAAAACTGACTGGGGTGTTCTTGTATGCGTCAAAATATGTTAAAATAGCTGTTCTGTCACATTGTACGGCAGTGGGTGCCACGGTGGACATGTCACTCTTCACTAAGGTAAACTTTCAGCATCTCTGTCAGCAGAATACATCTAGATATTTAAGAAATGAATTTCATTTTTCTGGTGTTCATGGAGCTATGAACCGCAGTGGGTCGCGTGCAAAGTGAATGAACCCCGAAGGGGTTCATGTAAGCTTTGCTAGCGACCCACTGCGGTTCATAGCTCCATGAACAACAGAAAAATTAAACTCATTACTTATATTTATATTCATTTCTCTCTATCGCTTGCTGAAAAATCACCAAGGCCGTCACATTTACCAGCAAACAGAGAATCTACACACACACTGTGTTCAAACAGCGGAACGGCGTCGACGTTTACAACGTCCAATCAGATTGGCGAGATTCATGTTTTTTGACGTCAAGTTTGGATTACGTCACGTCGCGTGACACAATGTTGTTCATGGAAGTATGAACACAGATGAACATCTAATGGTTCATCTAAGGAGGTTTTAGAAAAATGTAAATATTGTAGAATAAATAATTCTAACACACCTCGCCTATATAGCCAACGGTTAAAAAACGTGTTATATTGTGCAAGAATTTCACTGGGGGAATAAGCGTGACGTTACTTTGCGCCGTTTTGACGCCATTTTGATTAAGTAATGACGTCAGCTATCCCATAAGGCACGTTACCTTGACGTTAGACGATGGAACGTCATTTTAACGCGTTGAAAACGTAACAAACGTATGTAAACAGTTGCGGTTGGCGGAATTTGTTCAGCCCAATGGTGGAAAAGTTAAAGAAACTGAAGGTTTAAAATGATTTTATTCCGTTTATTGCATGTAAGAATCGAAATAGATCAGCTCTAATGCGTGAATTGTTGAGTAATAATTCAATGTTTGTCGGTCAGTAGCTTCATTCCGCTCCACTTCGGTACCTCGTTCAACTTTCGCTAGACGGCTTAGCTAAGGTTGCCTTTACACTATGGTCGAACACATTATGGATTTTGTAAGTGACCTTTAGTTGCTTTATTTGGCGATGCTTTTGTTAGAAATGTATATATGTATGTGCCAGAGGTGACACTTATCATGCATTTTTAAATTACACGGAAACAGAAAATATCGACTTTATTTATTTCTACTTTCAGTTTGATGTGTACTATTTATAGACATGTGTGTAGTGTATTCTTTAAGAAATATGGCATATATATAAACAACGCCAAGCATTCGTTGCATTGAAATCACGGCAACAAACCTTTAAATGCGTAACCACTGGTTAAGAAAAGAAATCCGATTCACGCCCTTCCGGTTTCGCAATACAGGGCCGAAAAAAGGTAAACAAAACATACACAACTCAGATCGATTGATTATATCCTTGTACATGAATATGTCAGTTTTCTAAGAATTCTATTTTATCACTTATTAACTATATTAATCAGCACCAAAGTAGCTCGCAAGATAATTTTATGGCTTTTGTGTTATTTATTCCCTCCGTCGACACAGGTGTTTCAACAGGTCAAGGTCGACGAAATAGAACTAAAAATTGGGCATTTTGCTGGTAAATATCACATTTTAGTGAATGTTCCACGGCAAATTTTACAAATAAATATGAAATAAACTGCAGCTGATGTCTGTGCCAGTATTCTGTTATCTCAGTGTCCTTTGAAGGAAGAGAATTTGGTTAAGCATTTAATCATTAAAATTATTAAAGGATATATTTGAAGATATATTTGAAACCCTCTGTCAGTTTTATGATATTAAATTGATTTAGTCCAGCGTGTTAAATGAAAGCAAACAAGGAAGAAGCAAAATAATGTATACAGAATGTTGTTAAGTGTTTGTTTGATCATTATTAGAAATATCATACATATCGGAATCACTGTATTGCATGATTATTGAATAGAGTATTTGTATTTTGATTTAAATCAAGCATTTACTCTGCAAATATCACAAACAAACCAATTTTTGATTTTTTTTTACATTTTTAAAGGAGGACTGTCTAATTTTAGTTGGTTTCGCATGGGATTGGTCGGTTAAGCATTGGAGTGTATGTATACAAACGGTGAGCAACTGAAAGATTCTAGCCTTTTTGTTACAAATCTTTTTTTTAAATTTTTATTTATTTATTTATTTTATTTTATTTATTTTTTTTTTTTTTTTTGATCTCCGGTTTTCTCGCGCCGAGGCTCAAATACTGGATAAGGAGTGCCTTTCTTATTTATTTATTGATTTATTAAATTTGGCACCTCAAAAATGAGATGGTTATAGTGAGACCTCAAGTTCCTTCGTGGCATGTACATATTTAACAGCTTTTTAATGTACCCTTGG
Organism: Rugalucina vietnamica; assembly: GCA_964017185.1. NCBI lineage: Eukaryota > Metazoa > Mollusca > Bivalvia > Lucinida > Lucinidae > Rugalucina > Rugalucina vietnamica. The sequence continues at coordinate 22,918,655 of OZ024875.1, read as the reverse complement.
GATTGGTCATGAAGTGCTTTGTACGTGTAAGTAAGAATTTTATACTGGACTCTATACTGTATGGGTAGCCAATGAAGTTCTTCCAATATAGGAGTTTTTATAAAGAAACGAGATGTCCTAGTCACAACGCGTGCCGCTGTGTTTTGAACGTTTTCTAGTTTGTTTAAAATGGTCTTTGGTACACCGTACAATTTCACTGATCAGTCATTACTGTCCATACATTTGTATAAATAAGCGTGTCTTTAGCGACTTCTTGAAATACATTCCCGAGCTCAAGGTGGGAGAGCTTTCCAAAAATTCGGAGCAACTATCGCGAAACTTCGATCGCCATATGTAGCAGTGCGACTTTTTGGCACCTCAAGAATGAGATGGTAATTTTGAGACCTCAAGTTCCATCGTGGCATGTACACATTTAACAGCTTTTTAATGTACCCTGGGGATTGGTCATGAAGTGCTTTGTACGTGTGAGTAAGAATTTTATACTGGACTCTATACTGTACAGGTAGCCAATGAAGTTCTTTCAATATAGGAGTTTTTATGAGAGAAACGAGATGTCCTGGTCACAACGCGTGCCGCTGTGTTTTGAACGTTTCGTAATTTGTTTAAAATGGTTTTTGGTACACCGTACAACAATGCATTGCAATAGTCTAGTCTTGACTGGGTTTTTTGTTACATCCGTTATTAAGAACTGTCTGATGTGACATATTTGCCGTATTTGCCCAAAACAGGATTTACAGACCTAATTTACATGCCGCTCCAGGTCCATCCTGGAATCAAGCCATGCACCAAGATTTCTGACACATGAGGAAGACTTAATGTTCGAGTCACCAACAGTCACGGAGATTTCACTCACCAAACTAGAACTGCATTCGGATGTGAACACAATAACCTCTGTTTTGTCTGCGTTTTGTTTAGCAAGTTTTCATGCACCCGGGAAAAAACGCCTTAAGACAAGCTTCAACATGCCGGATTGCCTCTGTCTTTGAAACATTGTCCATTGGTTTAAAGGAAAGGAATAATTGTGAATCATCCGCATAAAAATGATTCTCAAGCCCATATTTTTTACAGATGGCACCAATAAGTGTGTTGTACATACAGCTCGGTTTCAAAAATAACATACCCCTGCAATGTCGCAAAATAAATTGACCCCTTCATCTTCATTGCATCGACCATTGCTTGATGGCTATAAACCTGGTACGAATGAAACTTCTAAATTTTGTGCATATGGTTATGTGTGTTGAAATGGTATTAATCTTTTATTGATCATGAGCAGTCCGATCGAACAGGAAGCTGCTTTTGGCCTATACCAAAATTCTGACAGATTTTAAGTCAAGTTTTCAAATTTAGGCGGTTGGTATGGTGTACCTACTGTGAATATTGCTACTTTATGAACTGCATGCTATGCATTGACGTCTATTTTAGATACCTGAAAACTTGCATTACACTCGAAAAAGTACAGAATCAGAAAGTGGAAGTTTAATGTACCCACTGCCTTGTATATTAACACCTTGCAAAGGCATGTTTTCAGCAAAAAATAATCTTCAAATTTATACACTTTTATAAATTTGCATCTGAGAATAGCAGTAATAATCGAAATGATTATTCATAGACACTTTCTATAGAATTGTGCTTCATGCAACGCGCACATGCCTATGGCAATGTTACAGTTATGTAATGACCTTCTTAAACATTATTATATATTAATCAAAGACATTTGTTGGTATGTGAATGTATTTCAAATTGATTGAAATACTGGGACTGGTGATCTTATCAAGATGGTTTATATAAGTAATCATCCCAGAGAAACTCCGACGAAACAAATATCAGGCGCAAGAGAACACAGTAAGAAGTAAATGGACTGTGAGAGAGCAGTTTTGCTTCCTTAACACATGCCTGTAATGAAAGAACTAGCGTCTATTTAATCATTATTTCAGTTCTGGAAATGTAAAGCGAATGTGGTGCAAGTTTTAAGGTATCTATAATAGATGTCCATGAATAACATTCAGGTCAGAAAGTGGCAATATTCACAGTAAATACATCATACCAATCGCCTAAACTTGAAAACTTGACGTTAAATCTGTCAGAATTCTGGTAAACGCCAAAGGCAGCTTCGTGTTCGATCGGACTGCTCATGATCAATATAAATTTCATACCATTTTAACACACATAAACATATGCACGAAATGTAGAAGTTTCATTCGAACCAGGTCAACAGTCAACAAGCAATGGTCGATGCAATGAAGGTGAAGAGGTCAATTTATTTTGCGACATTACAGGGGTATGTTATTTTTGAAACAGAGCTGTAGTATAGAATTTAGGTTCAAGCACAGATCCTTGAACCACGCTAAAATTCATCAGAACGGGTTCAGACAGTTTCCTGTCTATTGTTACAGTTTGATGACGACCACTGAGACCGCCTTTACATGCTTAGTAGGTAACAAAAATCGCTTTGAAATGATTCAAAACTTAAACATTTGGTAACTATTCCGTACGTCGAATGGGTGGCTGGGTGAGAATAAATTAGACTGGATATTTTATTAACCAGATAACATAACGCTAGTAGCTTCACTCCCTATTGAATTTAGCACACAGTTACGATGCTTGGATTAGATACATTGAAAATAAGTCAAATGCTTAATAAAGTCATCACATGCTTAACCAGAAAAATGTATGTCTGCAAGGAGTTCATTACGTATATGTAATCTTAATGTAGGCGTCATACCTAGCCGATTTTAACACGCGATGGACACACGATTATGAAGCGTTTCAATTTCGGCGGGGTGTAACCCCTTAGCCAGGGAACTCAATAAAAACAGTTTAGTTTTCTACATGTTTTATTTTCTTTCTACAACCCAGGTTCTTATTTTATTTATTTTATTTCCAACTAGCTCTTTACACTTTCATACCAGACCACAAACTGACTTCTCCGCCTTCTCTCACCGATATCTTTCCTTCTCGCACACGTCATCCTCTCTTCTCCCGCGCATGCTCATCCATCCAACATCTAGCACATACCCATATATGTTCACAACCTCAAAACTAACAATCATCCCAACATAACCTATTACTCATTCTTTTGACCTAACATACTCTCGACCTAGTACACTTGCACTCACCAATAACCTAGTACTCTTGCACTCACCAATAAACTTAAACAACTGAAAAACTAATATTTTATGAATAGTGTTACAAATGCCTCCCCCATTAAGTTTTTATGTTGTTTATTTATATGTCTTTGATAACTGATTCCCATCTTATCGTGAGCACTGAATTTATGATGAAACACTAACCGAGTCATCTACACATTTTGAAAGAAATAAACATGCTCTAACTAAGTTCACTACACTTTTTATTAATACTAATCCAGAGTAAGAATGTATTTTAAATCCAAATGAGAATAGGTATGTCCAACCGATTACAATATTTAGAAGCAAAGTTACTCCTGTTACTCCACAGTATTCTGTCAATCATTTTTTCTCCATATCAACATCACTTCATAGTTCACGAACAGTTGTACCATCGTCGTACCACTAATGTAGTATCTGTAAGTATTCTTCCCGACAGTCCACAACTCTGATTTTACGCGTATATCAGGATCAGAGACTGTCACCTGCATGTTCATCGTGTTCGTAGAAAGTATTATCCAAATCAAAGCAGTCCTATTACACCGCTGTCCCCACAGTTATGCCATACTACACTTATTCATCATCAGAGATGTATATGGCCAGTTCTGCATTCTCTCCGCTCGTCATTTGTATTCCAAATTCTATAAGTTTTATAAACTTTTATCCAACTTGAAGGAAATCTAGTTATGGTTGAAGTGTTAATTGTTATATGCAGCTTAGTTGCAAAACGTTGTCATCAGAACTATCAATTAAAGATAATGTTACTTTCTATTTCTGCTTATCTAGTCTTGTTGGAGATAATATATCCAGGTAAGTCGAAATTCAGGGAAATGTTTGGCAATCGTTCAACTCAAAGATAGGTATAAGTAGACGTGGTTAAGTCATGAGTAAATCTCCTTATGTTCGTGAGAGATTGTCTTGGTCAGTCTGCGCCAGCTTGGCAACATGCCAACTATTGTCCCATTGGTCTGGTACATACATTAACTTTTTGAATACAACATATATATGACAAATGTCCTTGTCACACATTTGAACCTGGGTTTGCATAATAAGTTTCACTATATACATATTACTAGTCACACATTAATATTATTAGTCACACAATCATATATCATCATAATCTTTGTATTATCTTTATTATCATTATTATCCCGGGATATGTCCTTTCATTGTTTATAACCTCGTAACTTCGGCGCCATCCATTTTAAACAACGTTGGATACAGTTTCTGGGTGACATCGTCGTGGGTTCCTACAGGCGCTGATGGAGCTAGACCACCACAATCTGATGCTTGATTGTCGATCGTTGTAGAAACGCCCGGTTAAGGTTTCGTGTTTACCGTCTCATGTGCTCGGCAACTTTCTCGCAAGGAAGAACAGGTCTGACTTAAGTAAGCATGGTACTTGCAACATAAGTACATGCACCCTATGGCTATACTCATTATTAAAGAGCCAATAATGAAATAAACCCATTTTGACCAAGCATCGTTTTTAACCATTACTTCTGCAGTGGTGTCTAATTCGGCCAATAATCCATCAAGGGATATTTGTTTTATTGGTTTTAGTGATTTGGGCAAGGATATCTTAGTGAAGTTAGGATACCGTTCTTGCAATGGTTTTATAACATTTATTTGGGAGATATTTATCGATCTCAACAATGCAAGATCTTGATCTCTCAGGTCATCATCATTTTCCTTTTGATAAGAGGCTGTTAATGTGAAATAGTCACTGGATGCCACACATGTAGCTGGTACTTCCAAAATATCAATGGGTGGTTTTAAGGTAACAATTTTACTTTGATCGTTATAACAAACAATCGAAAATCGTAAATTTACTTGTGAAACAACTCCCCACAAGAACCCCATTAATTTTGTAGCAGAAGGAAGTTTCGCATTCAGAGTGATGACACTTTTACAGTTTTTCTCAATTTCATTTTGTTTCTTCAAGAACAGGTTTATCACTCACAGCCGTGCTTACGATAACAGACCCCATTAATCCCATAAAAACTGACACGAAGCCTAAAACTCTCATTTTCTGAATTAAAGACCAGAAAATAGATAAACATATTTCATATGTCTGCCCACACTTAGTTTTATATTATTTCAGACAACTGTTATCTTAGATAACACCTGTCTGGGAAGCCTAAGTAAACCAACTATGCCCGTAAGCAATTCACATGTTGCTTCTAATGGCTTCTTAGTTCTGTTGAACTTGTTTTCTTGATAAGGCACAACACATGCCTCATTAACCGATTTTACAGATAATGTATCACACTCCATAGACTCAGATGCGTCAGCTGTATTCTGTTGTTCAGATACATCTGCATTTGATTATGAATCAGAGGATGAGTCTGAATCATCTTCATACCAATTTTTCCTGTGACAGCGGTGTTTTGCTAATTCCATTTTTGGGATAGGGCCTTCACTTTCAGAGTCCTCCCGCTCATGTCTATAGCGCTGCGCGAGACGAGCTAATGGTACATTATCCTCACTGCTATCTTCACTGCTACTGGAAGTATCAGTTTCAGGAGGTACAACATAAGCTGTTTTGCGCAACGACAAACTTGGCTCTGGTATTTCCCAGGTGTCTACTTTTGCTTTGCGGATGTTATCAGCATGGCAAGGAATAACAGAACCATCTAATTGGTGTTTTATCTTGAAATTCACGGGTGATGATTTGTACTATAACAATTAACAATGATACGATAGTAAGGTTTCCAGCCAAGATTTAGTTTGCATAGTTTAGGTATGCTGTAATAAACTGGGTCACCTACTTCAAAGTGATCATCCTTTGCCTTCCTGTCAGCATATTTTTTGACGTTTCCGAGCACCCTTAAGGTGCTTGTGCACTAGTACAAAAGATTTGTGTTGCTGTTCTAAAGCAATCTGATGAGCATCTTCACCCATGTACTTCCGTCTAGGTTTCAGAATACTGTCTAGTGGAATAACCACATCACGGTTATACAAGAGGAAGAATGGTGAAAACTTAGAAGATTCACTGACATTGAAACGAATAGCGGCCAAGGCTTGATTAAGATGTAAATCCCATGCGGTTACATCATTTTTGAGCTTTTTAGAAAGCACATCATGCAAAACTCTGTGAAAACGCTCTACCTTGCTATTGCTAGCTGGGTGGTAAAAACTTGTTTTTACATGATGTATATTGAGTGCTTCTAAAGTCTCCTTGACCTTTCTATTTACATTCTCACTTCCGTTATCAGTTACAATCTCTAATGGTGTACCATATCGTGGAAATATTTCCTCTATGATAAGGTGAGCTATGGTATCAGCACTCTTATCAGGAACAGCAAATGCTTCTGGATAACCGCTATACCAGTCAACAAACCCTACAATATACTTGTTTCCGGACAAGGAAGTTGGATATGGGCCAGAGACATCAAGGCCAATCTTAGCAAAAGCATATGGTGGTATGTCAGTTTCCTGTAAAGGTGCCTTATGTTTCTGTAGGCTCCTAGCTTGACAAGTAACACATTTCCCAACATAGTCATATTCTTCTTTATACATGTTCGGCCAATAATACTTAGACTTCATGGAATCATAAGTCTTATCTGTACCTATGTGCCCATTCCAATCATGATATTGTTTGATAACAAAATCTCGTAAATGTTCCGGAATGTACAGTCTCAAAACTGGATCAGAATCAGCATTTGAGATAAAGTAGAGAATGTTGTCCATCACTATATGTCTTTTTTGTATAGAATTTGGGAGCTTATCATTTTGTAACCCTATCTTCAGCTCCATGATAACATCATCCTTTGATTGTTCAGTTGCCATATCAACATCATCACCAAATGTGGGTTTTATCACCGTCTCTGTAGGTGGTAATTTACAGCTGGCAAACTCCTTAGGATCAAACCTATTAGAGCCTCCTCCCAACAATGCTTCTGTGCAAGGTTGGTCAAAATCCATCAATTAGTTTACAAGATATCGTATCGGAAAAAACTAATTTCAACAGTTTTCATGGACTCATGACCTTGCAAATTAGGTCAAGGTCACCAAAATCTAATCAACTCTTAAGCCTTCTAGCAACAATGCTTCTGTGCAAGTTTGGTCAAAATCCATCAATTGGTTTACAAGATATTGCGTTGGAAAGACTAATGTCAACATTTTTATGGACTCGTGACCTTGAAAATTAGGTCAAGGTCATCAAAATCTAACCAACTCTGAGCCTCCTCCCAACAATGCTTCTGTGCAAGTTTGGTCAAAATCCATCAATTAGTTTACAAGACATTGCGTTGGCAATACTAATTTCAACAGTTTTTATGGACTCGTGACCTTGAAAATTAGGACAAAGTCACCAAAATCTAATCAACGCTAAGCCTTCTCGCAACAATGCTTCTGTGCAAGTTTGGTCAAAATCCACCAATTGGTTTACAAGATATTGAGTTGAAAAGACTAATTTCAACATTTTTTATGGACTCGTGACCTTGAAAATTAGGTCAAGGTCATCAAAATCTAATCAACTCTGAGCCTGCTCCCAACTATGCTTCTGTGCAAGTTTGGTCAAAATCCATCAATTGGTTTACAAGATATTGCATTGGAAAGACTAATTTCAACAGTTTTTAGCTCACCTGAGCCGTGCTTCGGCGTCCGTCCGTCGTCCGTCCGTCCGTCGTTCACATTTTCAAAGATCTTCTCCTCTGAAACCGCTGGGCCAATCAAAGCCAAACTTCACGTGGAGCATCCTTAGGAAGGGGGAACGAAAGTTTATATAAATGGTCCAGGTCACATGACCAAGATGGCCGCCATGGCTATTAAATAGCAAAAACCTTTAAAAATCTTCTTCTCCAGAACCAGAGGGCCAATTTCCACGAAACTTGGTATGTAGCATCGGGGACGTGGGCCAATCATAGTTTATATAAATCAAGCATCGGGGACGTGGGCCCATCATAGTTTATATAGATCATGACCCTAGGATGACCTTGACCTATTTTACGACAAGGTCAACTTAGGTCGCCAATGCATTTGAATGGGAAAAAATGGTAAATTGCTATTTTATGGGTAAAACTTACTGGGAATAGGCAAATGGACAGAAGATTAATGTTAATGGTAAATTTTAGCCCCTGGGGGCTGTCTGCCCCTGCCCGGGGGCTATATACATGCATATTTCCATAATAATGAAACATCTTCTTTCCTGAAACTGCATGGCCAATCAAAGCCAAACTTCATATGGAGCATCCTTGGGAAGGGGGAAAGAAAGTTTATATAAATGGTCAAGGTCACATGACCAAGATGGCCGCCATGGCTATAAATAGAAAAAAACCTTTAAAAATCTTCTTCTTCAGAACCAGAAGGCCAATGATTTTGAAACTCGGTGTGAAGCATCAGTGACTGGAGCTCTACAAAGTTTATATAAATCATGACCCCGGGATGACCTTGACCTAATTTATGGCAAGGTCAACATAGGCAGCTCATACATTTGAATGGAGACACAGTTTGCTGCTTCTTTACCTGTGGTGGTCTGGTCTAATGACCCCTAATAAACAGTCCAGGAGGCATAGCGCACATCAAAGGCTTATCTTATTTAAGTGATTATGGGGTCATTGGCCTCTGCCTTGAGGGGTCCACTTGAAGGGAACTTCAAATATAATTGAAGTGTCTAAAATGAAATTTTAGAACTTTTTTTTATTTTTTTTTTTTTCTTATAGTTTCTATTCTGATTTTCAGTCTTGCATCTAATTTTCTGAATTGAGACAATGCTGAAGCATAACCTAAATTCTATGTCAGAAAGAGCAGGCCTAGACCATTGATTGTTTTTTTCAACAGTCCATTGAATGCTGATATACTTTCTAAAAAAGATTTAACTGAAGAAAAGTTAACTGAAGAAAAGTTTGGTCACATGACCAAGATGGCTGTCATGGCTATAAATAGCAAAAACCTTTAAAAATCTTTTCCTCCAGAACCAGAAGGCCTATGATTTTGAAACTTGGCATGAAGCATCAGGCAATGGAGCTCTACAAAGTTTATATAAATCGTGACCCTTTGATGACCTTGACCTATTTTACGGCAAGGTCAACTTAGGTCGCCCATGCATTTGAATGGGGAAAATTGTTAAAATGTCATTTGAAGGGCAAAACTTGCAGTAAATTGGCAAATGGACTGCAGTTTTATGTTTTCAAAAAGAAATTGACTCCAGGGGTTGCTCTGACCAAGCCCTGGGGTTATATACATTACCATTCTAGTCAAACAAGTTTATTGGTATATATCTCGGGTTTCAGGTGAGCGTTTACAGGACCATTGGTCCTCTGGTTATGGACATGTGACCTTGAAAATTAGGTCAAGGTCACCAAAATCTAATAAACTCTAAGCCTCCTCCCAACAATGCTCTTGTGCAAGTTTGGTCAAAATCCATTCATTTGTTCAGAAGATATCGCGTCGGAAAACCTAATTTGATCAGTTTTCATGGGCTGGTGACCTTGAAAATGAGGTCAAGGTCACCAAAATCTCATCAACTCTTTCCTCCCTCCCGACCATGTATCTATGCAAGTTTGGTCAAAATCCATCAACTGGTTCAAAATATATCGCGTCGGAAAGAAGCTAATCGGACGTGGACGCCGACTCCGACGGGATCCACACCAAAACAATATCACCCTATAGATTCACAGTACACCGTAGAATCAGTGAAAGACACTGTACCAGTGATTGAACGCATTTTGGGGGCAAAAGGTGTGATAGTGGTAAGTATTTTGCATGTTTTTGTGTTATAAGTTTTGTTTCTGTGCCATAGTTTTCAGTTGATCACTTCGGTACATGTTTTTGTTTCATCTTATGGTCGACAAACCGCAAAAGGTGTTGGTGGGAGCATACGAGGGGCATTCGTTTTGGATGAGAGTTGTGAAACTGTTAAAAGTCGCTGCATTTTCTCATCTAGTTTTAAAATCAAACAATTTTGAGAAAATAAAATACGCCCAAAAGAAAGAAATACTTCGGAACTTTCAATATGAGAAAATTCTTGTTGATCCGCTTCATCGATTCCGAAATTTCTAACAATAAAGGACTGTACGTTCGAAATTCAGTGAAAGGAACTACTGTCCCAGTGAATGAGATGTATTGTACGAAGTAAAAGCCTCACAGTGTTAGAGGTACTGTACCCAGTGATAGGTACAGTCGTTCAAATTTTCGTTAATTAGGAAGTGACCAATGCGGACGAGGCACTTGAAAAATGTGCAAATGTGTATTTTATCCTTACCTTATGTTGATAAACGATATATTTGAAAATGTTTTTATATGAATAATCAATTTTCTTTTCTGAACTTATTTTGATTCCCTCTATGTACCGATAATCGGCGATTAGATTAACATCACATTCTATGTATAACTGTCTTCATTAGAGGTATCCAGAGACAATATACGTGTCTAAGAACAACCAATGCAGATGGAATCAATTAGCAAAAATTGTGATTAAGCGCCTATATTTGATTTGTTTGCATACAGTACATGATGTGGTCATAACAGCTATTCTGGTAAGATCATTGTTCGGAAAATGTCTTTTTTCACGAGTGGTCATAACAGCTTCTCTGGCACAAGCGTTATGCGGACAATGTATCTTTAAACATATCTCTATTTACAACTTTATAACTAGAAGAGCGCATATTTTATGCATTGAAAATAAAGTTGTATAAGTAAACCTCAATTTCACTTCACTGAAATGCATCTACGACTTAAGTACTAAGCCATCAGCCAGAGAATTATAGACGCGACTGGATAATAATAGTAAAGTATTGCACAAAGTATAAAAATGAAAAAGGTGAAAATAATCATAATCTAACTTCAGCCTTTTTAACCTGTATACATGTGGGGTAACACCACCCAAAAATCTTCCATAGGCCACAATGCAAATTGTCGCACTTTGTGACACTCTCCCAGCGGTTACCAAACATTGCATGACCAAAAGGACTCCCATCGCCTTATAGTTAAGCCATACATCTACCCAACGAGCCTATTTCAACCGGGGGTTGACCGTTGAGTTTTTCCGGTATTCCGTTTTGTAACAACCCTAGGGCTGGGTTTTACCCTCTAGAATGGTGCAGATTTGAGATGGAGGTAGTTTACAGACAGAAGCTTCCGACGAGAGATAGTCTCTTTTAAGAGCGTGTTTTGTACACCCAAATGTCGTAAACTAGTGATACTTTGCAGTGCATGCAAACTATAAAACAGACACAAAGAAATGTGCTCGCAATACAGTGTCAAGCTCACCTAAATTTTGAAATGCACAATTTTCGTGGGGTACGGCAGAGTGATAAATTTTGAGCGGTGTCACACCATGTGTATCCGAGATAAAAATAACCAATGTACATGTATATGAACAGTAAAATAAAGCACGGACTTATTATACGCGTTTAGCAGAGTGTAACTTCGTATATATGGTAGATTGGAAATATCGTCTGATTTGTCGGTATTGTCAACGTTGATCCAACCTGTTTGTGTCTTGGTTGGTTGATTGGGGTTTGAACGTCCCACCAACCACCAAGGTCATATATAGACGGTACCTCGGTTTATAGTCTCGTCATTCAGACTGAGAGAAGCCCGAAATCGAACCTGCGACTCGGACCATTTTTTACAAGGCAAGTGACATAACCATTGCGCCACGGAGGCTTCTCGTTTGTTAATTGAAAAAGCTTTTGGCCATAAATATTGAGGCTGATTGATTTTTATAAAAATTAACCAAATGATAATGCTCTTAGATATAAACTTCAACCCCTTATATATTTTTATTGGTTTCTTTAGGAGCAGATAACACAATGCTGGGTTTCTTAAGAAACACCTTTATCAGTTATATTGTCATTTACTAGTACTTTTTTCGCTTACTGTTTTTGCAGTAAATGGGGTTGACAAAATACACAGGTAAATCGAGAGGAAGTAATATACTAATGTGGTTTACAAACTGGCCCGTTATTCCTAAATTAGGCATATTTCTTCGTTTACAAGGAAATTTTACTCGCTAGCAGTTTCAATAACTTCGTACAGCCAACTGATATAACTGGGTACAAAAAATAAATCGACCTCTCTTTGACTTGGACAGTAGTTCCTTTCACTGAATTTCGAACGTACAGTCCTTTATTGTTAGAAATTTCGAAATTGACGGAGCGGATCAGCATGCGCTTTCTTATATTGAAAGTTCCGAATTATTTCTTTCTTTTGCGCGTATCTTATTTTCTCAAAAATGTTTGATTTTAAAACTAGATGACAAAATGCAGTGACTTTAAACTTTTTTACAACTCTAATCCAAAACGAATGCCTCCCGTATGCTCCCACGAACACCTTTTGCAGTTTGTTGACAATAAGATGAAACAAGACCATGTACCGAAGTGATCAACTCAAAACTATGGCACAGAAACGGATAACACGAAAACATGCAAAATACTTACCACTATCTTGTATTTTTTGCCCCAAAAATGTGTTCAATCACTGGTACAGTGTCTTTCACTGATTCTACGGTGTACAGTGAATCTATAGGGTGAATATGTCCCCCACCTTCGGTTGGGGGGACATAACAATTCACTGCTAGAGCTGATCTATTTCTTAAATAAAGCGACAGCGCCAAACCATAAACACTTTAAGCTCTGATGGTGATAGATTTCATGCATGAAAAACGCACTGACAAAATTCAATCGCCTACCTGTCTGTGAAATGTCTTTGTGGGTAATTTTGGTGGAGTCCCGACTTCCTCTTCCTCTTGGCCACCTACTGTAACAAACAACAAATGTTGCGATAACCCAATAAAGGCGTATTTGTTTTTCTGATAATGAATACGAACAGGAAAGGAAAAGCTGTAAATCATTAAAGACCAAATTATTCTTGGTGAACCTTGGTTTGATTATATTTTTTCTTTTGATCCGTGGGATCAGTAAGAATGTTTGGAGAATTTAAAACGGATAGTGTGCTTAGAAACATTTTCTTAACATTCTTTTGATTATTTGGCCTCTTTGGGAATACGAGTCTTTGGTTAAGACAACCCTGATGTAAATTCTTGGAATTGACGCACAAGTGTCTGGCTTTCGTCGCCAGTTTGTAAAGGGTCACTGATGAGAGCTCACTACCCTAAACTGTACAATATGGCCCACATTCCCAATGTTTTCCCTGCTTTCAAGCCCCGGTTCTATATCCAAAATATTCAAACATCTTCTTTCCAGAAACCGCTTGGCCAATCAAAGCCAAACTTTATGTGGATTACAATTAGGAAGGGGGAATGAAAAGTTGCATAAATAGTCAATGTCACATGGCACAGATGGCCACCATGGCTATAAATGACAAAAACCTTTAAAATCTTCTACTTCAGAACAAGAATGCCTATGATTTTGAAACTTGGCATAAAAATTCAATGAATGGAGCTCTACAAAATTTATATGAATCATGACCCTGGGATGACCTTGGTTATTTTACGGCAAGGTCAACTTAGGTCGCCCATGGATGCATTTGAAAGGGGAAACTTGTTGTTAAGTCATTTGAAGGGCAAAACTGCAGTAAATTGGCAATGGACTGAATTTAAATGATTTGAAAAAAACAATGACTCAAGGGGTTATTCTGACCCTTTCCTGGGCTTATATACATGCATATTACCATTCTAGTCAAACAAGTTTATTGGTATGTATCTCAGGTCTCAGTTGAGCGTTTACAGGACCAATGGTCCTCTGGTTTTATTTTTGTCGTAACAAAGTTTCCAGTAGATATTAACATGGAGTAAGTGATGTATTCCATAATATGGCATCTTTTGATGCTCTTGTGGCCATATTGTTTTAATTCGCATTTCAAACAGAGATCCGGCGATATATGATTCTTTGTTTAAATTGAATTTCTAAATAAAGCTTATGGAACATAAGCTATACCGCCAGATGCATGGACACTTTCAAAACAGAGAGCAAATATCATTGACGCACCAAGGAGTGGTCGACCAACGACAATAATGTCACATCACGTCAGTAAAATAATTGGCACACTTAAGAAGGATCGCCGCGTAATGATTTGCGAAATCACTAAATGTGTTGACTTTGACTAAAAAGAATATATAAAATGCGCCTACGGTGGGGAATGCCTTAAAATATACTTATCAAAAACAAAATCGCTTGGCATGTAACTTTTCACAGAAGTAGGTGTTACGGCCCATAAATTTCCCTTGCTTCCAAAGGATCCACCTTTTATATTTTTAGCTCACCTGAGCCGTAAGGCTCACAAGGTGAGCTTATAGGATGGCCATGATCCGGCGTCCGTCCGTCCGTCGTCCGTCCGTCGCCGTCGTCCACCATTTTCAAAGATCTTCTCTGAAACCGCTTGGGCAATCAAAGCCAAGTTTTATAGGAAGCATCTATAGGAAGGGGGAACCAATGTATATATAAATAATCCAGGTCACATGACCAAGATGGCCGCCATGCCCATCACCATATATGGTAAAAACCTTTAAAAATCTTCTTCTCCAGAACCAAAAGGCCTTGGATCTTGAAACTTGTATCATAAGGGACTCAAGGTCCACAATGTATATACGTGTATAAATCATGACCTTGGGATGACCTTGACCTATTTTAAGGCAAGGTCAACATTGGTCGCCTATGCATTTGAATGGGGAAAATTGGTAAAATGTCATTTAAAGGAAAAAACTTGCAAGAAATGAGCAACAGGACTGAATATTAATGATTCTGAAAAAAAAAATGACTCCAAGGCCTCATTTGCCCCCACCCGGGCAATATACATGTATATTATCATAATATTCAAACACTTTCTTCTCTGAAACTGCTCGGCCAATCAAAGCCAAATTTTATATGAAGCATCTATGCAATGTGTATATAAATCATTCAGGTCACATGACCAAGATGGCCGCCATGCCCATATATGGTAAAAACCCTTCAAAAATCTTCTCTGGAACCGGTGGACCGATTTCAACGAAACTTGGCATGAAGTATCAATGACTCAAGTACTACAATTTATATATATAAATCATGACCCTGTGATGACCTTGACCTATTTTACGACAAGGTCAGCATAGGTAGTATCATATGACAAATTTATTGATGTTATTGACCTAAATGAAGATCATCTCATTTGCATATTCATGAATATTAATAAAATGTCAAAAATCGAGGAAAACGAGGGAAAAACTATAGCCATTGCAAGGTTTTGGATCGGTTATAAGATCTATCTTGCATCCCTCAAACCAATTCTCATGGCTGCCAGTGTGGTCAGAAGGACCACCTTAATGCCATATTATATTGCCCTCAACAATGAACACATTTGCATGATGTAAAATTACATAGTTTCCACACAGCCCCCTAGTGTGAACCTACATAATAGGATGCATTCACAAAAATATACATATACCAACAATAGCATGCTCTGGAATACTATAATTAGTCTGATAGTGGCTCATGGACATATCAATTTAACATTAACGCCTATTATTCAAATTGTTCAATAAGCGTATTTATGAAAATTAATAAAACACACAAGAAATCAGAGAAAAATTGTGGAAAATGTAGGCGTTGTACGTACAAAATCACTTGTACGAGAGCTGTTGACAAAAAGGTACAAGTAGGCAAAGATCAGGAAAAGGCGCAATCAGAAAGAGATTCCCACTCCAAAAAACCGAGGTGGGAAAAAACCAAACTAACAATCAGGCACTTATACCATGAAACATATCGTAAGCCGAATGAGCAGCTATTTTCCCAATAGGTGGCCACTCAGTTACCTTAACTTAGTTAAAAATATCAAAACATACATAAGGCGCCAACAACACAAACCCAGGATGCTGAAAGAAGTATCAAATGAATGCCATGGCAATGTTCTATGACCCTATAGTCTGATATAAGAATTATCTGATATAAGAATTATCTGATATAAGAATTATCTGATTAATTATTTCATGAATGTTAAAGAAAACTTAATAAATAGGAATGAACAAGAGGACTAATGGTCCTGTACACGCTCACCTGAGATCTGCTGTATATAACAATAAACATGTTCGAATATCTAGAAAATAGTCCCAGTATAGGGGCAGTGAAGCCCAGGGGCCATTTCTTTTAGAATAATCAATATCCTGTCCATTTGCCAATTTCCTACAAGTTTTTCCCTTCAAATGACATTTTAACAGTTTACCCATTCAAATACATAAGCAACACATGTTGATCTTGCCTTAAAATAGGTCAAGGTCATCACAAGGTCATGACTTATAAACACATTGTAGTATTTGAGTCATTGATGCTTCATGCCAAGTTTCTTTGAAATCGATAAACCAGTTACAGAGACAAACATTTTTGAAGGGTTTTACCATATATGGGCATGGCGGCCATCTTAATCATGTGACCTGGATTATTTTATACACATTGGTTTGCATTTCATACAGATGCTTCATACGAAATTTGTCTTTGATTGGCCAAGCGGTTTCAGAGAAGAAGATCTTTGAATATTATTGTAATATACATGTATATTACCCTGGGGTGGGGGCAGACCAACCCCTGGGGTCCAAATCTTTTTCAGCATCACATATCTTCAGTCCATTTGCCCATTTCCTACAAGTTTTTCCTTTCAAATGACAGTTTAACAATTTCCCCATTCAAATGCATGGGCAACCTATGTTGACCTTGTCGAAAAATAGGTCAAGGTCATCCAAAGGTCATAATTTATAAACACATTGTAGTATTCGAGTTTCCGATGCTTCATGCCAAGTTTCGTCGAAATCGGTCCAGTGGTTCCAGAGTAGAAGAATTTCGAAGGGTTTTTACCGTATATGGGCATGGCGGCCATCTTGGTCATGTGACCTAAATTACTTATATACACATTCCTTCCAACTTCCTATGGATGCTACACATAAAGTTTGGCTTTGATTGGCCAAACACTTTCAGAGTAGAAGATGTTTGAATATTATGGAAATATACATGTATACAGCCCCAGGAGACAAAAGTTTTTCATAAACATACATTTTCTGTCCATTTGCCTATTCCCAGAAAGTTTTCCCTCATTTGATTACATTTTACCAATTTTCCCCATTCATATGCATTGGCGACCTAAGTTGACCTTGCCATAAAATAGGTCAAGGTCATCCAAGGGTCATGATTTATATATACATTGTGGGCCTTGGGTTCCTTATGCTACATACCGAGTTTCAATATCCTAGGCCTTTGGGTTCTGGAGAAGAAGATTTTTAAAGGTTTTTACCATATATGGGCGTGGCGGCCATCTTGGTCATGTGACCTAAATTATTTATATATACTTTCGTTCCCCCTTCCTATAAAGGCTTCCTATTAAATTTGGCTTTGATTGGCCAAGCGGTTTCAGAGAAGAAGATCTTTGAAATTGTGGACGACGGACGGACGGACGACGGACGGACGCCGGATCATGGCCATCCTATAAGCTCACCTTGTGAGTCTAACGGCTCAGGTGAGCTAAAAAGTGGAAAAATTGTATTGGTAAACCTATAAAATGACTTGTGTCTCGGCAACCGCTGAAAATGGCATCCATTGGTTGCCAGGGCAATATTAAACCATCCTGTACTACAATATATGTCATTTTCTTCATGTATATTAACAAAATCCCTCCAATTTAGCGAAGAAAATACCAACCAAAGAAGGCAATAAACATAGAAAATCACATGTATCTTGGCGACTGATAGACCTACAGAAATATACATGTAATTGGTATCAAATGATTGCTGGGACAATGTTTTATAAGTGTCATGTAGCCTGATATTAAATTATCGGCTATTTCTGTTGTATAGATATTAAAGAGATATATATAAACAGTAAGAAGAACAACGAAAAATAAAGGGGTATACTAACAAAATGTCTTATATCTCGACGACCAATAGCTGTTGAGAATTCAAAATGCCATCAATTAATACGAAATGGAGTAAACAAGTGTTTCAGTTCTATTATATCATATATCCAGAAAAAAAGACAGATTCAATACCTAAATCAGATAGTGAGATAACCTTTTCATGAATGCTCTATAACCACATAGCCTGATATTAAATCATCAGCTATTTCTGTTGTATGGATATTAATGAGATCTTTATAAATAAGTGAAAAATCAACGAAAAATGAAGGGGATATACCAACAAAATGGCTTATATCTCGAATAGAGAACTCAAAATGGCATCAATAAATAGCAAATGGAATAAACGAGTGTGTCAGTTCAACACATTCAACACCAAAATTAGGCAGTGTTCAATTACGTATACACATAGGAAATATCCAGAAAATAAACTATAAGACAGTTTCAAGACCTTAGTCAGAGAACCTTTTCATGAATGTGTGATAACAAAGGCACAGCTGAGCAGAATCTTTTGTTTTATCGTTATACTAGTACTCATAGCTTCAAAGTCTTTGTGGGGAGCACTTTGTCCAAATCGAGAGGCCCTGAGTTTGAAGCCCATACAGGACTTGTGTTGTGTCCCTGAGCGAGACGCACTAACTCGCCACAGTACTGGTTAATACCCAGAAAGCAGTGCTTATGCCTCCCGATATGACTGAAACATTGTCAACTGGGACGTTAAACCTCAATACAAACAAACAAATAAAATCTTCGTGAGCAAGGAACACATAGTAAAATAAATTGTAATACTTTATGGAAAAGAGCATTTGTCAGTCAGTTATGGCGGAAATGGGCGCTCGCTAGTGGTAATCTCATGGCTTGAAAAAAATTTACCTGTGGATATGGTGTTATCAAGTTGGCCACAAGCAGATGTAGAACATTAACAAACAAATTAACAAAGCATGTAACTTTTTTTTACCTTTTTGTTTGTCATTATCAGTTATAATGTTTCACAAAGATCATATTAGTTTTTGCTGTTGTTGCCGTTAGTGCTCTGTGTATTGTAAGCATTTAAGAAAACATCTAAGACAAACTTATTTATTTATTAAAATGAGACATTGCATACCTTATCTTCTTAATTTATGCATTTGTGAATACGACTGCATTAGAATTATCGTATTACATTATTATTATTATTAATTTTATCATTATGATTATGATTATTATTATTATTATTATTATTATTATAACTGTTACTATTCATCATGCTGTTTCGTTATTGAATTAAGCTGTCAAGGGTTCTTAGTTACTGAGAAACCTTGGAAAGATAGTTATACAGACATAAAGCTCTATGGCCTTGCTTTAGAGCTCCAGATTCCAAATGGTGAGGTTGAGGTTGAACCCCAAGGGGGTATGAGTGTGACCTTGAGCAAGACACACTGACTACCCAAAGTACTGGTAGCAGTGGCTCAATTATAATATCCAATGACTACAAATATTGCTGACTGAAACATTAAAAATCCACATAAGAAAATCTTATTTACATATATGTTGTAAATCTTGTGGGTGGGGTAATTCTACCCCTTAACATATATTGCTTTGCTTTTTATATGGTCTCACCGCTTATAAATGA
Source organism: Rugalucina vietnamica (assembly GCA_964017185.1). Taxonomy (NCBI): domain Eukaryota; kingdom Metazoa; phylum Mollusca; class Bivalvia; order Lucinida; family Lucinidae; genus Rugalucina; species Rugalucina vietnamica. Next base: position 22,899,143 of record OZ024875.1, on the reverse strand, counting down.
CATTGAATCATGTATTAACATAAGAAGATCACATACACATTCCAGTGATACCTGTTGATGTAAAACATACCATGATTTTGACGTCTGTTCTGTATATGATTTCAAATATTTTTAAATTCTTATTTACAGGGTATCCGATCGTTTTCTTGCCTTAAGCTACCGATCTGAGATTGCTATCATACTGAAATATTATCTATAGATGTCAAACTTATCAAAAATGCCAAGAGATTTAGTTCCCTCACTGGTAACAAATGGCCCAAATTCTGGGCCTGGCTCACAGAATATATGATGGGCCAGAGTACCCAATGCTACATAACAAGTTTCGTTGAAATCGGTCCACCGGTTCCAGAGAAGAAGATTTTTTATGGATTTTACCATATATGGGCGTGGCGGCCATCTTGGTCATGTGACCTGGACCATTTATACAAACTTTCGTTCCCCCTTCCTAAGGATGCTCTAAATGAAATTTGGCTTTGATTGGCCCAGCGGTTTCAGAGGAGAAGATCTTCGAAACTGTGGACGGACGACGACGGACGGACGCCGGACGGACGCCGGAGCATGGCCATCCGATAAGCTCACCTTGTAAGCACTGTAATTTCACAGTGGTTTAAACAAACAAGACGCTAGGCATGCCTCCTTCTTCAAAAAGTTGGGTTTGAATATATAGAAGAGAGCATCTGGCATGAACAATGTTATGAACCACTGCAGAAGCTGAGGGTGAGGTTAGGCGCCTGTAAAACCGTGTTAAGCCCGCCAGTAACTTTGTGCTACTGATCGTTCCAAGGCGATACTTCTGTGGTGGTTCTTTTTGTTTTATGTCTTGTTGTTTAAAAAAAAAATTGTGCGGTTGGCGCCTTATGTGTGTTTTCATAGTTTTAGTTAAGGTAACTGAGTGGCCACCTATTGGGAAAATAGCTGCTCATTCGGCTTACGATATGTTTCATGGTTTAAGTACCCGGGGTTGGTAACTCAAAGCCATCTTAAGCTTAAGATCAACTTACGAACAACTTAAGTATATCTTAGGGATTATGGTGAAAAACTGAAAAGGACCTTAAGTAACGGTGACAACTTAACAGCATCGTAACTTTGGCAACGTCTTATCTTACAAAGTGGCACCTTTCATTTGAAAAAAGTTCCGACAGCTTAGTGTAACTGGAATAGCAATGGCGTAAATTTTAAGGTGGTTGTCATAAGCTGGGGAACTTACGATGCCTTCGAGTTACTGGGCCCTGATTGTTAGTTTGGTTTTTTCCCACCTCGGTTTTTGGAGTGGGAATCTTTTTCTGATTGCGCCTTTTCCTGATCTTTGCTTACTTGTACCTTTTTTATTCATGAATGTTTCTTCAGTAGAAAAAATGCGTAACACCTGATGTTTCTGCTTTGTTTCTGGTTGGTTTCCATCATCTGCTTGGGAAATCCAAAACGAGGCTTGACACTTGGCCCCATGCCAGTTGTGTGGCCCATTGACTGACGAAAATAAACCTGCCTAAAGTTTAATCAAATTTTTGTTCGAGAATCGGTTCCATTCGAGAAATGAAACTAAGAGGTACCAGGCATAGAACCTTTAGCTTTATGAACAAATGACAAATACGACTGGAATATGAAACCAGAGGACCATTGGTCCTGTAAACGCTCAACTGAGACCTGGGATATATACCAATAAACTTGTTTGACTAGAATGGTAATATACATGTATATAACCCAAGGGCAGGGTCAGAGCAATCTTTGGAGTCAATTTCTTTTTTAAATCATTAAGATTCAGTCCGTTTGCCAATTTACTGCAAGGTTTGCTCTTCAAATGACTTTGTAAGGATTATTCCCCATTCAAATGCATGGGCAACCTAAGCTGACCTTGCCGTAAAAAAGGTCAAGGTCATCCTAGGGTCAGGGTCATGATTTATACAAACTTTCTAGAGCTCCATTGCCTGATGCTTCATGCCAAGTTTCAAAATCATAGGCCTTCTGGTTCTGGAGAAGAAGATTTTTAAAGGTTTTTCCTATTTATAGCAATGGCGGCAATCTTGGTCATGTGACCTTGACCATTTATATACACTTTTTTCCCTCTTCCTAAGAATGCTTCACATAAAGTTTGGCTTTGATTGGCCAAGCGGTTTCAGAGAAGATGTTTGAATATTATGGTCATACATATGTATATAGCCCCGGGCAGGGGCAGACAACCCTCTGGGCCAAAAATATTTTCATAAACATCAATCTTCTGTCCATTTGCTCATTCCTAGCAAGTTTTTTGCCATTAAATGACATTTTCTATTTTTTCCCATTCAAATGCATGGGCGGCCTAAGTTGACCTTGCTGTAAAAAGGTCAAGGTCATCCCAGGGTCATGATTTATACAAACTTTGTATAGCTCCATTGCCTGATGCTTCATGCCAAGTTTCAAAATCATAGGCCTCCTGGTTCTGGAGAAGATTTTTAAAGGTTTTTGCTATTTAAAGCCATGGCGGCCATCTTGGTCATGTGACCTTGACCTTTTATACAAACTTTCATTCACTCTTCCTAAGAATGCTCCACATAAAGCTTGGTTTTGATTGGCCAAGCGGTTTCAGAGAGCATGTTTGATTATTATGGTCATACATATGTATATAGCCCCGGGCAGGGGCAGACAACCCTCTGGGCCAAAAATATTTTCATAAACATCAATATTCTGTCCATTTGCTCATTCCTAGCAAGTTTTTTGCCATTAAATGACATTTTCCTATTTTTCCCATTCAAATGCATGGACGGCCTAAGTTGACCTTGCTGTAAAAAAGGTCAAGGTCATCCCAGGGTCATGATTTATATAAACTTTGTAGAGCTTCATTGTCTGATGCTTCATGCCAAGTTTCAAAATCGTAGGCCTCCTGGTTCTGGAGAAGATTTTTAAAGGTTTTTGCTATTTATAGCCATGGCGGCCATCTTGGTCATGTGACCTCGACCATCTATATAAACTTATTTTCCCTCTTCCTAAGGATGCTCCGCATGAAGCTTGGCTTTGATTGTCCATGCGGTTTCAGAGGAGAAGATGTTTCAATATTATGGAAATATACATGTATATAGCCCCGGGGCAGGGGCAGAAGCTCCATTGCCTGGTGCTTCATGCCAAGTTTCAAAATCATAGGCCTTCTGGTTCTGGAGAAGAAGATTTTAAAGGTTTTTGCTATCTATAGCCATGGCGGCCATCTTGGTCATGTGACCTGTATCATTTATATAACTTTTTCTTCCCCCTTCCTAAGGATGCTCCACATGAAGTTTGACTTTGATTGGCCCAGGGGTTTCAGAGGAGAAGATGTTTGAAAAGTGTGAACGACGACGACGGCGGAGCATGGGTATACTATAAGCTCACCTGTGAGCCGACTTTTGGCTCAGGTGAGCTAAAAAAGTCCCTTCATTCATTATGCCCCCAACTTTTGGAAAAGTTGGAAGGGCATATTGCTTTGGGTGTGTGTGTGTGGGGGGGGGGGCGGAGGGTTAGTATGTTAGTCACGCAGTAAAATTTGAAACTTTTGAACGAAGAATGCTTGGAAATTGAGATGGAATATAAATATTCCTCATGGAAAAGTAGTTGACTCGCATTTTTCTTACATGTAAGTCAGAGTTATGCACCTTTTCTGAATTATGTCCCTTTGAAAGCAAAATTTGAAAATCTTGTGTGCAAGATATCTCAAAAAGTATTTGAGCTACATGTAGAGCATTCATAGTTGGCATATAATGATTGGGGCTGAGGAGAAGACAACCTGTTTAACTTCTGAGACTTTTCATATAGTGGGGGGCATTGTATTTTATAAACACACATTTCTAGTTTTTAAATTTTAGACAATCAGTTCGATATTGTAAGTACAATGTTTCGTAAGTCGAATGGTTTAATATGATTGAATTATTCAAATAATTTCCTAGATATGACATCTTTGTATGGACCCTTCTGACGTCATTGTCCTGCAAAATGACATTCAAGTTCAATGATGCATCTTTCCATGCAAGTAGGTCTACAAAACGTGATGCGTTTGCTCAAAATAATGTAAGCATGGGCCAGAATATATGTTTAAAATACAAGCATTTCATCCTAACAGACAATCAATGGTTACTATGGTTAGCTACCGTTTAATGATACGTGTAGGGAAATTAAGTATATGATCTCGTTGCAAACGAGGTACATTACGGAAACGTCCCCATGTTTACTTGGGAATTTCTTTTAAATATATATTTATGAGCTACATTTTAATTTTACAAATATTTACCTTGCCTTGTTTATTATACTAATTTTTGTTAGAATTTAGCATTTTTACTTTTAAATTACGTAATTACATCAATTATTGATTTTTTCTCTTGACCCCGTCAAACCTCAAGTTTACAATATAAGTATAGGTTTGAAGGGGTAAAGTTCCACACGGAGATGTTTCCATGATGTATGTTTTGAAACTCATTTATTTGGTAGCTCAATGTTCAAAGTTTGCAAACACACTGATATTCTGAAGCTTATTATAATACATGATTTTTTTCGCTCTTTCAGTCACGAAGAAATGTAGACGGGACGTTTTGCCGTGTTGAGGTTTATATATGAATAGAAATTGTGGCTAAAGATACATTATGCAGAAAACACATACTATGACCAAGAAACAATATGCATTTTTCTAGATATCCACCACTATCACAAATCCTTACTAATCGCTAGCTATTACAATTCAAAAAGAAGCTCAAAGTCTTCATTGGGAGTGCAAAATATAATAAATGGTCAAAATCAAATACTGGAAAATACATGGGGTTGGTTATGCAATCTTGAAATTAAGATGTTTTCTATATAAGCTACTGATATGTAGATTCGATTATCACTGCTTTTCAATCAAGGAGATTCACTGCTTTCAAGGAGATCACTACTCCTCCCAGTTACATGGAGTTCAAGATCTGTTTGTGGTTGAGCTTCCAAGTCAACATTGAATAGTCATGTCCACAACATCCTGGTATTAACTGGCACTATATGGGGTCTAAGTGTGTCTTGCTCTAAGACATAATCCGGTGCATGTGGGAATCACGGACCGCTTTATTCAGTGACTGATGCTCTATAGCACTAGGCAGCCCCATTCCCCCATTTACTTCAATGCTAGACCTTACCCAGTGACAAAGTCAATGGACCATAAAAATATAGGTCAATGTCACAGGGTCAAGGTGCCTGACAATTATATGCCTACAGCTATAAATGGAGCTGAGAAATATTTAGGACTAGACGCAACAACTTGTATCAGTTTTGGAAGATATCTGGACTACTGCTGCACCTAGTTACAAGCAGACGTGATATTAATGTGAATGCTGATGAGATGAAAGCTAAAAGCAGAGTTAGTTCTTGTTTTTGCTATTTTAATGAGTCTACATAGATGCAGTAACACCAGTATTTGTGCACTTTATTCATTTGTGTATATAATATAAATATTGCATCCACTTACAATTAATGCCCCCAATTTGAATGTTAGGTACTGTAAAAGAAAGCGTCTAATTACTGTAGAATTCAAGGGGAAATATTGAAATGAAAGGTGAATTTAAGGTTTGGGGGACATTAAGTTCTCGTTTGCATTCCTATCATGCAGTTAAGTAAAATAATAACTGTTGTGACCAAGGAAAACATTTCCATACAGATGTTTTCCAATTTCTTACAATAACCGGTTACTGTTGATAACATTGACAGGGAGAGGACAGATACTGATTAATAGAGTTTCTATAAATGTATAGAGTATCTATAAATTTATAGAAAAACTGTTCTATAAATTTCTAGATCAAACAGGTAAGCTGTATGCCAAACGTTACTGAAAGAATAAAGGATCAATTCGATTATAAAGGAACCCTCGGATTCCTCGTATATAGAGAAGGAAATGTGAATACCTTAGTCCCAAATGATATATCAATATCTCAACTTGGTATAGAGATACTGATGAAGGATTGTCCTTATTCTGTGAATGTCAAATGGTTGTGTGTATAAAAATGTGACAATGTAACACCACCGATGAATACCCCTTATTCCGTCATTGTTTCCACATTTCTAGCCCTGGCATTATAACACTAGAAAAAGAATGGTATCCACATTTTTGTCTCTATATAGGGAGGTTTCCACATTTTTTAGATTTACAACAATTCATGGGAAAGCCCAGAAATGTGGATACTTTAATATTGTGGAAACCTCCCTATATAGTAAAGTATCCACATTTATGGGTTTTCCCATGAATTGTCGTAAATCTAAAAAATGTGGAAACCTCCCTATATAGTAAGGTATCCACATTTATTGGCTTTTCCATGAATTGTAGTATATCTAAAAATGTGGAAACCTCCGTATATAGTAAAGTATCCACATTTCTGGGCTTTTCAATTAATTGCTGTATATCTAAAAATGTGGAAACCTCCCTATATAGTAAAACATCCACATTTCTGGGCTTTCCCATGAATTGTTGTAAATCTAAAAAATGTGGAAACCGCCCTATATAAAGACGAAAATGTGGATACCATTCTTTTTCTAGTGTTATCATGCCTGGGCTAGAAATGTGGAAACAATAACGGAATAAGGGATATTCACTGGTGGTGTGACATTGTCTGTACCGAAACGACCTTCTTTAACTTCCCCAAAGCGACCTTAAGCAAACGAACAGGCTTCATGTTTTACCCTTTGTGCGATTGCGCAGAAAGGATAAACATTGTAAAAACGACGCAAAACACGCATCAACCTCAACTTTTTAAACATAAAAAAACCTGAACTTTTTGGCCCAGGCTGATGTATCTTAATATAGAATATGAAGTTGAGATATTGAAATATGATTTAGGACTAAGGTATCCACATTTTCCTCTCTATATACGACGAAACCACATAGGTTCCCTCAAAATACCATTTTTCCAGAATAAAGATAATTGTTAGATCCTTTGGAAGCAGTAAAACATTCAAAGCAAGAAGATGGGCCATATTATACAAATTCGGGTAAACCGCATTCAAAAACCGTGTCCACATTTTTGTCTAGGGTCTATGCCATGTAATGCCGCTTTTCATTTTTGAATGGGATGTGTATGTTGCGGATGAAGTTGCAAACAAAACAGCACATCTTTTCTAATTCAGATTCAACTATGCATATAATTGTATAAAACTTCTTATTATGAAGCAAATGTATGGCATGAAAGTATTACCAGAAGGCAAACAAAAAGCTTCTCTGATAAAACATTATAAAACAAAATATTAATAATTCGAATTCCTACACAAAGACTTGGCTTTATGTAAAAACTTTAACAGATAGTACTTGTTTAAGAAAAACAACATCTGCAGCAAAACTAAATAAACTAGTCTGATCTATGTAATCCAAATTGCGTGCAAATAGATAGCTGGAACAACTTTGAAGATAAATCCAGCTCTGGGCATCATTATACGAAACATACACGGTGAAATACACGATAAATTGGTTTCAATGCAGCTTTTGTAGCAAACTACACATACCATGCAGAAATTATGTGTCCCAGGCCCTAGACACAAACGTGGACACGGTTTCGAGATGCGGTTTTCATTCAGTAACATTTCACAGACAGATTACCTGTTTGATCTAGAACATGTTTTCTATAAATGTATAGATACTCCATAAATTTATATCAACTCTATAAATCAACATATTTTCTCTACCTGATTAAGTATTTTGATATCATGAGTTAATGGAGATTTTTTTCCCTCTTTTATACTATCATTATGCCTCTCAGTACAGAGATGTTTGTATAATAATGTTCACCTACCAGTGAATTTGACAAATGTATCTGAAAGATAAAATTGTGGTCTACAGGATCAAAAAAGCAAAAGCATTGAAGATGAGCATCATTTCATCCTCTAAAACTATACTGTTCAAGTTTTCCCTTTTGACATTTTAACGATTTCTCCCATTCCAATCCATAGACAGCCAATGTTAATCTCACTGTAAAGTATTTTACTATCATAACAAGGTCATATGGTTATACAAACTTTGTGGAGCTTCAAAGCTGCCAAGATCATATACGAGTGTGATCAGAAAGTTCTAAGCCTGATACACTTCAAAGCATTCCATAAGACAAAATCCGTGTTCAGTCTGTCATTCTATTTAATTGAAAGGCATCTGGAGAGTAAAAAGCATTTGGTCACGCTTGATTGCCTTTTGTACGACAGTATTGAGAGAGGACAGTGCGTCAAACTTGAAAAATGGAGAAAGTTGAAGTGGGAGCGGTGATAAAAAAGTACAAGTAGGCAAAGATCAGGAAAAGGCGCAATCAGAAAAAGATTCCCACTCCAAAAACCGAGGTGGGAAAAAACCAAACTAACAATCAGGTACTTATACCATGAAACATATCGCAAGCCGAATGAGCAGCTATTTTCCCAATAGGTGGCCACTCAGTTACCTTAACTTAACTAAAAATATGAAAACATACATAAGGCGCCAACAGCACAAAAAATTTTTAAACACCAAGACATAAAACAAAAAGAACCACCACAGAAGTATCGACTTGGAACGATCAGTAACACAAAGTTATCTTTGTAAGAAGATCTTTCAAAGAAATTGATTTACAAATATCTTTGTAAGAAGGGAATGACTCCCTAGGAAATTTACGACAACTTCATGAAAACACTTGGGAATTAGTCTCCTTCTTATAGTACGGTGAAAAATGGGCTGCAGAATTTAAGCGGGAGAGAGAGGGCATTGAGGATGATGAAAGGTCAGGCCGCCCCAGAGATGCCACCATTGATGAAAATGTAGACATTGTCCACAACCTGGTTATGTGTGACAGATGGCGAGACTTGCGAAGTATAGCCAGCGAAGTGGGCATACGTTTTGGGGCAGTGCAAACAATTTTAACGGATATTTTGGGTATGTCAAAGGTCTCCGGAAGATGAGTACCGAGAATGTTGACCAATGACCAAATACGATGTCGGCTCGATATTTCTAAGTATCTCCTGTCTCGATATGAAGATGATCCTAGTGATTTTATCGACCGAGTTGTAATGGGTTCATCACTTTGACCAAGAGTCGAAAATGCAAAGCATGCGATGGAAGCACCCTGGCTCACCCCTCCCAAGAAGTTTAAGAGAGCTTTTTCGGCAGGGAAGTTGATGGCCTCAGGCTTTTGGGATAGTCAAGTGATTATCTTCAACAAGGTCGCATGATAAATGGTGCATATTATGCAGCAGAATTGAGGCGCTTGCGCCAAGAAATTGCAAGAAAGAGGAGAGGAAAATTGACTCGAAGTGTTCTGCTCTTGCAGGACAATGCGCCTGCTCATACGTCGCAAGTTGCCATGACTGTTGCGACTGAATGCGGATTTAAAGTCCTTCCTCATCCATCCCCCCCCCCCATATCCTCCTGATATTGCCCCTTCTGACTTCTATCTGATCCCAAAATTGAAATCCAACCTTCGTGGAACACAGTTCAGAAGCAAAGAAGGCGTCATAGCAGCAGTGAACGAGTATTTGGAGGACCAGGAAAAGGACTTGCAAGCTCGAACAGAGATGGACTACGTGCATTGCCTTGAAGGGGGTTATATTGAAAAGTAATTACCAGATTTTAATTAGCACTTGAGGCTTAGAACTTTCTGATCATACCTCGTATGTCTAAAATGAAGAACCATTTGGTAAAAACTAGGGATGTCAACCTGAGTCCGAACGTTCGGACTTCGGATCCCGTACCGAAGATCGGATCCAAATTTTAGCATCCGGACGTTCGCTAAAAATCAAAATGTCCCATATTTTTGTAGATTTCCATTATAATATGACAAAAATACACAATATCTACTTAGCAGAATAGAAAACAAGGTATTTAACATGTAGTGTCAAAGGTCATTAAGGTTTAACAGGTAAATGGGACAATGCAGGTCACGCAGAAGCGACAATAAACAAAGAAAGGATTAAAAGTGATAATTGACCTCTGTTGTTTTCTTTTGAAAACGATTTGATTCACACTTTTCAAAACTACATGTCAGATTATTAGATTAATGATCATTAATAATAGATAATATGTTTTGGGATTGAACGAAACAAGTATGCTTACTATGAAGAGCATATGATAAGCTACTTGTTACTAAGTATATGATCTTTAAATTTTGACAATAGGCGGATTCTTATGCTGACCCGTTTTATTTATGCAGAGAAGAAACACATTCAGAACATCATTGCATTTTCTGCATGTATGATGCATTAAATTTCTTTCCTGACGCGCCAATTCGACAAACTGGGCACTCAGTAAATGTTCGTGAATTTATGATCATGACAAACTATTGTATTATAGAGTTAGTTTTGAGTAATGCTGTTTTAGCATGGTGTTTGTTACTTTTGTGAATGTCAATAAAATTTCCTAAACTGTCATGACGTTTCGTTTCTGTGTCACATCAAAGGAAACAACGCCAATCTCAGTTACTCTTGATTACGAATATTCTTTCAAGGGAACACATATTATACTATGATCTGATAAAAAAAGTGCGAACGTTCGAACCATCCGAACGTCCGAACCTTATATCTGACACCGAATGACATCCCTAGTAAAAACTAACGCAAGAGAATAGACATATTGATGCAATCGCCCCTATTCGATGCCATGGTTACAGCGGAAACAATCAGGGCTTTTTGAGATTCACAATCAGCAGTTGTTTAGATACTGAATGACAAAAAATAAGGCTACTGCCCTGAAAGAGTGATTTTCGACCCATTTTTAAAATCTGACATATTGGGTACAGAATTCAAATTAAAGAAATATGGCTTATTATTGAAATAATGCATATTAAAGTCACACATAAATTATAAAACTCTGTCAAGTCGAGACAAATCTTTCATTTGTCCTTTGCTACGACACGTTTTCTTTCTAAATACACGAATTTTGAATTTATATTATGTGTTTGAATATTTTGCAGAGCATTTAACTTTTGCACTTTAAACTACAGGTTCGTTTCATAAGTTCAGTATATAGCGATTTGTTTCATAAGAAATGGCATAGCAGTACCCATTGTTGAACCGTGGCCAAATTTTATTGTGTGTTTAGCAGATTTGAACGGCTTTCGCTACGTCAATCTGAATACGTCGAAATATGCACCGATTGTATTTTTGATTTTGATAAGCGAAATAGCATATCTTCTGGGACACAAATATTAACTTTAACACTGATTTCTTACCATATAGGGAAGACTGAACTAAAAAAAAATATTATTCCATTAAAATGACTTATCATACACCTTACACAATATTTGGTCTACCCTATGTGCAGTAAAGGTTATCGAAGCTTGAAATCTTGCATCTTAACAGACTTACTTGACTCCATATACTACATTATAGGAATCAGTAAATCATACTTACACTCGTTTGTATTTACAAGCAAAACTTGTCCAGCAGTTCTATTAATTGAAACCCATTTTAGAAGTGCCTGATCACAATGTTGGCTGACTAATTTTATATGGTATAGGAGGGCTGGTAGGGTGCAGTACTTCAGCTTCAATAGCCTTGAATATACACAGGGCAAACCAAATATTATGGTAGGTGTAGTCAAGATGATATGTAAATTTAACAATTTAATCTGTTTTTGGTTCAAACTTTCTTGAAGTGTGTGAAATCAATGTTAAAGTTGATATATACTATTGGCATAAAGTTAAGCACATTCCATTTGTGAACTTCACCTGGGATTTTGGAATGCTAAGAATAAAATCATTATAAACATTTCAAAATTTTGTAATGAATTTTGACAAAAGCCATAAACCGGCAATTTAATAAAGAAAAGACAATCAATGCACTATTTAGCAAAGTACCGTAACTACACATAGAAAATTACCCATAGAATTGTAACAAGTAGCCCAAGGGCAACGACCGCTCACCTGAGAGTCGAAATAAGCGGTTACAGAGATCTTTGAAAAGCGTGTATGGACGACAGATGGGCCAAGGTCAAGAGATGACCTTAACCTTAATTAATCACTCCATCACTACCACTTTTCAGGTCTCAGGCTGCAACAGTTTTAAAAAAAGCCATTATTTTTACTTTTTCCCATGTAAAAGCATAATTATGTTTCCGAAGTTGACCTTGCTGTAAAATAAGTCAAGGTCAACCAAAGGTCATCATTTGATCAAACTACAATGGGCTAGAGTCCTAAATGATACATACCAAGTTTCGAGAAAATAGACTTGCCGGTTCTGGAGAAGAAGATTTTTGAGTGGTCTTTACCATAAATGGGCGTGGTGGCCATCTTGATCATGTGACGAGGATTTCGCAATCACACTTTTGTTGCCACTAATAAAATTTGACTTTCATTGGCCAAACAGTTTCAGAGAAGATCTTTGAAAAGTGTTTAAGCACAACAGACCGGCCAAGGTTTTAAGCGATGACCTTGACCTAAATTAATCAAATACCATCATCTACTCCATTAGTTGTTAGCATCTACCACTTTTCAGATCTCAGGCTGCAATAGTTTTCAAAACTCCATAGTTTTCACTTTTTCCCATGTAAAAGCCAATGCTTCCAAACTTGACCTTGCCGTAAAATAGGTCAAAGTCACTGCAGGGTCATGATTTATATATACATTGTAGTACTTGAGTCATAGATGCTTCATGCCAAGTTTCGTTTCGTAGATGCTTCATGCCAAGTTTCGGTCCACCGTTTCCAGAGAAGATTTTTGAAGGGTATTTACCATATATGGACATGGCGGCCATCATAGTCATGTGACCTGGATTAGCTATATACACATTGGTTCCTAATTCCTATAGATGCCTCATATAAAATTTGGCTTTGATTGGCCAAGCGGTTTTAGATAAGAATATCTTTGAAAAGTGTGTCTGGACGACAGACCGGCCAAGGTCAAGAGATGACCTTTACCTAAATTAATCATATACCTTCATCTACTCCATTAGTTGTTTGCATCTACCACTTTTCAGGTCTCAGGCTGCAATAATTTGAAAAAAATCCATAGTTTTCACTTTTTCCCATGTAAAATCCAATGTTTCCAAAATTGACCTTGCCGTAAAATAGGTCAAGGTCATTGCAGGATCATTATTTACATATACATTGTAGTATTTGAGTCATAGATGCTTTTGCCAAGTTTCGTTGAAATCGGTCCACCGATTCCAGAGACGAAGATTTTTGAAGGGTTTTTACCATATATGGGCATGGTGGCCATCTTGGTCATGTGACCTGGATTATTTATATACACATTGGTTCCCACTTCCTATAGATGCTTCATATAAGATTTGGCTTTGATTGACCAAGCGGTTTCAGAGAAGAAGATATTTGAAAATGTGCACGGACGGACAGACACACGGACGGACGCCGGCTCGAGTACCATACTATAAGCTCCCCATGAGCCTTTGGCTCAGGTGAGCTAAAATTCAATAGAAAAATTCCGGAGGCCAAAGGTAAGCACAACTTCACAGAAAACATCAAGACAGTGAAGATTATTTCTAAACATTTAGTTTTGGGTATCCAGTTTCAGAATATGCTGAAAAATGTCAAATGGCACCGCAGAAAACTCGACCACTTCCGGTTAACATTGCGTGTATCCCCACCTCTGTCGAATAACAACTTGGCGCATGCTGATCATGCAAGTCACTACGTTCATGCACCTTTCACCTGGTACCCTGTCTCACCTCTCCAGTAGAGAGGTGAGACAGGGTCAAACTTTCTTGAAGTGTGTGAAATCAATGTTAAAGTTGATATATACTATTGGCATAAAGTTAAGCACATTCCATTTGTGAACTCCACCTGGGATTTTGGAATGCTAAGAATAAAATCATTATAAACATTTCAAAATTTGTAATGAATTTTGACAAAAGCCATAAACCGGCAATTTAATAAAGAAAAGACAATCAATGCACTATTTAGCAAAGTACCGTAACTACACATAGAGGTAAGCACAACTTCACAGAAAACATCAAGACAGTGAAGATTATTTCTAAACATTTAGTTTTGGGTATCCAGTTTCAGAATATGCTGAAAAATGTCACTTCCGGTTAACATTGCGTGTATCCCCACCTCTGTCGAATAACAACTTGGCGCATGCTGATCATGCAAGTCACTACGTTCATGCACCTTTCACCTGGTACCCTGTCTCACCTCTCCAGTAGAGCTTGGTAAAGCTCGTCAATATTTGACACGGCTGGTTCCCAGTTTCAAACTCGTCGGCTCGTCCCACAAGTTAGTTTTTAATTTTTATTTGCTATTACTGCAGCTGGTGTTGTGCCGTGTGGCGGCCCTAAAAAGTCTCCCCGTACATCATCCATAGTGCAGGTTATATTTCCTTTTTGGTCCTTTGGGATCAGCGAGGATATTCTGAGAAATCAGAAATTTATTATCTGTTAAGACTCATTTTCTAACCAAAGTTTAATATATTTGGTCCCATTTAGATATTACTAGTCTTTGTATCGACTTCCCTGTATAAAGTTGCTAAATTACAGTAATTCTCTTTGACTCCATGTTGCCAAATCTAAAGGGTCACTGACGAGACTTTAATAGTCGAAACTGCGGCGGTATGCCCAACACCTTTCTCATAAATGTGTTCGCTGTTCTTAAAGGATCTCAGTTTTAATTTTTATTCAAAGTCTGGCGACAAGCTCGGCCATGGAAAACTAACGATGTGGTACTGGTTTTTGTATTCCTCGGTGGTGTCTGCGAGGTGAAGTCTTGCATTTTCATCTTGTAGTACCATATTCTGGTCGTTAGAACTTAAGGGCCTAACGACGGGTTCAAGAATCTTGTTCCGTTTCTTTAAGTGGGAATTTAAAGAATCGTTCAACACTTTTAAATCAAGAATGTGGTCGGAAGAGTATGCACCTCCCCAGCCACAGCTCCTTGCACACAGGTCCCAATTAAGCGTTCACCAGGGAGGCGTCGAATATGGGTACAACCATCTGAATGATACAGACAGATACGGCTCTCGTCTGACCAAAGAACTTTCTGTCAGTTACGTAGTCGCTTCATACCAGCCTCACTAATGCTGTCAATTCGCATTTTTCACCTTCACATAACGTTTTTCATAAAATTGTTTTGAAGACTTGTTGATTACCAAAATGCAAAGGAGAATTATGCTTCTTGCTCGCAATCAATGTTGCAATAAGCGAATCGAATTTACCAAAGTCTTATCCCTATAATACTGATTCACATACAGGATAAAAATCAAATCTGAAATTTTATTGTATGACCTTGAAATTCGAGTTCGCATAAAAATATGCTCAACTTTATATGTATATGTATCCAAGAAACTATGTTATTTTGATTGTAATAAAATATGTTACTGTTTATATATTAATAGAGAAAAAAAAGTTACAATCAGTACATATTTCTATGTCTTGTGATTGACCAAGCGAAATCCGTTCAAATATGCAAGCACCCAATACAATTTGGCTAAGTTTTAAGAACTGGTACTGCTATGCCATTAATTATGAAACATATCGCTATATACTAAACTTGTAGAATATGCTAAACTTTTGGCTAGATGTATATAAGAGCGAGGTAGCCATCCTGGTCATGTGACAGATAATGACACTGATTTTCATTCTCACTGCTCCGAACAAACATTAACATAAAATTTGGCTTTGATCGACACAGTAATTCAAAAGAGAAAAATGTATTTTTAATGTAATAACAGAGAAATGCAGACCTGTAAAGCAATGCATAATGCAATTGCCTATCATGATTCCTAATTTTTTTACACATCTGACAAACCTTTTGAACCTATCACTGTACCAATGTAAAGCAATACACAAGAAATTACCTGAGCCTTTCCTTGGTCCCGGAAGCTGAGGAGGAGGGTTCCAGCTGGCCGAGCTTTGTCCAGTTTCATTTGTCCCACCAGAAGCTGCCGTACTTATAGGCATTACTGAAAATAATGTTGCTTCGAGTTTAACAAGAAGGAATAAAACACTCAGGAAATGTTACAATTCAATCAAACACACAAACACAAACAAAGATGCAGAAAATAGTCTAAAGAGCTTTAAAAACGCCAAAGCTTTTTTTTTCTCAAATGTTCTGTATATTTGTAGTAGTTCGATTTCAATGAAATTTCACACACATAAACTGATATGTATGCAAACTGTGATGTGAATTTCGTATCAAAATAAAGAGTAATGTGTGTTCAACAGTCTTTCATATAGCAATACCCCTAAAACTGCCAAGTAATAGTGAACATGCTAAAATTTTGCCCCTTGGCATACAAGCATTGCTTTCTCATTAAAAGCACATGTTTTGCCAATTGCACTAATTGCCTGACACTGATGCTAGGTTGTTTCAATGGTAATGATTGAGGTAACTGCGACGTAATTTAGGGCCGTGACGACATTAGCGCATTGACCTACAATGTTTGGTTGATCAAGTCGGCATCAACCTTTCACTGTCCAAACCAGAGGACCAATGATCCTGTAAACGCTCACCTGAGACCTGATATATATATAAATTTGTTTGACTCTAGAATGGTAATTGCTTGTATATAACCCCAGGCCAGAGTCAGAATAACCCCTTGAGTCAATGTCTTTTTCAAATCATAAAAAATCACTCAATTTGCCAATTTACTGCAAGATTTGCCCTTCAAATGGCATATTAACAATTTTCCCCATTCAAATGCATGAGCAACCTAAGTTTACCTTGCCGTAAAATAGGTCAAGGTCATCCCAGGGTCATGATTTATACAAATTTTGTAGACCTCCATTCCTTGATGCTTCATGCCAAGTTTGAAAATCATAAGCCTTCTGGTTCTGGAAAAGATTTTTAAAGTTTTTTATAGCCATGGCGGCCATCTTGGTCATGTGACCTTGACCATTTATACAAACTTTCATTCCCTCTTCCTAAGGATGCTTCACATGAAGTTTGGCTATGATTGACCAAGCGGTTTCATAGAAGATGATGTTTGAATATTATGGTCATAAACATGTATATAGCCCAAGGGCAGGGGCAGCCAACCCCCTGGGCCCAAAATATTTTCATAAACAAAAATATTCATTCCTAGCAAGTTTTCTGCCATTAAATGACATTTTCCTATTTTTCCCATTCAAATGCATGGGCGACCACAAGCTGACATTGCCGTAAAAAAGGTCAAGGTCATCTCAGGATCATGATTTATCCAAACTTTGTTGAGCTCCATTACCTGATGCTTTATGCCAAGTTTCAATATCATAGACCTTCTGGTTCTGGAGAAGAAGATTTTTAAAGGTTTTTGCTATTTATAGCCTTGGCGGCCATCATGGTCATGTGACCTTGACCATTTATATAAACTTTCATTCCCCCTTCCCAAGGATGCTCCACATAATGTTTGGCTTTGATTGGCCAAGCGGCTTAAGGGGAGAAGATGTTTCATTATTATGGAAATATACATGTATATAGCCCTGGGGCAGGGGCAGACAACCCCCAGGGGCTAAAATTTTCCATTAACATTAATCTTCTGTCCATTTGCCTATTCCCAGTAAGTTTTACCCATTAAACAGTATTTTACCATTTTTTTCCCATTCACATGCATTGGCGACCTAGTTGACCTTGCCGTAAAATAGGTCAAGGTCATCCTAGGGTCATGATTTATATAAACTATGATGGACCCGCGTCCCCGATGCTACATACCAAGTTTCGTGGAAATCGGCCCACTGGTTCTGGAGAATAAGATTTTTAAAGGTTTTTGCTATTTATAGCCATGGCGGCCATCTTTGTCATGTGACCAGGACCATTTATATAAACTTTCGTTCCCCCTTCCTAAGGATGTTCCACAGGAAGTTTGGCTTTGATTGGCCTAGCGGTTTCAGAGGAGAAGATCTTTGAAATTGTGGATGGACGGACGACAGACGACGGACGCTGGAGCATGGGTATACTATAAGCTCACCTGTGAGCCTTCGGCTCAGGTGTGCTAATAACCAGGGAGGACCGCTGCGGTGCCGTGTAAATGAATGATGGCAAATAGACGTCACGTGACGTCACATATACGTCATCAAGATGGTAAAACTCCAATTATTTTCGAAGACCTGTAGAATGTTGAAAAAAGAGACAAAACTAAAACTAAAGTGTTTTTCATATATGGAATGCTACAAGCTCCATTTGAAATGGTAAAATGTTTTTTTCTCCATTGATTCAAAGAGGCGCCACATGGCAACAAGTAGCCCAAGGGCAACGATCGCTCACCTGAGAGTCAACAAGTACAGTCAGTGGACAAAGAAATTGGGGTTTTTACCATATATGGGTCATGTGACCCATATATATACCATATATTGGTCATGTGACCTTGAAACCCTACTTACATCAGCAGAAGAGCTCTTGTCTGGCAACAATTCTGCCAATCGATTTACGTAGAGCTCCATATGAGAATGTTGTATATCATATATACCAGTTTTGTGTCATGCTGTTGCAGAGAAGATTTTTTCATATATTTCCATTATAAGTCTATGGTAGATAATGACATGCCTGGGGCGTGGTCTGTATAGACCCGAGGGGTACCATTGGCAGCACTTATAAAGGAGAGTATTATAACGCCCCCAGGGCGGGACCCGTATGGACCCCAGGGGCAAATTTGGCAGGATTTATAAAGATGACCACTATACATTACTACATACAAAATATGAAAGCTCTGGGCCTTGAGGTTTCGGAGAAGATTTTTTTATTGTTTTACCTATGACCCCCCGGGGCGGGTCCCGTATGGACCCCAGGGGCACGGTTGGCTGGATTTATAAAGAGGACCACTATACATTGCTACACAACAAATATGAAAGCTTTGGGTCTTGTGGTTTCGGAGAAGAAGATTTTTTAATGTTCCCGGGATGGGACCCGTATGGACCCCAGGGGTACGGTTGGCAGGATTTATAAAGAAGACCACTATACATTGCTACTGACAAAATATGAAAGCTCTGGGACTTGTAGTTTCGAAGAAGAAGATTTTTTAAAGTTTTTCCCATGATGCCCCCGGGGCGGGGCCCGTATGGACCCGTATGGACCCCAGGGGCACGGATGGCAGGATTTATAAAGAGGACCACTATTCATTGCTACACAAAAAATATGAAAGCTCTGGGCCTTGTGATTTCGGAGAAGAAGATTTTTTGATGTTTTACTCATGACCCCCTCGGAGCGGAGCCTGTATGGACACCAGGGGCATGGTTGGCAGGATTTATAAAGAGGACCACTATAAATTGCTAAACACAAAATATGAAAGCTCTGGGCCTTGTGGTTTCGGAGAAGAAGATTTTTTATGTTTTTCCCATTGTAAGTCTATGGGAGCTAATGACCCCCGGAGTGGGGCCATTTTTGACCCCAGGGGCATGATTGGCAAGATTTATAAAGAGGACCACTATACATTGCTACACAAAATATGAGATCTTTGGGCTTTGTGGTTTCGGAGAAGAAGATTTTTTTTTTATGTTTTCCCATGACGCCCCCAGGGTGGGGCCCGTATGGACCCCAGGGGCACGGTTGGCAGGATTTATAAAGAGGACCCCTATATAATGCTACATACAAAATATACAAGCTCTGGGCATTCTGGTTTTGGAGAAGAAGATTATTTTATGTTTCTCCCATTAAAAGTCTATGGGAGCTAATAACCCCCGGGGCGGGGTCATTTTTGACCCCAGGGCCATGGTTGGCAGGATTTATAAAGAGGACCACTATACACTGCTACACACAAAATATGAAAGCTCTGGGCCTTGTGGTTTCAGAGAAGAATTTTTTTTTATATTTTCCCCATGACGCCTCGGGGGCGGGGCCCGTATTGTCCCCAGGGGCATGTATGGCAGGATTTATGAAGAGGACCACTTGACATTGCTACACACTTAATATGAAAGCTCTTGGCCTTGTGGTTTCAGAGAAGAAGATTTTTATAATGTTTTTCCCATTGTAAGTCTATGGGAGCTACAATATCTGTTGCCATGGAAACCAGAGTTCTGATCCGACCTGGCCCTAAACCTAATACAACCTTTCCCCTTCCTCAATGATGCTTTAGATAAAATTTTGTCACGATTGGCCTTGTGGTCTTAGAGATATTCAAGTTTGAAAATGTGAACGGACAGACGCACGCACGGACGGACGGAAGGACGCACGGACGGACGCGGGCTCGACTACTATACTATAAGCTCACCTTGTGAGCCTTCGGCTCAGGTGAGCTAAAAAGTGTAAAATGGCTTTATATTGCTGGGGGTGTTCAATACCTTTTAAAATGTCTGTTTCATGTAAAAACAGAAGTAGAGTACAGCTACCAACCCTTTTTACCAGTTAAGGAACTTCAAGGGTAAAATAATGTCCTTGGTGCAAAAACATACTAATTTCCGTGTTTCTTTTTTTTTTTTTTTTTTTTTTTTTTTTTTTTCGTTTTAAAGCTCCTCAGTGTGCCAGTCATCTATAGAAAAACTACTGTTTTTCTAACAGTACCTTTGCAGGTAAAATTTTCATGTTTGTATATATTTGTATGTATATTTTTGATGTATGTATATGTTGTGTTGATGTATCAATATATTTTGTTCGAGGAGCTCAGGGAAGATCAGACTTGTCTGCCTGAGCCTCCTCTTTAGACCAGGTAAACGCTCACCTGAGACCTGAGATATATACATGTACCAATAAACTTGTTAGACTAGAATGGTACAATGCATGTATATAACCCTAGGGCAGGGTCAGAATAACTCCTGGAGTCAATGTCTTTTTCAAATCATAAAAATTCAGTCCATTTGCCAGTTAACTGCAAGTTTTGTCCTTCAAATGACATTTTAACAATTTTCTCCATTCAAATGCATGGGCGATCTAAGTTGACCTTGCCGTGAAATAGGTCAAGGTCATCCCAGTGTCATGATTTATACAAATTTTGTAGACCTCCGTTCCTTAATGCTTCATGCGAAATTTCAAAATCATAGGCCTTCTGGTTGTGAAGAAGAAGATTTAAAAACAAAATTGCTATTTATAGCCATGGCGGTCATCTTGGTCATGTGACCTTGACCATTTATATAAACTTTCATTTCCTCTTCCTAAGGATGCTCCACATAAAGTTTGGCTTTGATGTGCTACGCAGTTTCTGAGAAAAAGCTGTTTGAATATTATGGTCATCTACATGTATATAGCTCCGGGGCAGGGGCAGAAAACCCCTGGGCCTAAAATATTTTCATAAGCATAAATCTTCTGTCCATTTGCTAATTCCTAGCAAGTTTTCTGTCATTACATGACATTTACCTATTTGTTCCAATTCAAATACATGGGCGACCTAAGTTGACCTTGCCGTAAAATAGGTCAAGGTCATCCCAGGGTAATGCTTTATATAAACTTTGTAGAGCTCCATTCCCAGATGCTTCATACCAAGTTTCAAAATCATAGGCCTTCTGGTTCTGAAGAAGAAGATTTTTAAACGTTTTTGCTATTTATAGCCATGACGGCCATCTTGGTCATGTGGCCTTGACCATTTATACAAACTTTCATTCCCTCTTCCTAAGGATGCTCCACAAAAAGTTTGGCTTTGATTGGCCTATCGCTTTCAGAGATGAAGATGTTTCAATATTATGGTCATATACATGCATATAGCCCCGGGGCAGGGGCAGACAACCCCCAGGGGCTAAAATTTTCCATTAACATTAATCTGTCCATCTGCCTATTCCCAGTAAGTTTCACCCATTAAATAGCATTTTACCATTTTTTCCCATTAAAATGCATTGGCGACCTAAGTTGACCTTGCCGTAAAATAGGCCAAGGTCATCCTAGGGTCATGATTTATAAACAATTATGATGGGCCCGCGTCCCCGATGCTACATACCAAGTTTCGTGGAAATGGGCCCACTGGTTCTGGAAAAGAAGATTTTTAAAAGGTTTTTGCTATTTCTAGCCATGGCGGTCATCTTGGTCATGTGACCTGGACCATTTATATAAACTTTCGTTCCCCCTTCCTAAGGATGCTCCACATGAAGTTTGGCTTTGATTGGCCAAACGGTTTCAGAGGAGAAGATCTTTGAAATTGTGGACGGACGACGGACGACGAGCATGGCTATCCTTTAAGCTCACCTTGTGAGCCTTCGGCTCAGGTGAGCTAATAAATCAAGTTATTATTACATATGGTTTGAGCAAAGCCAACAGGGTAACAAATGTTGACTCAGTCTAGTCTCGTCCAAGCTCTTGTGCCTGTCATGGTTCCTAGCAATTATGAAAACGATCATAAAGCGTATCTAGAATGGCAAATGTAAGGCACAAACACACCATATTTCCCCAGTTTACGTCTATGAACATTTTCTAACAAGGAAGGAAAGGTCACTCTTAAACCTCTGGTCTGATTGGGCTGAATTTCAAACTCATCCAAGCTGTTATGCATGTTTTTGTCCCTTGCAAACATTCAAGAAAACCTGTGACAAGATTTTCTCCACATAAATAAAGACACTAAAGGGCAGATAAGTGCCTAGCAAGCATTTATCTGTATGTATATAACACATGTGACTATAATAAAAGAATCATTGACTATTTCCATTTACAAATGCCTAAGGAAAAATAAAAGTTGGTCATTGTTCTCTTGATTCGCGTGTTAGCTTCCCTGAATAAGGGGCTGTGTGATTGAAGAATTTATTATTTCATTTTCGATGGCCCTGGATGTATATTTTGAGCTGAAACAATCATTTTTGTTATGAAATATATAGAAATCAGGAGGAAAAGTTTTATAAAATATTGTCCCCCCCCCCCCCCCCCCCCACGACAGCCAACAAAAGCTTTTGCCTGCAAATGTGTTGCCATTATCCGCACAATATATGAAAGCAGCGTGCATGTTAAACTATCCACTGGCTTCTGTAATAAGTTATCGGTCGTGATCTGCCTAAAAATCAATAAACCGATGGTCTCCCTTGCATCATGACACAAGACCTTGTAATCGCGTGGTTGAATCGATAATGGAAACAAGTTAATCCGGGTAATTATGTAGCATTTGTTATGTTGTCACAGTATGATGACTCAGGTAGCTGAGGCGGAATTTTGCTAGTTAGATTGGTGTTATAGGTTTTTCAAGTGAACCTCCGCTGTATTCGCAAATTTGAAATTATTTGAAACTGCATGTATTGTATTTTCTCCTGTTGCTTACATTGTATGATTAAATGAATTTGAAAAAAAAAAATGAATTTTGATACCAGAATTGAAATATATACATAACATTTAGATAAACATTTACATGAACTTTAAGAAAATTTTATCATCAATTAATCATCAAATTAAGGTATACGGTATTTCTGTTGCTTAAGGGTAAACATTACTATTGTTTATGCGCACATTGTTAGCGCAACGTCGGCGTTTAGTGTGTGCACGTTACGCGTAGCTTTTAACGTCGTTTTGTTTTGATTTCTAAATGACGTTGCAAGCTGTAGAATCTTATTTTGTTTGTTTCTGCATAATTAAGTCCTAAAGCGGGAATACATATTGTTCATTTTTATTATAAAAGAAGTTCTGTGGCAACTGATATACCCAATTCGTGTTTAAGGTTAATTATATGGAAAAACGGTTATTTAGCTGTTGATGACGTCGCATAAATACACGCGACGTCAGTGTAACGTTTGGCGTTAAAACATGAAAGGCGGGAATATTGAACGGGTTTCCTCTATATCTTCCGACGCAATCCGGTGACTCGTATTTTTTATTTCAAATTTTAAATGGTTTCAACGTTTCCTATCTGTTGGTGCATTTTCATCAAAATCATATGCGTAGTTTAGGCGATATCGCAAAAATACGTCCTTTTTCCAGGTACGATTAAATGGCGGGACAGTTTATTTTGCTTGTTATCTCCTCAATTTAAGAGCAAAATGTATCAAAATGTAAGAAAATAACATTCATGGTGTGTTTAATTGTTTCTGGAGTAATAACGTATGTATTAATACACATGCCCGCTACAAGAGCGGTTTTCTGAAATTCACGAGAAACATCCAAAAAGTTCTGATACCATGGAAACGAGGCCGGTAACCCCCCATTTTTATTTCGATTTTAGTCCAAGGATACAATAATCTTAAAGCATGTGAAGTTTCATGAAAATCATATGCGGGAATCAATTAGTATTGTTTCTCTTTAAGCAGCCTTAGTTAAATGTTTTCGAATAAAATGTTAACATACACCATGATGCACATTTTATTCTGCATTTTATTGAAAAGTGAAGCTACTTGGCCGGGTCATTCCTTTTTCTCATAAATATGCTCACTGCTCTTAAGGGATCTCAGTTTTATTTTTATAAATCTCCACATATCTGTAGGTAACAAATAAGCACGCTGATTGATTCAATGCAAGACCTGTATTATATGAATCGGATTTCAATATATGTGAAAACAAAGGCACAGATCAACTGTGCAGTAACTGCAAAACTATAAAAACTGCATATAGTTGCAAAGCTATAAAACGGCAGATAGTACAACCCCTCTTCTTCTTTTAAAAATCTGAACTTCCTGCTTCTAGCCATCTTTTGTGCTTGCAAAGGTCGGTTTGTCTCGGAGCTTGTCGTAAATTCCGAAGACCGGTTACTTTCGCTGCGGCTTATATTACTAATCTAGTAAAGTTGAGCATTTATCATAAAATGTTAATACAAAAACCCGTGCCGGTCAAGTATTGAAAGTACTTTTTAAGCAGGAACATTTTGAGAATGATTAGATTTAGAAAACATGGCAAAATTCATCCTTTGGCGAATTTGAGCAGAATCTGAAGAAAACCAGCATGGGCAAGAATTGAATCCTACTGCACTTCCCGCTGAAAAACGCATTTTAATGCATGATCTTTTTAACACTGTCATTTCTTATTCTAGAGTGCGATTATCAACATTGGTGCGAATTTTATAGCTACCAGTCTGGTCTGAGTTGACATGCCGACCCGAACGCTGGTTTTCTCGCAGTAATGTCTATAAAGTAGTGTTATTAAAGCATGACCACGGAATATACCTTACACTGTATTTTGACCAGCGTCTGTATTTCATCACCAAAGGGTAAAAAGTCATAAAACCATGATTCTTATGAAAACATTCGACAAGGATTAAGATATTCACGAGATACTTAGGCAGCGTCGTGAAAAAAAAACCGTTTTACACAGATAAAATTAATGTTGGCTGAAAAATCAAGCAGGCTGGTCGATGTCACGGCCTTTGATTACATATAGCTCAAACATTTTTAATTCTTAACACAAAGTGTTACTGACTTGTCATAAAAGAATTAAAATTTCGTACATTAATTAAGCTTTTAACTTTAGATATTCAAATGCAGTAGAAAGTTGTTTAATCCATTACTAAATTAGATCTATAAAAAATAAAATTTTACCCACAAACTATGTTTTGGAGCAAGAATAAGAAAAATATCAAAACTTTTCTACATTTTTTTTTCTTTTTTTTTTACAACTTTAAAAGTCACTGTACATGGGCAAGTTTTCGTAATAACATATAAAACAGGGCCCAGTAACTCGAAGGCATCGTAAGTTCCCCTACTTACGACATCTTAAGACGAACACCTTAAAAGTTATGCCCTTGCTATTCCAGTTACTCCTAGCTATCGTAACTTTTTCAGATCACAGGTGCCACTTCGTAAGATAAGACGACGCCAAAGTTACGATGCTGTTGAGGTGTCACCGTGTGTTAAGGTCGTTTTCAGTTATTCACCATAATCCTTAAGAGATACTTAAGTTGGTCGTAAGCTTAAGATGGCTTTGAGTTACCAACCCCTGAGCCTTAATTAAAGAAGCCATGCGTTAAGCGTATTCAAAGTGACGGATTAAATAGTTTCGCAATATCTATAGTGAATAAGTTCATTTGCTCAACGTGTCTTGAGTAAGTGTGAAATACTTAAATTGATAACGAGGTTTCTTTAATTGACAGATACTGTAACAATATTAAAATGTATTGTAATGAGAAAAACACCGTCAGTTCGATCATTTTGGCTAAGATTATTATCTTTCGAATTTGCAACTCATTCAGCGGTCAAGAAAGAACACTAAAGAACTTTTTTTTTTTCAAATCTAATAAGTTGAACAAATAATTTATCTAAAATTTATTCTTAGAAGCATTTTTCTACACTTTGTCACAGGTTGTTTCGCCATTAATCTGTTTACCTACTAACAGGGCGGATATGTGAACTGATTGTGCACTTTTTGATAAAAGCATGAAACTTGGCATAGATCCATAATTATAAGAATTTTTGTGGGTCAGTGCCACGTGAAATTTGACCTGTGACGTCCACCATCTTGAATTTCAAAATGGCTGCCTTTTTCCATTTACAGCCTTTACAAGCAGGCATCAGTTAACAATGTCGCCTTCCATAAAAGTATTAAAAGCAACAGAACCAATAAGTTAATATCATAAGATATCATATTCTAAAACTATACTCTTCAATTATCTAAGATGGCGGCTTTTTGCAAAAATGGCCGCCATTAAGCACCCAAATCAACACAAATGTGATTAAAACATAACATTTTAACTTATAAAAGGATTTTGTTTTGTGAAAATGTATTCAAGCATACAAATACATTACAAATACAAATTGCATGTTAGTTAAAATAATGCAAATTTACTTTAAACTATTAATAATGGCATCCAAAATGGCTACCAAAGTAGGAAAGTATTAACTGTTTTGCATTTTAACAGTTTATTTAAGTTAAATTGAGATTTTTAAAATGTATTTGATGTGTGTAGATGTAATTCAAACACTTGTTGAATAATAAAATCATCATCATCATCATCATCATCATCATCCTCATCATCATCATTTTTTAGTCTTTCGTCCTCTACCGAGGGAATAATTTGCCTGACAAGTCATCTTCACAATGAATGATCTGCAGTCTTCAATCCCAGTTTCTTTCTTTCATCAAACAACACTTCATCTCATGTTTTCATCACCACTCTCTTTTGCGCAACTAAGTTTAGCTTGCATAGCGATCTGGCAAATGCCATCTCTGTCTGCTGTAGTGGAGAACCACACCCGCTGTGAGCTAACTTTATCATGTGTCTTGACAATAGAGATTCTGCAGATCATTGCAAGAATATTGCACCACAAGTGGTTAAGTGTATCCATAGGCATTGGCTTAAATTTCCGCAACATTTAGCATTGCACTTCTCACATTAAATGAATACACTCGACCGCAAGTCAGAAGCAGCAGTTTGCATTTTGCGTTCTTGCGCAGATTCAAAATTTTGCTTAAAGCTGATTAAAAGCCTGTGTTAGTAACCAGGCCAGGTTATAATCATCGTCAGCAGAAAGGATCTCCCCTTGGTAACAGAAGCTTTGAAGTTCAACGACCCTTATCATTAACTTAAATCTCCCTCACTATTCCATCATCAATGGTACGTGACTTTCCTACTAGGCATTGGGCACATCGGCAAAGTCAGCTAACAAAACAATGATCCTTTTATTCACCATGATCATTTGTAAGATAATACAAAAATGGTGAATTGGCGACCAGATGAAATCCCATGTGACATAGCTGAATGCTTTCTCCAGGTCAACGAAGGTAATGTTTAAAAGCTTATTAGCAGCCAAGTGTTTCACTTATAATGAAAACTGCATCCGTAGAGTCACCACATCAGCTGAAGTCACAATGCATCTCATCAGTTGCATTTCTTTGCTGAATGAAAGACCTTCTATTCATGCTCCAACACCTTCATCGCTTGTTCAATCAGGTACAAGCCCCTGTACTTGCCTCAATTCAGAGTGAATCCTTTGCCCCGAGCACAGATGGATAATGAAGCTATCCTGCCAGTCAGTATCAACAAACGCATGCACATCAGCTGTCCCGGCTTCTCTAAATGGCTTTGAATAGCACTTCAGCGACATACCTGATGACCCTGCTGCTTTGCAAGATGTTAATTTGCAGATGGCCTTTGTGGCATTCAACGGGTCTTCTCAAGTAAGGTCTCGGGATTCAACTGGAATTGGACAGTTATATGTTCATTTTGCTCTTGCTAAATGCATCCTAATTTAGCAAAAGTTAACCTTCATAATTCCTGAAAGTTGCAAAATTGCAGCAATTATCTTTGGCTCCATGTTGCCAAATCTAAAGGGTAACTGACGAGACTTTAGTAGAGTCGAAACCGCGGTATGGCCCATCCCCTTTCTCGTTAATGTCTTCACTGGTCTTAAAGGATCTCAGTTTTGATTTTTATTTACTAGTAGTATTTATCAAGATATCCTGATTGCCATGTAATATTTGCTTATTAAGACAATGTGTATTTTCTGATTTAGGATCTGTTTTCTGAAGAGCAACCTTCTTAGCCTAACCAATGGGTGCTGTACTACAGGATAGGATAAGCTCTTAGCTGTTGTATGCGGTCTTTCTGCCACCTGCATTTTAGAGTTTGAAAGACCTGGCCTTCATTCCTGCTTTCTCTACCCGAGCTTGCTCAACTACCATGTCTACTTTCTCTGATAATTTGAATACTTCTTTTGTAGCCTGCAGGAGTTTGAATTTCTGAGAAGTCCACCCATTTTCTGTGCTTGTCTGTGGCAACTCAGTGTCTCATGTCTCTTCTGTGAAAATTTGGAAAGTTTTGTTTGTTTCTCTTGATTATTCAGCTCTAGCATCATGATGTGCGACACAAACTTGCAGTTTAGCTAGGAGAGATACAAATTTGAAGTTTCCAACCATCATTCTGTGTTGTAGAAAATCATACTGCAGATGTCAGGACTAATGCCAGAATGCATTTAAATGCTGTATTTAGAATTAGCAGGCACAAGATGATCTTCCTCTACTAGTGAATGTAGACGGAATTGAATAGTAATTCGGATATGTAGAATTATTGAGTTTTACAGGCTGCATTTGTTTCACTAATGGCATGTTTGTTGAATGTATGCATGTACGTTGTCTTTATATGATTAAGTTTTTAAGTTCTGCATGGAGTGTTAATATACATAGCCATAGGAGGTACAAGACTGGCAATAATAACCATTGCAAAAATTACAACTGATGACCATATATGACTTTGACTGCCATTTTGAATGTCATATTTAACGTTACTGTTTGCATTAAATATATTTAACAGAAATATGCTAGAAATTATGACACTCTTCGTCAGTTCAATCAACATTTTCCAATCCAATTTCCCTTTCCAAATAAAAGTAAAATATGATTTTTTTTTCTTGGCAGCCATCTTGAATACCATGCTGATTTTAAATCTACATCTGAAAAAAGACATATGTTAGATTCCGGTCAAAGCTGACTATTCTTATTCATTAGAAGAAACTTCTATTATTGTAAAGTATCCATATATAACATTTCATTGCTTAAGATGATAATGTGGTGGCCATCTTGAAACTTAGCAACACTGTTAATATTTTTAATCTTAAGTAAGAGTTTAGTGTATAAGAGTATTAATGACAGAAATTAAATTAACAATAAGTGAAGAAAGACTGAGGTTTTGCAAATATATAATTCCTTATTAACAAATAAGCTGAAAACAGGTGGTCATTTTGAAAAACAAGAAAAGATATCAGCCATTACAGGTGGCCATTACAAGATATTTTGGCACTAAACCTATTTTTGTTTTAATATCAAGTACTTGTAACTTGTATTTGTGACCTTGTATATATGCTTGGAACTATTAGATTAAATATTTTATTAACTAGGTCATATATTCATCTCGCTAACTTGATTTTGGGCAAATTTGTGGCGGCCATCTTTAAAATTGGCCGCCATCCTGGGAAATTTAGGAGCTAACATGCATTAAAATGTTTTAGTATTGGAAATTTGGCTTTTTCATACTTTTAAATAAAACAACAGTTGGAAGTGGTATCAATCCGTATACGTTTTTAAGGAAAAATGCCGCCATCTTGAATTTCAAGATGGCGGCTGTCACAGGGCAAATTTTACGTGGCACTGACCCTCAAAAATTCTCATAATTATAGATCTACTCCTCTGCCAAGTTTCATGCTTTTATCAAAAAGTGCACAATTCATCAAAAAATTGTTACATATCCGCCTTGCTATACAGTATGATAATCATATGATTACCTGTCTACTTGGCAGTCCAAATCCAAAAAAGTGGCTTAGTTTTGGTTTTGTTGGCATTTTTGAGTACATTATTCTACCTATGCTCATAATATTCCTTGGCATGTGCCCAAACTCGTACGGGTGGATGCCAAGTCTGTAAATGACCCTGAGCCACAGAACAAGGTCAAAGGTCAAACGAGTGCAAAATAGCAAAAATCTGTAAAAATGAAAATAAACATTATTGTTTTGGAAAATAATGGACTGATTATAGATAACTTGTACTCATGTCATTCCTCGACGTGTGTCCAAAGACATAGAGGTGGATTCCAAGACTGCAAATGCTCCTGGGTGACAGAATTAGGTCAAAAGTCAAATGAGTGCAAAATAACAAACGCCCGTTACAATAATCAAGTATTTCTTAAATCAAACATGAACTGACTAAAGACAGCATGTGCTTATTTTTTTCATTGACAAGTGTTTAAACTCATACGGTATATTCCAAGTCTGTAACTGCCTCTGGGTCACATAATTAGGTCAAATGTCATATGAGTGCAAAAATATCAAAACCTGTTATGATAACTAATAGTCTTATAGCTATCCATACCCCCTCCCCCAGGGGAAATTTTCTAAAAGTACATTAAAAAAAGCTATTAAATCCTGTTTTCTGCCATCTGGAAGTGGAAGTGTTTGCGTTTTACACTATGTTCTATTAAAGTACCCTAAACATTCATTTTTTTGCGTTTTTGTAATGGGGTTACACAAAGAAAATCGAAGATATCTCAATTATTTGTAATCCTAGACCATTGAACTTGGTTTCATTTTAAAGCTTAGACATAGCCCTTTCTTTCAATGATAAGTAATGGAAAATATCTAATTTGCATATTCATGAATTTTCATTAAAACTTTAAAATGAATAAAAAGAAACAATTAAAAACCAAGTATCCAATAATTTCATGCCTAAACTATCATTGTGACTCA
Source organism: Rugalucina vietnamica (assembly GCA_964017185.1). Classification (NCBI taxonomy): domain Eukaryota; kingdom Metazoa; phylum Mollusca; class Bivalvia; order Lucinida; family Lucinidae; genus Rugalucina; species Rugalucina vietnamica. The sequence continues at coordinate 22,868,330 of OZ024875.1, read as the reverse complement.
TTGTAATTGTACCAATAATACTATTTGACAAATTTGTTGATGTCATGGGCCTAAATAAAAATTATCTCATTTGCATTTTCATGAATATTAATGAAAATGACGAAAATCAAGATTTACAAAGGGACAATCTATTGCCATTTGAAGGGTTTAGGGTTGGATATCTATAGGATGTACCTTGCACCCTTAGAACAAATGCCCATGGGTGCCAGTTTGGTCAGAGGATCACTTTATTGCACATTTGTGTCATGTACATAGCGTACACATCTCTTATAAATTTTTTGTGCATTTTTTCTTCCCTGAACCATGAAGTTAGCATATGGTTTCAACTATAAAACTGAGCAATAAAGTGTTGGTGATGCTGCAGCTCACTGCAGGGGTTATGTAATTAGCTCATCATATCAGATAAAAAGCTACTTTCATCAAGTTGCAAAATCGTTAATATTTCACGTAGAAAAAGGATTGAAAATGCATTATTGTTCAAAAGATTTTGATAATTATGAATTTTTACTTTGTCTTTGTCTAAAATGTGCAATTAAATATTTTGATTTTTATATAAATATATCAATTATCAACAGATAATTAATCGCAAGATAACCATACCAAAATGTGCATAATGACCGCAGTAGCACTGGGGGAGTTAATTATTTTATTACTCTGTAATTCGCACCATCTGTACCCGAGTTACCTTTTATCTCAGGCAGAGTGAAAGGTATCTCGGGGTCCAAAACAATAAGACATGTGTACGGCATGAAAATCACAGTGTTCACCCCACCCAAAATAAGCAGAGGAAGTAGTGTGGTACAACTATATTTCTTGGCTACTAATACACCTAGAGAGCAGAAATAGGTATCAAATGATTCCTCTTACAATGCTTGATAACCATGTAATAAGACATAAATATCAAACTGACTTCCTGGCGTTCGAATATTAATGAGAAGTTTATATATTAGAAAAAAAATCACAGAAAAATGGAGTATACCAGCATAATTGCTTATATCTCGTCAACCAAAAGCCCTAAAGAGCTTAAAATGGTATCAAATGATTGATATGACAGTGTTCTATAACCACGTACTAAGATATATAAACAAATCGGCTATCTTAATGCTCAATATTAAAGAGAACTTCAGATAATAGAGAAAAATAACAGATAAATGAAGGGGGTCTACCAACAAAATTGCTTATATCTCAGCAACCAAAATCTTTAGAGAGCTGAATTTTATATCAAATGATTGATATGATAATGGTTTATAATTGTTTGATAAGATACAGAAAGAATTCGACTTTCTTGGGGTTCAAATCTTGATGAAAACTTCCAATATTAGAGAAAAATCACAGAACAATGGAGGGGGTATACCTACAGAAATGTTTATAGCTCAGCAACCAAAAGCCCTAGAGAGCAGAAATTGGTATCAAATAATTGCTATGACAACATTCTAAAACCATGAAATAAGACATATAAATAATCAGACTTTCGTGTTGTTCGAATATTGATGACATATTAGAGAAAAATCACAGCAAATGCAGGGGGTATACCTACAGAAATGTTTATATCTCAGCAACCAAAAGCCATAGAGAGCAGAAATTGGTATCAAATGATTGCTATGACAATATTCTACAACCATGTAATAAGGTATACAAACAAGCTGACTATCTTGTTTCTCAAATATTTAAGAAAACTTAAGATATAGGAGAAAAATCACTAGCAAACGAAGGGGGTATACCAATAACATTGTTAATATCTCAGTGACCAAAAACTCTAGTGAGCTGAAATAGGTATCAAATGATTGCTATAATAATGTTCTATAATACTGTGATAAGACGCATCAATAATCTGACTTTCTTGTTGTTCGAATAGTGATGAGAACTTTAAATATTAGAAAATAATCTCAGAAAAGTAGAGGGGGTATACCAACGGAAACGTATATATCTCAGCAACCAAAAGTCATAGAAAGCTGAAATTGGTATCAAAAGAGTGCTATGACAATATTCTTTAACCAAGTTATAAGATATTTTAACAAGCTTACTTTCTTGTTTCTCAAATATTTAAGGAAACTCAAGATATAGGAGAAAGATTCTTGGCAAATGAAGGGGGGTTACCAATAAAACTGCTAATATCTCAGTGACCAAAAGTTCCAGAGAACCAAAATTGGTATCAAATGATAACATTCTATAACCATATTGTAAGGCACACAAACAATCTGACTTTCTTGTTTTTCGAATATTGATAAAAACTTTAAATATTAGTGAAAAAACACAGAAAAGTTGATGGGGTATACCAACAAAATGTTTTATAACTTAGCAACCAAACGTCCTAGAGAGTTGAAATTGATATCAAATGATTGTTATGATAATGTTCTACAAATTTGTGATATGATAAATAAATAGTTCGACTTTCTTGTTGTTTGAATATTGATGAAAACTTAAGGTATTTGATACAAATCACAGAAAAATAGAGGGGGTATACCAACAGAAACGTTAATATCTCAGCAACCATAAGTCCTAGAGATCTGAAATTGGTATCAAATGATTGCTATGACAATAATGGATAACCATGTAATTATACATATGACCAAGCTGACTATCCCAATGCAAAAATTTACGAAAACTTAAGATTTAAGAGAAAAAAACACAGACAAATGCAGGAGACTATACCAATAAAATTGGCAATATCTCAGCAACCAAAAGCTGTAGAGAGCTGAAATTGGTATCAAACGATCATTTTCTATTAGCCCGAGATCCAAAATCCAGGAGATGTCAAAATTTTGGTTTACCCTACACGATCTTGGCCTTAAGGTTTGATGGCTTTTTTTGAAAGATATATGATAGTAGTCTATGAAACAGGTCCGTGTATAAAAATTTAGGCCGGCGAAAGTCTTCAAAATGGCCGCCATCCAAGATGGCCGCCAAAATTAGGAATTGTACAGGTTTGCGTAATAAACTTTTTCATTTAGATTTTGTTACATTTAACTGCATTCAGTGTTGGTTTTCTATAAACTTAACATATGTTGAAGCATATTAAGTTTATTTAACACAGTTTGTATGTTCTCATGTGTTACATACGTTACTTTTTAACGCTATCTGCCATTAAATGATAGATTGGCTGTTACTGTTTGTTTGAGTGGTATCATTTAAAGGTTTAAGTGTGTTTTTGTATTTAGTGCAGAGAAAGACATAAGGAACATCTATATAAAGCAATTTTAGATACTTAATCTTAACACTTAAGTCACCAATGGGTCTTTGAACGCATAAATCCGGGTTCACACTTGATCACTAAAATATCATAAATTCACATATTTTGGGTTTGAACACATTAAATGAACAGCTACTTATGTTTTATCAATAAAACATAAAATAGAAATTTGCATTTTTAAATTAATTTGATTTAGCACGATTTTGATGTTCTCACATGTTACATAGGTTACACCATTAATGCTACATGCTACAAAATCATAATATTCTGTATTACTATATATTTTAGTGCTATTCTTTAAAGTTTTGTGTATTTTTGCATTAATATTTTTACAAAACACGAGGGGTGTCTTGTTATAGCAATTTTTTGGTGATTTTTTTTCTGCTTTTGTTGGTCAGCAGCATGTTTTTTGAAGGCATAAATAAAGGTTCATCTCGATCACTTAAACATTGAATACTGATATATTTGGGTTCTAAACACACAAAATTTCAACAGCTGCTGATTTTTTTATGAATTATAATACAAATGTCGTAGCACATTTACCTCCAATTATATTTGAATGTTCTCTATGTTCTCAAGATGTTGACAACTGTTACATATGTTACTTGTCATAGGATATCCCATAATCCCATATAAAATCATTATTTGCCTAATCTTGTTTGTTTAATGGTCCCAATTTCTGTTAATGAAAGCCTGTATTATATTTTCTTTATAAAAGATTGTGACAATTTTAATCACAAGTAAATTTGTGTAGTTTTGAAGACCATGTTGGAGTAGTATTATAGCAACACACTCCCAAATGAGTGCTCCTTGTTTCGAACCATGCTGGCACGGAGTTACATTTCCATAACCCATATTTGACGAATGCATTTTCCCATCTTTATCATTCTGGTGAGTATTCAGTTCTTAGGGGCATCAGGTGTAATTTTTAAATTCTATTCAACTTTCGATGAAAATTCTTTAAGCAAACAGAATAGCCCCAGATGGGACGCCGCGTTCTGCAACGTCACATCTTGGGCTATTCAGTTTGCCTATGTCCCATAAAAGGGACGCCAGGCTTATATGAGTTAAGCTAGTTAAACTTAAGGTATCTGGTTAAATGTCTCTGTCAACAAAATACTCAAACATTATTTGACTGGCATGTTAACCCACAACACAAATAGAACATTTGGGTGATCGAACTGGTTTTGTTTTCATTAACTTTTGTTTAAAAACAAACATTCCCCTTTACTTGAGGCTACTAGTTGTATTAATCACATATAATCTTTGGTCTTAACTATTTACATTACATATTGTTGTTTTATATATATTTATGAATATAATGTTACGTGTTAGAGTATTTTTTCTTTATTAACACAATGTAGATGTTCTTAACTGTTACATATGTTACTCTTATTAGTATATCCCCATAAAATGAAGAGTTTGACCATTTTTGTTCATTTTTAAACTGTTTATAGTAATTTTATGATTTATCTTTTTTTATAATTGAACTTGTATTAATTTTGCAAAAGATTTATAACATTAACAGATTATTAACTTTTAAGTTAAACGTTAAATGTCTCTCAGCTAGTTCGCTATGCTAGAGCCTGTTGTAACTACGAAGACTTTGTTGATAGGGGAAGTTACTCACCACAAAATTATTGTCACGGGGATATCGCAGTACCAAGCTTGTGTCAACTCTTAAAAAGTTCAATGGGAGACACCATAACCTTGTTGATCCCTACAGCGTGGCTGCGTCTAAACTTGTGACTGACCTTATGCCAATTGGCAACAATTAATCATCATCATCATCATCATATCCGTTTTATAGTCCGTTGTCCTCTACTGAGGGTTGGACTTGTTTGACAAGTCTCCTTCTTAGACGACCTCTCCACTCTGAGCGATTCTGAGGATCAGCAGTATCCATTCCTAGCTTTTTTCTGTCGTCTAACAACACTTCATCCCATGATTTCCTTGGCTTGCCAGATCTTTTCTGTGCAACTATGTTCAGCTTGCGTACTTGAGCAATCCAGCCTTTGCTGCGCTCTACGTGTCCATACCATCTCATTCTGCTGGAGCGAAGCACCACATCTATATCCTGAAGTCCAAGCTTTGAGAGAAGGGAGTCTGAGCTTACTTCATCATTCGCCTTGACATTACAGATCCAGCGGATCATCGCACGGTCATTGCGCCGTAGGCGGTTAAGTGTAGCCACAGTCATGGCCCATGTTTCTGCCGCATGCAGCATTACACTTCTCACACAAGTTGAATAAACTCGACCTCTGGTCAAAAGTGGCAGATTGCGGTTGGTGAGTAGGGGGAGTAGCTGTAATAAGGCTTTCAATTACTGGACATTCGTTTCTTACCAGATATTAATTTTCTCGGCTTTGTAATCAGTCATAAGGACATGGCGGGTGCATAATAATGGGCAGGTGATGCTCACCCTTCGCAAACACCTAATCACACCTCCTGTTATTGGGGTATCCATGCCTGTATGGCTACATATATTGTATTTGTCAATGTTATTATGGATTTTTACGAGCTAGGATTACGATTTCGGTACCTTGACCCCTTTACTTTATATTCTTTGGAAGTGGCATAAACAATTAAAAGGAGAAGTGTGGGTACATTATACAATTTCTGGCAATGAATAAAATATTGGAAACAGTGAACACACTCAAAAGGGTGAAGTAATGGGCCGTACTGCGCAATTTCAGGTAATGAACCCTCATCAGTGACCCTTTATAAATTGTATACGATAGCCAGATAAATACACTGCAAGTTCAAAAATTTACACAAAGGAAGTCTAAATCAAAGACACATGCCTAAATTGGGTCAGATAATTAAAACAATGTTTAGAAGATGGCTCTCAATGTACATTTTTTTATTTTGAATATTCTTTCTTATTTGAAGGGGCCGAAAAATATAACTGACCTTATGGATCATGTACAGGGAAACGTTTAGGTCTGCAACATAACAAAGCAATACATAACACAGCTGCACTAATAACAAATAAATGATAAAAGTTAGATCATTTGGAAGCAAGGAAAAAAATATGTCATTATTCCTCTTCGATGTCCCTTCGATGTCCAGTAAAAGCCAGACACTTGTGCTCTATCGAATATTTGCATCAGCGTTATCTACATCAAAGAATGTTTCACAGAAGGGACGAAATAATGAACGCATGTTCAGATGTTTCTTGACATATTATCTGTTCTTAATACTCCAAATATTTAAAGGGTAAAAAAGGTAATCTGAACTATGGATGATGTCATATTTATACATTTTATCTTTTTATTCATCATCATCTGCTGTTTGGATATACATTTCAGACATTACCACTCAAAAAAGAAAGTGACATGGTGGGTTAAGCATATCAACATTTAAATTATTGAATCAGATAGGTAACAAAATACACTCATGGGAGACAAACCCCTTTTCCCGTAAAATCTGATCCAGTAAGTCATATATAAATGAATTGTCCCCATTTTTAGGAATTTCCCAGTCTAAAGTTCTATACACAGTCCTCTTCAACTAAAAATAAAATTGAGATCCTTTAAGAGCAGTTAACATATTATTGCGAAAGGGGATGTTTGGCTACTTAAGCCTCCTAAGTGACCCTATGGAGCTTTTGTATAGAATATTATAGAAAAGTAACGTATGTAACAGTTGAGTACACGTAGAGAACATTGAAATTATGTACTTGTATATCAAGTTTAAGATTCTTATAAATGTATTTATGTGCTCCGACCCGAACTATTTGAGTTTACAATATGTAAGTGATCTAGTTTACCACGGATTTATATGTTTAAAGACCCAAATATCGCATCCAAAATGTCTTTATCAAAATGTCTCCCATGTCGTTTAATGCAATCAATATAATACCAATTCAAAAACCTAAGAGCATATAAACGCCATTTACAACAGTTGTCAATATATTGATTTTGTAGGAGATATCATTTAAGAAAAGTGACGAATGTAACAGTTGTCAACATCTTCAGAACATGAAAATTATGTTAATCGAGTTAAAGGCTCCTTAGAAAAGAAACGTATGTAACAGCTGGGTACACCTTGACTCTAAAACATTTGAGTTAAAATTCTATTACATATGTTCAATTTATAAAACCTCATCAGCTGTTTTATCAATGTGTTTTGACCTCAAATATGTGAGTGTATAATATTTTAGGGATCAAGTTTATACCGGGATTTATGTGTTTAAAGACCCATCGCTGATGGATGCCGGGAGCAAATAAAGCACACAAACTTAATAAAGATATTTTTTCATGTCTTTTAATGCATTAAATACAAAAAAGTTCAAAAACTTTAGAGAATAACATTAAAATAAACAAGAATAGTCAATATATTAATTTTGTAGGAAATATTATTAAAAAAGGTAACATATGTAACAGTTAGGAACGTCTTGAGGGTATCAAAATTATATAAATGGAGTTAGCGGTTCTAATCCATATAATTTATTAACAAATCATCAATAGCTATTGATTGTATGTATGATCAGACCCAAAATATGCGAGTTTACCAAAAATATGTGAGTTCACAATGTTAAGTGATCAAGAGTGAACCTAGATTTATGTGATAAAAGACCTGAGGCTGACCACCAAATGCAGATAAACGACCCAAAGAAGCTTTATCAAGACGCTGCTCAAGTCTTTTAAGGAACACTTTGCATAAACACTTCAAAAACTTTGAAGAATGGCACTAAGATAAACACAAATAGTCAATATTTTCATTTCTCGCAAGTAACATTAATATAGTAATGTATGTAACGCATGAGAACATCAAAACTGGGTTAATTCAACTAAATATGCAAAAGCATATGTTGAGTTTATAGAAAATCTACACTGAAAGCACTTAAATGTAACAAAATCTAAAATGAAAACGCTTTTTACTCAAGCCTGTATAAATCCTAATTTGGGCGGCCGTCTTGGTAGGCGGCCATTTTGAAGACTTTCGCCGGCCTAAATTTTTATACACGGACCTGTTTCATAGACTACTATCATATATCTTTCAAAAAAAGCCATCAAACCTTAAGGCCAAGATCGTATAGGGTTAACCAAAAATTTGGACCTTGGATCTCGGACTATATCCACAATTGATAAAAAAGTACCTAAGAGAACTTTATCCCCATCAGAATACCACTGACACTGATGTTTATACAGGCAGTTGTAAAAGGGCATGAAAATAAGCCTTTTTTGCACTAAAGTGACCTTTGACCTAAGTCTGCATTACTTTGTTGTAACAATTGTAACTGATTACACCATACAAATGTATAAGGTGTAATTTGGGGTGTTTTACACACACAAAAAAGAAAATATTTCATAAGATACTGCTGTAATGTTGAAATATCTTAAATTTTGCACTTAGTTGACCTTTGACCTATTTTTGGGACTCTGGGGCATTTTCAGACTTGGCATCCACCCTAGCGTGTATTGTTACACATTAAGGTACACATTGGGCATGGATGCCAAAATGTACTCAAAAATGCCAACAGAAAAATATTTGGGGGGCTTGGGAGGCCAACTAGTCCAGGTAACATAGTCTGAAGTGGATTTTCGAACTTAGAATTTTTTCGTCGCCTCCACAGTCAGTTCGGTCGAAAGGGCTCTCAAACCAGTTTTTTTAAAACATTAATCTATTTATGTGAAATTTACATTATTGCAAAATATGGATGTATATCTTATAAAATTTATGAAAATTAATTAAAACTTCTATAATTTGGTGGTAAAATGCTTAACTAAGCATTTCAACTCAGAAGACATTGACATGAAAGGGGGTTTGCTGTTCTAAAGACCATGCCAAACATTAAGTTATTTTATGTTTTCTTACACCAGCGTGTCGGCAAGGTTTTTCACTCTCTTGTGATATCTTATAAAATAGTGAGAGTCCAATAACAAATAAATAATGATGAATAATGATGAATTATTTTAATGTTTTATATACTTTTCTTAATAAACGCGGGTCGGAATTTTACAGGTAAGTAGCGAGTGTGGCAAATATCCAAGGGAAGATAACCAGACAGATAAAATCGATAATCGATTATATTGTTCGGTATGCTGGCTCTGGGGGGGGGGAACGATACTCTAGAGCTCAAAAACGAGAGCCCAAATATGATTATCAGTCCTAGTTTCTCATTCAGGAAAAACAAGCAGATATACAGTTATCAAAATTGAAACAATATAAAAGGGCTATCATATACAATAGTTTAACTGCAGTGAAGTTGAACTGGGATGCTGCAAAAACAATTTTCATAATTTGGGCGCAGGCAAAAAAATGATTTGGTAAATATGTGTTACAATATTTTGGCAACATACTGTACAAATACACCCTTGATTTATTCACGCCCTGTTACCTACATAGTTGCTATTGTGATCAGTCATGAGGACATGGTTTTCAGTTCAGGACTGTAACGAACAGCCACAAGATAGATTTCCAAGGGTGGTCGAGTGGGAATATAGGCACCTGCTTATTGGGACCTAAAGAAATAGATGGGCTTCTGGTGCCTTCATGCTAAGCTTCTACGCTGCTATCTGACCATCTGATTACTGGTTAACCGCTCAGGTCTGAGCCTGCTCAGAAAAAGTGTTTCATGTCTAACCAACCTTACATATAAGCCCTGTCGGTTTAGTTGGGGGGTTATATTTGAAGCATTTTGTAGATGCCATGATGTTCTTATTTTGGATAAATGTCCCATAAAATGGAAAAGAAGTCCCCACATGACCATAGCTATTGACTGGGATGTTAAGCATTAATTTAGTTAATCAATCAACATATTTCACACCCTCATTTTGCTCGGCATAATTGAGAGGTCCTGAGTTCGAACTCAATTATCACTGGATGGTGTCATTAAGCAAACTACATGATTTGCTTCATGATGATCACATCATACCAGGAAGTGGTGTATCCTTCTAGCCATGTCCGAAAATGTTGACTGGGGCGATACAGAAGCAAAATGACAAGCAATGATTGTACATATATATGTTATACCGAATTGTGGAGATAGGTAGCCGTGTTAGATAAAACAGGACGTGTATATATCTGTTATGCAACATTGGCCATGACAATCTTGTAAGAATTTACCATAAAGTTTGGGTCAGAGTAATTATATTTTGCATGTAAAATAATGCCAAAAAGTCCTTCGTAATAACCAATGTTTCAAACCACATGCCGTTTTAAAAAATTTAGTAGGATTTTGAGTTGATTTCAGACAAAGAAACATCAGTTTGTACCACTTTCCTTTATAACTTTATAACAAATATGGTAATCTAATATTTCAAAAGTACAAATGCTGTACAGGTACCTCCCAAATAATTTCCATATAACATTTCAAATTGCAGAGGCATTAAACAGTTTTGAGGATTTTTCTTGATTCCTGCACGTGTCTGTCAGTTAAACACTCTAAATTACAAACATTAGTGATAAAAATGTGAGCATGCAGAAAAAAACTAAAAGTTTCGATCTTTGGTTTTTACGAAATTTAGACCCCCACCCCCTCTTGAAATGATATTTCTACAAAATAATGATAAAATATGCAAATATCTATGCATGAATATCTTCATAAGACATGGAAGTATTGTCCTCAACATAAAGGATCGGCATCAGGAGCTTAATAACAGTGTTCTGGGCTGCTAAAGTATATGCATATACAGGCCAAATACTAGTAGTCAATGATTCTTTACTTACTTACTTACTAAGTAAGTTATCTGCAAGTATAACCAAAGGACCAAAGGTCCTGTAAACGCTCACCTGAGATCTGTTTTATACACCAATAAACATAATTGAATATTATGGAAAATAGCCCCAGTAAAGGGGCAGATGAAGACCAAGGACCATTTTTTTTCTTCAGAATAATCAAAATCCTGACCAATTGGCAATTTCCTGCAAGTTTTTTCCCTTCAAATGCCATTTAAATATTTTTACCCATCCAAATGCATGGGCGACCCATGTTGAACTTGCCCTAAAACAGGTCAAGGTCATTACATGGTCATGACTTATATCTACATTATAGTACTTGAGGCATCGATGCTTCATGCTAAGTTTCGATGAAATCGGTCAAACAGTTCTGGAGAAGAAGATTTTTGAAGGGTTTTCACCATATACAGGCATGGCGGCCACCTTGGTCATGTGACCTGGATTATTTATATATACATTGGTTCCCCCTTCCTATAGATGCTTCATATAAAATTTGGCTTTGATTGGCCAAGCAGTTTCAGAGAAGAAAATGTTTGAATATTATGGTAATATACATGTATGTTGCCCCAGGGTGGGAGCAGATGTGCCCCTGGTGTCCATTTTTTTCAGAATCATTGATATTCAGTCCTACTGCCCATTTCCTGTAAGATTTTCCCTTTGAATGACATTTAAACAGTTTTTCAAAACCACCGGTAAATTTTCTGAAAATGCTTATTTTCAAAATTTTGTAAAAACTTTAAATTCTTTCAAATTCAAAATGTTTTGTTGCTTTTCTGCTTCTGTCATGATGCAGATCACATGTACCATGAAACCTCATTTAAATTTTTCATTGATAATCAATTTTTCCCAAAAATTGCAAAATTACACTTTTTGTCCCAAAATTTTGCATTATCATCCACATTATTGAATTTGCTGCAAAGTCAAAGATTTCATAATGGAATTTACCTATTATAATGTTAGAAATAAAAATAATTCTTCTTAATAATAGAAATAACAACCAGAGGACCAATGAAGACCTGAGATATATACCAATAAACTTGTTTGACTAGAATGGTAATATATATGTATATCAGGGCAGGGTCAGAGCAACCTCTGGAGTCATTTTCTTTTTTAAATCATAAAGATTTAGTCAATTTGCCAATTTACTGCAAGTTTTGCCCTCCAAATGACATTGTAACAATTTTCCACATTTGCTCATTCGTATTGAGTCTTTTGCCATTACATGACCTTTTCCTATTTTTCCCATTCAAATGAATGGGCGGCCTAAATTGACCTTGCTGTTAAAAAGGTCAAGGTCATCCCAAGGTCATGATTTATATAAACTTTGTAGAGCTCCATTGCCTGATGCTTCATGCCAAGTTTCAAAATCATAGGCCTTCTGGTTCTGGAAAAGAAGATTTTTCCTACGGATGCTCCACATAAAGTTTGGCTTTGATTGGCCAAGCGGTTTCAGAGAAGAAGATGGTTGAATATTATGGTCATACACATGTATACAGCCCCGGGACAGGGGCAGACAACCCCCTGGGCCCAAAATATTTTCATAAACATGAATATTCTGTCCATTTCCACATTCCTAGCAAGTTTTTGCCATAAATTGACATTTTCCTATTTTTTCCCATTCAAATGCATGGGCGGCCTAAGTTGACCTTGCTGTAAAAAATGTCAAGGTCATCCCAGGGTCATGATTTATACAAATTTTGTAGATCTCCATTACCTGATGCTTCATGCTAAGTTTCAAAATCATAGGCCTTCTGGTTCTGGAGAAGAAGATTTTTAAAGGTTTTTGCTATTTATAGCCATGGCGACCATCTTGGTCATGTGACCTTGACCATTTATACAAACTTTCGTTCCCCCTTCCTAAGGATGCTCCATATGAAGTTTGGCTTTGATTGGCTTAGCGGTTTCAGAGAAAAAGATCTTTGAAATTGTAGACAGACAGACGCCGGAGAGTGGGTATACTATAAGCTCACCTGTGAGCCTTCGGCTCAGGTTAGCTAAAACTGGGTGGTGCAAGATTTTTGATTTTCAGTATATGTACATTGTTTCCCCCTTCCTATAGATATGTCATATAAAATTTGGCTTTGATTGGCCATGCGGTTTCAGAGGAGAAGATCTTTGACATTGTGGACGGACGGACGGATGCCGGAGCATGGGTATAACTATAAGCCCGACTTGCGAGCCTAATGGCTCAGGTGAGCTAAAATAGCAAAGTGAATGCGTGGACATCATTTCCCCATCATGTATATCTGAATTATTTTAGCTACAGAATCTGCTGCTAGATTTCATAGAATTTTAATGTACCAAAGCTCTTATGTCTGTCCTTATTCCTAGTGGTAAAAACACATGGACATTCTATGCTAGATAATTTTACCTTAGCAACCCGAGTTCTGATCCAATTTGGTTTAAAACTTGACGCAGTAACCACAATGACGCTTATGACAAAGTTTGATTATGATTAAGTTTGATTAAGTTTGATTATGATGGGTCTGCCGATGCACGAATGGAAATATGAAGGCACACACACATGGATGCCAGCTCTGGTCCCAGCTTACGAACTCACCTTTGAACCTTCGGCTCAGGTGAGCTAAAACTGTACAAACTTATCAACTGAAAGTTTTAATTTCTACAACTGTAAGAAAGATCTGTATATTGCATGGGTGTGTTTCGATACTGTGTTACCTTGTGGAGTCTTCACTTTGCTGGATAGGGTAGGATCACTTCCTGTCTTAGACTGCCGCAGTGTCTTATCTACATATATATTCTGAAACCAGACAACAATTAGGAATCATACTAAACAAGGGAAGAACAACAAAATCATGTCATTAACAGATAATACAGCTTTAATGTACAAATTTTATTTAGCCTAGAAAGCAGAAGGTGTATCATTTTTGTTCTTTATCCCATTTCATACCTTAACTCATTGACATATTAATATTAATAAGCTCATTGCCCTAGAGTCATTCTTTCAAATGCAAGTCATGTATTTCATTTATAAAATATGCTTTCATATTGGTTGCAATGATTATGTCGAGAAAATATCATGCACTGGTCAGGTTCTTCCAGCAATACTATAAGTCGAAATTGATTGACAGTTTAACCGTACATATGTTTGTATATAACTCCAAGCCTAAAACAGGCAACTTTCGAGGGGTTAAAAGTGGAACACATACATTGTAAGTTTCACACTTTGCTTTAACTGGCCAAATTAATGTTTTTAATTCAAAACAAAAACAATCTTTTGATTTAACCAAAAAGCTTCCATATCTCGTCTATGTGACTTCACACACTTTGCAGACTTTTGAGATAAGATAAGATATTGATTTACCAATCATGGACCACTCTTCGTGGTATACAATCAATTAAAAAATTACATATAATTGGTCAATTGGCAGAAAGCATAAAAGAAAAGCATAAATATTTATACACGAATGTCAATTGTTAAAATACCCTCAATATCAATACATGCTCGATAAATCAAGTGCTTGAGTGTCCAATGCTGCACGCCAGTTTAAGAGATCCTGGAGAAAAAGTTTTAAGGTTTATTTAAACCAGAGGACCAATGGTCCTGTAAACGCTCACATGAGATCTGCTGTATATATCCTAGAGTAATGGGTGTTGACGCACTTCTATTGAAAATTGTACTCCAAAGATATTCAAAATATTTTGGGGTTATGCAATGCATTAAATGACTTCCTTCACAATATTTAACATTTTAGAAAAAATATCTCCAGCAGCTTTTCTGTGAAAATATCAATATGTCTACCCTAAATTCTGCCATTTTGGTTTTCAGACATGTGAAACGATGCATTAAGGATGCTAACATTTGCCATTTCGGAACTTCTGGTTTTTATTTTGTTGAATATCTCGTAAACGGTAACAGATATTTTCCTAATATTTTATATTTGAATACATATTGATAATATGCAGTGAACGAGTAATGAAAATTATCAATCTAAGGAACTTCATTTTTCACCCCATTTAATGCAACTTTCTTTAGATAATTTAAGTGTCAGCAAAATTTAGGGGTTAGGGTAGATTAAACTTAGATATAACACAACTTCAAATTACTAGCACTAATTTTAGCTGAAGTAGATGTATACAAGGTCTTCTTTATTAGTATTTCTTTCTTTGGCGTGCTAGTTTTAAAAGTTTGCGTGGTTTTAAAAATGGGGTGTAAGAATTAAAACAGCCGAAAGAAGGCTTAAAATTAGAATTTTACATTAGTAATAAATTCTGTTTTTATAAGTGACTTACCATGTATTTATACTAATAGCTATACCCTTATTGCTACTTCCAAAAATGACCCTCTCCTTGGTGGTATCGGAATAGGAGGAACTCCGTATTGCGAGGTCGAAACGACCAGAACAGATACAACAAAGATCACGCGACTATAGCGCATGCGCTTCTGACTCTCCCATAAAAATATATATAGTATAATCATAAAAGAATATACTATAAACAGTATACTATAAGGGGTGGTGAGGAGGGATCCTCGATAAATACATGGTAAGTCGCTTATAAAAACAGAATTTATTACTAACGTAAAATTCTAATTTTTATAGCGCTTCCTTACCATGTATTTATACTAATAGCTAGAAACACAAACATAGGGAGGGAGGATTCTGAAGACCAAGGAGAGGTCATAGAATAATATATACGTCCAGAGATAAAAAGAGGATATTTGATCATAAATAAATAATTATATTAATAATCGATATGATAAAACATAATCGATAATTAGAGAAATAATCGATATGCAGATGTATTATCGATTACATGATCAAACCTAGAGGAAGATACAGTCATCTAATCTCCTCTGACTATCTCTGGAAGTGGCCTTAATCCCAAGACTAATATTAGTTACACTAATATTACCTTTAGGACAAGCTGGGTCCTTCCATGAAGATGGTGAACTGGTAGTTAACCATCCTCCTGGGGAACCTGATTGTCGCCCCCCCCCCTCATCTTTTGAGCCACAACCACTGGACCAAGACCATGTAGGTTGTTAGTCTGTCTATTGAAGTCACGTAGATAGTGGTATGCAAACGTAGAAGAAGCTGACCACACCGCTGCCTTGATAATTTCATCCAGAGGAATGAAATTGAAATATGCCCAAGAAGCAGATAAAGCCCTAAGTTCATGAGCCCTGGTTTTAAACAGCTTAGTTTGACTTCTAGATATGCTATTATAAGCATGTCTTATTGTATATCTGACCCAAGAAGAAATTGTTGTTTTCTTCAAATCATGATCTCCCTTGATGGGAAGAAATAATCTATTCCTACCCTTTCTGAAGGGTTTTGTTCTATTCAGGTAAACTTTGATTGCTCTGATAGGACATAATTTAAAATTGAAATCATTCCTATGACAAAAGTTTGAAAGTTTGGGAATGTTAATAGAATCAGGAGCCCTAGATGGGAGCTGATTCTTGGCAAGAAAACCAACTTGGGTTCTTAACGTAAGAGACCCATCTAGTTTATTGAATCTAAAATGTTGTTTATCAATTGAAAATGCATGAATTTCACTAACACGTTTGGCCGTAGCCATAGCGAGAAGAAATGCAGTTTTCATAGATAAATGAAGAAGAGAGGCATTTGTTAACGGCTCAAACGGAGCTTTGCATATATGAGCACAGACAAATGCTAAATCCCATTTGGGAGCTAGGGATCGTTCGACCGGTCTTTGTCTCTGAAAAGATCTGATCAATTCAGACAATACCGATTCCCTATATCATATCCGGACGAAAATTTAAGAGTGTTAGATATCATAGATATGTAACCCTTAATGGTACTTACTTGACATTGCTCTTCAGAGAAAAGAAATGTCAGAAAGTCTGCAATTTTATTTGCAGAGGCCTTGACTGGATTAATTTTCCGTAGATTTGCCAAATTAACGAAAATTCTCCACTTTGCGTCATAAACCCTACATGTGGATTCGCGTCTAGCTTTGGAGACGTGTTCCGCAACTTCTTTCGAAAATTATTTATTTCGAACTGATCGCTGGATAATTCCCAAGCGTGAAGTTGAAGAAGCTCTACATTTGGATGCCAAAACTTTCCGTTTAACTGATACAGCAGATTGGGTCTTACTGGCAGAAAAATTGGTGGTGAAACCAGAAGATCGAGAAGATCTGGAAACCACGATCTGTTTGGCCAATAAGGCGCTATCAGAACGACTTTGCACAGGGATGACCCGATTTTGTTCAGCACTGCTGGAATTAGATGAAACGGTGGAAACGCATAGGCATGAATGCGGTTCCAGTTCATCGAGAGAGCGTCAATTGATAGGGCTTTCTGATCTGGTATCGGAGATACATATAGAGGAAGTTTGTGATTTAGACGAGTTGCAAACAGGTCTAAATTGGGGAACTCTGTCATGCGAAATAACGCATTCGCTATTTCTTGATCCAGAGACCATTCTGTGGGGATCGGTTTGTTTTTACGACTCAACCGGTCCGCGAGAGTGTTGAATCTCCCTGGTATGTGCTTGACTAGCAGTTGGATCCCGTGTTGGGCACACCAGTTGAGAAGATTCCAAACTTCCACACATAGATCCGGTGAATGTGTTCCTCCCTGACGTTTCAGGTAGGACACCACCGTTGTATTGTCCGTGGAAACTAGAACCGTTGAATTCTCTATTGCCTGAAGAGCATTCTTCAGAGACAGAGATATGGCCAACATCTCCAACATTTATGTGGAGATGTGAATGTGCTTCTGTCCATACTCCGTGAAGCAAAAGACCGTCTGGTTCTACATGCGCTCCCCAGCCCGCTAGACTGGCGTCCGTGAATATTGTGTGAGAAGGAGGATCCATCTTCAGAAGTACACCCTGCTGAAAAATGGTCTCCTGTTTCCACCAATGAGGTGTGACACAATATCCTTGGTCACCCGAATTTGATGATGTAGCGGTAATTTCTGGGGTCGCCACTGGGCGAGTAAAGACATTTGTAACGGTCGGAGATGTAATCTGCCGAGCATTACAAAATCTGCAGCCGCATAGATTTGTCCCAAAAGAAACAGGAAAACTCTGGCTGATACATGTTTCTTTTGAGCAAAGTCCTGAATTGATTGTAACAAATTCTGAACTCTCGGTTGAGGAACTCTTACGATATTGAGATCCGTCAGAAATTCCATCCCTATGAACGTAAAACGTTAAGCAGGGATCAGATCTGAATTTTCGTAATTGATCATCAGACCCAGGGAGTTGATCAAAGACATGATGAATTGTCTGTGTTTCAACAGAAGCAAAAGACTTTGGTTCCTTACTAACCAATCGTCTAGATAAGGATGAAGAATTATAGCCTTTTTTCTTAGAAAGGTTGCTATGACGTTCATTAGCGAAGTAAACACATAAGGGCTTGTAGCTAGACCGAATGCTAGACCTTTGAACTGGAATACTTTGCTGTTCAAAGTGAAACGAAGAAATTTGCGAGACCGCGGATGAATCGGTACATATAAATAAACATCTGTCATGTCTAATGAAAAGTCGTTCATTACGACGGCATTTCTGACCTTTCTCTGAGTTTCCATCCTGAAACCTAGAATGAGAACGTATTGATTCAGGGTGGATAGATCTATAATCAGCCTGAGTTTCCCGTTCTCTTTCGGTACTAGAAATATCCGGGAATAAAAGCCGGGATTTACCGGTGTGATTTGCTCCACTGCCCCTTTGGTGAGAAGATTGACAACCTCTTCTTCCAAGTGCGGATTTGTTGATTGCTGGAAGAAGACGGGGTCCTTTGACAGGGGAGATCTTTCCTTGAACGGAATTTGATGCCCTGTCCTTACTATAGAAAGGACCCATTTGTCGTCTGTGATATTTTGCCAATTTTGGGCAAAATGGGCCAATCTTCCTCCTACTGGTACATGTTGAAGAGGAAGGGGCAGTGGAGGGCAAGATTCATTGCTTTTTGGCAGAGGAGGCCCCTCCACGAGAGAGAGAACCTCTACCTCGTGAGTTAGATCCTCTGTTGGAGAAACCCCCACGAACAGGCTTCTTAATAGTCTTTGAAGCATTAGAGTTACCACTCTTCACAAAGTTAGATTGAGAAGAAGGTTTCTTGAACTCCTTCTTATTCTTGCCCTTTTGAGAAGAAGGAACAGGTTTCGAGGACTTGTATTGTTGGTTGACTGTCTTATCAACCAATTTATCCCTTTGGATCTCTACATTCCTCTTGAAGATATCCGCTACCTGTCCACCAAAGAGAGTCTTAGAAGCAAGAGGAACCTTCTAAGGCTTCTTATGGACTCATCAGCAAGAGAATTTTGAGCGGAATGTATAGCCGCATCCCTCCTAGCCTGTTGGAAGGCGAGAAAAAGATAGGTAGAAATCCCTATTGCATCCTTCACTGCAGTAGACAAGGAGTGCAGAAGCCTTTGAAGGAATTTGATATCATAAGATTCCTGATGAAGGCATTTGAACGCCGCAAATGAAAAAGTATCTGCGTGAGACAAGATTTTAACAACTTCACGAGAGTACTTTAATAACTCTCCAGATTCTTAACTGGAATAGAGCATTGGCCATTTAAGGCGAGACCCAAATTACTGGCATCTTCATCAAGAGAAGAAACAGTAGAAGGAAGTGTTTCATTATGTGACTGATAATATCAAAGTGAAGCGATATTATTGATGTCTTTCACAGAGGGGCACCAATTATCAGCAGGAGTAGAAGATTCGAGTTGTTTTGATATGAAATCTACTGATTGTTTAACCACGTCAGACTGGGGTAAAGAAATAGATTTCTTCTTGGTACTACTCAACTCCATTTGTATGCTGCTTCTTGGTCGGAGGTCAGATATATC
Source organism: Rugalucina vietnamica (assembly GCA_964017185.1). NCBI lineage: Eukaryota > Metazoa > Mollusca > Bivalvia > Lucinida > Lucinidae > Rugalucina > Rugalucina vietnamica. Next base: position 22,848,658 of record OZ024875.1, on the reverse strand, counting down.
CCTTTCTGGTTTGCGAGGGAATCTATCCTCCGGTAATAACTTATACATTTCATCGATAAGTTGAAAGAAGCGCATCTTCTCGTCATCTGCCGGATCGGTATCTTCTAATTGAAGTTCCTCCGGAAGATTTAATTCACGAGAACCCAAAGAATTATGATTTTTCTTCTGCAAATCATAATCTAAATCCTCCTCCTGTGAGTCAACCCTAATGCTGATACCCGGTGATCTCACTGAGGTCTCTTAGCAGATGAAACATGGCGACCTCTATCTCGAGAATGGAGAGAGTAAGAGGATGATGAGGAAGAAGATGAAGAAGATCTTTGTCTTTTCCTCTCCTTATTATGATGCACCGAGATATTTCGTTCTCTATCAGAAGAGGACGAGGAGACCGAAGAATAACATTTCCTCCTCTCCTTATGACGGTGCTTATCCAAAGAAATAGAGCGGTAACGTTTCCGGCTTCTATCTTTGGAAAATGATTTAGAAAGTCGCTTTTTCTTTTTGTGAGACCTCTTCTTTCCGAAGAAGAAGAACGACTGCTGGAAGAAGAAGAAGACCTATATCTTCTTTTCTTAGAATGCTTCTTTCCTTTGTTGGAATGATGTTTCTTACGATGTTCACGTGATCTCTTATCCGAACGGGAACGAGATCTCGAACTAGAAGATGACAAAGAAGCATCACATGTATTTCCTTTATAGGAAGAAACACGTTTATCTCTAAGCCTGATCCTAGAAGCAGGAGAAAGAGAACCAGAACGTGTATAACTAAGAGGAATAACATTCCTCTCAGATGAAGGACGTTGATGCTCAGTAAGATGAGAAGTCCTAATGTTCTGAGAAGACTTTCTGGAAATACGGGACTGATTTCCCGGTGTTCCATGTCATGAAATATCAGATGCCCGGTCAGAGTTGCGATTGGACGCCTCCGAAGCATACTGACGATAGGACGAATGTTTTGTCCGGTTGGAATTGTCCGACGGCCGATAAACTGTCCTATTTTGGGTATCAGAACATCTACCCGGTACACCATGGTCTGTACCCGGTGCCTGGTGACTTTCACCCGATAAATTCTGAGTAATACCCGGTGATCGGTCAGAAAACCGATGTTCGTCCGGTACACCATGTTCGGTACTTACTGTACCTGGTGTCTGATGACTTTTGCCCGGTAAATCTTGCTTATTACCCGGTGATTTCTCACGAAATCGATGTCTGCCCAGTGCATCATGATGTGTACCAGTTGTACTTGATGTCCGGTGACTTTTACCCGGTAAATTTTGCCCATTACCCGGTGATCGGTCAAGGTGCAGATGTTCGGTGGACAAAGATTGAAGTCCTGCATCCGGAGCTCGGTTCAAAGGACCTTGCCTCGTGTCCGGTAATCCGGATCCCGTAGAACCGGTACCCGGTAACCCAGTGGTCGGCTGTCCAGAGCGAGTTGACCCGGTGGTCGGTGACCCGGAACCGGGTAACTGTGGACTTCGATTTGGGCTGTCCATTACCCGGTGGACGATCAGAAGATCGGTACCCGGTACCGGGTGATCGGTCCGAAGACTGACGCCCGGTGGACTTGGGAGACCGGGCATGTTTTATACCCGGTGACCCGTGCCCATACTTACCTGACGGTTCCTTAGTAGTAGGAAGACCGTCGTAGTTTTTAAAACGTCGGGGTCCGTCCCAACCGGGTGGGTCTTCGCCCGAGTTCAGTAAACCTCTGGATGATGAATTAGTGTCGAGATGACACTCCCCCGAAGAGGAAACATCATCCCCCAGATTGCTCTGGGGAGGAGAGACAACTTCGACGTCCGAGTCGCCAGAAGTATGTCTTGCTCTTTGGGAAAAAGAAGTAGACTTCTTCGTTTTTTTAGTTTGCTTTACTTTAGCCATCCTCCCCTTATAAGTTCTACGTTTGTCCGCCAATGACCAAGTAGAACTACTCCAGTTGCAACAAATGTTACAAGTATTAGACCTGGAACAGAGAGAACAACTTAAGCAAGAGATATGACTATCCCACGAAGCCTTACAATGCCCACAAGAACCGCGTAATTGTGGCATTCAACGGACCGCGGGGAAAAAGTAACAAAATAAACAAACTCGTAAAACGAGAAAATAATAACAAAATAACATCTACCCTAGAACCCGAAATCCTGTATCTCGCATATTTAGCATTGGAGGTGACATCTCCTGCTATAGTTGGTTTGAATGCATTTTTGGCTAGTCCTAACCTTCCCTAAGAAGGATTGGGTGGGCTGCTCTGGAAATATTTTTGGCACGATAGTCTAATCAGGCGATGTTGTATGGTACTGCTATGAAATAGCTTTAACTCTAATAAACAGACAACTACATACCTTTCCATTATCCAGTCATTTTTCCTGTCTGTATGACTTGCTTTTGTATTTTAAACAAATTTAGAAACTATTGATTTGATTATGAAACACCTGTATTGCTAAAACATATTTCTGTATTAATATTTTTACCACTTAACATGTAAAATTACCCCACCTACCTTAATAATATGCATGTATGCTATTTTAATGTTAATCTTCTTATGGTTAGTTTGTTTTTAACAATCTGTCCTCTTTAACATGCTTAAACAATAGCCTGAAAAGCAATAAAAACTGTTTACTAAACTGTATGGACCTATACTTAAGGTTATACTTAAATGTGGTAATGCATCAATGGTATCAAACAGCGTAAAATCAACTACATGCGCATTTGTACTAGACTACTAGAGAATATTTTCACGAAGTCTTGGTTTGAAAATATGTCTCAATTAAACATTCTTCCTTTTCAATGACTGATTCAAGTTAATGGCAAAAGAAATGTGAACTAAGAACTGATAACTTGCCTCTATGCACAGGAGCGGTGGCTGCAACGCGACTGACAGCCCTACAAGACCATAACTAATTACCGAGGGTGTAATGCATTAAAACAATCCAGACTATAATTAAAAGTGAAGTTTGTGGCATTTTCTTAGAGCTGAATGATGCATATTAAATCAATTTAGGTATATTTGGTAATGGTCAAGCTCAGTACAAACACAAGATACCAATTGTATGGACGCTTAAGCATTATTTTGGAATATTTCTGATACTTACCTTACTATACACTGAAATCAAATATTGTCCCTTATCCTAGAACACAAAAACCTGTATCTCTCATATTTTGAGTTTGAGGTGACATCTGCTATAGTTGGTTTGAATGTTTTTAAGTAGTCCTCACATTCCCGATGAAGGATCAAGTGGGCTACTCTTGAATTTTATTTGGCATACTGCTCAAATTCATTGATGTATGGAGGTAGTGCTATGACAAAAAGCTATATATCCTATGAAAAGTCTGCTAAAATGTAGTGTATAAATTGGTTCTTGTTTCTTATTTATTAGTTACTTTCCAATGCATTGTATATTGTTTGTAAGCAAATGTATAAAGTGCAGTCTCATTTTACACTAAAAACCTCATGATCTTTTGAAAGTATGGCATTATTTCACACAGAATTACCCCACCAACTTTAAAACTCTGCATTTTATTGATACTCTGTCTAAACATTTCCGAAATATTACTCCCATTTAAATGAAACTATAAATTATATTATGTTATTATATAGCACAGGCAACTGTGCAGTGCCTTAGCAATACATGTAATTGGATGCCATTTGAAGCCTTGCCAATTTACAGGTAATTTTGTGAGTCAATGTCTAATTTGTCTGCATTTTGCTCTTATTTCTTAAGAATATTGATAGATAAAGTCGCACGATTTATATATCTGAATATGGACCAATAGAGCATTGTCTTAGCAATCTTATGATGCCATCTACATGTCTATAGGGCCATAAAAAGCCAAGACGCAGTAACTTTTGTAAGTATACCCCTTCAATTTTTCCTCATTTTTTCTCTAATTATTTAAGTTTTCATAAATATTTTTGAAAATTGAAATCACATAATTAATTATATTTGAACTTATACAAAAGGACAGTTGTCTTAGATATCATTTTGCTCTTTATAGTCATTTGAGGCCATGATAGAAGGACTTTTGTATGTACACCCCATTATTGTTTCCGCATTTTTCCAATAAGTTTTACGCATGCATAAAATTATAAAAAAAAACAACATTTAATCATATGGTTAATATATCTGAATACCAGCTAATGAGCCTTGGTCAAAGCAATCATTCAACACCATTTTCAGCTATTTGTGGCCACCAGAGGCCGAGATACAAGAACTTATGTTAGTATACCCCTTCATTTTTTTCTCAATTTTTGTTTAAGTATTTAGGTTTTCAATAATATTTTTGAAACTTGAAACCATATGAATAATTTATATTATTACACTCAAATAGATAATTGTCTAAACAATCATTTGATGCCATTTTCAGCTCTTTATAATCATTGGTTGACTAGAAACAAGAACTTATGTAAGTATACCCCTTTATTTTTACCACATTTTCCCTCCATCTTCTATGCCTTCACAAAAATTATTAGCACTCAGAGTCACTTTGATTTATATATATATGAATACAAACTGATAGAACAAAGTTAAAGCAATCTTTTGACACCACTTTCAGCTATTCCGGCCCATCAGAGGCCAAGATATAAGATTTTTTGTAGGTATACCCCATTTTATTTCCCTCACTTTTTCTTTAATTATCTATGTTTTCAATAATATTTTTAAACTTGAAATCATTTTATTATTCATCCGATTTCATACCAAAAGATAATTGTCATAGCAATTATTTAACACCATTTTCAGCTTTTTATGATCATCTGATGCCATGATACAAGGACTTTTGTATGTATACTCTGCCATCGTTTCCACATTTTTCTTCTATATTTGTTTATGTATTCATAAAAATCATTAATACATTCAATCATATGGTTTATATATCTGAATACCAACCAACGTCCCTAGGTCAAAGCAATCAAACACAATTTTCAGCCATTTTGTGCCACCAGAGGCCGAGATGCGAGAACTTAAGTAAGTATATCCCTTTATTTTTTCCTCAATTTTTCTTTAACTATTTATGATTTCAATGATATTTTTGAAACTTGAAATCATATGATAACAAACCAATAAATAGTTGTCTACACAATTGTTTGATGCCATTTTCCGCCCTTTATAATTATTGTTTGACTAGAAACAGGAACTTTTGTAAGAATACCCCTTTATTTTTCTGACATTTTTCATCCATCGTCTATGCCTTCATAAAAATTATCACCACTTAGAGTAATGTGATTTATATAATATTATATGAATACAAGCTTAAAGAACAATGTCAAAGCAATAATTTGTTACCATTTTCAGCTATTCAGGCTCGTAAGAGACCAAGATACAAGCTTTTTTGTGCGTATATCCCTTTACTTTTTCACATTTTCCCCATATCTTCTATGCCTTCATAAAAATATTACAACTTTGAGTCAATTCAATCCAAACTTTATTTCACTCAATCCATCATATAAATGGCAATATGAGGTAATGTAAAACACTTTGACAATGGAGGCTCTAAAGAGTCACATGATTCATGTAGTTGTATATCAATACAAGCTTATATATCAGAATCAAAGCAATCATTTGACACCATTTTCAGCTATTCATAAGTATACCCCTTTTATTTTTCTTCATTTGTTTCTTTAATTATCTATGATTTCAATATTAGATTTAAACTTTTAAATCATAATGATTAATTAATCCGATTTCATACCAAAAGATAATTATCTCAGCAAATATTTTACACTATTTTCAGCTCTAAATGAGCATTGAATGCCCAGAAACAAGAACTTTTCTGTGTATACACCTTTTATTTGTTCGCATTGTTCCTCTATTTTCAATGCATTCATCAAAATATTAATATTTTAAGCCACAAGATTAATTTATCTGAAAACCAGCCTATAGAACCAAGTCTAAGTAATCATAGAACACCATTTCAGCTATTTAGAGCTGTCAGAGGCAGAGATACCAGAACTTTTGTAGGTATACCTCTTTATTTTTTTTTTTTCATTATTTTGCGTAAGTGTTTGTTTGTTTGTTTGTTTGTTTCATAACTTTTTCTTGACACTTTAAGCCTCATTTTTATATATCTGACAGTGACCGACTTTACATTGTTTCAACATGTTTGTCGATACTATTTCCAGCCTTTACCGTGAGAAGCTTAAGTACAATAACTTTGAACAGACCGAAAACGGTCAGCTGTATATACAAATTCCCAGATTGGCAAAAAGACAAGAGTGTAATCTCGATCAATGATAATGTTTCAAATAAAAGTATCTAAAACGCAAAGCTATAGATAAATTTCGAACACGCACATTGCTTGAAAGTGGGTGGGGTAACTTGGCATGACAAAACCCTATATTATAAAGGATTTATAGCACTTTATGATCTTTAAATACATTTTGAATTGTGTGAAGTTATTCGCATTCAAAGTATTTGCATAAATGTGCATTGTTTTATTTATCAAAAAAGCTTAATGACCCCATAAATGATGTAAAAATCTGCTTTGTATGGAATGCGTATATTCCCATGGTACCTCAGAACATGGTGTGAGTAAACCTATCTGCCAAAAAAATTTCCAGAGCAGCCCACCTAAACCATTTATGGGAAGGTTAAAACTATTCAAAAATGCATTCAAACCAACTATAGCAGAAGATGTCACCTCCTTCAAAAATTACCCTGGCTGGATTCTAGGGTAATCTGAAAACGCAGGTAAATGTAAATAATTGAAAGTAGCCTAAGTTGGAACCGATAAATTGGAGAAGTAAAGTGAAAAACAGCGATAAATCGCGAAAATTGTTTCTCCTTTACAAAATTCAAACCGATTTTCGAGTTCCAAAATAAGAGTCTGAAGCGCATGCGCTATAGTCGCGTGATCTTTGTTGTATCTGTTCTGGTCGTTTCGACCTCGGAATGCGGAGTTCCTCCTACTCCGATACCACCAAGGAGAGGGTCATTTTTGGAAGAAGCAATAAGGGTATAGCTATTAGTATAAATACATGGTAAGGAAGCGCTATAAAAGTTGTTGGGTCTCTCTAAAATATATGCACAATATCCTATATTTTTTCTTTTATTTGAAAAATATGAACCAGTTCTTTGTTATGTCAAAATACAAGAAAAAGTTTGAATCTACAAATATGGATTTGACACATTTATAAATATTGAATTTTTCAGACTTTTCAAGTTAGGGGGTAGGGTTGTAAAATAAGTCGGAAAAATTGTCACCCACTTCAAGATGAAAATATATGTTTGTTTTAGGTACAAAATAGTCAGCGTCGCTTAAACAAAATGACTTTTAAAAGCATTCGTGATGTATTGTTTGTCCAGGAAGATATATGTGAAAGAGTTGAAAATTAAGTTAATTTTTCTAATTTTCAAACATCATGTTTAGAGGTCTCATTCAGAGGCCTGTAGCTTGAAAAAATGCACACTTACCCTATATTTATTTTGTTTTCATACGTCTTATTTTATATTTTGGAATCAAAAAAGTGCAGTTAGAAAAAAAGTTTGATTACTTTTTCATTGGTAGCGAATGTCCTTAAATTAGATTTCATATTCTCACTCTGCAATGGACAGTGTACCTGTAAAGGATAAGTTTATTAATCTGGAGAATATCCCTGACGGGTACAACAATAGCAAAGGTGGAAAAATAACTTCTGTTCCTTCAGACAGATGCCTATAATTATGTGCTTGTTTTAGAAAATGGCCGCCATTTTGGCACATCAAATTTTAGGGGTAGGTTATTGACATATTTCTGTCATGACTGTAGGCATGGACCATTGTCACAGACAAGTATTCTTTGGGTATCATATTAGGTTACTAAAAAAAATCATCGATAGAACTGATTATTTGCAGCCAGCAAAGTCAAGAAGTGAACTTTTCTATTTGTTCTCCATCAAGTCACATTACATAACTAGAGGACCATTGGTCCTGTAGCTCACCTGAGAGATTATCACATTCTAAGCTCATGAGATTTAAATTAATTGAGAATCGACCAATGAAAGTCTATGCATGGACACAATTGACCCCCGGGGCATGGCCAAATTTGACCCAGGGGCATGACTGGCACAATTTATAATGGGGACTACCAAACATTGCTACATACAAAATATAGATGCTCTGGGCCTTTTGGTTTCAGAGAAGAATTTTTTTTTTAGTTTTTCCCATTGTAAGTCTATGGAGACTATCTACCCCGGGGCGTGGCCAAATTTGACCCCAGGGGCATGGCTGGCACAATTTATGTAGAGGACCATTAGCCATTGCCACATACAAAATATCAAAGCTGTGTGCCCTGTGGTTTCAGAGAAGAAGATTTTCTGATTTTTTTTCCCATAGCAAGTTTATTGAGACTATCAACCTCCGGGACCTGGCCAAATTTGACCCCAGGGGCATGAATGGCACAATTTATGTAGAGGACCATTAGCATTTGCTACATACCAAATATCAAAGCTGTGGGCCTAGTGGTTTCAGAGAAGATGGTTTTTTTAGTTTTTCCCATTGTAGGTCTATGGAGACTATCGACCCCCGGGGCGTGGCCAAATTTGACCCCAGGGACATAATTGGCACAATTTATGTAGAGGACTATTAGCCATTGCCACATACAAAATATCAAAGCTGTGGGCCCTGTGGTTTCAGAGAAGAAGATTTTTGAATTTTTTTCCCATAGTAAGTCTATGGAGACTATCAACCCCCGGGGCATGGCCAAATTTGACCCCAGGGGCATGAATGGCACAATTTATGTAGAGGACCATTAACCATTGCTACATACCAAATATCAAAGCTGTTGGCCTAGTGGTTTCAGAGAGGTAATGTATAATTTAGGGACTTTTCTTGAGGGACCAAGGGACCAGGGACCTGGTCCCTCAAGGACCAAGGGCTATAATTTAGGGACCAGGTAACAGAGGGACCAAATACAAAACATGTGCATATAATGACATCTATATGCATCTAATTTGCAATAGGCTTTTGTGTGGACCAAATCAGCCTGTGCCAGTCCCTGATGGAGGTTTGTCTCTAGGCTGATTGATTGATTGATTGATTGATTTTCATTGATTTTGTATCTACTTTATTATATTATTTTAACTATAAAAGTGTATAGTAAGATTCGCCTGTAGGGAAAACCAAAGAAAGAGAGAAATTAGCAAGAAAGAAAATTAAAAGAAAATTGGAAGAAATAAGAAATGAAAAAGAAAAAAAGGAGGGAAAGAAAAAATGAAATGAAAAAAAAAAATAATAAAATACTATTTACAAGCATAGTTTATGCACTGTTGTTTTAGAAGGAAAAAAATGGAGAGAGAGAGAAGGAAAGATGAAATGAAAAATATAAAATTCTATGTAAGATGCATTTTAAAAGAAGGAATACAAAGGAAAGAAAGACAGAAAGGAAAGAAAGAAAGAAAAGAATGAAAGACAGAAAAATATAGAATTCTATTTTTACTAGCTTACACAGTAGTAGTTAATAGTGCAATAATATTTTTGTACCTTTTGAAAACTATCATGTCATACTCTTGTATATTGTAAAAATAACCAACTATGACATACGTTTATTGCCTCCAGTAGACACTGTCTCTATTGCTACTGTATGATTTATGATAATCTCTTACATTCAACATAAGTCATAGCAAAGGAAGAAAAGCCAAAGACAGACAGACAGAAAATAGAAGGAAAGAAAAATGAGCTTAATTAATCTTGAGAGGGACGTAAAATTGAATAATAATACCTAAAGATTCATAAAATCTTTTAAAAAGCAGGTCCCTTTTACTTTACTGATTAAAATGAAATCACCATGAAAATATCTATGAAATATAACATGACCACCACTGATACTGATAAAGTAGATTCAATATCAATGAGAAAACGTTAAAAAAAATTGAATTCCCAAAATAAATCAGCCCAGTATAGTGAATAGATACAAATCCCCCTCAGGGACTGGCGCAGGCAGATGTTGGTCCACACTATTGCTCATTGCATATAAGATATGCCATAAATGCACATAATTTGTATTTGGTCCCTCTATTAAATGGTCCCTAAATTATAGTCCTTGGTTCTTGAGGGACCAGGTCCCTGGTCCCTTGGTCCCTCAAGAAAAGTCCCTAAATTATACATTACCTTTCAGAGATGAAGATGATTTTTTTAGTTTTTTTCCTATTGTAGGTCTATGGAGACTATCGACCCCCGGGGCGTTGCCAAATTTGACCCAGGGGCATGATTGGCACAATTTATGTAGAGGACCATTAGCCATTGCCACATACAAAATATCAAAGCTGTGGGCCCTGTGGTTTCAGAGAAGAAGATTTTTGAATTTTTTTCCCATAGTAAGTCTATGGAGACTATCAACCCCCGGGGCGTGGCCAAATTTGACCCCAGGGGCATGAATGGCACAATTTATGTAGAGGACCATTAGCCATTGCTACATACCAAATATCAAAGCTGTGGGCCTAGTGGTTTCAGAGAAGAAGATTTTTTTAGTTTTTCCTATTGTAGGTCTATGGAGGCTATCGACCCCCGGGGCGTGGCCAAATTTGACCCCGGGTACATGATTGGCACAAGTTATGTAGAGGACCATAAGCCATTGCCACATACAAAATATCAAAGCTGTGGGCCCTGTGGTTTCAGAGAAGAAGATTTTTGATTTTTTTTCCCATAGTAAGTCTAGAGGAGACTATCAACCCCCGGGGCGTGGCCAAATTTGACCCCAGGGGCATGAATGGCACAATTTATGTAGAGGACTATCAACCATTGCTACAAACCAAATATCAAAGCTGTGGACCTAGTGGTTTCAGAGATGAAGATTTTTTAGTTTTTTTTTTTTTCTATTGTAAGTCTATGGAGACTATCGACCCCCGGGGCGTGGCCAAATTTGACCCCAGGGACATGATTGGCACAATTTATGTAGAGGACCATTAGCCATTGCCACATACAAAATATCAAAGCTGTGGGCCCTGTGGTTTCAGAGAAGAAGATTTTTGAATTTTTTTCACATAGTAAGTCTATGGAGACTATCAACCCCCGGGGCGTGGCCAAATTTGACCCCAGGGGCATGAATGGCACAATTTATGTAGAGGACCATTAGCCATTGCCACATACCAAATATCAAAGCTGTGGGCCTAGTGGTTTCAGAGAAGAAGATTTTTTTAGTTTTTCCAATTGTAAGTCTATGGAAACTATCGACCCCCTGGGCGTGGCCAAATTTGACCCCAGGGGCATGGCTGGCACAATGTATGTAGAGGACCATTAGCCATTGCAACATACCAAATATCAAAGCTGTGGGCCTTGTGGTTTCAGAGAAGAAGATTTTTTAATTTTTTCCCATAGTAAGTCTATGGAGACTATCGACCCCCCGGGGCATGGCCAAATTTGACCCCAGGGGCATGAATGGTGCAATTTATGTAGAGGACCATTAGCCATTGCTACATACCAAATATCAAAGCTGTGGGCCTAGTGGATTCAGAGAAGAAGATTTTTTTAGTTTTTCCCATTGTAAGTCTATGGGACATATCTGTTGCCATGGAAACCACAATTTCGATACAATCTGCTCCAAAACCTAATGCCATCAATCCCCCAACCCAATTATGGTTCACATTAAATTTGATCAAGATCGGCCTACTAGCTTCAGAAATATTCTTCTTTGAAATTGTGGACGGACGACGGACGGACGACGACGGACGACGGATGCCTTCGGCTCACAGGTGAGCTAACAAGTAGCCCAAGGGCAACGATCGCTCACCTGAGAGTCAACAAGTACAGTCACTGGACAAAGTGTTTTTTTCCATATATGGCTATGATGGTCATCTTGGTCAAGTTTCATGCCTATGGCTGCAATGGTTTCCATAGGATCATTGGTCCTGTAAATGCTTACCCGAGACCTAGTTGTCACTTTTCCCATGTTTCCATGTTTGCCTATGTTTCCAAAATCGACCTTTACCTACATTAATCACATACCTTCATCTACTCTATCAGTTGTTTGCATCTATGACTTTTCAGTTCTCAGGCTGCAATAGTTTTCAAAAAACAACATTTTAAAAACAGATGGGGTCCTGGGGTCCATTTTTTTTTTCAGAATCATTAAATTTCAGTCCTACTGCCCATTTCCTGCAAGACTTTCACTTAAAATGACATTTTAAAAGTTTTTTCCATTCAAATGCATTGACGACCTATGTTGACCATGCCATAAAATAGGTCAAGGTCACCACAGGGTCATGTTTTATATAAACATTGTAGTACTTGAGTCATCCATACTTCATGCAAAGTTTCGTTGAAATCGGTTCACCGGTTCTGGAGAATAAGATATTTAAATGGTTTTTACAATATATGGGCATGGCGGCCATCTTGGTCATGTGACCTGGATTATTTATATACACATTGGTTCCCACTTTAGATGCTTCATATAAAATTTGGCTTTGATTGGCCAAGTGGTTTCAGAGAAAAAAACCTTTGAAAAGTGTGCATGGATGACAGACCGGCCAAGGTCAAGAGATGACCTTGACCTAAATTAATCATATACCTTCATCTAATCCATTAGTTGTTTGCATCTACCACTTTTCAGATCTCAGGCTGCAATAGTTTCCAAAAAATAGCTAATTTCCACTTTTCCCATTATAAGTCTATGGAAACTTAAAGTTACCATAGCAACCAGAGTTCTTATCCGACTGGAATAAAAAACACAAATTATGTAGAGGCTACTGTCAGGTACATGTATACAAAGTACAGGATTCATCCACTTGACAGTTTCTGAGGAGAAGATTTTTGATTTTTTTTTTTTTTTTTTTTTTTTTCAAAATTTTGCCCTTTATGGGGCCCCAGCAACCAATCACAATAAAGGATTAGGGCAAAACTCGCAAGAAACGTCAAACACTACTCAATAAACATTTCTGCAAAAATTAAAATTCAAGTGTCTGCAATTTTAGCGGAAAAATAGCCGATTTCCACTTTTCCCATTATAAGTCTATGGAAACTTTAAGTTGCCATAGCAACCAGAGTTCTTAATTACCTGGAATAAAAAACACAAATTATGTAGAGGCCACTGTCAGGAACATGCATACAAAGTATAGGCTTCATCCCCTTGACAGTTTCTGAGAAGAAGATTTTTTGAATGTTTTTTCGTATTTTGCCCTATATGGGGCCCCTGTAACCAATCAAAATGAAGGATTAGGACAAAAGTCACATGAAACGTAGAGGACTACTCAATAAACATTTCTGCAAAAACAAAATTCAAATATCTCAAACAAGACAGCAAAAATAGGCAATTTTCACTTTTCTCTATTATAAGTCTATGAGAAGCATAAGTTGCCATAGCAACCAGAGTTCTTATCCGATCGAAATAAAAAACACAAATATTCGTTCCCCCCATCTGTAGATGCTATATGTGAAATATGAAAAGATTCGGCTTGGCAGCTTCAGAGGAGTAGTCGGCTCGACTACCATACTATAAGCTCACCTTGTGAGCCTTCGGCTCAGGTGAGCTAACTAGAGGACCATTGGTCCTGTAGCTCACCTGAGAGATTAATCATTGTAAACTCATGAGATTAAAATTAATTGAGAATCGACCAATGAAAGTCTATGCATGGACACTATTGACCCCCGGGGCATGGCCAAATATGACCCAGGGGCATGACTGGCACAATTTATAATGGGGACTACCAAACATTGCTACATACAAAATATAGAAGCTATGGGCCTTTTGGTTTCAGAGAAGAAGATTTTTGTTAGTTTTTCCCATTGTAAGTCTATGGAGACTATCTACCCCCGGGGCGTGGCCAAATTTGACCCCAGGGGCATGGCTGGCACAATTTATGTAGAGGACCATTAGCCATTGCCACATACAAAATATCAAAGCTGTGTGCCCTGTGGTTTCAGAGAAGAAGATTTTTGATTTTTTTCCCATAGCAAGTCTATTGAGACTATCAACCTCTGGGGCCTGGCCAAATTTGACCCCAGGGGCATGAATGGCACAATTTATATAGAGGACCATTAGCCATTGCTACATACCAAATATCAAAAGCTGTGGGCCTAGTGGTTTCAGAGAAGAAGACTTTTTAATTTTTTTCCCATAGTAAGTCTATGGAGACTATCAACCCCCGGGGCGTGGCCAAATTTGACACCAGGGACATGAATGGCACAATTTATGTAGAAGACCATTAGCCATTGCTACATACCAAATATCAAAGCTGTGGGCCCTGTGGTTTCAGATAAGAAGATTTTTTTTGTTTTTCCTATTGTAAGTCTATGGAGACTATCGACCCCCGGGGCGTGGCCAAATTTGACCCCAGGGACATGATTGGCACAATTTATGTAGAGGACCATTAGCCATTGCCACATACAAAATATCAAAGCTGTGGGCCCTGTGGTTTCAGAGAAGAAGCTTTTTTATTTTTTTTCCCATAGTAAGTCTATGGAGACTATCAACCCCCGGGGCGTGGCCAAATTTGACCACAGGGGCATGAATGGCACAATTTATGTAGAGGACCATTAGCCATTGCTACATATCAAATATCAAAGCTGTTGGCCAAATGGTTTCAGAGAAGAAGATTTTTTTAGTTTTTTTTTTCCTATTGTAGGTCTATGGAGACTATCGACCCACGGGGCGTGGCCAAATTTGACCCCAGGGGCATGATTGGCATAATTTATGTAGAGGACCATTAGCCATTGCCACCTACAAAATATCAAAGCTGTGGGCCTAGTGGTTTCAGAGAAGAAGATTTTTTAATTTTTTCCCATAGTAAGTCTATGGAGACTATCAACCCCTGGGGCGTGGCAAAATTTGACCCCAGGGGCATGAATGGCACAATTTATGTAGAGGACCATTAGCCATTGCTACATACCAAATATCAAAGCTGTGGGCCTAGTGGTTTCAGAGAAAAAGATTTTTTTAGTTTTTCCTATTGTAAGTCTATGGAGACTATCGACCCCCGGGGCGTGGCCAAATTTGACCCCAGGGGCATGGCTGGCACAATTTATGTAGAGGACCATTAGCCATTGCCACATACCAAATATCAAAGCTGTGGGCCCTGTGGTTTCAGAGAAGAAGATTTTTTAATTTTTTCCCCATGATAAGTCTATGGAGAGTATCAACCCCCGGGGCGTGGCCAAATTTGACCCCAGGGGCATGAATGGCACTATTTATGTAGAGGACCATTAGCCATTGCTACATATCAAATATCAAAGCTGTTGGCCAAGTGGTTTCAGAGAAGAAGATTTTTTTTAGTTTTTTTTTTCCTGTTGTAGGTCTATGGAGACTATCGACCCCCGGGGCGTGGCCAAATTTGACCCCAGGGGCATGATTGGCACAATTTATGTAGAGGACCATTAGCCATTGCCACCTACAAAATATCAAAGCTGTGGGCCCTGTGGTTTCAGAGAAGAAGATTTTTTATTTTTTTTCCCATAGTAAGTCTATGGAGACTATCAACCCCCTGGGCATGGCCAAATTTGACCCCAGGGGCATGAATGGCACAATTTATGTAGAGGACCATTAGCCATTGCTACATACCAAATATCAAAGCTGTGGGCCTAGTGGTTTCAGAGAAAAAGATTTTTTTTTAGTTTTTCCAATTGTAAGTCTATGGAGACTATCGACCCCCGGGGCGTGGCCAAATTTGACCCCAGTGGCATGGCTGGCACAATTTATGTAGAGGACCATTAGCCATTGCCACATACAAAATATCAAAGCTGTGTGCCCTGTGGTTTCAGAGAAGAAGATTTTTGAATTTTTTTCCCATAGTAAGTCTATGGAGAATATCGACCCCCGGGGCGTGGCCAAATTTGACCCCAGGGGCATGAATGGCACAATTTATGTAGAGGACCATTAGCCATTGCTACATACCAAATATCAAAGCTGTGGGCCGAGTGGTTTCAGAGAAGAAGATTTTTTTTAGTTTTTCCCATTGTAAGTCTATGGGACCTATCTGTTGCCATGGAAACCACAATTTTGATACAATCTGCTCCAAAACCTAATGCCATCAATCCCCCAACCCAATTATGGTTCAAATTAAATTTGATCAAGATCGGCCAACTAGCTTCAGAAATATTCTTCTTTGAAATTGTGGACGGACGACTGATGACGACGACGACGACGGACGCCTGCCTATCCTATAAGCTCACCTGTGAGCCTTCGGCTCAGGTGAGCTAACTAGAGGACCATTGGTCCTGTAGCTCACCTGAGAGATTATCACATTGTAAGCTCATGAGATTTAAATTAATTGAGAATCGACCAATGAAAGTCTATGCATGGACACTATTGACCTCCTGGGCATGGCCAAATTTGACCCAGGGGCATGACTGGCACAATTTATAATGGGGACTACCAAACATTGCTATATACAAAATATAGAAGCTTTGGGCCTTTTGGTTTCAGAGAAGAAGATTTTTGTTAAATTTTCCCATTGTAAGTCTATGGAGACTATCTACCCCGGGGCGTGGCCAAATTTGACCCCAGGGGCATGGCTGGCACAATTTATGTAGAGGACCATTAGCCATTGCCACATACAAAATATCAAAGCTGTGGGCCCTGTGGTTTCAGAGAAGAAGATTTTTGAATTTTTTTCCCATAGCAAGTCTATTGAGACTATCAACCCCCGGGGAGTGGCCAAATTTGACCCCAGGGACATGATTGGCACAATTTATGTAGAGGACCATTAGCCATTGCTACATACCAAATGTCAAAGCTGTGGGCCCTGTGGTTTCAGAGAAGAAGCTTTTTTATTTTTTTTTCCCATAGTAAGTCTATGGAGACTATCAACCCCCGGGGCCAAATTTGACCCCGGGGACATGATTGGCACAATTTATGTAGAGGACCATTAGCCATTTCCCATAGCAAGTCTATTGAGACTATCAACCTCCGGGGCCTGGCCAAATTTGAACCCAGGGGCATGAATGGCACAATTTATGTAGAGGACCATTAGCCATTGCTACATACCAAATATCAAAGCTCTGGGCCTAGTGGTTTCAGAGAAGAAGATTGTTTTTAGTTTTTCCTATTGTAGGTCTATGGAGACTTTCGACCCCCGTGGCCAAATTTGACCCCGGGGACATGATTGGCACAATTTATGTAGAGGACCATTAGCCATTGCCACATACAAAATATCAAAGCTGTGGGCTCTGTGGTTTCAGAGAAGAAGATTTTTGAATTTTTTTCCCATAGTAAGTCTATGGAGACTATCAACCCCCGGGGCGTGGCCGAATTTGACCCCAGGGGCATGAATGGCACAATTTATGTAGAGGACCATTAGCCATTGCTACATACCAAATATCAAAGCTGTTGGCCTAGTGGTTTCAGAGAAGAAGATTTTTTTAGTTTTTTTTCCTATTGTAGGTCTATGGAGACTATCGACCCAAGGGTGGTGGCCAAATTTGACCCCAGGGGCATGATTGGCACAATTTATGTAGAGGACCATTCGCCATTGCCACCTACAAAATATCAAAGCTGTGGGCCCTGTGGTTTCAGAGAAGAAGATTTTTTAAATTTTTTTCCCATAGTAAGTCTATGGAGACTATCGACCCGACGGGGCGTGGCCAAATTTGACCCCAGGGGCATAAATGGCACAATTTATGTAGAGGACCATTAGCCATTGCTACATACCAAATATCAAAGCTGTGGACCTAGTGGTTTCAGAGAAGAAGATTTTTTTAGTTTTTCCAATTGTAAGTCTATGGAGACTATCGACCCCCGGGGCGTGGCCAAATTTGACCCCAGGGGCATGGCTGGCACAATTTATGTAGAGGACCATTAGCCATTGCCACATACCAAATATCAAAGCTGTGTGCCCTGTGGTTTCAGAGAAGAAGATTTTTGAATTTTTTTCCCATAGTAAGTCTATGGAGACTATCGACCCCCGGGGCGTGGCCAAATTTGACCCCAGGGGCGTGAATGGCACAATTTATGTAGAGGACCATTAGCCATTGCTACATACCAAATATCAAAGCTGTGGGCCTGGTGGTTTCAGAGAAGAAGATTTTTTTAGTTTTTCCCATTGTAAGTCTATGGGACCTATCTGTTGCCATGGAAACCACAATTTTGATACAATCTGCTCCAAAACCTAATGCCATCAATTCCCCAACCCAATTATGGTTCACATTAAATTTGATCAAGATCGGCCTACTAGCTTCAGAAATATTGTGAAATTGTGGACGGACGCCTATCCTATAAGCTCACCTGTGAGCCTTTGGCTCAGGTGAGCTAAAAATATAAGACAGGACATAATTTTGAAACAATATATGTGTGCAAAAGAGTTTTGGGGATGTGTCAAGGATCCAGATCGGTGCGGTAAATGATGCTTTAGCGACTGGGAATATTTTTATATGAATGAAATGGGTTAAAGAAAAAAGATTTGCTATTCATGTGAAAAAAGTGTCATAAAAAATCAGCAAAACAGGGTACTCAAAAAAGACTGCTTTCCTTTAACACCCACAAGTTTTCCGTTAATTCCTCAGATATAACAGTTAAGAGTTGGTAATTAGTTATAACCACTGACCATTGACCATTGAAAAAAGCTACGGTAGTTTTAAAAGAAGCAGAAACTTTAAGGTGTGTCAAATTAGATGTGGGTCAAAATACATTACTGAACGATATCAATAAGCATGTTTTATGGAAAATAGCCCTAGTAAAGGGGCAGATGAAGCCCTCGGGCCATTTTTTTTTTCAGAATAATCATTGTCCTGTCCATTTGCCGATTTCCTGCATGGTTTTCCCTTCAAATGACATTTTAACAGTTTTACCCATTCAAATGCATAGGGGACCCAAGTTAATCTTGCCGTAATGTAGGTCAAGATCATCACAGGGTCATGCTTTTTACATACATTGTGGTACTTGAGTCATCAATGCTTCATGAAATCGGTTATCCAGTTCCAGAGAATTAGATTTTTGAAGTTTTTTTACCATTCATGGGCATGGCGGTCATCTTGGTCATGTGACCTAAAATATTCATATATACATTCATTCCCCCTTCCTATAAAATTTGGCTTTGATTGGCCAAGCGGTTTCAGAGAAGATGTTTG
Source organism: Rugalucina vietnamica (assembly GCA_964017185.1). Lineage (NCBI taxonomy): Eukaryota > Metazoa > Mollusca > Bivalvia > Lucinida > Lucinidae > Rugalucina > Rugalucina vietnamica. The sequence continues at coordinate 22,829,691 of OZ024875.1, read as the reverse complement.
AATATTATGGTAATATACTTGTATGTTGTTGCCCCGGGATGAGGGCAGATGTGTCCCTGGTGTCCATTAATTTGCAGAATCATCGATATTGTACATTCCTTGCAAGAATTTCCCTTTGTGACCTATAATGACCTTGCTGAAAAATAGGTCAAGGTCATCACAGGGTCGTGATTTATATATACATTGTAGCACATGAGTCATCAATGCTTCATGCCAAGTTTTGCTAAAATCAATTGATTACCTCTTCCTATAGATGCTTCATCACTTTTCTCATTAATTTGCTCACTGCTTTTAAAGGATCTCAGTTTTATTTTTATTCATAATTATAAAATTTGGCTTTGATTGGCCAAGTGGTTTCAGGGAAAAATGTTTGAATATTATGGTAAAAAAGCATGTTGCCCCGGGGTGGGGGCAGATGTGCCTCTGGTGTCCATTTTTTCAGAATCATTGATTTTTAGTCCTACTGCCAATTTCCCTTCGAATGAATGACATTTTAGCAGTTTTTCCCATTCAAATGCATAGGCGACCTACGTTTACCTTGTTCAAAAATAGGCCAAGGTTATCGCAGGGTCATGATTTATATACACATTGTAGTACTTGAGAGTCATTAATGCTTCACATCAAGTAACGTTGAAATTGGTCAATCAGTTCCAGAGAAAAAAAGTACAAGTAGGCAAAGATCAGGAAAAGGCGTAATCAGAAAAAGACTCCCACTCCAAAAACCAAGGTGGGAAAAAACCAAACTAACAATCAGGTACTTATACCATGAAAACATTTCGTAAGCCGAATGAGCAGCTATTTTCCCAATAGGTGGCCACTCAGTTACCTTAACTTAACTAAAAATATGCAAACATACATAAGGCGCCAACAGCACAAAAATATTTTAAACACCAAGACATTAAACAAAAAGAACCACCACAGAAGTATCATTGCCCTGGGGTGGGAGCAGATGAGCCCCTGGGGTCCATTTTTTTCAGAGACATTAATATTCAGTCCTACTGCTCAGTTCCTGCAAGATTTTCCCTTTAAATGACATTTTAACAGTTTTCCCAATTCAAATGCAAAGGCGACCTATGTTGACCATGTCTTAAAATAGGTCAAGGTCATTACAGGGCCACGATTCATATACACATAGTAGTACTTGAGTCATCGATGCTTCATGTCAAGTTTTGTTGAAATCGGTCCACCAGTTCCGGAGATTTTTGAAGGGTTTTTAACATATATGGGCACGGCGGCCATCTTGGTCATGTGACCTTGATTATTTACTTTGGTTCCCTCTTCCCACAGATGCTCCAAACAAAATTTGGCTTTGATCGGCCAAGTGGTTTCACAGAAGATCTTTGAAAATGGTGGACGATGACTGACGGACAGGCGGACGACGACTGACGACAGGGTGCCTACCTATCCTATAAGCTCACCTGTGAGCCTTCGGCTCAGGTGAGCTAATAATATTGTGTGGTTAATAATGTATCCTATGTAAAATTTTGTACGCCATACAGGGAATGGGCTGACCTCTTAAACTACATGGTCGTTCATCTCTCACTAATGAATAAGGTTCATATGTGAAGGTGAGTTCGTTGATGGCTGACTTATTAATAAGGCCAATTCTAACTCCAGGCTGCCCAGTGCATTTTGGTACAAAATATATATTTTGGGCTTCAAAAAATAGGAAATTTATGTCAAAAATATAGGAGAAAATAGGAAATTTTTGACCTAAAACTGACTTTTTTGACAAGACGGAAAACCATAATTATGAACAAATAGCAGCAAGAAAGCAAATTTAACTGGTTTAATTTAAGTATGGGCGTGTTATCCATTGTTTATATACCTACCAAAGTTGAAATACCTGGGCTTTGAAAAAAGGACACATTAATATACTTGATTATACATCTGGTCTATGTCTCGTATACGCAGTTGCCCCACTCCCCTATGATCATTTGCCATTAAAGAGAAAGAGAAAATAAAAGAAATTTATAACAATTTATAACAATAACTCTTTCCCATGACCAATTTAGCTGTTAAGAATTCTAAGAGAAATTAAAACATCTTTTTAATTACCATCAAATGACAAAGTGAAAAATTGTGCCCAGTGTCATATGTTTAAGATCTGTCAAAATGCAATTATGCATTTGTGTTATTGTGATGAACTTGAAAAGTCCAAATCTTAAGCAAAAAAGAGCTATACTATGGTATTATACCTGCATAAATAGATATGCTGACCATTTATTTTTGGGGTCTGGGTAATACATATACTACTCTATCATGTTGTTTTGAACAGATCATGATTGTAAATACACATGTACAAGTTTATAAGACATTTCCATAATTAGAATCAAACTCGATTCTTTCTACACGGCTAACAAACCTTTAAATGCGTAACCGCGGTTAAGAAAAGAAAACCGATTCATGTCCTTCCGGTTTCGCATCAGATGACCAATAAAAGGTAAACAAACTTTTGCAGCTCGTGTTTTCCGAGTAAAATATTTCGATTCGAAGACAAATATTATAATTCTCTCAATGCTATTTTATTAGTTAGACATTGCTATATTTGGACCCCAAAGGATTTCCACACACCGTTCATCCAGATACAACAAACGCGGAAAGGTCTGCTAAATAAACGCGGATGTAAACAATAGTATTTTAGACGGCGAGAAAAAAGAGTGAGTATTTATTATCTTTAATTATATCGAATATCGACCGAGTTGATTTTTGTTTGACATACAGTGAAAAAGTACATCACTTTGAAAATGTTTGCCCAAAATCCTGCCTTACAAATTATATTAGTTTGAGAAATATAGGCTTCTAAATCTGTCTTGGCTGCACGAAAAGCGAAAATTCTTGGTAGGAATGTCTGTAAATCATTAATAAAACACGAAAATATGGCCAAATTGGTGTTTTTCGGAGGATCGGGGATCGCTTCAAGTGTTGCCTTTACGAGAACTCTCGCAAAATTCTAGAAAGAGAATAAGAACTTTTTGAAAGTGATCACTATCATTTAATATGGTGCAACATACCACGGTTCAAATTCTCAAGCAGGTGAAACAAACTCGGACCATTCTGTACAACCGACACGGATGATAAAAACCAAATTCTGATCTTATTTTAAGGAAAACTGGCTGCAGTCATTGTTAAAACCAACTTTAAATGGTAAAGAGTCCATAGATGATTGGTTGAATACCAATTATGGCGTGATAAAACCACAAGGAACGTGCCGATGAGCACTTTGACTACGCTTTGGCCACAGCATTAGGTTTATATGTTTATATGTTTTATGAAGCAGCTACAAATGTACATGTACGTTAACCGAGAAGCTGTCCGTGCCTTTGTTTTCGCTCTTTAAATTTGACAATTAAAGGCCTTAGCATGCAGTTTGAAAGTGTCAGATAAGGGTGGTCGGGTGGAAATATGGGCCCCGCCCATTGGGGCCTAAAGAAATAGATGGGCTGCTTGTGCCTCCAGTCAAAGCTTGTACGATGCTGACTAGGTATCTGATTACTGGTTAACCGCTCAGGTCTGAGCCTGCCCAGGAAAAGTGGTTTCAAGTCGAACCATCCGCACATATAAGCCCTTTTGGCTTTGTTGGATGGTTATATTTGAAGCACTTGTTTTGGTTTAGAGTCTCATAAAGTGGAGGCAACGTCCCGATATGACCTTAGCTGTTGACTGGAATGTAAAGCATCAATTCAAACAAAACAAAGCTTCGCCTTTCTTATTCAAACACCAACTCTACTTCGAATGTCTGTAGATTATTACATGCAAAACCTACGGTGTATGGATGCATTTCTTTCATGAAGAAAAGGCCAAGAATACTGATATTTGTCAGATTGTTTTTCTCACTCTTAAGTGTGGTGAAGTGGAAGACTAAATGTGAAAGGCCCTTTGTGACAACATGTAAAACAAATTATGAATACCAAAGCACATAGATTACGTAGATTTAAGAAGAGCAGTTATTTGTGATTGGTAATCATGCCTCTGGAAGCCTTTTGGTGTGAAAATAATGGCTGACCGTCCCTATATGACATTGGCTGTTGATCCTGTACGTAATGACAGAATAAAACTTATAGCAACGTGGCATCTCCTGATTCGGCGAGGTCGGGGGTGTGGGTGGGGCGAACCAGGCAGGTTCAAGATTATTTCAGCTCATATGAAGGTACAAGTAGGCAAAGATCAGGAAAATGCGCAATCAGAAAGAGATTCCCACTCCAAAAACCAAGTCGGGAAAAAACTAAATGAACAAGCAGGTACTTATACCATGAAAACATATCGTAAGTCGAATGAGCAGCTATTTTCCCAATAGGTGGCCACTCAGTTACCCAAGCTTAACTAAAAATTTGAAAACACACATAAGGTGCAAACAGCACATAAATGAACAAGCAGGTACTTATACCATGAAAACATATCGTAAGTCGAATGAGCAGCTATTTTCCCAATAGGTGGCCACTCAGTTACCCAAACTTAACTAAAAATTTGAAAACACACATAAGGTGCAAACAGCACATAAATTTCAGCTCATATGAAACTGACAAATCAGTAGATTGTGCGAAAACGGGAGAACCTCGAGAAAAACCACCTGGCACACCCGCAATCAGAACTTAGCTTGTCTCACATGTGCCCCGTATGGGTCTCGAACGAATACAACGGTGAGATGATCGAATGATTAAGCGGTAATGAAATATCAGCGCTCTTAACCACTTGGCCACGGGGGCCGCCTAGAGATTTATTCAAACGATGTCCAGTTTGCAATGATTGCAAATATTTCATGCATAACAATAGAAAACTGAAAAATACGTGTTATGACGTACAAATACTTTGACCGTGATTTTTGACCTCACGTGATGAAAATTTGTAAAAACCATAAAATTGGCAGACATGTTTTCCAGTGTCACGTGAAGCAAATTGTCATATATTGTTAGGAGTATGACGGGCAGTGTCAAAGTATTTGCACTTTACAAACTTACTTACTTACTTACTTACTTACTGGAGATAGACGTCAAGCTAGCCATTTCTACTTAGCTAAGCAATTCTGCTTCTTAGACGCCGACTGTCTAGTGGTGGGAGAAAGCCAGGGCATTTCTCGACGTTCTGTCAGGAAATACCCTGTGAAACCACCGCGCCCGGAAGGTGAAAGTCAAACCATTGGTACATACCGATGCGGGAACCATTGATAGTTTTTTTTCAATATTTGATAATTTTTACTTGCATCGCCAGTGGGATTCGAACCTACACGGCAGAGGTACACAGCTAGTCAGAAGCCAAACGCGCTACCGACTGAGCTATCCGGGCGCCCCTTACATCAAATATTCCACGAATGGGCTTTTTAAAGTTTCATCAAAGTTCTTCCGTGTTTATGGGCTGGGAGACTGGTCATAAAAGTAACACCAACAGGTTCACCAGTTCCTAAGGAAAGCTTTTGTCTGTTGAATAGATAGAACGCGGATTTCGCATATTAGCTCATTTCAAAACGGAGTTTGGTACCTAGGATAAAATGACTACCTTCTTGAAAGTTTTTTAAATTACAATAATTCATTTTGGCTCCATGTTGCCAAACCTTAAGGGTCACTGATGAAGCTTAAATAGCAGAAACCGCGGTATGGCCCATCACCTTTCTCATTAATATGCTCACTGCTCTTAAAGGATCTAAGTTTTTATTTTAAGCGTGTGATGTCTTTGTAGTTCGAAAGCAAAATAAATCATTTTGAGTGAAACGACTTATATGTCCAATTTCTGTATCTACAACTTTCGAAGGGTATGACATGGGCGCAGTTTGGTATCATTCATGTTAGAATGCAATATGACGTTAAATGTTGCCATTCCAGGATCCCCCCGAATTCGATAATATATCAAGTGGATAACCAACTATAGAAGCCAACATGATTTATAGCACGTTAACTTTATAAAAATCTAGCATTCTTCATTGTATTTTATCTAAAAAACGTTCTGCCAGTGTTTTGCAGGTTAAAACCAGGTTTTCGAATCCGAGTTTGTTTTACCCAAATTATTTGGATCATCCGCGTTGTGTTGTACCTTGAAACAATCTAGGCCGATTTTTAAACGTGGATTTCGACACACACAAAATCTTTTCCAGTTTGATGCTTGGTGTAGATATATTCAATAGATGTCGAAAATTAGTTTTGAAGAGATATTTGAACGAAACCAAACACACTAATTCTACAAATATCGAAAGAATAGGAAAAAAGGCGAAAAAATAGTAATTTATGAATTAAAATCGCTTGTATCTATAGTTTACACAAATCTTTTGCTGTGATACGGTACCATTTTCAAAATAAACCAGTTCGCATCAGCTCTGCATAAACAGATTTTATATAGGAATAATTTATAGGCTATATGTTGATGTTTTCTTACTTTGTGTATTCCTGCGATACAGTTGTTTATATCCGCGTTTAGCAGACCCTTCCGCGTTTGTTGTATCTGGATGAACGGTGTGTTCCAGAAATTTTTCTTTATAATCATGATTTTTATTCCCTACCCCAAAACACATGTTGGGATTGCATTGTACACGACGAAAATGTGGGTCAGTCGCAGGGATATTTTTAGATTTCCGCTCATTACATCCAATTTGATGGAAAACAATACAGTGCGCAGATGATTTTAACATTGTGTGAGGTCTGGTGACAGTTTCGTTGCCTCTGGCCAATGCATTCTATGCATATGTGGTTAAAAGCTGTGTCAACATTTCGGTTACGAATTTAATCATTAAAATGATAGCAATATAGTCATTATAGAACACATGTATTAAAGTTTTTGTTTTTGTTAATTGTTTTACGCTGAAGATTATTGTCACATTCTCTCATCCTAATAGTTGCTTACTCAAATTTGGTGTGTTTGTGATATTTGCAGTGAAAATGTTTGATATAAAATAATACAAACTGTCTATGAAATACATGTAATACAATACTTCACATGCATGATATTCCTGTTCATGAAGACGATTTTACAGCATTCTGTATACTTTAATTTGTTTTTTCTTGTTTTATGTCTTTCAAAACGCTTTACAGGGAAATAAATACCATAACTTGAGCAGGTTGAGGTTTTCAAACGTATCTTTAAATATATCCTTCATATTTTAATGATTAAATGCGTACCCATCTTTTCCTTCCCTTCACATCGATAATGACGGGCACTAACACAACGAAATACTGGCACAGACATCAGATGCAATTTAGTTTATACATATCTGTAAATTTGTCGTGGAACAATCACTAAAATTTTATATTTACCAGCAAATTGTCCAATTTTTAGTTGTATTTCGCCGACTTTGGCCTTGTTGGAACGCCAGGTTCGAAGAAGGGAATAAATAACTCAAAGACCATCAAATTATTTTGCGAACTACTTTGTTGCCGAGTTACAATAGTAAATAAGTGACAAAATAGCATTCATAGATAATCGATATATTTCTGTACTAAAATATAATCATCAATCGATCCTAGTAGTGTATGTTTTGTTTACGTTTTCTTGGTCTTCATATGCGGAACCGGAAGTGCGTGAATCGGATTTTCTTTCTTAACCGGCGGTTACGCATTTAAAGGTTTGTTAGCCTTGTTTCTAGTTTTGGCCTAGAGAAATGTGAAGTTGTATATATATATAGATAAATACATGTAGGCAAACTTGTCAAGTCCATTTTCTTCCTAATCATTTCTGGAGAGAGAACAAAGTTTTTCCTAAATTTCATTACCACTTTGAACCCTATACAAAGTTACCTCCTTAAAAAACAATCACAAGTACTTTGAGATAAAAAATGATGCACTAACACAGACAATTTTTCTGTATTAAATGCAGCTTTAGTAAGGTATAAGCAAATTCTTTGAAGAAATAAATGTTCCACACAGCCAAATTTTGAATGTGTCTTTTACATGAGTCATTGGAATGAAAGAATAAAAATCTGTGTAGTGTCTGTAATAAATAAAAAAAAACACTAAGTTTTGCACATGTGTTGCTGTTTATATTAAGATATTCTTGCCAAATGTCTATTTAATTTCCATCTTGTACACAGAGTGGTTTCAAGAATAATTGAACTTTCCAGCCAAACATATCACTTTGTTCTTAATCGCTTTCAGACAAATAGAAAATCTATAAATTATGACCTTACAGAAAATACTAAGGAGACCCATAGGCTATCTGGATCTTCCCATACAATGCAGATAACAATTATTATATGTAGATATCCACTTGCATTGACAAACATGTAGGTCTCAATCATAATACAAGTAACTGAAATGAAAATCAATGCACCTCATGCACAGCATTTTGAAAAATATAGGAATTTGAAGAAAAATATAGGAATTTGGATCAAAATATAGGAAAATATAAGAAGCTCTGAAAATATAGAAAAAAAATTATGAAAAATAGGAGCACTGGGCAGCCTGCAGCTCTAAACTGTTGGTGTTGCAAGCAGAGCAATCCAATGTCATGGAATCTGCTGGAGGCTCATTGGTCTTGGCTTTGCGTTTTCTGTGCTTTCTTTCAGTTTCACAGATAGAGAGCTGCCCCTTTGTTGATGAGACCTCGCCACTTTGATCACTCCTGTGCATTATGTTCCCATGACCCCATTGGTATGTCGCAATCCTTCAGAGAGGCTTTCAGGGTGTCTTTGTAGCGTTTCTTCTGGCCACATTGAGGGCGATTTCCCTCCTAAAGTTCTCCATAGAAGACTTTCTTTAGAAGTCGCTCATCAGCCATTCTTATAACAAGGCTAACTTTAAGACGGTATACATGCTAAAATATCACTGCTTTCTTCAGGATCTCTTTGTCTGGAATTTTGTCTTGCCACTTGATTCTTTACAATTATCTCAAGTGGAAATGGTTAAGTGTCTTTGCATGACATTGGTATTATGTTGCTCTCAATGCATACAAAAGGGTTGGCAGTACAACAGCCTTGTAGACTTTCAGCTTGGTGTAAAGCTTGATTCCATTTCGCTCCCAGACATTTGCACGGAGTCTTCCGAATGCCACACTGGCTTTTGCAATTCTTGCAGTGACCTCATCATCAATGTGCACTGCTCTGGAAAGAGTGCTTCCCAGGTAGGTGAATTTATCAACAACTTACTTTCACTTTTTGTCCATTCACAATGACGGTCGGTCCATTGTACAGTTTTCCAGGTGCTGGTTGGTGTACAACCTCTGTCTTTTTTAAGCTGATTGTGAGATCATAGTTATCACATGACTGTGTGACTTGATCCAAGGCTCTTTGCATTTTTGCCCCTACGCTGGCATTCTTATCCATACAATCTGCATAGAGGAGCTCATCTAGTACATCAGTCTGCACCTTAGTTTTGGCTTGCAACCTTCTAAAGTTGAATATGAAGCCATCAAAATAGTACCTGATTGGAAAACCAGTGTCACTGTCCTGGAAAACATCCATGAGCATGACAGAAAACACCATGCTGAACAGTGTTGGTGCCATAACACAACCCTGTTTGATCTTATTCGTTACCTCAAAGGGTTCAGAGAACTCCCCATCATTTTGCACACGTGCCTGCATGCCACAACGAAATTGCCGCACCATTGCTATGAATCTGAGTGGACAGCCAAACTTGGCCATGGTTTTCCAGAGTCCATCACGGCTAACTGTGTCAAAAGCTTTGGTGAGGTTGACACGTCTTGTATAGATCTAATTCTGTTCGTGGCCAACTCAGTCAGTTTCTCTGCCATGGGTAGTCCCCAAGCCTTACAGACCTCGGTAGGAATTGCATCTGCACCTGGAGCTTTGCCAGATGAAAGTTGTTGGACATCTTTTCAAAAAGAACATTGCACTCTATCTATGGAAGTCTGAATGGTCAATTCAGCACACTATTGAAGTGTTCTGTCCATCTTTTCATGACAGCCTCTTTATCTTTGAGAAGAATGTTTCCATCTGCACTGAGCAATCTGTTGGCTCCAGAGCTCTTTGGGCCATAAATGGTTTTCAGTGCATCATGAAATTTCTTCATGTCCTTTCTGTCTGCAAAAGACTGAATGTTTTCTTCCTCAGCCAGTAATCTTGCACGTCCCTAAGCTTGGTCTGGACTGTCTTACAAATGTTGATGTAGGCTGCTTTCTTGGATACTGAGCCAGTATCATCATGATGGGCCTTGTGCAATCGGTGCATTTCTGCAAGAAGTCTCTGAATCATCAAACCAGTCTTGATGTTTGCGAGATGGATGCCCTAAAGTAGGTGCAGCTTAAGAATGAACCATTTTATGGAAAACCGTCCAGTTTTCTTCGGGGTCCTCTGAGCTGAGATTTATTGCATCCAGTTGGTTGCAAATGACCGTTAAGAAAGCGCGTCTCATGCTGTCTTGATTTAGCTTCGTGACCCCCAGTCTCTTAGGAGTTTTCTTGCCTTGAGGTCGCCTCACAGGCTGAATTCTTAGGTTGAGTTTGCTCACAACCAGTCTATGCTCTGTCCAGCAGCCTGCACCACACATAGTCTTTGTCACTCTGACATCCTGCCTATCTGTTCTCCGCACTATGACATAGTCTCTGAGATGCCAGTGTATGGGACGGGGATGCATCCAGAATGTTTTGGTTCTATTAGGTAACTGGAAGACTGTGTTGGTGATTAGAAGTCCATGTTCGGCACACTTCCTTAGAAGCAAGAGACCATTGCTGATGGACTTTCCAACACCTTCTGGACCTATAACTCCTTCCCAGATCTGGTGGTCTGTACTATCTCTGGCGTTATCTGGTGGTCTGTACCATCTCTGGCATTATCTGGTGGTCTGTACCATCTCTGGCATTATCTGGTGGTCCGTACCATCTCTGGCATTATCTGGTGGTCTGTACCATCTCTGGCATTATCTGGTGGTCTGTACCATCTCTGGCATTATCTGGTGGTCTGTACCATCTCTGGCGTTATCTGGTGGTCTGTACCATCTCTGGCATTATCTTGTGGTCTGTACCATCTCTGGCATTATCTGGTGGTCTGTACCATCTCTGGCATTATCTTGTGGTCTGTACCATCTCTGGCATTATCTGGTGGTCTGTACCATCTCTGGCATTATCTGGTGGTCTGTACCATCTCTGGCATTATCTTGTGGTCTGTACCATCTCTGGCATTATCTGGTGGTCTGTACCATCTCTGGCATTATCTGGTGGTCTGTACCATCTCTGGCATTAAAGTTGCCAAGACGGATAAGCTTGTCTGTACAGGGTATTGCAGAAATAAAGTCGTCTAAGTCATTATAGAACTTGCCCTTAACTGGATTGGTCATCATGGGTGCATAGGCACTGATAATAGTTGCATATTTATTGCCTGACAGAGGAAGTCTCAATGTCATTAGGCGGTCATTGATGCCTTTTGGCAATCCTGAAAGCTTACCAACAAGTTCCGTTTTAATTGCAATGCCAATTCCTGCTTCACACTTCTCTTCACTTTTGTGTCCGCTCCAGAAAAAGGTGTACCCAGCGCCAACTTCTTTGATCTCCCCAACATCTGCGAACCGAGTCTCTCTCAGTGCAGTTATCTGAATTCCATACATCCCAAGTTCTCTGCCAACAAGGGCCGTTCTACGCTGTGGTCTATCAGACCCAGCACTGCCTATCAATGTTTGCACATTCATGTGCCAATCCTCAAAGGGATTACCTTTGTTTTTTTTGTTTTTTTTTATTTCAACTGCTAGTGGGGTCCCCGTTGATCGCTGTTACCCAGCCAGGGGGTTTGAAGCAGGCAATTATTTAGAGCACATTTTCTAGCCCCCTCCCCCATGCTACTGGGGTGAGCAGTGCAGTCTTAAATAGAGCTGTTCAGTCGCTCAGCCAACTAATTCCGCTTACTGCTTCTCCTCATCGAAAACGATCATATAGAACTGAGCCGCCTGAGTGCAGGTCTGCAACTACAGCTCCTACACCGACTTCTTCGCCATTCGCCCATCGTTACAAGACTTTTGCAGGTATGTGGGTGCATCTATGATGAAATTGTTGTGTATGCAAGTGCTTGTGTGTCAAGAAATAAGCTTTTGTGTCGAGAAATAAGATGAAAGCGGATTATATACTTTTGCACCAGTTAATATTTTTCTCATTTTAAAAATGTTTAGTATAGATCTTTTTCAAATAAACTTTTAAAACTTAATACCATCTTAAGGGGATGCCCATTTTCAAAATCTAATACTTGTATAATTTTTACCTGTATAAAGAAAATTGGCACTTTTTCCAAGGAGACTAGATATTCTTGAAACATTCTTGTATGAGTCATTTAAGCATCCAAATACAGATTATTCTATGCCTAAAACTCAGCTCAAGAGGTTCCAGCAACACGCTTATCAGCAGTGTTCAAGTTACTTCCTGGTTTGATTCCTTTTTCATCCGCGTGGCTTGCTGTGTAAATTTTAGGAAAAGCTATCACCATAAAGATGATCTCAAACGTCTTGACTACAGTCTTTGAAAGTTTTTCGGACAAAAAGTCAATATTTTGGGAGAAATCATACTATTTACTATATCTGCTGTAAAAGGGTTTCAGCGCATATGATAAATAACATGGTTTCTCCGAGAAAAATGAATCTCTGAGCGGACAAACTTTCAAAGATTGTTGTCAGGCACTTGGAGAACATATTTATTGTGAAAGCTTTTACTAAAATTTATCCAGCATGCCAGACGGATGAAAACGGAATCAAACCAGGAAGCTGATAAGCGTGTTGCTGATCCCTCCCAAGATGAGTATTTGGGCATAAAACAATCTGTATTTGACGTTTGAATGATCCATACAAAAAATTGTCCACAAGAGCCAATCTTCTTAGTAATAAAAATTATACAAGTATTAGATTTTGACAATTGCCATCCCCTTAAAAGACTGGACTTCGTGAATAACAAAGCAATAATTTGTCTTGAAAAGATTATGTTAAAATGTGCAAAAATGCATGTTTTTGAAAACACCAAAATCTGGGATGCAGTAAAAAGCCCATATCTTTATTTCTGGGCTTCCAATCCTGAATTTGTTTCACATACTCACTAGAGATACTGAAAGCAATCATTAAAGCAAAAAAATAAAAATTGATTTTTTTGGACAAATACACTATTTTCGACCAACAATAACGATTTTTGAGGTTTTGTTTAAAGTCTCAGATAAAGCTTAGTAACTCATCTGTCCAATAAAATGGGTTGTTTTTTCATCAAACACAGCATGCAGCATCCCTTAATGTTTAACTGGATGTACTGCTATTCAACCCATCCAAATTCAGACTTTTTAAAAAGCTGAATATCAAAAACATACTCATACAACATCTTTGACATGAGATCGCCTTTAACAGAAAGCCAATAGGCGGTAGGTTTCGGTGTCAAAACATCTTATAGTGATCAAAAATTGAAATGAATTTTGATTTTACTTACTTTCTTCAGTATAAATGATTTTTCTCAAAAATTGCAATTTTGTCAAAAAATGCATTTTTACCCAAATTTCGAGATTTTTTAAATTGTTTTTTTTTTTTGGCTTAATCATTAGCTTTGGAGTTACTGTGTGTAAATTTTGAAACAAAAATTTGTTCTTATCACTGTGGCATTTTTGGTGGAATTTTTTCGATTTTCCAATTTTCAGTATTTACAGAAAATGGAAATTTTCAATTTTTCTTAAAATCGTTTCTGCAACGTTTTTTGGTCTCATAACATGCATTATCAAGTTCTTTCAGACAGTGCAAATTCAAAAATGTAGGTTTAAAATTTGTAAGTCAAAACGTCACTTAAAAATAGGAAAAAATCTAAATGGTGCAAAACTTCTTTTGAGGAGTATACATGTAGTAAGGAAGAGGTGCGCAACATCAACCTCACTCACTCGTCCTCACCCAACTGCGCCCAGAGGCAAGACACAGGTCAAGACGTCTGGAGTTGGGTTTGGGTGCAGTGGATGACCTTAACATCTATAGTGCCTTGTCAAGCTCTGCATGTTCCACAACATGTTGCTGTATCGCTTTCAGAACCATTGAATCAGATGATTTCTTCCGCTCCGTCTATCGAACCAGTCTTTGCATATCTGGACTAGGCATATCCAGACAAACAGGTTTTAATATTGGAATAATATGTTCTTAGATGAACTGCTGGCCACAGCTGAAGAGCTCCATCTACCCTTTCTTAGGTTTTGTTAGAGACCTGTGAATGCCTAGGAGGACTGTCGACCAAAATGAGTTCCCCCTGCCCAGCTAGATTTTTGTGTAGAGAACTAGCAAACTCCTAGATGAGTTGCCGTCCAAGGCTAACGAGCCCCATACGCACCTTATGACAGGTAGTATTGATTACATGTTACAGTGGCAGTTAATCTGAAACTCTAACATCAATCACATGTCTGACACTGGTTACCCAGAAAACCACTGCAGAACACACAGTCCTGGGTGTTGAAAGCTCTGAAAGGTTCATCTAAATCATCACACTTGGATGACCCTCACCTATTTTACTGCAAGGTCAAAGTAGGTCACCTCTGCATTTACATAAGGGAGGGGTAACAGTTATAAAATACTTGCTAGAAATGGGCAAATGGCAGGAAGATCCCATGCTGTAGCAACCTAATCACATTTTTGTAGCAAAAGATGTATTTATCAGGACTTAGATGATTGTATACAGGACAACTGGTCCGCTGGTTTTAGTTCAAACCATTTCAGACTATATTTTGAAAGAATAAATAAAAGCGCTGCAGGCATGCATGATACCCTGCCAATTTAGTACAAATGCACAGAATATTTTTGTCAATAAATTCTCAAGATAAAGAGCAGAACAAAATTTTGTCATAAATGAAGTACATAACTCAGTAGGTATTTGATAAAATTTACCAATAAATGCTCAAGATAGAGGTAGGAAATGAAATTTAAATGTAAATCAAGGACCATTACTATGTACTTATTTGACGAAACTTACTGAGTGGCCACCTATTGGGGGAATAGCTGCTCATTCGGCTTACGATATGTTTCATGGTATAAGTACCTGATTGTTAGTTTGGTTTTTTCCCCACCTCGGTTTTTGGAGTGGGAATCTTTTTCTGATTGCGCCTTTTCCTGATCTTTGCCTACTTGTACCTTCCTATACAAAGTTTGAAGAAAATCGGTCAATAAATGCTCAAGGTAGAGCCTGGAAACGTAAATCAAGGGCCATAACTAGTACTTATTTGACCAAATTTACCCATCTTCAATCCCTGACCACTCCTTCCTGATATGAACTCCTATAGATACAAATTTTGAAGAATATTGGCCAATAAATGCTCAAGATACCGCCTGGAAACAAAGCGCTGACGGACAGACGTCCAGGATGGACAGACAGATGGATACTCGAACACAATTTTTTTAGGGTATACCATAATACCCCACACTTTTTCAAGTGGCGGGGTATGAAAATACAAACAGATGATTGTTATGTGTAAAGCCCATCAGCCATTATTTGCTACTTACTCCACCCCTCACCTATGAGACGTAATACCCACCTGTACTGCATGCTGTCCCCCTATGACCACTGACATGGGTCGCCTAGGTACTGGGGGTGGGGGCTCACCAGACCTCTCCTCTGGTAGAGATAACAGACTTGTACAGTGAGGCTTCAGTGCCGGAGATACAAATGGAAGCTCCTAAAGTAGTGCATGCATATAAGAGATGTGTCATGACTAAACCTGACTTCAGGGGTTCTCCCTGGCTCACACCTTTCTCTGCTACAGCCACAAGCACTACAAGCCTGTACAGTTTCAGAGAAAAGCAGCTTAAATGTCTCTTTAAACCTTAGGAAACCATCGCTTGGCATTTCAGATTGTAAGGAAAAGCTGCATAAAAGTCAGTTATTGTCATCCATTTGTCATCCAAAAGCCCTAAAAAGTCATTAAAAATTATAAATTGATTCTTTTCCCAGAAAACTAAAACCTTCTTTTTTTTAATACTTCAAACCAACAGGGCCAGAACACGGTCTAGAAATGTTAAAAAATAGATAGATAATCTACCCTGCACATGTTAAACCTCAACCTAATTTCTTTTAAACTTAAAATCTTTATTCGTAGTTTGTGAATCATTCTGTAAACTTTTATGACACTTTTTATGACTTCTGGTAAATGGATGACAGATTTTTCTGACGTTTTTTTCTGTTTCAAAATAATGTGCACTGCATAAACACTGTCGGGAAGCAAACTCCATTAAAGCTATCATTTGTGTACACAATGGTGATGTCACACGTAAATTTAACATTTGGGACTAAACCTAAGTTCGGAAAATTTGTGGTGTATAAAAATTAAATTCCATCAAAGAAGCACATTGGCAAACAAATAAAGCACAGGTTATGCCATGGTGTTTCTAGGGCGAAGACTCAACCGAGCGAATGCGTGAAGACACCTGATGCCTAACAATGCCCCTGGACATTGGAGCATAAGGAAACCAACAATCAGTTTTAACCCTGGTATGCCAGGCACAGACCACAAAGTTCAGTTCCGGCCCATGCCATACTGAATTTATAATCAAAATTAGGGATATTCATATAAGTTAAGCTAGATGCAATGCGCTATTCGTAAATAATTCCCCATCTCATTGTGCTTATACATGTACGTGTACTGAGTCGCGTAGTGTTCTATTTGAATATTTAAAATTGATTTGCAGTAGCCATGTATCAGTTAAGTTATGTGGAATATTATCAAATGTTCACACTATTTGCTTTCATTTTTTTTCCAAACGCCTATATAGTCAAAAGTACAATCAGCTTTTTGTTCATCGACTGGCCATCTTGAGTAAAAAAAAACCGGCATATAAAATCGTTAAAAGACAGTCGTTTCACTTTATTTCCTTTCCAAGTAATGTTTTCTTTATGCAATTTATGGTTAGTACATGTAGCGCTGCAAATTAAACCATATACTGACTATTGCATAACAAAGAAGTGTTTTAGTAGACCCGTATCATAAAATGTTGATCTACCGTCTGGGTCATTCCGTATCGGCCGTCTGTTATTTCACTTATCATATGACATTCGCCCGTCTGTACTTTGGCGTATTGTTTTTGTCGCCAAGCGACAGAATAAAAGGATAAATACACTGTAAAAGTTGATTATCAATGATCCTTCCAATGGAGATTGAAAAAATAAGCCTCAATAAGATTATACCATGAAAAGTTTAGGTATTCTGTGTAAAATACAGCAAAATAACTTACCCGCCAAAACGCACGCGCTGACATAAACATCTGGAATTTGACGTACCAGTTGGAATTTGACGAGCCGTATGTGCACTGGTACGAACAGTTCGTAAACTTTAAATGTTTCAAAGACAGAAAATATTGCTAAACAGTGATTATAATATATCGCATATGGTAGGATATGTATAAAATAAAATATAAAAGCTTGATCCTTTAGAAGCAGTGAAAGTGAAAACGTTAAAAGGGTGTATTGCGCAATTTCTTTATATATGAATATATTTTTCTTTAATATGAATATAGCAATGTGTGACTTCTGAAATTATGCGCGGTACAAACCCACTCTCTATCGAATTATGGACAATTCGGACCTTGGCTAATTCGTCCCTAGTCAATTCAGACCTAGTCAATTCGGACCTCGACCACTGGTCAATTTGGACCCCGAATGGACCCTTTTTTATTGGTCAATTCGGACCGCACAAAGAAAAATTCTTCGATAGATCAATTTGGACCTTTTCCATTGTCCAATTCGGACCTTTTCCATTGGTTAATTCGGACCTTTTCCAATGGTCAATTCAGCCCTTTGCATTATGTATTTTTGTGTTCAGACAAGTATAAGCTTTAACAAAAAGCTTGGTCTAGGCTTCGCATATATAAACTAGAATGTCAAAGAATCTGACCGAACTCCCATTTCATCGTGGTTCATTTGACTGAACAGAAATAAAACGCTGCGCGGTCAAAGCATTCATAGCTGACAATCGACCGTCACAATACTGTCGGTTCATTTCATTCCGTTGTGGCTTAGATAGAATGTAATTGGCTACACGGCAGGTGGGGCGCGGTCAAAGCTATCATACCTGACCATATAGCGTCACAATACCGTCGGTTCATTTCATTCCGTTGTTGCTTAGATAGAATGCAATCATGCACCAGTTCCACGAATTTAACAATTTGCACCATTTTTGGTACCTACTGCAAATGTTACCAACCAAAGGGAGGGTTGCATGGGTGTTTTGGGTGTTTACACGGTCCTTGGCGAAACGACCCGGAATCCTACTAACACGATGGTCAAGCCACTAGACTCAAACGTGCAGTTGCAGTTGTAGAGAGGTGTATGAGTTGTCTAGTAATTTAATTATATAAGTAGGTCAGTCTCAAACTTTAGAGTAGTCTACGCGCCGGCGCGTAGACAATTAAAAACGAGCCATCCTAACATCAAGAATGAGACTTCAATCCGTATACAGTCCGTACAATCTGCTGTCTCGATTTGA
The DNA here is from genome assembly GCA_964017185.1 of Rugalucina vietnamica. NCBI lineage: Eukaryota > Metazoa > Mollusca > Bivalvia > Lucinida > Lucinidae > Rugalucina > Rugalucina vietnamica. The sequence goes on along the minus strand of OZ024875.1, from coordinate 22,811,357 downwards.
TAGAATACATGTACTTATTGCTTTCACTGTTGTTATAAGCAGGCTTTACTGATTTTTTGCTGTGCTCTATGACAGTCTCACATTTCATCAGGTAAAAAATGCGGTTTGTGCTGGCTTATGCCATACGCCAGAGGATCATGAACTACAAAACACAGAGTACCCGTAAGAAACAGATGGGCTGCATGAGCCTACATGCAAAGCTTATTCACTACATTGTCTGTTTGATCACTTGTTTACTGCTCAGAAGGTCTGAGCGTGCCCAGGCAAAGTGGTTAAAGTCAAACCATCCTTACATACATGAATACGCCCTGGTGTTTACTTGCATGGTTATATTGTCAAGCGCATTTTGGGTGTCATGACATCGTAATGTTGGGAAAAAGTCCTACAAAAATGAAGGCAACATCCCGATATGACCACAGCTGTTGACTGGGATGCTAAGCCACAAATCAATTAATCAATCAGTCGATCAATCTACAAAACAAAGTATTTCATTCGCGAATTCTGCATGAAATAATGGCATGAGTACTACAATGAATTTTTATTTTAAGAATTTATCAATATTGACATGAGTGGGTGGGGTATGTAAAACAGAAATCTACTGTTTTCTTGAAGCTGTCAATCAAATTATGATGTGCATTTATTGCTAATAGACGTCACAGATACTAGGAATGACTCAATATAGTTATTTTGTTTTTAAATTTTAAATAGCTTGGTGCAAAATTGGAAATGTAACTGGTTTTCGTGGGACCCATTTCCTAAAAATTGGAATGCATTTGAATAAAAATTACACAAAGCCTAAATGTCTAGGATACATAATCTGACAAATTAAGGATTATTTTGGGGTCATGGAAATGTATTTCTCTAGGAAAAGTTAGTGTAAACATGTTTTTCTGGAAAATTCTGAAAGTGGGTAACTTGGGGCGGCTCGTATGCGCTTATTGTTTGCTGAAAGATGACATGCCTTTTGTTTCAGGTTCTTAAATGACTGAAGTCAATGACTACATCGAAAAACCTTGCTTATTTATTTCAAAAAGCTAAAAAAAATGGGTCTAACGATTTCAACCCAGAAGTAACTGAAAAATGACTCACTTGCTCTGAGCTGACCACTCATTTCACAATCATGTATACATAAATCCATGTATTTGCAACATATTCAACAGCCACATGATAAAGCATGCTAAAGAATGTGACATTGTAGACAAAAACAAACAATGCTTTCTTCAAACATGTATATACAGTGACCACACATAAGTCCTTAATGACTTGAAGACACAGTCAACCTTTTATCTTGAATAGATTCAACCATTGGCTGATTCGGACCTTATTTCTGTTTCACAAGTGGTCAATTCGGACCCTTAATAGATTCTGACATTGGCTAATTCGGATCTTAATCTGATTCGGACCTTGGCTAATTCGGACTCTATTTAAAAAAAATCAATGGCTAATTCAGACCTTGATTTTGCGGGGTCCGAATTGACCGGTGGATCGAGATCCAAATTAGCCAAGGTCCGAATTGTCCACAGCTAAGGTCCGAATCAGGTCCGAATTAGCCAAGGTCCGAATTAGCCAAGGTCCGAATTAGCCAAGGTCCAAATTTTCCATGTACATCTATCCTATGACTTACACACAAATGATAGCACACACTGAGTTTGTTTCCCGACACTGATAAAGGTGGTTTCTAAAGGATATTGTTCGGAATGTAATCATATCTTGGACATATACTTAAGCCGTGTTCATGTGCAAATTTGCACCCCGGGTGTATTTTATGCCATGTGAACGGTGTTTTAAGAAAATACACCCGGGTGCAAAAATACACCCGGGTGCAAATTTGCCCCTACTTTCGAGGTGGAGCAAATTGAAATTGCACCCGGGTGTATTTTTGCACCCGTGTGTATTTTGTGCTTATGAACGCAACATGCTTATCGCTATATGCATTTTGTATGGGAGTTTTATAACTGGCCAACTTTTTTCGACCCTGTTAAGAATCAAGTACAAAAAATAAATACAGTGTTTAATGTCTAGTAAAGATCTATAAAATCAGACTTACAAATCAACGATACTAAAAGTCTGGTGCATATCAGGATAGTAATCACGGCCCATGAAATTGAATTCCATATCGGCCTTATTTCACCCACTTTACACCACGCCCAGTCTGACTGAATTAATATGTTTTAAAAGTTACCGAGCAACCGACACACATAGGGGCTACTCCCAGTCAGACAGCAGGGATAAATTTTGTCAAGGCATAGCACCAGGCAATATGACCCTGTAGCCAGTTGAGCGCTTTAAGCGCGGTATTTCAGAGGTATTTTTCCTAAAATTTATAGTTTTAATGTTAAAAGAGTTTTTTGAGTTTGAGTTGTGGTTTAGCGTTTCAGTGAACTACTAAGGTCATGTCAGAACGTTGCCTTCATTTTATGGGACCCAAAATAAGGACGTCATGACATCCAAAATTGCTTCAAATATAACCACCCAACTAAGCGAATAAGTCTAATGTCATGTATAGATGATTTGACTTGAACCATTTTTCCTGGGCAGGCTCACGAGCTGAGCGGTTCACCAGTAATCGCTGGACAGACAGTAGCATGCAAGCTTTGCCTGGAGGCACAAACAGCCTGCCTATATCTTTAGGCAGCCCATCTATTCCCATCTGGCCACTGTTATGAGACCTAGGGGTAGAGAACGGGTGATCTAGGGGTACAGTACGGGACTCCGGAGCGACCTGGTCCTGGGTTCAATACGTACGTCTTTGAGCATGACACATTAAGCTCTCTATAGTACCCTGAATAAATGTTGACTGGAATATTAAGCCGTTACCAATCCAAAGCAAATCGATGTTGGGATGTTGCGGATATCTAAAACTGTGAATAAATTTAGTGTTATAATCCTGTCTTTATGGCGCTTCCCTCGTAACGAACTGAACTGACGATAAATAATAACCCACCACTTGTACGATGCACCATATTTTAGCCCCGCTTTTATATTAACCACGTCATGTTGATGCAAGTGTCAAGCATGACTCTCTTCTTCACCATTCTAGTGCTTCTATTATAAACATTACACTGCACTGAGTTTATTTTTAATTTTATTTCTATTTCGTTTAATTTTCAATAATTTTATTTATTCTTTTTTAATTGTCTACAGCAAATGACCCCTGCTAATTAAGAGCATTTTAAATCAAAGTTTAATGTCAAATCCAGGTAAACATGGACATGATTTCGCTGCATATGAACGCTACACAAGGGGGTGCAAATTTGCACCCGAGTGCAAAAATACACCCGGGTGCAAACTTACACCCGGGTGCAAATACTGCACATGAACACGGCTTCAGTAATAATGAAACAACAGAGAAACTGATATAGTTGGTTGGTTGTTCATGCCCAGGCTGATATGTATCTCAGATGTTTACATTTTAGTTTAAGGAGGAAGTTTTGTCATGACATACTTAAGCTTATGAGTGATGAACTACATAAGCATGTACATAATCTACATAGCCAAATTGTAATTGTAAGCATAATTATGTGACATAATTATTTCATCGTTCTCTGTCAAGCTTGAAATCAATTTTGGAAAGCAAGTTTTCAGCAATTTTAACTTAACAATATTCAAAGGAAATGTATAACTTAGTGGTCTTAACAATCATCCAGTTAACCCTATCATAGTTAGCAAATTCTATCATTTTTTCAGCAATGGCTCCAATAAATATTTTAGTCATTAAATTTTCTTTTATTTACCCATGGAATTGAAATTATTTTGACCCCATCCTACACAAATCCTATCATTCTACTACAGCAGAAACTGTCTGAGAACTATAATGAGGTATGTATATTAATAGAACTCTATTGAAGCTGTAAATTTAATAATATGAGCCTCAACAGAAGAAGACCTATGGTTTGTGACCATTTGAGACTCAAAAAAAAAAAGCCCAAACTATCAATTAGGAAAGGTAAAAAGTAGGCAATGATCAGGAAATGGCACAATCAGAAAGAAATTCCCACTCCAAAAATTGAGGTGGGGAAAAAACTAAATTAACATTCAAGTACTTATGCTAAGAAAATGTTTCGTAAGCCCGGTGTCTTCTTCTATAACTTGTCACAGATGTATTCGCCAAAATGGTACACAACCAAGTCCCACTTCTGGATAGGTCGGCCCCATTCATGGATGAAATTGTTGTTACAAAGGAAGGAGTAACAAAACTCTTTAAAGGTCTGAACCCATCTAAAGCCTTAGGACCTGATGAACTCCATCCTAGAGTCCTAAAAGAATTGGCAAAAGAATTAGGACCTGTATTTGCACATCTCTTCCAGCAGTCAATCAATACGCGTGAAATCCCCAAGGAATGGTCACTTGCTAATATTTGTCCACTTTTCAAGAAAGGTGACAGGTCCCTTGCTTGTAATTACCGCCCAGTTTCTTTGACTTGTATTCCTTGCAAACTTCTAGAGCATATTGTCTGCTCAAATATCATGGGTCATCTTGACCAGTATAATCTTTTGTCGGACAAACAGCATGCATTCAGGAAATGGCATAGTTGTGAAACTCAGTTGATTACAGTAATAAATGATTGGGCAAAAATATTGGACAAAAAGGGTCAGGTTGACACTTTTATTTTGGACTTTGAAAAAGCTTTTGACACCCCTCAACATGAACTTCTTAAAAGCAAATTGTTTAGTAATGGTATAGGTGGAAAGACATTGGAATGGATAAATGCTTTTTTGTGCTTCAGGCAGCAAAGGGTAGTAGTTAATGGTGTTAAATCTGACTGGGCCTCTGTTGTGTCTGGTGTCCCTCAGAGCACCGTTCTCGGTCCATTGTTGTTCTCCTTGTACATAAATGACATACCCGTTGGTATTGACTCTCAAATCAGGCTTTTTGCTGATGACTGTGTTTGTTACCGTGAAATTAGAAAGTAGAAGATACATTGAAACTTCAGAAAGACATTGACCTTTTAGGGAGCTGGGCCCGAAAATGGGGCATGAGATTTCAACCTGTCAAATGCAACATGATGCAGCTGACAAATAAGTGGATAAATAAAATTGAGGCCTCGTACACCCTTGAGGGAATGGTATTGGAAAATGTTGATAGCATTAAATATCTAGGTGTAACAATTACAAATGACCTCAAGTGGAATACCCATATCAATAATATCTGTACTAAAGCCAACAGAACACTTGGATTCTTGAGGAGACACTTATTTTCTTGCCCCCAAGATGTTAAGGAAGCAGCTTATAAAGTACTGGTGCGCCCAGTCCTTGAATATGGAAGTTCTGTTTGGGATCCTCATACTAAATGCCTCCAGGAGGAATTGGAGAAGGTACAGAATCGTGCCGCTAGATTTGTAACTAGGAATTATACTTTCGAGGAAGGTAGTATGACTGGCATTCTTGAACAACTCAAATGGGAATCTCTCAAGAAAAGGAGGACAGATAATCGACTTATATTATTATACAAAGGTCTGAAGGGTAAAGCCAGAATACCTACAGATGACCTTATCCCAAAGACTAGGCGTTGTAGAAATAGCCACCCCAAGGCATTTCAGCTTCCATCTGCTAGTATAGAGGCCTATAAATGTAGTTTCTTTCCCCAGACTATCAGGGACTGGAATGACCTCCCTGACTCTTTGTTTTCTACTGCTGAAATGTCAGATGATTGTGTGTCCAAGTTCCCTTCACTCGTGCGTTCAAGGGACTAATTTCTCCCCCATCCGAACCCCCTGGTGAAATAATGTCATTTGGTGTGTCACCAGTAAACTATTCAGTAAACTATTCAGATTCAGATTCAGTTAGTTATACAATTACTATGAGAATCTACCTTAATTAATTTCAAGTCATATTTATGCATGTAGTATGCCCATGAATAGTTATTCCTGCATAAGTACCCATGTCATACGATATTAACAGCCGTTTATCACAAGAGCTTTAATCCTATATTAAGACATTAATTGAAAATGTTGTTTATAAAATTCAACTTTTAAAAGTCTTACAAATTTTATGATACCGACAGCCTCTTTTAGAAGTTTAGCAATTATGCCCCTCAAATGTTTTTCATTGTTAGGTAAAAAAGCTAAGAAGTAGTGTGTTTAGAATGCAGCTATGTGTAAGCAGGAGAGAATGTATTGATGTGAACTACATACCTCTGGTGATGCCAGGAGCAGGGAGCCTTCATCCTGGGAGTAGAGGGAGGACCTGCTGAATAAAATACAATCAGGTGATAAAATTGAGCCAAATATCAAGAAAACAATCTTTACCAAATTCTGGATTCTGACCATGGTCGACATAGACCAGGCTGTACAAACACAGAAGTGGGCTAGTGCTTGAAATTTAGTATTAAAGGAGGGGATGGATTGTACTTCAGTGGAGCAAAAACACAAAAACAATCATGGTGATCAGCAGTGTAGGGTTTCTCAAAATTCATGTTTGCATAAAAAGCAATATTTTCAAAATGGCAAGGAATGTAAGACAAGTAGCCCAAGGGAACGATCGCTCACCTGAGAGTCAACAAGTACATGTACAGTCACTGGCCAAAATGTTTTTTTTTTTTTTTTTTTTTTTTTTTTTTTTTTTTTTATCAAAATTGAAGACGCTGGAGTGGCCACAACACTAAAATTGATTTTTCAAACATTCAAGGGCAGCTAACTCTGCAGTCCAGGGTCGAATCTGGCTCAAATTCAAACTCATCCAAGATGTAATGGTTATCCTTGTTACTTCCAAGAATGAAGAAGGTCCCATCAAAATTGAAGGTGCTAGAGTGGCCACAATACAAAATATTGATTTTTCAAAAACTAAAGGGCAGCTAACTCTGCAGTCAGAGGTCGGAGCTGGCCGAAATTTGAACTCGTATGAGAGATTGTAGTTATCCTTGTAACCTGCAAGAATGAAGAAGATCTGCTGAAAAACAAAGATGCTAGAGTGGCAACCAGAGGACCAATGGTCCTGTAAACGCTCACCTGAGATCAGCTGCATATACCAATAAACATGTTTGAATATTATGGTATTTAACTCCAGTGCAGGGGCAGATAAGCCCTTGGGCCATTTTCTTTTTTCAGAATCTTCAATATTCTGTCCATTTGCCAATTTCCTGTTGGCTTTTTCCTTCAAATGACATTTTAACAGTTTTCCCAATTCAGATGCACAGGCAACCCATGTTGACCTTGCCATAAACTTGGTCAAGGTCATCACAGGGTCATGATTTATATATACATTGGAGTACTTTAGCCATCGATGCCTCACGCCAAGTTTCCTTGAAATCAGTCTATTGGTTTCAGAGAAGATGATTTTTGATGGGTTTTTACCATATATGGGCATGGCGGCCATCTTGGTCATGTGACCTAGATTATTTATATACACATTGATTCCCCCATTCTATAGATGCTTCACTTAAAATTTGGCTTTGTTTGGCCAAGCGGTTTCAGAGGAGAAGACGTTTGAGTATTATGGAAATATACATGTATATTGCCCCGGGGTGGGGGCACATGAGCCCCTGGGGTCCAATTTTTTTCAGAATCATTAATATCCAGTCCTACTGCCCATTTCCTGCAAGACTTTCACTTTAAATGACATTTTAAAAGTTTTCCCCATTCAAATGCATTGGTGACCTATGTTGACCTTCCCGTAAAATAGGTCAAGGTCATCACAGGGTCATGATTTATATATACATTGTAGTGCTTGAGCCATCGATGCTTCGTGCCAAGTTTCGTTGAAATCGGTCAACCGGTTCTGGAGAAGAAGATTTTTGAACGGTTTTTACCATATATGGGCATGGCGGCCATCTTGGTCATGTGACCTGGATTTTTTATATACATATTTGTTACCCCTTCCTATTGATGCTTCACATAAAATTTTGCTTTGATTGGCCAAGCGGTTTCAGAGGAGAAGATGTTTGAATATTATGGAGATATACATGTATATTGCCCCGGGGTGGGGGCGGATGAGCCCCTGGTGCCCAATTTTTTTCAGAATCATTAATATTCAGTCCTACTGCTCATTTTCTGCAAGATTTTTCCTTTAAATGACAATTTAACAATTTTTCCCATTCAAATGCATTCGCAACCTATGTTGACCTTGCCGTAAAATAGGTCAAGGTCATCATAGGGTCATGATTTATATATACATTGTAGTGCTTGAGCCATTAATGCTTCATGCCAAGTTTGGTTGAAATCGGTCTAGTGGTTCCGGAGAAGAAGATTTTTGAAGGGTTTTTACCATATATGGGCATGGCGGCCATCTTGGTCATGTGACCTGGATTATTTATATATACATTGGTTCCCCCTTCCCATAGATGCTTCATGTAAAATTTGGCTTTGATTGGCCAAGCGGTTTCAGAGGAGAAGATCTTTGAAAATTGTGGACGACGGACGGACGGACGACGGACGGACGACGGACGGACGACGGAGCATGGGTATACTATAAGCTCACCTTGTGAGCCTGACGGCTCAGGTGAGCTAACAACACAAAATATTGATCAAAATTGAAGGCGCTAGAGTGGCCACAACACAAAATAGTGATTTTTCAAACACTCAAGGGCAGCTAACTCCACAGTCAGAGGTCGGATCTGGCTGAAATTCGAACCCATCCGAGATATTATAGTTGACCTTGTTACCTGCCAGAATGAAGAAGATCCACTGAAAAATAAAGGCGCTAGAGTGGCCACAACATTTTTCCCATTATAAGTCTATGGGGATTTTTCCAGATGCTCAATGGCAGCTAACTCCGCAATCTGAGGTCAAACCTGGCCAAAATTCGAACTCATCCGAGATATTATGGTTGTCCTTGTTATTCCCAAGAATGAAGAAGATCCCATCAAAAATGAAGTTGCTAGAGTGGCCACAACATTTTCCCCATTATAACTCAATGGGAGCTATCTGTTGCCATAGAAACCAGAGTTCAGATCCGACCTGGCCCAAAATCTAATGCAACCTTTCCCCCTCCTCAATGATTCTTCAGATAAAATTTGATTGCGATTGGCCTTGTTGTCTTAGAGATATTCAAGTTTGAAAATGTGAACGGACTGATGCACGGACGGACGCCGGCTCGACTACTATACTATAAGCTCACCTTGTGAGCCTTCGGCCCAGGTGAGCTAATAAGGCCTTTTCAGGCATTATCTTGAAATGTTTCAAATAAAATGATTTTGATATGCAAAACTAATGATCAAACCTGTTTTTTTTTTTTTTTTTTTTTTTTTTTCTAAATACTACTTGGCCAGATTGGAGGTTCTGGAGAAGATTTTGAAGGGTTTTTATCTAATACGGCCATCTTGGTCATGTGACCAAAATATTGTGAACAAAATTTTAATGCCACTACCCAAGGCCTGAAGGGCGCCACATAAAATTTCAACTTGATCGGCGCAGCGGTTTCAGAGAAAATCTTTGATATTATAGATCATGCGTACACTATAAGCTCACTTTGAGCCTTCAGCTCAGGTGAGCTAACAAAAACAACAGTCTTCGTCTTTTACATGAAGCTCCAACACAAACCCGCGTACACAGTTGCCGTGCGAGAAGAAGGCTAGAATGTTGAAAATTTCGACTTAAGTACAGCAGGGATTGTACTATCATCAAAGCAAAAACAAAGGTGCTGATCAGCTATGCAGTTACTGCACAGTTGTGCTTCTTTGTGTTTGCATATGAAAACAAGTACCCAAGGGCAATGATCGCTCATCTGAGAGTCATTGGTTACCATATATGGGCATGACAGCCATCTTGGTCATGTGACCTGGAAACCCAACTTACACCAACAGAATAGCTCTTGTCTGAATTGCTTATCCTCTTGTCTCCCATTTTGGTTCTCTTGAAAAAATCATCATATAAGGTCAGGGTCCTATAATGACCAGTGTGGAACCATATTTGACCCCAGGGGCATGATTGGCAGTATTTATGTATAGCTAGGCAGATTAAGTCAATTTTCCATAAGAATCGTGCATTTGGTGATACAAGCATGAAATTTGGCATGGAGGCTCAGAATACCCAACTGTTTTGAAAAATATCGTTGTCCAGCAAAAATTCAAAATGGCGGACAAAATGGCAGCCATTTTCAAAATGGTCGCCCTGAAAGACTACATATCACAGTTTGCTATCCCAAACTTCACTGCATTGACTGTTTTTTTAGGTTTTTGGTGCCAACGTCCATGTTTAAGAACCCATTGAATCTAAATTTTCACTTTTGTTTCATAATGGCGGACAAAATGGCGGCCATTTTAAAATGGCCACCATCGAAGGCTTAAATTACAGTTTTTCACCTTACACTTCACTGCATTGACCGATTTCGATGTTTTTGGTGTCTAAATATATGTAAATGAACATATAAAATCTAAATATTTACATAGTTTTCTTGTATCTCTCATTTGTCATGACATATTTGCAAACTGTAAGACGAGATCATCTGCTTTAAATGCGCATAATGCATTTTATATGTAGCCGTGTGATGAATATAATGAGTTTAGTTGCATTTGTACTTGTATAAAGTTGATATGAATATGTCAGACTCAGGTGATTTGAATGATTATCTCTTTGCATTTATTGTTTTAGCAGTTAACACAATTAAAAATCATAATGGTGGCTATGTTTTGTCTCTCCTTGTACCTTTCTTTGAAAAAAGCAATCCGCCGTTTTGATTGTAAAATGGGATCATATTATAAACGATTTTTTTATTTTTTGCGCCTTATCTCGTGTAATGAAAGTGAAATTATTCCTTCTTTTGAAATAAATGCACCATAAATATCCATGCTGTCTAGTGTAATTGGCAATGGATTTAATATGGTCACTTGAAATGGTCCATATGTTGTCTGTAAGACAGGTGTAGGTATCAGTGCCATGTTTGTGGTAGTTGCGTGCATTGGATACACAATAAATGTAGTGGAATCAAGGACACCCTGTGTCCTGGCCCTGGTTTTAACTGTGCGGCATAGCTAGACCTATTGATGGAACAGACAACATGGATGTGGAGGTTGGTCATGGATGAAACTATGGAACAGGTCGCATAGATTTGCTATTTAGGGATATGGAGTCTGGTGGTGGCTGTGAATTGGTTGCTATTACACACTGAAAAATCAATTTGGGGAAAGTCCTACGAACTGCTTCCCCTTCTCGCGAACCACAACCTGTCACTATTGACACGGGTGTATTCGACCTGTGCGAGAAGTGTCATGTTTCATGCTGCAGAGACTTGGGCCATGACGATGACTACTCTAAACCATCTCTGGTGTTATGACAGGGCAATGATCTGTTTGGTTTGTAATGTAAAGCTTTAGACTCCCTTCTCTCAAAACTTGGCATTCAAAATTTGGATGCTGTATTTCACACCATACCAGCGGGATGAGATGGTTTGGGCATGTGGAGCATAGCGATGGAAGAATTGCTCAAGTACGCAAACTGTATAGAAGAGACAATGGGGGACAAAAAAAACTTGGGAAGAGAAGAAGTATTGCAAGATGGCAGAAAGAAACTTGGAATGGATTTAGCTACCCTCAAAACCGGTCTGAGCGTAGAGGTTGTTCGCGAGGAAGTCTTATCAGAAAGTCCAACCATCGGTAGAGGAAAATGGACTTTTACCTGGATATGATGATGTTATAATGATAAAATAAATTTTTTGTTCTCAGGCCCGCACTTAAATTGACAGGTTGTGTGATTGCAGGAGAGCCAACCCAAAGGTACCGGGTCTAAAGTTATCCAGTATGTATGGAACTTAAATGGTCAGGCTAGGTATAGAATTATTATGTTTGTTTGAATGTAGTTGAATAGCGTACTTGAATGTACACGTTCTGCTATCACAGACGGTAAAATGATAAACCCATAGCCTTTAATCAGCTGATTACTTATACCGGAAGCGTTTGCAAAGTCAGACAAAATGTATGTAGATTTAAGATGAAGAAAAGAAATAAACTATTAACCACCCATTGGGGAAGTGAGAAATAAATCGGCTGCTTGTACATCCAGGCAAAACCCGCCGGCAAGCGACTGACAAACTACTTGTTGGACGCTTAAAAGGTCTGAGACTGGCCAGGGAGAGTGGTTTAGTCACACCTTGCATACATATAAGATAAAGTTGCTTACAAAGGTTGCATTTTGTCCTGACAATACTGTAAACATAGCTGTTTATGGAAATGTATGGCAACAAAACAAAACAAACAAACAAACAAACAAACAAACAAACGATGCGTTTTCTATAGCGTCATACAATCATAGATCCTAGCCGTATATGGTGATAGAATTGAAGCTACTGTTTCCAGAAACAATGCTAAGTACCACGAAAGTTGATCTGCGGAATGATGTTCGGTAATTCTGAATCGAGTAGGTGACTTCCATGCCAATTTGAAAAGTCCGCTGATTTTATTTTCAATCATCTCACCACTGTGGCCAGTTTGGGTTAGAGATTAAATAGGCACATGTGAGACAAGCCAAGTTCTGCTTGTGGATGTGCCAGGTGTTTTTACTCGAAGGTATCCTCGTTTATGCCCTACCTACTGACTGGCCCGTCTCAAATGAGTTAAAATAATCTTAAAGGGGATTTAAACTGATATAAAACTTTAGCAGGCCATAAAATAAGCTGCTAGTGTTGAGGATACTTCAGAAGAAAGTTAATCCTAAGTACATTGAGTATGTGATCAACATTACAAAGTTTTTGTGTGTGATGAGAATGCAGGTTCATTACCAGACAAAATAGTAGGCTAAGGCTGGTGTAGCTAATATGCCTCAAGGCTTTTGAGTATCATGTAAGATGTTTGACTGTGCTCTACAATAATGGAAGAATTTATCGTTCTGCAATCATGTCTTTCGAAGGCATGAACTTGCCATCAGATCCAGTGAGACAGTATACTTTCATGCTGTCGGGTTCGAAATGTTAAGGTCATAAGCTGACATACTTCCCACTCCTGTTCAGCATACTAAAGGGATGCATTTGGGGGTCAACAATACACCAAATGTAAATTGAATCTCTGAGTGAATGGGGTTTTAATAATATTTTTTCACTTAGCAGATACTATGGACAACACTAACTCCTACAATGGCAACTGTAAGCGACGACTAACAAAGCATGGCTGTCTGCAGGCGAAAGCCAAAGACGATGTAAATGTTACTAATTAACAATTAAATGCGCTGAATAGTACAGTTGCAAATGAATAAAGGTTCACTAACAGTATTCACCACAAAATGATCAAGCAATTATAAATTATAGAATAATATATAGAAAAAGGGTTGCATAAAACAACAACTTTTGCTCATTGAAAGTAGATATTTTTGCCTTACATTTGGCAAGTATGTCATGAAACATTATAAACAAAAGAAAACGATGTGCATATTTAGATTCTATAGGTTCGATAACATATATCTAGACACCAAAAGCATAAAAATCGGTCAATGCAGTGATGTTTAAGATAACAATCTGTTATTCAAGTCTTTCATGGCGGCCATTTTGAAAACGACCGACATTTTGTCCGCCATTAAGAAAAAAGTGAAAATTGAGGTTCATTGGGTTCTTAAACATGGACATTGACATCAAAAAACCTAAACCAGAGGACCAATGGTCCTGTAAACGCTCACCTGAGATCTGCTGCATATACCAATAAACATGTATGAATATTATGGTATTTTATTCCAGTGCAGGGGCAGATGAAGCCCTTGGGCCATTTTCTTTTTTTCTGAATCTTCAATATTCTGTCCATTTGCCAATTTCCTGCTGGCTTTTCCCTTCAAATGACATTTTAACAGTTTTCCCAATTCAAATGCATAGGCAACCCATGTTGACCTTGCCATAAACTTGGTCAAGGTCATCACAGGGTCCTGATTTATATATACATTAAAGTACTTTAGCCATCGATGCTTCATGCCAAGTTTCCTTGAAATCAGTCTATTGGTTTCAGAGAAGAAGGTTTTTGATGGGTTTTTACCATATATGGGCATGGCGGCCATCTTTGTCATGTGACCTAGATTATTTATATACACATTGATTCACCCATTCTATAGATGCTTCACAAAAATTTTGGCTTTGATTGGCCATGCGGTTTCAGAGGAGAAGACGTTTGAATATTATGGAAATATACATGTATATTGCCGCGGGGTGGGGGCACATGAGCCCCTGGGGTCCAATTTTTTTCAGAATCATTAATATTCAGTCCTACTTCCCATTTCCTGCAAGACTTTCACTTTAAATTACATTTTAAAAGTTTTCCCCATTCCAATGCATTGGTGACCTATGTTGACCTTGCCGTAAAATAGGTCAAGGTCATCACAGGGTCATGATTTATATACACATTGTAGTGCTTGAGCCATCAATGCTTCATGCCAAGTTTTGTTGAAATCGGTCCACCGGTTCTGGAGAAGAAGATTTTTGAAGGGTTTTTACCATATATGGGCATGGCGGCCATCTTGGTCCCCCTTCCCATAGATGCTTCATGTAAAATTTGGCTTTGATTGGCCAAGCGGTTTCAGAGAAGAAGATGTTTGAATATTATGATAATATACATGTATATTGCCCCGGGGTGAGGGCGGATGAGCCCTTGGTGCCCAATTTTTTTCAGAATCATTAATATTCAGTCCTACTGCTCATTTTCTGCAAGATTTTTCCTTTAAATGACAATTTAACAATTTTTCCCATTCAAATGCAAAGGCGACCTATGTTGACCTTGCCATAAAATAGGTCAAGGTCACCGCAAGGTCATGATTTATATACACATTGTAGTGCTTGAGTCATCGATGCTTCATGCCAAGTTTGGTTGAAATCGGTCCAGTGGTTCCGGAGAAGAAGATTTTTGAAGGGTTTTTACCATATATGGGCATGGCGGCCATCTTGGTCATGTGACCTGGATTATTTATATACACATTGGTTCCCCCTTCCCATAGATGCTTCATGTAAAATTTGGCTTTGATTGGCCAAGCTGTTTCAGAGAAGAAGATCTTTGAAAATTGTGGACGACGGACGGACGACGGACGGACGGACGGACGACGGAGCATGGGTATACTATAAGCTCACCTTGTGAGCCTGACGGCTCAGGTGAGCTAAAAAACAGTCAATGCAGTGAAGTTTTGGATAACAAACTATGATATATAGTCTTTCAGGGCGGCCATTTTGTAAATGGCCGCCATTTTGTCCGCCATTTTGAATTTTCGCGTGGACAACGATATTTTTCAAATCAGTTGGGAATTCTGAGCTTCCATGCCAAATTTCATGCTTGTATCACCAAATGCACGATTTTTCACTAATCTGCCTAGCTAGTAGAGCTCCACATGACATTACTACATATTAAATATACAGGCTTTGAGGCTTGCGGTTTCAGAGAAGAAATTTTTATCATGTATTTCCATTATAAGCCCATGGAAAACAATGACACCCCGGGGCTGGGCCTGTATAAACCCCAGGGGCATGGTTGGCAGAATTTATGAAGATGAGTTCTATACATTGCTACACACAAACCAGAGGACCATTGGCCCTGAGAACTCTCACCTGAAGCCTGATCTTAAAGTATTAAGTCATCATGAAATGACCTTGACCTTGAATACTCACACACCTTTATTGACTTCAAAAGTTGTCTGCATCTGCAAAGTTTCAGGTCTCAGGCTGCAATAGTTTCCAAACCCAGTGATTTCTGAGAAAACGATAATTTTAATTTTGATATTTAAATGACCTTGGGTCAAGGTCAAGAGATGACCTTGGCCTTCATTAATTACGTACCTTCATTGACTCCATTAGTTGTCTGCATCTACAACTTTCAGGTCTCAGGCTGCAACAGTTTCCAAAATATCCATCGTTTTCGCCTTTTCCCATGTAAAAGCCTATGTTTCCAAAATTGACCTTGCCGTAAAATTGGTCAAGGTCATCCTAGGGTCATCATTTCAACAAACTATGATGGGCTGGAGTCCCAAATGCTACATACCAAGTTTCATGAAAATCGACCAGCCGGTTATAGAGAAGATTTTTGAATGTTTTTTTTACCATATATGGGGGTGGCGGCCATCTTGGTCATGTGACCTGGATTTTGTGATCAAACTTTCGTCTCCCCTACCGAAGGATGCTCCACATAAAATTTCACTTTGATTGGCCAAGCAGTTTCAGAGAAGAAGATCTTTGAAAAGTGTG
Organism: Rugalucina vietnamica; assembly: GCA_964017185.1. NCBI lineage: Eukaryota > Metazoa > Mollusca > Bivalvia > Lucinida > Lucinidae > Rugalucina > Rugalucina vietnamica. Next base: position 22,795,290 of record OZ024875.1, on the reverse strand, counting down.
TATGGACGACAGACAGGCCAAGGTCAAGAGATGACCTTGACCTTAATTAATCACATACCTTCATCTACTCCATTAGTTGTTTGCATCTACCACTTTTCAGGCCTCAGGCTGAAATAGTTTTCAAAAAATCCATAGTTTTCACTTTTTCTATGTAAAAGCCTATGTTTCCAAAATTGACATTGCCGTAAAATAGGTCAAGGTCATCCTATGGTCATCATTTGATCAAACTATGATGGGCTAGAGTCCCAAATACTACATACCAAGTTTCATGAAAATCGGCCTGCCGGTTATGCAGAAGAAGATTTTTGAGTGTTTTTTAATATATATGGACGTGGCGGCTATCTTGGTCATGTGACCTGGATTTCGCGATCAAACTTTCGTCTCCCCTACCCATGGATGCTCCACATAAAATTTCACTTTGATTGGCCAGGCAGTTTCAGAGAAGAAGATCTTTGAAAAGTGTGTATGGATGACAGACAGGCCATGGTCAAGAGATGACCTTGACCTAAATTAATCACATACCTTCATCTACTCCATTAGTTGTTTGCATCTACCACTTTTCAGGCCTCAGGTTGCAATAATTTTCAAAAAATCCATAGTTTTCACTTTTTCCCATGTAAAAGCCTATGTTTCCAAAATTGACCTTGTCGTAAAATAGGTCAAGGGCAACCCAGGGTCATCATTTTAGCAAATTATCATCAGGTGGAGTCCCAACTGCTACATACCAAGTTTCGTGGAAATCGGATCACCGGTTCTGGAGAAGAAGATTTTTGAAGGGTTTTTACCATATATGGGTGTGTCGTCCATCTTGGTCATGTGACCAAAATATCACGAACAAAATTTCAATGCCACTGCCCAAGGAGGCTACACATAAAATTTCAACTTGATCGGCCCAGCGGTTTCAGAGAAGAAGATCTTTGAAATTGTGGACGACGGACGACGACGACGGACGGACGGACGGACGCCGGATCATGGATATACTATAAGCTCACCTGTGAGCCTTTGGCTCAGGTGAGCTAAAAATGTGGACAGACGCATGGACCAATGGACGGAAGGATGCCGGCTCAGTCCATACTATAAGCTCACCTGGTGAGCTAAATGCTAAAGGGCAGCAAAAGTCTGTGCCTTGACCTCAAGGTCACCAAGAGTGGGTCATGATGGTACTGCATAAAACTTCAGACCAATATCTAGCAACATGCAAAGTATCAACTCAATCCATCAATATGGTCAAGAGATATAGACTTACAAAAACTTTAACCAAAAACTTAAACACAAAATTTCTAAGTCCGTGACCTTGACCTCAGGGTCACCCAGGGTGGGCCATGATGGTACTGCGTAAAACTTCAGACCAATATCTAGCAATACGCAAAGTATCAACTAAATCCATCAATATGGTCAAGAGATATAGACTTATAAAAAACTTTAACCGAAAGTGTGACCCGGACGTACACGTAAACATACACATAAACGGGGATGACCAAGGTGACTAAAATAGCTCTATGCACTTCGTGCAGGCAAGCTAAAAATAGCAGAAAAAAATGTGTGGACAACATTATCTCCCCTCAAGAGTAGCTCAACAGTCTAAGGTCATATCCTGCAGATTTTGGAACTCATACAAGCTCTTGTACCTGCCTGTCTTGGTTCTTTGAAAGTATAACCAGAGGACCATTGGTCCTGAGAACGCTCACCTGAAGCCTGATCTTGGAGTATTAAGTCATCATGAAATGACCTTGACCTTGAATACTCACACACCTTTATTGACTTCATAAGTTGTCTGCATCTGCAAACTTTCAGGTCTCAGGCTGCAATAGTTTCCAAACCCAGTGATTTCTGAGAAAACCATAATTTTAATTTTGATATTTAAATGACCTTGGGCCAAGGTCAAGACATGACCTTGGCCTTCAGTAATTACTTACCTTCAATGACTCCATTAGTTGTCTGCATCTAGCAACTTTCAGGTCTCAGGCTGCAACAGTTTGTTTTCGCCTTTTCCCATGTAAAAGCCTATGTTTTCAAAATTGACCTTCCCGTAAAATAGGTCAAGGTCATCATAGGGTCATCATTTCAACAAATTATGATGGGCTGGAGTCCCAAATGCTACATACCAAGTTTCATGAAAATTGGCTTGCCGGTTCTGGAGAAGAAGATTTTTGAGTGGTTTTTATCATATATGGGCGTGGCGGCCATCCTGGTCATGTGACCTGGATTTCGCTAATAAATTTTCGTCTCCCCTACCCATGGATGTTCCACATAAAATTTGGCTTTGATTGGCCAAGCAGTTTCAGAGAAGAAGATCTTTGAAAAGTGTGTATGGACAACAGACTGGCCAAGGTCAAGAGATGACCTTGACCTATATTAATCACATACCTTCATCTACTCCATTAGTTGTTTGCATCTACCACTTTTCAGGCCTCGGTCTGTGTTTTCAAAAAATCCATAGCTTTCACTTCTTCCTATGTAAAAGCCTATGTTTCCAATTAGACCTTGCCGTAAAATTGGTCAAGGTCATCCAAGGGTCATCATTTTATCAAACTATGATAGGCTGAGGTCTCCGATGCTACATACCAAGTTTCGTGGAAATCGGCCCACCGGTTCTGGAGAAGAAGATTTTTGAGTGGTTTTTACCATATATGGGCGTGGCGGCCATCTTGGTCATGTGACTTGGATTTCGCGATCAAACTTTTGTCTCCCCTACCCATGGATGCTCCACATAAAATTTCACTTTGAATGGTCGCGCAGTTTCAGAGAAGAAGATCTTTGAAAAGTGTGTATGGACAACAGACTGGCCAAGGTCAAGAGATGACCTTGACCTATATTAATCACATACCTTCATCTACTCCATTAGTTGTTTGCATCTACCACTTTTCAGGCCTCAGGCTGCAATAGTTTTCAAAAAATCCATAGTTTTCACTTTTTCCTATGTAAAAGCCTATGTTTCCAAAATTGACCTTGCCGTAAAATAGGTCAAGGTCACCCAAGGGTCATCATTTTACCAAACAATGATGGGCTGAGGTCCCCGATGCTACATACCAAGTTTCGTGAAAATCGGCCCACCGGTTCTGGAGAAGAAGATTTTTGAATGGTTTTTACCATATATGGGCGTGGCGGCCATCTTGGTCATGTGACCTGGATTTTGCGATCAAACTTTCTTCTCATCTACCCATGGATGCTCCACATAAAAGTTCACTTTGATTGGCCAAGCAGTTTCAGAGAAGAAGTCTGAAGATCTTTGAAAAGTGTGTATGGACAACAGACTGGCCAAGGTCAAGAGATGACCTTGACCTATATTAATCACATACCTTCATCTACTCCATTAGTTGTTTGCATCTACCACTTTTCAGGCCTCAGGTTGCAATAATTTTCAAAAAATCCATAGTTTTCACTTTTTCCCATGTAAAAGCCTATGTTTCCAAAATTGACCTTGTCGTAAAATAGGTCAAGGGCAACCCAGGGTCATCATTTTAGCAAATTATCATCAGGTGGAGTCCCAACTGCTACATACCAAGTTTCGTGGAAATCGGATCACCGGTTCTGGAGAAGAAGATTTTTGAAGGGTTTTTACCATATATGGGTGTGCCGTCCATCTTGGTCATGTGACCAAAATATCACGAACAAAATTTCAATGCCACTGCCCAAGGAGGCTACACATAAAATTTCAACTTGATCGGCCCAGCGGTTTCAGAGAAGAAGATCTTTGAAATTGTGGACGACGGACGACGACGACGGACGGACGGACGGACGCCGGATCATGGATATACTATAAGCTCACCTGTGAGCCTTTGGCTCAGGTGAGCTAAAAATGTGGACAGACGCATGGACCAATGGACGGAAGGATGCCGGCTCAGTCCATACTATAAGCTCACCTGGTGAGCTAAATGCTAAAGGGCAGCAAAAGTCTGTGCCTTGACCTCAAGGTCACCAAGAGTGGGTCATGATGGTACTGCATAAAACTTCAGACCAATATCTAGCAACATGCAAAGTATCAACTCAATCCATCAATATGGTCAAGAGATATAGACTTACAAAAACTTTAACCAAAAACTTAAACACAAAATTTCTAAGTCCGTGACCTTGACCTCAGGGTCACCCAGGGTGGGCCATGATGGTACTGCGTAAAACTTCAGACCAATATCTAGCAATACGCAAAGTATCAACTAAATCCATCAATATGGTCAAGAGATATAGACTTATAAAAAACTTTAACCGAAAGTGTGACCCGGACGTACACGTAAACATACACATAAACGGGGATGACCAAGGTGACTAAAATAGCTCTATGCACTTCGTGCAGGCAAGCTAAAAATAGCAGAAAAAAATGTGTGGACAACATTATCTCCCCTCAAGAGTAGCTCAACAGTCTAAGGTCATATCCTGCAGATTTTGGAACTCATACAAGCTCTTGTACCTGCCTGTCTTGGTTCTTTGAAAGTATAACCAGAGGACCATTGGTCCTGAGAACGCTCACCTGAAGCCTGATCTTGGAGTATTAAGTCATCATGAAATGACCTTGACCTTGAATACTCACACACCTTTATTGACTTCATAAGTTGTCTGCATCTGCAAACTTTCAGGTCTCAGGCTGCAATAGTTTCCAAACCCAGTGATTTCTGAGAAAACCATAATTTTAATTTTGATATTTAAATGACCTTGGGCCAAGGTCAAGACATGACCTTGGCCTTCAGTAATTACTTACCTTCAATGACTCCATTAGTTGTCTGCATCTAGCAACTTTCAGGTCTCAGGCTGCAACAGTTTGTTTTCGCCTTTTCCCATGTAAAAGCCTATGTTTTCAAAATTGACCTTCCCGTAAAATAGGTCAAGGTCATCATAGGGTCATCATTTCAACAAATTATGATGGGCTGGAGTCCCAAATGCTACATACCAAGTTTCATGAAAATTGGCTTGCCGGTTCTGGAGAAGAAGATTTTTGAGTGGTTTTTATCATATATGGGCGTGGCGGCCATCCTGGTCATGTGACCTGGATTTCGCTAATAAATTTTCGTCTCCCCTACCCATGGATGTTCCACATAAAATTTGGCTTTGATTGGCCAAGCAGTTTCAGAGAAGAAGATCTTTGAAAAGTGTGTATGGACAACAGACTGGCCAAGGTCAAGAGATGACCTTGACCTATATTAATCACATACCTTCATCTACTCCATTAGTTGTTTGCATCTACCACTTTTCAGGCCTCGGTCTGTGTTTTCAAAAAATCCATAGCTTTCACTTCTTCCTATGTAAAAGCCTATGTTTCCAATTAGACCTTGCCGTAAAATTGGTCAAGGTCATCCAAGGGTCATCATTTTATCAAACTATGATAGGCTGAGGTCTCCGATGCTACATACCAAGTTTCGTGGAAATCGGCCCACCGGTTCTGGAGAAGAAGATTTTTGAGTGGTTTTTACCATATATGGGCGTGGCGGCCATCTTGGTCATGTGACTTGGATTTCGCGATCAAACTTTTGTCTCCCCTACCCATGGATGCTCCACATAAAATTTCACTTTGAATGGTCGCGCAGTTTCAGAGAAGAAGATCTTTGAAAAGTGTGTATGGACAACAGACTGGCCAAGGTCAAGAGATGACCTTGACCTATATTAATCACATACCTTCATCTACTCCATTAGTTGTTTGCATCTACCACTTTTCAGGCCTCAGGCTGCAATAGTTTTCAAAAAATCCATAGTTTTCACTTTTTCCTATGTAAAAGCCTATGTTTCCAAAATTGACCTTGCCGTAAAATAGGTCAAGGTCACCCAAGGGTCATCATTTTACCAAACAATGATGGGCTGAGGTCCCCGATGCTACATACCAAGTTTCGTGAAAATCGGCCCACCGGTTCTGGAGAAGAAGATTTTTGAGTGGTTTTTACCATATATGGGCGTGGCGGCCATCTTGGTCATGTGACCTGGATTTTGCGATCAAACTTTCTTCTCATCTACCCATGGATGCTCCACATAAAAGTTCACTTTGATTGGCCAAGCAGTTTCAGAGAAGAAGTCTGAAGATCTTTGAAAAGTGTGTATGGACAACAGACTGGCCAAGGTCAAGAGATGACCTTGACCTATATTAATCACATACCTTCATCTACTCCATTAGTTGTTTGCATCTACCACTTTTCAGGCCTCAGGCTGCAATAGTTTTCAAAAAATCCATAGTTTTCACTTTTTCCCATGTAAAAGCCTATGTTTCCAAATTTGACCTTGCGGTAAAATAGGTCAAGGTCATCCAAGGGTCATCATTTTATCAAACTATGATGGGCTGAAGTCCCCAATGCTACATACCAATTTTCGTGGACATCGGCCCAACAGTTCTGGAGAAGAAAATTTTTGAAGGGTTTTTACCATATATGGGTGTGGCGGCCATCTTGGTCATGTGACCTGGATTTCGCGATCAAACTTGAAATGCCACTACCCAAGGAGGCTCCACATAAAATTTCAACTAGATCGGCCATGCGGTTTCAGAGAAGAAGATCTTTGAAATTGTGGATGACAGGCGGACGGACGACGGACGGACGGCCGCCGGATCATGGCCATCCTATAAGCTCACCTTGTAGTTGGCCTCCCAAGCCCCTCAAATATTTTTCTGTTGGCATTTTTGAGTACATTTTGGCATCCATGCCTAATGTGTACCTTAATGTGTAACAATACACGCTAGGGTGGATGCCAAGTCTGAAAATGCCCCAGAGTCCCAAAAATAGGTCAAAGGTCAACTAAGTGCAAAATTTGAGATATTTCAACATCTTATATAGTATCTAATGAAATATTTTCATTTTTTTGTACAAAAAAGCCCCAAATTACATCTAATGCATTTGTATGTTATAATCAGTAGTTACAATTGTTACAACAAAGTAATGCAGATTTAGGTCAAAGGTCACTTTAGTGCAAAAAAATGTTTATTTTCATGCCCTTTTACTATTGTCTATATAAAAATCAGTGTCAGTGGTATTCTGATGGGGATTAAATTCTTTGAGGTACTTTTTATATCAATTATATATAGAAGATGATCGTAGCAATCATTTGATACCAATTTCAGCTCTCTGCAGCTTTTAGTTACTGAGATATTGTCAATTTTATTGGTACACTCCCCTGCATTTGTCTGTGTGTTTTCTCTTATATATTAAGTTTTCTTAATTTCTTGCAACGGAATAGTCAGCTTGGTTATATATATTATTACATGTTTATACATTATTGTCATAACAATTATTTGATACCAATTTCAGATCTCTAGGACTTATGGTTGCTGAGATATTAACGTTTCCGTTGGTATACCCCCTCTATTTTTCTGTGATTTTTATCAAATATTTTAAGTTTTCATCAATATTCAAACAACAAGAAAGTCGAACTATTCATTTATCTTATCGCATGTTTATAGAACATTATCATAGCAATCATTTGATATCAATTTCAGCTCTCTATGACTTTTGTTTGCTATATTATAAAACATTTTGTTGGTATACCCCATCCACTTTTCTGTGGGTTTTCACTAATATTTAAAGTTTTTATCAATATTCGAATAACAAGAAAGTCAGATTGTTTGTGTGTCTCACAACATGGTTATAGAATATTATCCTAGCAATCATTTGATACCAATTTCGGTTCTCTAGAGCTTTTGGTCACTGAGATATTAGCAGTTTTATTGGTATACCTCCTTCGTTTGCCAAGGATTTTTCTCCTATATTTTAAGTTTCCTTAAATACTTGAGAAACAAGAAAGTAAGCTTGTTTATATATCTCATCACATGATTATAGAATATTGTCATAGCAATCCTTTGATACCAATTTCAGCTCTCTATCACTTTTGGTTGCTGAGATATATACGTTACCGTTGATGCACCCCTCTATTTTTCTGAGATTATTATCTAATATTTAAAGTTCTCATCACTATTTCAACAACAAGAAAGTCAGATTATTTATGCCTCTTATCACACTATTATAGAACATTATTATAGCAATCATTTGATACCTATTTCAGCTCTATAGAGCTTTTGGTCACTTAGATATTAGCAATTTTATTGGTATACCCTCTTCGTTTGGCAGTGATTTTTCTCCTATATCTTAAGTTTTCTTAAATATTTGAGAAATAAGAAAGTTAGCTTGTTTTTATACCTTATTACATGGTTATAGAATATTGACATAGCGATCATTTGATACCAATTTCTGCTCTCTATGGCTTTTGGTTGCTGAGATATATACGTTTCCGTTGGTATACCCCCTTTATTTTTCTGAGATTATTATCTAAAATTTAAAGTTCTCATCATTAATCCAACAACAAGAAAGTCAGATTATTTATGCGTCTTATTACACTATTATAGAACATTATTATAGCAATCATTTGATACCTATTTCAGCTCTCTAGAGCTTTTGGTCACTGAGATATTAGCAATTTTATTGGTATACCCCCTTCGTTTGCCAGTGATTTTTCTCCTATATCTTAAGTTTTCAAGGAAGTCAGCTTGTTTATATACCGTATTACATTGTTATAGAATATTGTCATAGCAATCATTTGATACCAATTTGTGCTCTCTCTGGCTTTTGGTTGCTGAGATATAAACGTTTCTGTAGGTATAACCCCTCCATTTGCTGTGATTTTTCTCTAATATTATAAGATTTCATCAATATTCGAACAAAACGAAAGTCTGAATATTTATATATCTTATTTCATGGTTTTAGAATGTTGTAATAGCAGTATTTGATACCAATTTCTGCTCTCTATGGCTTTTGGTTGCTGAGCTATAAACATTTCTGTAGGTATACCCCCTCCATTGTTCTGTGATTTTTCTCTAATATTGAAAGTTCTCATCAAGATTTGAACCCCAAGAAAGTCAAATTCTTTCTGTATCTTATCACATTATTATAAACCATTATCATATCAATCATTTGATATAAATTTCAGCTCTCTAGATTTTTTGGTTGCTGAGATATAATCGATTTTGTTGGTAGACCCCCTTCATTTATCTGTTATTTTCTCTAATATATGAAGTTCTCTTTATATTGAGCATTAAGATAGCCATTTTTATACCGTATATCTTATTACAAACCAAACTGGCACCCATGGGCATTTGTTCTAAGGGTGCAAGGTACATCCTATAGATATCCAACCCTAAACCCTTCAAATGGCAAAAGATTTTCCCATTGTATATCTAGATTTTCGTCATTTTCATTAATATTCATGAAAATGCAAATGAGATCATTTTTATTTAGGCCCATGAGTCATCAACAAATTTGTCAAATAGTATTATTGGTACAATAACAATAAGCCACAATGGTAGTTTAGGCATGATATTAGTTTTTATGGGATATTGATTTTGAATTGTTTCTTTTTATTCATTTTAATGTTTTAATGAAAATTCATGAATACACAAATTAGATATTTTCCATTACTTATCATAGGAAGAAAGGGCTATGTCTGAGCTTTACAATGAGACCAAGTTCAATGGTCTAGGATTACAAATAATTGAGATATCTTCAATTTTCTATGTGTATCCCCATTATAAAAACGCAAAAAATGAATATTTAGGGTACTTTAATAGAACACAGTGTAAAACGCAAACGCTTTCAGTGGCAGAAAACAGGGTCTGATAGCTTTTTCAATGTACTTTAAGAAAATCACAGTGTAGAAAATTCCCCCTGGGTGGAGGGGGTTTATGGGTAGCTAGAAGATTATTAGTTATCATAACAGGTTTTGATATTTTTGCACTCATATGACTTTTGACCTAATTATGTGACCCAGAGGCAGTTACAGACTTGGGAGATACCCGTATGAGTTTTAACACTTGTCAATGAATAAAATAAGCACATGTTGCCTTTAGTCAGTTCATGTTTGATTTAAGAAATACTTGATTATTGTAACGGATGTTTGTTATTTTGCACTCATTTGACTTTTGACCTAATTCTGTCACCCAGGAGCATTTACAGTCTTGGCATCCACCTCTATGTCTTTGGGCACATGTCAAGGAATGACATGAGTACAAGTTACCTATAGTCAGTCCATTATTTTCCAAAACAATAATGTTTATTTTCATTTTTACAGATTTTTGCTATTTTGCACTCGTTTGACCTTTGACCTTGTTCTGTGGCCCAGGGTCATTTACAGACTTGGCATCCACCCGTACGAGTTTGGGCACATGCCAAGGAATATTATGAGCATAGGTAGAATAATGTACTCAAAAATGCCAACAAAACCAAAACAAAGCCACTTTTTTGGATTTGGACTGCCAAGTATTGTGAGCCTTCGGCTTGGGTGAGCTAAAAAGGATCTGATGACAAATAACAAAGTTAATGCACGGACACCATTTTCCCATTATAAGTCCATGGGAATTTCTTCAAACACTCAAGAGCAGATAACTCCACAGCCAGTGGTCGGATTTGGCCAAATTTCGAACTCATACTAGCTCTTATGCATGTTGTCATTCCTTGTGAGTATGATAAACATCCAATTGAAAATAGCGGAGATAATGCGTGGACAATATTTTCTCCATACAAAGTTATGTTCACTTACTTCTATTGGCATAATTGTAAACTTTATGCTCACTGACTTCTTGCATAATTGTAAACTTTATGCTCACTGACTTCTCCTTGCATAATTGTAAACTTTATGCTCACTGACTTTTCCTTACATAATTGTAAACTTTATGCTCACTGACTTCTCTTGGCATAGTTGTAAACTTTATGCTCACTGACTTCTATTAGCATAATTGTAAACTTTATGCTAACTTACTTATCTTGGCACAATTGTAAACTTTATGCCCACTGACTTCTCTTGACATAATTGTAAACTTTATGGCTGAATTTGGTACACATCTGAGCTTTTATGTGTGTTGTTGTTCTTTGAATGAATGAAAAAGATCCAACTGAAAATAGCGGAGATAAAGCATGGACAACATTTTCACCATACAAAGTCTATGGCATTTATCTGTTACCATAGCAACCAGAGTTCTCATTCAATCTGCTTCAAAACCTAATGCAAACAATTCCCACAATGATGCCTCTGATAAAGTTTGATTGCAATCAGCCTACTGGTCTCCAAGATATTCATGTTTGAAAGTGTGGGCAGACGCAGTTATCTCCATACAATTTCTGACCCTCAAGGGCAGCTAACTCCATAGTCAGGGGTCGGATCCTGCAGATTTTTGAACTCATCCATCTTTTGTACGTGTCTTCATTCCCTGCAAGTATAATAAGAACTGTCCCAGGACAGCGCGCTCGACTGCTTCTGACCTTTGTAACCTAAAGCATTATGCTCATACATCTTTTTGCCTTGATGCAATAGGGTAAAATCACTGAACCATGAAAGTTAACTAAAACTACCTCAGATTTAAAGGTCTCACTCATATTGTGAAAGAAGTGTGTTCATATACCAACTGAGTGCCAAGATACAAGGCAAAATCACTGAACCGTGAAATAAGTTCACACTGCCCTATAAGTACTTTAGGGTCAAAGGTCTAGTCATACTTACTCATAACGTGAAAGAAATATGATCATATACCCATTGAGTGTTGAGATATAAAGCAAAATCACCTAACCATGAAATTAGGTCATAGTGACCTATAAGTATGTTTGGGTTATACAATACAGTTGTCGCGATGCATTGAGCGTAAGCGCATTTGCGCCTTGCGCGTGGTTGCGCGTAGGGGATTATCTTTACTCACGAGTGACTCGCGAGTCACTCGTGAGTCACCCGCAAACCACGCGCAATCTTGTGCGATCATCTCGCAAATGCCCAAAAACCATTTGTCAAACACGCGCGACGTGAATCAGATATGCCCGATTTATACAATTTAAACAATCTTGCTCGTAAGGTGTGTTGTAAAAAAATGTTTCATGTTGAATTTTCATGCCCGCATGATGTCAACATGTACGAGTATGTCAAATTTGATTGCATCGATTACTGCCTGGTCCCTCCAAGTATTCATACTTAACACATATAGATATGCTTCGTACAAAGGTAGTACAAAGCGACTAGGCTAGAGATACATGTACATGTAGAATATTCGTCTGACCCAAAGGAAAATTGATACACTGTATATTTTCTATCTAAATAATGAGAAGAAAATAGTGTAAACAGAAGGTCTGCAGTGAGCCCCGTCACCTTAGCTATCCCAAATACACGTATGGAGAAGAACTTTTCTATTAAACCAAGCATTCTTTTTCTCAGTCTTAGTAATTAAACAGATACAAGTTAGCAATAATCAGGAAAAGACGCAATCAGAAAGAAATTCTTACTCCAAAAACCGAGGTGGGAAAAACAAAATATCAATTAGGTACTTATTCTTAGAGAACATATCGTAAGCCCTGTGAGCAGCTACTTCCCAATAGGCAGCCCCTCAGTTACCTGAACTTAACTAAACATCAAGAAAACATTTCAGTGTAATGTATACGCACTTGAACCCCACTTTTCAAATAGCAAAACTGGGGTATACAGGGCTATACCTAATTTTCTTATTTTTGCTCCAAAACATAGATCGTAGGTATTCGTTAGAACCGCCTCGCCTCGCGGAGGCCGTTCTAACGTGTACCCACATTCTATGTTTTGAGTAAAAATAAGAAAAGGAAACAAAATCTACAGAAAATTTTCAATTTTTGCAACTTTGGAAAAATCAGTATATTACATGGGCATGTTTTCGTAATGACTATAAAAACGTGCATACATTAGATACATTGTAGTTGTTCGGTCCTCGTGGTGAATCTCTAAACACCATTGAATTTAAACACACAAGCATGTACAGTATTTCCTGTATGTATATTTATATGCAGCTGTAAAACCAACTTGTTACAACATAAACCTGTGTTATTTTGATTTGTGGTTTTACGTCCCGATTAACAATTTCAGTTACATGAAAAACAAAAATTATAAACAAGTAGCCCAAGGGCAACGATCGCTCACCTGAGAGTCAACAAGTACAGTCACTGGACAAAGTGTTGTTTTTTTTCTCCATATATGGGACAGACGGTCCACTTTGGTAAGTTTCAGTCCTATGGCTGCAATGGTTTCCATAGGATCATTGGTCCTGTAAATGCTTACACAAGACCTAGTTGTCACTTTTTCCCATGTTTCCATGTTTGCCTATGTTTCCAAAATCGACCTTTACCTACATTAATCACATACCTTCATCTACTCTATCAGTTGTTTGCATCTATCACTTTTCAGTTCTCAGGCTGCAACAGCTTTCAAAAAATAACATTTTAAAAGCAGATGGGCTCCTGGGGTCCATTTTTTTTCAGAATCATTAAATTTCAGTCCTACTGCCAATTTCCTGCAAGACTTTCACTTAAAATGACATTTTAAAAGTTTTTCCCATTCAAATGCATTGACGACCCATATTGACCTTGCCATAAAATAGGTCAAGGTCACGACAGGGTCATGTTTTATATATACATTGTAGTACTTGAGTCATCCATACTTCATGCAAAGTTTCGTTGAAATCGGTTCACCGGTTCTGGAGAAGATATTTTAATGGTTTTTACCATATATGGGCATGGTGGCCATCTTGGTCATGTGACCTGGATTATTTATATACACATTGGTTCCCACTTCCTATAGATGCTTCATATAAAATTTGGCTTTGATTGGTCAAGTGGTTTCAGAGAAAAAATCTTTGAAAAGTGTATATGGACGACAGACTGGCCAAGGTCAAGAGATGACCTAAATTAATCATATACCTTCATCTAATCCATTAGTTGTTTGCATCTACCACTTTTCAGATCTCAGGCTGCAATAGTTTTCAAAAAATAGCTAATTTCCACTTTTCCCATTATAAGTCTATGGCATAGCCATAGCAACCAGAATTCTTATCCGACTGGAATAAAAAACACAAATTATGTAGAGGCTACTGTCAGGAACATGTATACAAAGTACAGGATTCATCCACTTGACGGTTTCTGAGGAGAAGATTTTTGAATGTTTTTTTTTTTTTTTTTTTCAAAATTTTGCCCTTTATGGGGCCCCAGCAACCAATCAAAATAAGAGCTGTCGCAGGACAGCGTAGCTCGCCTGACTTGTGCTTTGCCACTAAACTTATCAAAATCTATGATCCATGACCTTGACCTCAAGGTTGCTCAGGTGGGTTGTGATGGTACAGCATAAAATTTCAGACCAATATCCACAAACATGCAAAGTTTCAACTTGATCCATCAACATAGAGATATATAGACTTCAAAAATCTTTAACCCAAAACTTTAACCAAAAATTTCTGAGGCCATGACCTTGACCTCAAATTCACCCAGGGTGGGTCATAATGGTACAGCATAAAACTTCAGACCAATATCTACCAACAAGTATCAACTTGATCCATCTACATGTTCAAGAGATATAGACTTCTAAAAACTTTAACCCAAAACTTTAACAAAAAAATTCTGTGAACTTGACCTCAAGGTCACCCAGGGTGGGTCATGATGGTACTGCATAAAACTTCAGACCAATATCTACCAACATGCAAAGTATCAACTTGATCCATCAACATGTTCAAGTGATATAGACTTCTTAAAAACTTTAATGAAAAAGTCACTAGAGCACGAAATATAGGTCAAGGTCACTAGATCAATGTGAGTGCAAAGTCGGGACATCGAGGAGAAGCCATATGCAAGGTTTGATGGATGTAGGCTTTATAGTTGATGAGATATTAAGGGTTGGCATAAAAAATGACAAAGTCACTGGAGCATGAAATATAGGTCATGGTCAATGTGGGTGCCGAGTCGGGACATCCAGGAGAAGCCATATGCAAGGTTTGATGGTTGTAGGCTTTATAGTTGATGAGATATTAAGGGTTGGCTTAAAAATTGACAGTCACTGGAGCATGAAATATAGGTCAAGGTCAGTAGGTCAATGTGGGTGCCGAGTCGGGACATCGAGGAGAAGCCTTATGTAAGGTTTGACAGTTCTAGGCTTTACAGTTGATAAGAAACTAACACAGCATCTGAGCATTGTAAAAGGTGTTCTAGAAATTGACCTCTAGCCCGGCCCCCAGGCAAGACTCCACGGGTCCCTTCACACTAAATCACAGAGGACCCTCATATGCAGCAATGTTCCAAATATGAATGATTTCTGGTCAGTGACTATCAAGATATAACAATTTTAAAAACTTTAACCGAAAGTGTGACCCGGACGCGGACACGGACCCGGACGTACACGTAAATGCGGACGACCGAGGTGACAACAATAGCTCTGTGCACTTCGTGCAGGCGAGCTAATGAAGGATAAGGACAAAACTTGCAAGAAACGTCAACCACTACTCAATAAACATTTCTGCAAAAACAAAATTCAAGTGTCTGCAATTTTAGCGGAAATATAGCCGATTTCCACTTTTCCCATTATAAGTCTATGGAAACTTTAAGTTGCCATAGCAACCAGAGTTCTTATCCGCCTGGAATAAAAAACACAAATTATGTAGAGGCCACTGTCAGGAACATGTATACAAAGTATAGGCTTCATCCCCTTGACAGTTTCTGAGAAGAAGATTTTTGAATGTTTTTCGAAATTTTGCCCTATATGGGGCCCCTGCAACCAATCAAAATGAAGGATTAGGACAAAAGTCACATGAAACGTAGAGGACTACTCAATAAACATTTCTGCAAAAACAAAATTTAAATATCTCAAACAAGACAGCAAAAATAGGCAATTTTCACTTTGCTCCATAATAAGTCTATGGGAAGCAAAAGTTGCCATAGCAACCAGAGTTCTTATCCGATCGAAATAAAAAACACAAATATTTGTTTCCCCCACCTGTAGATGCTATATGTGAAATATGAAAAGATTCGGCCTGGCAGCTTTGGAGGAGAAGTCGTTTGAAAATGTTGACGACGACGACGGACGACGCACGGACGCCGGCTCGACTACTATACTATAAGCTCACCTTGTGAGCCTTCATCTCAGGTGAGCTAAAAACAGGAAAATATAAATAAAACTCCAACAATTTCATAAGCGAATACTAGTCTAAACTTTTTGCGCGAATGCAATTTTATGCGGTGGGCTGTGGTTTAATTTACGTAGATGATGGTAAAAATAAGATAAGCAAGATTTTATAAAAATGACTTGTTATGCTTCAAACAATTTTGATGCTTGACTAACACCAACTCACTGTCATACAGTAGCCTGGCTAATTGGCTAGCATGTACTTCACATCGAACAAGTTAATTATTTTGTGCTTTTTTATGTCCGAAATAGCTCCAAACCTAAAGGACTGTCCGAAATAGTCCCAAACATAAAGGACAAAACAACTGATTAATAGCCAAACGTACATGTAGTTGTAGTTGAATTGAGCGTCATTTACAAAAACGCGTTGAAACTAAGCAAAAAAAGTGGTAATTTACAAATACTTTTTATAAGTTATATCTTGAATGATATAGTGCGATGAATCAAGTCGCGCATCGTGCAAAGATCCATGCAAGATGCGTGACGAACCAAAAGAACTTTGTGCGTCACTCCCAAACTGTATTACGTAAAACTTGCGCGTCACTCGCGAGCGCATTACTCGCGAGTGACTCGCGATTGACGTGCGAGTCACTCGCAAAACGTTTTTAGAAGGGATCAAAATTTTTTGCGCCTTGCGCGATCGCTCAAAGCATCGCGACAACTGTACTGTAGGTCTGGTCATACTCATTCATAATCAGAAAGAAGTATGAAACCAGAGGACCAATGGTCCTGTCAACGCTCACCTGAAACGTGAGATATATACCAATAAACTTGTTTGACTAGAATGGTAATATACATGTATATAACCCCAGGGCCGGGTCAGAGCAACCCCTGGAGTCAATTTCTTTTTGAAAACATAAAACTTCTGTCCATTTGCCAATTTACTGCAAGTTTTGCCCTTCAAATGACATTTTAACAATTTTCCCCATTCAAATGCATGGGCGACCTAAGTTGACCTTGCCGTAAAATAGGTCAAGGTCATCCAAATGTCACGATTTACATGAACTTTGTAGAGCTCCATTGCCTGATGCTTCATGCCAAGTTTCAAAAGCATAGGCCTTCTGGTTCTGGAGAAAATTTTTTTAAAGGTTTTTGCTATTTATAGCCATGGCAGCCATCTTGGTCATGTGACCTTGACCATTTATACAAATGTTCATTGCCCCTTCTTAACGATCCTCCACATAAAGTTTGGCTTTGACTGGCCAAGCACTTTCAGAGAAGAAGATCTTTGAATATCACTGTAATATACATGTATATTGCCCCGGGGTGGGGGCAGACAGACCCCTGGGGTCCAAAGAATCTGTGACATTCTTGGGGGTTTTATGCCTCGTTTTCAAAGTACCACAACAATGTCTCAAAGGTTCTGGTGGTGGTATTTTATGATTAGGGCAAAAGACCAATGTATTCTGAACCTATAACTATTAAAAGTTTTGACTATTTCCTCCATATAGTGTAAAAAAGGCGATTTTAGCGGGGGTGGGGGTCAAAATTTCATATGTGAGAAAATTTTAATTTTTCGCTTTTCCTTGCTTGTAGTCCTTTAATTCCACTATTGTATCATATTTTGTGCATGCAACACTGTGTAAAGTGGGATAAACATGCATAATGCAATTGAAATAAAATTGAAATATTACAACGTCAACATTTTGGGCACAAACCTTTAGCAGTTACCTGTATAATATTATTGTCTAAGTACTGCCAAACATTATACAAGGCACTGTTAACTCATAAGAAAACCTGCTATCTGTTATATGCAAAACATTATACCCATACAAGTATAAGCTTTAACAAAAAGCTTGGTCTACGCTTCGCATATATAAACTAGAATGTCAAAGAATCTGACCGTAGTCCCATTTCACCGTGGTGCATTTGACTGAACAGAAATAAAACGCTGTGCGGTGAAAGCATTCATACCTGACAATCGACCGTCACGATACTGTCGGTTCATTTCATTCCGTTGTGGCTTGGATAGAATGTAATTGACTACACGGCAGGTGGGGCGCGGTCAAAGCTTTCATACCTGACCATATAGCGTCACAATACCGTCGGTTCATTTCATTCCGTTGTTGCTTAGATAGAATGCAATCATGCACCAGTTCCACGAATTTAACAATATGTCCCATTTTTTGGTACCTACTGCACCATTGTTACAAATGTTACCAACCAAAGGGAGGTTTGCATGGGTGTTTGGGGTTGTTTACATGGTCCTTGGCGAAACGACCCGGAATCCTACTAACACGATGGTCAAGCCACTAGACTCAAACGTGCAGTTGCAGTTGTAGAGAGGTGTATGAGTTGTCTTGTAAGTAGGTCAATCTCAAACCTTAGAGTAGTCTACGCGCTGGCGCGTAGACAATCAGCGATGACCAGCCAGCTACTCAGAATTGTGTCATTAATTAACAAAACTTCAATCCATCTTCTATGTCTTGCACAGCTTGATTAGAGTTTGATCTTAACCACAAACATTTTCTCCAGACACGGCCCATTGTGACAAAACTTGGTCACACTGAGCAACCTTGCATGAATATTTATTTACCTGTATAAACCTGTTACAACACGGCCTTTAATGTATTTATTTTTCTGATTCACTTTAATGTCCCTTTCAAGATTATTTCAGCCTGTATGAGATTGACCAATCAATAGGTGGATGAAAACATGAGAACCCAGAGAAAAAAACTCCAGGCACACCCGCAAACAGAACTTGACTTTTCTTACCTGTGTCTCGTTTCAGTATAATGATTAGATTATGGCCGAGCATCCTTTAATAGGAAGTTTTTCAGTCATTTTGGGATTGAGCCACGTATTACTTCTTGTACCCAGTACTCTTGGGGGGGGGGGGGGGGGGGGAGTGTGTCTCAAGCACAGCACGGCTCCCCACGATTGGATCAAACCCAGGGCCTTTTTTTTAGAATCACTTTCATTAAAGAACTGAAAGATTCTTGTTTTGATGCCTAACGTGATATAATAAGCAAATAGTTTTATGTGAATGAATGGAAAATTGTGTAAGCACCCTAAAAGTTGGTGATTTGAAATTTTACGTCTCTGTATTGTACCAATGACAAAGACATTTTAAGTTCCCATGGTACCTAGACAGTGGTGGCATCGTACCGACCTGACTGAAAAGTTGTTGATTTGGAAGTAAATACATTTAAAAAAAATAAATAGGAAAACAGTCCACCAATGTTACTGTTTGTGGTGCAAGAGGTTATTGGCCGTGTAATCAAGTGGACAATAATAGTATAGAATGATTACAAAAGTTTGTTCCACAGAATGTACAGTACCCTCATTTTCTGGGGAATGGAACATAAAAAGTGGTTATAAATCAAGCAGATTTGGGTTAATTTTGGAAACAAATGCATATATCAAATTTTTGTACTTTATATATGGCATACAACTTAACTACTTTTTTGTTTTCTTTTTAATTTTAAGTTAAAAACAATTTTACATACTTGGGCTCTAGTACTAAGATAACATTTTGGGCTGTAGGGTACTGTTCCCCCCCGAGTCCCAGAACGCCATTCACATATATTATGTATAATATGACAATACATTCATATGCAAAGGGATTTCTTGGGACTCAGGGGGGAACAATGTTAAATAAATACTTTTCTATTTTTCTATATGTTTAATACAAAATATGTCCATTTTAACCCAAAAATAAAGCAGTACTTCTTTTGAAACAAGAACCTCAATCCAATATCATAAACTATGGACTACCAGCAAACATGTATACAAAAACAGAAGCATTTGACCAACATTTATTTTTATCAAAATCTGAGGCAGCTATACATTATGGCTCCCATTACCACCGTCAGAGGTCCTTTTTTCAGAATCATCAATCTTAAGTCCATTTGCCCATTTCCTGCAAGTTTTTCTCCAAATATAATGTTGGGTTAAAGACGCTTTTAAGTGAGGGACTTTCGGAACCAGAATTTTATGGTGACTTGGTTTACAAATTTAAGAAACTTATAGGAAGTAATGATTTTTCTTTTCAGTTTAGAAAAATCATAACACGTTACAGACGTATACAGCTCCGTTTCAAAAGTTTAGTACATACCGATTTGTTTCATAAGTAATGGCATAGCAGTACCCGTACTTGAAGCTTGGCCAAATTTTATTGGGTGTTTGTAGATTTGAACGGATTTCGCTTAGTCAATCCTAATACATAGAATTATTCACTGATTGTAACAATTTAGATTTTGATCGAGTTGTAAATAGATAATAACACATAAACTATGATAAACGAAATAACATAACTTCTGTGACACAAATATCAATGGTATCATTGATTTCTCACATTACAGGAAAGTTTGAACCAAACATTTATTATTCCAATAAAATGACAGAGTGTCTAGGCGACTACACCTTACATAATATTTGGTCTACCCTATGTACAGTCGAAGTTATTGAAGCTTGAAATCTTGCATCCTACTAGACTGCCTTACCTTGTTTGGACTGTCGTTTCGCCATTTTGTGTCCCAGTACCTTTTCGATCGGCTTTCTTTGGATCAACTTTTTGATCAGCGTTATTTGTAAAAATAAATGGTTGTATGTGTAATTATGTATCAAACGCTGACTGATTGTATAATTTGGTGTACCATGGCTATTTGGGTGCAATATTTCAAGCTTCAATAAACTTGAATATACATAGGGTAGACCAAATATTATGTTAGGTGTAGTATGCCGGGTGATATGCCAATTTAACTATATAATCTGTTTTGGGTTAAAACTTTCTTGAAGTGTATGAAATCAGTGTTAAAGTTGATATTTGTATCCCTGAATTTATGATATTTTGCTTGTCATTTTAATGTGTTACTATTGATAAATCAATCGATTAAAATCTAAAAAGTTACAATCAGTGTATAGTTTTATGTATTAATTTTGACATAACGAAATCCGTTCAAATCTGCAAACACCCAATAACATTTGGCCAAGCTTCAAGTACTGGTACTGCTATGCCATTACTTATGAAACAAATCGCTATGTACTAAACTTTTGAAACGGAGCTGTAGGTTATAACTTGAATGTTATGCGACAGTCTGCATGCTTAGTTTTTAACCCAATCACGGTTGATAACTATGCTGCCTTCTTTAATTGCACGCTGGTGGGTCGGGCGTCAGACTCTATGATGGCCCCGACTTAAAGCTATTCATTTTAGTTGGTTGGGGCCGGAGCTTCTTGTCTGTTGCTTGGCCCACCGGGGTCCAACTGATGTTTTTCTTTTGCTCCGGAGTTAGTAAGTTAATCGGCGCCCATGGATCTCCATCGTCGGGCAACTTACTGAATCTGTGAGTCCTGGTTTTTGAATCATCAGGATGTTTATCATGATTTATTTGTTTGTTCTTGATGATTCATTGACTAGTTAGAGATTCACCACGAGGACCGAAGAACTAACTAAATGTTATGAACCACTGCAGAAGCTGAGGGTGAGGTTATGGCCATGTAAAATCGATTTAAACCCGCCAGTAACTTTGTGTTACTTATCATTCCAAGTCGATACTTCTGTGGTGGTTCTTTTTGTTTCATGTCTTGGTGTTTAAAATATTTTGTGCTGTCGGCGCCTTATGTATGTTTTCATACTTTTAGTTAAGTTAAGGTAACTGAGTGGCCACCTATTGTGAAAATAGCTGCTCATTCGGCCTACGAAATGTTTTTATGGTATAAGTACCTAATTGTTATTTTGGTTTTATCCCACCTCGGTTTTTGGAGTGGGAATCTTTCTCTGATTGCGCCTTTTCCTGATCTTTGCCTACTTGTACCTATTTCCCTACAAATGACATTTTAACACTTTTCCCCATTCAAATGCATGAGCGACCTATGTTGACCTTGCCGTAAAATAGGTCAAGGTCATCCCAGGGTCATGATTTATATAAACTTTGTAGAGCTCCAGTCACTGATACTTCACACCAATTTTCAAAATCATTCTTCACACCAATTTTCAAAATCATTGGCCTTCTGGTTCTGGAGAAGAAGATTTTTAAAGGTTTTTTCTATTTATAGCCATGGTGGCCATCTTGGTCATGTGACCTTGACGATTTATATAAACTTTCTTTCCCCTTTCCCAAGGATGCTACATATGAAGTTTGGCTTTGATTGGCCAAGCAGTTTCAGGGAAGAAGATGTTTCATTATTATGGAAATATACATGTATATAGCCCCAGGGCAGGGGAAGACAACCCCGCAGGGGCTAAAATTTTCCATTAACATTAACCTTCTGTCCAATTTGCCTATTCACAGTACGTTTTACCCATTAAATAGCATTTTACCATTTTTTCCCATTCAAAGGCATTGGCGACTTAAGTTGACCTTGCCGTAAAATAGGTCAAGGTCATCCTAGGGTCATGATTTATATAAACTATGATGGGCCCGCGTCCCCGATGCTACATACCAAGTTTTGTGGAAATCGGCCCACTGGTTCTGGAGAAGAAGATTTTTAAAGCTTTTTGCTATTTATAGCCATGGCGGCCATCTTGGTTATGTGACCTGGACCATTTATATAAACTTTCGTTCCCCCTTCCTAAGGATGCTCCACATGAAGTTTGGCTTTGATTGGCCAAGCGGTTTCAGAGGAGAAGATCTTTGAAATTGTGAACGACGGACGGACGACGGAACATGGGTATACTATAAGCTCACCTGTGAGCCTTCGGCTCAGGTGAGCTAAAATACCAACTGAGTGTCGAGATAAGGCGAAATCACTGAACCATGAAATAAGGTCACAGTGACCAAGGGATACTTTACGATCAAAGTTCTTGTCATACGCAAACATAACGTGAAAGAAGTATGTTCATATACCAATTGAGTGCCGAGATATAAGGCAAAATCACTAAACCGTGAAATTAGGTCATAATCACCTAGGACTACTTAAGGGTCGTACACAAACATAGAGTGAAAGAAGTTTGTTCATAAACCAATTGAGTGCACAGATATAAAGCAAAATCACTGAATCATGAAATTAGGTCATAGTGACCTATAAGTACGTTTGGGTTAAAGGTCTGGTCATACTCATTCACAATCTGAAAGAAGTAACAAAAAATACCAACAGAGTGTCGAGATATAATGCAAAATTACTGAACCATGAAATAAGGTCACAGTGACCTGGGAATACTTCAGGGTCAAAGGTCTTGTCATATGCAAACATAAACCAATTGAGTGCCCAGATATAAGGCAAAATCACTGAACCATGAACACAGTGACCTATAAGTAGATTGGGGTCAAAGGTCTGGTCATACTCACTCATAATCTGAAAGAAGTATGAAAATATACCAATTGAGCGTCAAGATATAAGGCAAAATCACTGAACCGTGAAATTAGGTCACAGTGACCTATAAGTAGATTGGGGTCAAAGGCCTGGTCAAACTCACTCATAATCTGAAAGAAGTATGAAGATATAATGCAAAATCACTGAACCATGGAAGTAGGTCAACCGACCCTTACCTTCATGACACACAAGTAAATTTCACAAAGTTAAAAGATGAATGACCAACCATCTTCCTAAGTTGTTTCTATTAAGAAATAAAAGGGAAAAAAATCAGGGAGTTCTAGATTTTGACCTCTAGCCCCACCCCCATGACTCCGACCCTGAGGTCCGATGTCATGGAACCTAAAGTGTATGAAGTATGAATGCTTTATGATAAGTTGTTGTCAAGATATGGACTCTTTGTAAAAGTTACACAGCAGTAATTTTTACAGTGTCCTCTAGCCCCACCCCCACTGGCAAGGACCCAGGGATCCGATGCCATGAAATGAAACTCAATCCTATAGGGTACCTATATATGGTCCAATTATGAAAGCCCTCTGATAAAAGGTTTTCAAGATATAGACTTCTAGAAAACTATTCCACAGAAAAAGCCATTATTATTGATGGTGTTCTAGATTTAAACCCCCTGGCATGAACTCAGGGATCCGATGGCATGGAATGAAAGCCAACCCTACAGGGTGTCGATGGCCCAAATATCAATGCTTTCTGATGAGTGGTTGTCAAAATATGGACTTCTAGAAAACTATACCACGGAAAAGCCATTTTTGAAGGTGTTCTAGATTTTAACCTCCAGCCCCACCCCAGCCTGGACCCAGGGGACCAATGCCATGGAATGAAAGCTAACTCTACAGGGTGTCTATGGTCCAAGTATAAATGCTTTCTAATGAGTGGCTGTCAAGATATGGACTTCTAGAAAACTTGAATGCAAGTGTGACGCTCATGCGAATGCAAACATGCACACGAACGGGAACGTGGACGACCTGGGTGACTACAATAACTCTATGCACTTCGTGCAGTTGAGCTAAAAAGTATCTGATAAAAAATAACAAGGTTAATGCGAGGACACCATTTCCCCATTATAAGTCTATGGGAATTTTTTCAAATGCTCAAGGACAGTTAACTCCGCAGCCCATGGTCGCATTTTGCCAAATTTCTGATTCATCCGAGCTCTTGTACATCCAGGATTACCTGTTACAGGGAACTCGGAGGTTCGGGGAACTCGGAGGTAAACAATGGAAGACGCCTTAGACTAGTTTCAGTATAATATCATTTATAATATCACATAACGGTAACATCAGAACTTATTGGTGTTTTGGGCTAAAAGGTATTATAATAAGCAAACAATTTATGAACAGTGTGACCGTTTTTGTCCTCACATTAACATGCCAAAGTATTTCGAACTCAGAATTATGCTCACGCAGCACGAAAATTTGTATTATCAGGTAAATAGTGGACGACCAATAACATTTGTCAACAAACTGGCAGCTACATTTCAAAATTTAGGCTTTCTCCTCGAGATTTTAAGCTTCCTTGCGTATGATTACAAAATGATAAACTCCACAGGCTTAAAAACATTAAGATGGTGTCACAACTTTTGATACGGGAATTCTCGGAGTAATTTTGAAATGTAATATTGGGAACTCGGAGGGACGGTTTTGGAGATTCGGAGGTGATTGAAAATTTGAAGAGCTGTTTTTCTTCTTCTTTTTTCTCAATGATGCTTATCTGAGTGTATATTTGTATGAACCACTTAAATTTGCCTACGAATTAATGTAAGCACAACACGTTTATTCTGAGTGTTGTGACATGGTAAAACCGCTGTCACATTAACGCGTATCGACTCACATATCTACAGCGTATCAAGATACGAAAGGTACGCCACGCGTGCATCGTACATACGTGAGCATACATAGCTGATACTCCTCGATACGTAACTCAAACGTCGAGGTGCAACGTTTTTTATGTGTGCACTTAAAAATTCGTAGCATGTACGTGGCAGGTCCGATACACTGTACATACATCACACATACGTCGTACATACGAAAGCAACGTTGCAGGTACGCCGTAGATACGTAGCTCATACTCCTCATATGCCACACGTACGTCGCGGTTAACATGCCATGTAACCGTGACGTCTCTACAGCGTACCTTTCGTATCAGCTACGTATGCGTAACGTATGTGTGGCGTATCCTTGACTCGCTTTTCGTATCTACGGCGTATCAGCGACGTACGTGTCGCATGTCTCGCGTATCAATGGCGTATGTGCTATGTACGTTTCGCTGCTGTGGAGTATGTGTGACGTATTAGGAGAATTAGGAATATTTTGTGACATTCCAAGAGAATCTTAATGCTTCTATATACATGTTTTCGTTTTTCCGAAGTCATAGATCAGATGTTTTGTTACGGTTCGAGTTGCCGTGCAGGGTTCTTTTAGGGCTACGCTTGGTATAGCCTCTGTCTTTGTTCATGTCATCTTACAACCAGGATGGGGAGCTTGGAGATGCCCCCCCCCCACACACACACACACATACACACCACCACCATCTCGGTTTGTTTTTTTTTCGGTGTTAATCTAGATTATCTAGATTTCTCCGGTGACATCTTCGACCTCTGATAATTGGTAACTGTAATGTGCGAATTGCATGAACAAAGTGAACACAACCACTTCTTCTTACAGGTATTAAAAAGCAATTGGTACAGAACAGAGATACGCCGCAGATAATAATAGAACGTAGTACACACGCAGTAGATACCTCACGCGTACACTTCATACGCCATACATACGTCATACGTACGTGGCACAAAACGCCTTGATACCCCGTACAAACGAAAGTGAAATCCCGTAAGAATACGTCACTGATACCCCACGGGAACATCACATGTACGTGGTACATACGTCACTCGAGCAAAATACGGCTAAGACCTCGGCGTATCGAATTTTTGATAGATGCGTGAGTGATACGCCGCTGATACGTGAATATGTGACAGAGCTACATGTATAAGTATTCGCACGTACGTATTGGGGGGGGGGGGGGTGATGTATACTAGGAAAGGAGATGATCAACAAGCAATCTATCGTCTATGTGATCTAAACCCCTTACATTGCATTTTGTGTGCATCATTTATTTTTATTCACATTATTGACTGTGGGTACTCGTTAGAACTTTTCAATGATGCACATGAAAAAAAAAATCACCTGAAAATTTGTCATTTTTACAGCTTATAAAACGGTTGATACTGAATTTTCTTTGCCAACTTTCGATTGGGAGAAAAGGGACAGGGAGAGGGGAGGATATTTTTGTCAGAGCCCTTGTCTGCGTTTGAACTCGATCGACACGTTTTTACTTGAACATGCAGAATGGTTTTCTTTCAAGGGCTGATGATACTTCGTCAATATCTCCCTTTTTGACAGTTTAAATCATGGATTTATAGAGGGCCATAAGGTAGACTAGCCATTGGCTAATTGTGCACCCTCTTTAAATATCGTATAAATAAAATAGATAAAATAAATTATAACAGATTTTGGCAAAATGTTTCAGACGAGTTAAACTATAACTGTTGATTTTCTGATGCGGTCGCTCAATTATTATTATTATTATTATTATTATTATTATTATTATTATTATTATTATTATTATTGCCTGATGTCCCTTTCACCTTTCCAAGCCTTTGTTTCAGACATACCAAGACGACTCCATCAACAGGTTGGGCGAAAAACGGGAGAACCCCAGAATAAATACTTGACACACCCGCAAGTAGAACTTGGGCTTGCTCCACTGGTTACCCTGAGAGTGGCTTGAACTCACAGCGGTCAGTGATTGAATGATTAAGAGTGCTTAATGAAATCGATGACATGATAATCATCCAAAATATCTATACACTTAAATATATGTTAATAATATGTCCATGCCATACATTTAGGTTAGAGTGGCATATTAATGTATATTTGGTACTTTACATATTAATTGGACTGCATGTCATAAAATTAAAATCTAGTTTGCTCAAGTAGCAAAATCACGAGTCATTGTCAATGAACTGACCCTCCGACTTCACCCATATCCTAAATTTGACGTTGCTCCGCCTTATCCAGATCATATCTCCGATAATTATTGTACCCAAAATTGTGATACCTCCTACATTTATCTGGGTAAAAACACTGGATATTTTACATATATGAGGCTAAAATTTTGCATAATGCTCAGAAAGACCCTGTATTTTTAGAAACCAGCAGCTGTTTAATGCGATAATATCGTAAATACTCAAAAATAACTGGTCCGAGTTGAAAGTGCTTTACAATCACACAATTTCCAGTTTATATTATTTGTTTATGATTGGAAATTGACGTGTCAGCTTATACTGATGGTGCATACAGGGGCTTCGTCTTCTAATCTTTATACATGTATGTGCGATATGTTAAAATTTCGAAAATGGACGTAAGTTGAAAATAAAATAGGATAAATACTGTCCCTAGTCTGAGGCTTCCACTGTTTACCTCCGAGTTCCCCGAACCTCCGAGTTCCCTGTAACAGGTAATCCTGGGTGTTATATATGTTATTGTTCCCTGCAAGTATGGAAAAGATCCATTGGAAAATAGCTGTGCATGGACAACGTTTTCTCCATACAAAATCTATATTATCTGTTGCCATAGCTACCAGACCTCTGATTCGATCCGCTTCAAAATCTGATGCAGGCAATCCCCCACCACAATGATGCTTCTGATAAAGTTTGATTGTGATCCACCAATTGGTCTCCGAGGTATACATGTTTGAATGTGTGGATGCACGACTACTATACTATAAGCTCACCTTGTGGGCCTTCACTTCAGGTGAGCTAAAAAGCTGTTTTTCTCATGATGCAGCTCAATCTGTAAGTACTGAAAAATATTGCAGTACCTGCTGCCTGATCCTTGACTGCTGGTTCCTGGTGTGCCAGGTCTGTCTGCACTGGTAAATGAGGAGCTTAGGTTCAGAGAGGAACCATGTGATGTGCCCTAAAACAGAAATGAAACTACATGAAAATCAAATGAGCCTGTGCATGAGAAAACCAACAATTTGAGTTTCTGAACAGGTCTGACACAAACCGGCCTGTATAGCCACAGAATCAGGCTAGAAGCTTGAAATTCAGATTTAAGAAGAAGAGGGACTGTACTGTCCGAGTAGCCAAAACAAAGGCACTGATCAGCTTCACGGTTACTGTGAAGCTGATCTGTGCCTATGCAGATTGTTGGTTTTCCCATGCGGCGGCTCAAATGTTATAAAATAGTGTAACTCTTTTCGTCTATGCTGTATAGTCAATGGTTAATAATGTTTGTTTGTTCGGGTTTAACGTCGCTTTCAACATTATCGGTCATATCACGACGGTGTCTGGTTGTGACAGGGAGCTCAGTGCTCACTTTTATAGTGCTGCCTCACTGTGGTATCAGATCCCAAACACTTTTACCTGATACCACCCCCAGTCACATTATACTGACACCGGAGCGACCAGTTCTAGCCCTACCCCGAAAATCCAAGTGCCAAGCTGGGAGCAACTAGTACCATTGTTAACGACTTTGGTATGTCGCCACCATGGATCGAACCCGGTACCTCCCAATCTCGGAGCGAATGGTTAATATGTGTTATATTAATTTACTAGGCGAATTAGCGTTACATCATTTTGCGCCCTTTCAATGTTATTTGTAATATCAACTATCCCATCATGCAGCATAATCTTCATGTTAGATGGTGTTACATCGTTTTAGCCCATATCAATATATAATACTAAAAGAGCGAATTAGATGCGTAAACGTGGAAACGGTACATTTGACCAGCGTGTTTTTGATATGGAAGTGTGAATATATTGCCCTCATTGATAATTTCGGTCTAAACTTCTTTTGGTTGTTTTCAAGTTTTTAAATATTTTGATACGAATGAAATTGTCTACTCTATATTCTCCCAACATCATGTTCATTTTGACAACAAATCAAAATGCTCGGGTTATAATGAAAGTATATTACGCCCACTGTGATTGGTTAAATGCGCACACTAGACGACACATTGAGTACCTTCAGAGTACTTACAATTGGTAACATTTTTACCAATGATAGACAAATATCGTTCAAGGTTTTCACCAATGGTACCATTGTTACCAAAATAAAAGATATAATATAATGATTTTTCAAACACTCAAGGGCAGCTAACTCCGCAGTCAGAGGTCGGATCTGGCTGAAATTTGAACCCATCCGAGATATTATAGTTGTCCTTGTTACCTGCAAGAATGAAGAAGATCCAATAAAAAATGAAGGCGCTAGAGTGGCCACAACATTTTTCCCATTATACGTCTATATAAGATGGGGATTTTTCCAGACGCTCAAGGGCAGCTAACTCCTCAATCTGAGGTCGAACCTGGCCAGTCACTGGACAAACTGGTCTTTTTTTTTTTCTTTCTTTTTTTTTTTTTTTGAAAATCTGATCAAAATTGAAGATGCTGGAGTGGCCACAACACTTAAAATTGATTTTTCAAACATTCAAGGGCAGCTAACTCTGCAGTACAGGGTCGAATCTGGCTCAAATTCAAACTCATTCAAGATGTTATGGTTATCCTTGTTTCTTCCAAGAATGAAGAAGATCCGATCAAAACTGAAGGCGCTAGAGTGGCCACAATACAAAATATTGATTTTTCAAACACTTATGTATCAGTCACACCAGGCGAACGGACGTCAAACGGGTTAAGTCCGTTGGTGTCCGTTGGCATCCGTTCCTTATCCGGTGAACCCGTTCCGTGTCCGTTGATGTCCGTTTTACCCGTTGGTGTCCGTTGACAAGTTTTGTGCATGTTCAAAACTTGGAACGGGTTCCAGCGGGTTAGACCGGATAAATGAATCCGTTGGGCATCCGTTGGTTGTCCGTTAGCTGTGCGTTGGTATCCGGTTTGCCCGGTACTTATCCGTTCTACATTCGGTAGTCATCCGGTAGATACCCGTTCGCGTCAGGTCGAAAGTGGTGGCCAACGGACGACTAACGGACATGTAACGGTTAAAATGGTCTGGAACGGACGGGGACCGTTTGCTAAACGGACAGGGAACGTTCAAGTAACGAATATAAGCTCTGTTTCATGTGATCGAACCAATTACCTCAATCTTAAAAGATGCGACTTGCCCAATCCTACACTCATTTTATTTCTATCACTTTGTGTGTTAGGACATTCAGGAATATAGAATATTAGTTGAATAAAATATTAGTGCAATGGACTGTCGTGTAAGAGCCGGCCTTGAGTGCAAAGCAGCGCTGATCCAGGCTGAGATAGACCTGCTTGGGGTCAGTATTGACGAGCATGAACTGGCCAGTCAGGGTAAGAAGAGACGAAGGCGGCGATGGTGGTGTAGAGCCTTCTTTCGCCCTCGTCCCTTTCCCTTTGTAGGTGTTCTTTTCGACTTGCCTTTTGGTGGCATCGTGACGTTCTGAGCATAATTTTTCTTGCCTGAGTATTTATACCCGTTTCATCCGTCACGTGACTGTTTAAACACGTTCGTTAACCGTAAGACGACCGTTTTGCCCGTTTCTCGTGCGGTTCATGTTCGTTCTGTCCGGTATACATCCGTTCCTCATCCGGTAATATCCGTTAGTTAAACGTTCCTTGTCCGTTCTGTCCGTTGGTTAACCGTTCCTTGTCCATAACAAATGCGGTTCTCGTCCGGTTTACACGTTCCTGAAATCTTCCGCGATGGTCTTCACCGCCCTCGAGATGACTTTTGGGAACGGATATCAACGGACAAGTATTTTTTGCATATTTTCTGTCCGTTCGGCATCCGTTCAGCATCCGTTGGAACCCGTTCTCTGGTCTGACTGATCCTTAAAGGGCAGCTAACTCCGCAGTCAGAGGTCAGATCTGGCCGAAATTCGAACTCATCCGAGATATTGTAATTATTCTTGTTACCTGCAAGAATGAAGGAGATCCACTAAAAAACAAAGATGCTAGAGTGGCCACAACACAAAATATTGATTTTTCAAACACTCAAGGGCAAATAACTCTGCAGTCAGAGGTCGGATCTGGTCGAAATTCGAACTCATCCGAGACATTGTAGTTATGCTTGTTACCTGCAAGAATGAAGAAGATCCACTGAAAAACAAAGATGCTAGAGTGGCCACAACACAAAATATTGATTTTTCAAACACTCAAGGGCAGATAACTCTGCAGTCAGAGGTCGGATCTGGTCGAAACTCAAACTCATCCGAGATGTTATGGATGTCCTTGTTACTTCCAAGAATAAAGAAGATCCGAATAAAAATGAAGGCGCTAGAGTGGCCACAGCACTAAATATTGATTTTTCACACAGTCAAGGGCAGATAACTCTGCAGTCAAGGGTCCGATCTGGCTGAAATTCCAACTCTTCGAGATGTTATGGCCATCCTTGTTACTTCCAAGTATGAAGAAGTTCCGATCAAAATTGAAAGCGCTAGAGTGACCACAACACTAAATATTGATTTTTCAAACACTCAAGGGCAGATAACTCCGCGGTCAGAGGTCGGATCTGGTCGAAGTTCAAACTCATCCGAGATGTTACGAATGTCCTTATTACATCCAAGAATAAAGAAGATCCGAATAAAAATGAAGGCGCTAGAGTGGACACAACACTAAATATTGATTTTTCACACAGTCAAGGGCAGATAACTCTGCAGTCAAGGGTTGAATCTAGCTGAAATTCGAACTCATCCAAGATGTTATGGCTATCCTTGTTACTTTTAAGTATGAAGAAGATCCGATCAAAATTGAAGTCGCTAGAGTGGCCACAACACAAAATAATGATTTTTCAAACACTCAAGGGCATATAACTCTGCGGTCAGAGGTCAAATCTGGCGGAAATTCGAACCCATCCGAGTTATTACGGTTGTCCTTGTTACTTCCAAGAATAAAGAAGATCCGAATAAAAATGAAGGCGCTAGTGTGGCCACAACACTAAATATTGATTTTTCACACAGCAGGCCCCCTAGCAGATTCCAAGAAAAATAAAGGTTTTTTATAAAGGCTATTTTTGCCAAAATAAAGGCTCTTCAAGACAGATTTTTGAGAAAAATAAAGAGCACAGTGTGGTCTGCTAACAACACAGTGAAATAGTTTTCAGAGATCAGCAATACCTATTTACCACTTCAACTCTTTGAGAAATAACCCAGAAGAGTCCCCCCTTGTAAAAGTATGAGTGAAGCATAAAGCTTAATTAAGCCAGGGGTCTGGGGGTTGGCTAGGCCCCCAGAAGCCAAATACTAAGCCTCAAGTTCCCTTACAATTTCAGCATTACCTGATAGCAATATGTAAAATAAAGGCTATTTAGTTAAAATTATCACAGAATAAAGGTTTGAGAGTAAAATTATAGGCTTTTTGGTGGATTTTGGAACAAAATAAAGGTTTTAAAGGATTTCCATTAAAGTAAAGGTTTTTAAAGGTTTTAAAGGTTCCCCTAGGGGCCCTGACACAGTCAAGGGCAGATAACTCTGCAGTCAAGGGTCCGATCTGGCTGAAATTCGAACTCATTCAAGATGTTATGGCTATCCTTGTTACTTCCAAGTATGAAGAAGATCCAATCAAAATTGAAGTCGCTAGAGTGGCCACAACACAAAATAATGATTTTTCAAACACTAAAGGGCAGCTAACTCCACAGTCAGAAGTCGGATCTGGCTGAGATTCGAACCCATCCGAGATATTATGGTTACAGTCCTTATTACCTGCAAGAATGAAGAAGATCCAATGAAAAATAAAGGCGCTAGAGTGGCCACAACATTTTTCCCATTATAAGTCTATGGGGATTTTTCCAAACGCTCAAGGGCAGCTAACTCGGCAATCTGAGGTCAAACCTGGCCGAAATTCGAACTCATCCGAGATGTTATGGTTGTCCTTGTTACCTGCAAGAATGAAGAAGATCCAATCAAAAATGAAGTTGCTAGAGTGGCCACAACATTTTCCCCATTATAACTCAATGGGAGCTATCTGTTGCCATGGAAACCAGAGTTCCGATCCGATCTGCTTACAAACCTATGGCTTGCAATCCTCCACCCCAATGCTGCTTCATGTAAAATCTGACTGCAATCGGCCAGCTAGTCTCAGAGATATTCAAGATTGAAAGTGTGAACGCACGTACGCATGCACGGACGGATGACGGTTCGACTACCATACTATAAGCTCACCTTGTGAGCCTTCGGCTCAGGTGAGCTAAAAATGAAGTTGCTAGAGTGGCCACAACATTTTCCCCATTATAACTCAATGGGAGCTATGTGTTGCCATGGAAACCAGAGTTCTGATCCGACCTGGCCCAAAACCTAATGCAACTTTGCCCCCTCCTCAATGATGCTTCAGATAAAATTTGATTGCGATTGGCCTTGTTGTCTTAGAGATATTCAAGATTTAAAGTGTGAACGCACGGACGCACGGACGCCGGCTCGACTACCATACTATATGCTCACCTTGTGAGCCTTCGGCTCAGGTAAGCTAACTTACAACAACAACAACAACAAGAGATACCCTACATTTTTTCCAATCAAACATGTTTTCACACAGTATGTAATCTGCATTTGAATTTACATCAGTTGTAGTGGCTGGGGTGTCACAAGTAGAACTCGCCTTGGTCATGTTGGTAGAAGTGCCCACAAGACGACACAAAGATGGCGATGGCGCATTCACAAGCAACACAAATAAAAAGAACAGCAACAAATACCCTATATTTTTTTCTGATCAAGATGTACATGTATGTAAAAACCCATGTTTTGACTGTATAATCTGCATTTGAGTTCACATCAGTCAACACAAAAATTTTTTAGTGGCTGGGGTGCGTATATTGCATATATTAAGTATATATTTGCCCATGCATTTTACCGAAGGGTAATGGATAAAACAGTGATAAATGTACTTATCATTATTTTCTTTCCATTCCATTCCCAACATTCTACATGCAGCTTTGAGTGATACTTTCTTTGTAATTAAATGATCTGAAATATACTGGTGATCGACAATTTAAAAATTGGCTTCCACTAATGAAAATATCAACATCGTGTTGAAAATATGAAAATATCAACATCGTAATGAAAATATCAACATCGTATTGCCTAAATGCGACCTTACTTTTAAACGCTATATTAAATTGTTTTATAGAAACACAGAATGCCCATGCAACATCAACAAATACATCTTCTCACTTATGTAAATGAAAATTCCACTTGCGCGGGTCTTTCTAGTGTAATAAATGTTTGTAAATATCCATATTACAGTCAAACATTTGGCCGGATATCTACAGTGTAATGGTAGAAACTGAACGACACCGACGGTTTCAGTGGCTTTTATTTCATTTATTGAGTGTTATATGTTGTTTACACGACAAAGTGTATAGACGAATACATTTGGTTCGCTCCAAAATTTTGGAACAGTCCAACTTGTCTCGCTACATAACCTATGACCTGGTTCAGTCCAAATCTTGTTCCTATCCTGGTTCGGTATAATTACTCCGTTGAAACCAGAGGACCAATGGTCCTGTAAACACTCACCTGAGGTCTGCTGTATATACTAATGTTATAGAAAATAGTCCCAGTATAGGGGAAGATGAAGCCCTTGGGCCATTTTTTTTTCAGAATAAGCAATATACTGTCCATACAAGTTTTTCCCTTCAAATGACATTTTAACAGTTTACCCATTCAAATACATAGGCAAACCATGTTGACCTTGCCTTAAAATAGGTCAAGGTCATCACAGGGTCATGATTTATACATACATTGTAGTACTTGAGTCATCGATGCTTCATGCCAAATTTCTTTAAAAATTGGTCCACCGGTTCCGGAGAAGAAGATTTTTGAAGGGTTTATACCATATATGGGCATGGCGGTCATGTGACCTTGATTATTTATATACACATTGATTTCCCCATTCTATAGATGCTTCACCTGAATTTTGGCTTTATTATGGTAATATACATGTATAATGCCCCGGGGCTGGGGCAAATGAGCCCCTGGGGTCCAATTTTTTTCAGAATCATTAATATTCAGTCCTACTGCCCATTTCCTGCAAGACTTTCACTTTAATGACATTTTAAAAGTTTTCCCGATTCAAATGCATTGGCGACCTATGTTGACCTTGCTGTAAAATAGGTCAAGCTCATCCAAAGGTCATAATTTATAAACACATTGTAGTACTCTAGTCCCCGATGCTTCATGCTAAGTTTCGTTGAAATCGGTCCATCGATTTAGGAGGAGGAGAATTTTAAAGGATTTTTACCATATATGGACATAGCGGCCATCTTGGTCATGTGACCTGGATTATTTATAAACACATTGATTCCCCCTTCCCATAGATGCTTCCTATAAAATTGGGCTTTGATTGGCCAAGTGGTTTCAGAGAACTAGATCTTTGAATATTTTTTAATATACATGTATATTGCCCCGGGGTGGGGGCAGACCAACCCCTGGGGTCCAAATCTTTTTCAGAATTACCTACCCTCAGTCCATTTGCAAATTTCCTGCAAGATTTGCCTTTCAAATGACATTTTAACAATTTTCTCCATTCAAATGCATGGGCGACCTATGTTGACCTTGCCGTAAAATAGGTCAAGGTCATCCAAAGGTCATAATTTATAAAAACATTGTAGTACTCTAGTCCCCAATGCTTCATGCCAAGTTTTGTTGAAATCGGTCCAGTGGTTCCGGAGAAAAAGAATTTTGAAGGGTTTTTACCATATATGGGCATGGCGGCCATATTGGTCAAGTGACTTTTTTCAGAATCATTAATATTCAGTCCTACTGCCCATTTCCTGCAAGACTTTCACTTTAATGACATTTTAAAAGTTTTCCCGATTCAAATGCATTGGCGACCTATGTTGACCTTGCTGTAAAATAGGTCAAGCTCATCCAAAGGTCATAATTTATAAACACATTGTAGTACTCTAGTCCCCGATGCTTCATGCTAAGTTTCGTTGAAATCGGTCCATCGGTTTAGGAGGAGAAGAATTTTAAAGGGTTTTTACCATATATGGACATAGCGGCCATCTTGGTCATGTGACCTGGATTATTTATAAACACATTGATTCCCCCTTCCCATAGATGCTTCCTATAAAATTGGGCTTTGATTGGCCAAGTGGTTTCAGAGAACTAGATCTTTGAATATTTTTGTAATATACATGTATATTGCCCCGGGGTGGGGGCAGACCAACCCCTGGGGTCCAAATTTTTTTCAGAATTACCTACCCTCAGTCCATTTGCACATTTCCTGCAAGATTTGCCTTTCAAATGACATTTTAACAATTTTCCCCCATTCAAATGCATGGGCGACCTATGTTGACCTTGCTGTAAAATAGGTCAAGGTCATCCAAAGGTCATAATTTATAAAAACATTGTAGTACTCTAGTCCCCAATGCTTCATGCCAAGTTTTGTTGAAATCGGTCCAGTGGTTCCGGAGAAGAAGAATTTTGAAGGGTTTTTACCATATATGGGCATGGCGGCCATCTTGGTCATGTGACCTGGATTATTTATAAACATATTGGTTCCCCCTTCCTATAGATGCTTCATATAAAATTTGGCTTTGATTGGCCAAGCGGTTTCAGAGAAGAAGATCTTTGAAAATGGTGGACGATGACGGACGGACGACAGACGGACGACGGATCATGGCCATCCTATAAGCTCACCTCGTGAGCCTAACGGCTCAGGTGAGCTAAAAATAGAATAATGTACAAATGGGCAGTAAGTACATTATGTGGATGCCAATGTATTGGAAACAGCATTGAATATGCTTTGTTTTTTTGTTTTTATTATTTTATATTGTTTTTGTTGAAGCCGCACCAATTGTGTGAGGTAGACATTTGTGCTTTACCTGCACTCCCCGAGGGGGTATTCCCATATTAAAGCAGTACGGGTATGTACCGCAGTAAAGCCCCCCTTTTTTAGTTTTATTAGCTCTGAATGCACCTACTTTTTCAGTTCAATTAGCTCTAAAAGCACCCACTTTTTCTGAATGCACCCATTTTTCCAAGTTCGATCAGCTCTAAAGGTACAACTTTTACCATTCTTTCAGCTCTGAAAGCACCCTCTTTTTCAGTTTGATCAGCTCCGTAAGCCTCCTTCTTTTTAACATAGGGCGGCACATACATACCCATTTTATATTCTCTAAGCAGAATAGTAAACTTAAATGTTCACAGTGACTGATGTCTCTTGGAATAATTGTAAACTGAAATGCTCACTAATTTCTCTTAGCAGAATTGTAAGTTTAAATGTTCACTGACTTCTCGTGGCATTATTGTTATTATGATTGTAGTTGAATGGACTGTGGTTGTCTCCCATGGATTACAAAATGTACTTTATTATTCTAGTCTTCTGTATTGTTATTTTGCTGTTCATCATTGTTTTTGTTTGTTTGTTTTTTTCATTCTCTCTTGTTCACTTTCAATTTATGATGTCCTTTAAGGATTTTCTAATAAAGATATTGTATCTTGTATCTTGTATCTTGTAATCTTAAAAGTTCACTGACTTCTCTTGGCATAATTGTAAACTTAAATGTTCACTGGCTTCTCTTGGCAAAATTATCAACTAATATAGCAAAAGTGCGCAAAGCTCACATACCCCCGCGTGTAGCCTTCAGACGTCAAACCACTTTGAGACAAGCAGATTAAAAGGTATACATCTAGTCATCAAATGAATACCCAGGTGTACTGTATACTTCTACAAAGATTAAAAGAACATCAAGGTATCTTCTGATGTAGATTTGTTTGAAATTTAAAAAAATTATAAAAAAAAAAACAAAGTTTCGAGACCTGAGCTGTATTATAGGAAAACCTGCTTGTTGCATATGTGAAAACAAAGACTTAGATCAGCTGCAAATTTACCACCTGAACAGTAAATGAACTGCTGATCAAAGGTTTTGTTTTCCCTATGCAAATAGAACAATCTTCCAACATTCTAAATCAGAAACTGCAAGTGTCTAACTATTCTGTGCTATATAGCCACATCTATCCCCAACCTAACTGGAGATCCCAAAGAAAGGGTTTCTCTTGGCATAGCTCACATGATGTTACATCCAACAAAAAAAAACTCTTGGAGATAAAATGCATTCATAAATAATTATATTTACAATGAAAGGCTTTGGGTTGAATGACAGATTGAAAAACTACACAGTGGAAAAAGAATGGAAAAAAATACTGGCCATCTGATTTTCTCTTACACAATACACTTAGACACAGTCTAGGTGTATACAAAATTTGAAGAAGCTGGCTCAAATAGGAGCTAAGAAATCTGTGACAGAAATGTCAATCAAAGAGAAAGAAAAATAGACAAATAAAGGGACTGATAAGCAGGAGATGACTAATTATTTCTTACACAATACAACCAATTATTCATAATGTTTGTACTAAATTTCACCTTTCTAAGTCAAGCAGTTCCTGAGAAATTTTTGACAGAAATTTTCCGTATTCATTATACAGGAGTGACAGATGGAAAAACTACAAAGTGGAAAAAATGGAAAAACAAATACTGGCCATCTGATTTTCTGTTACACATACGACTTACACACAGTCTAGGTGTATACAAAATTTGAAGAAGCTAGCTCAAATAGGAGCTAAGTAATCTGTGACAGAAATGTCAATCAGAGAGAAAGAAAAATGGACAAATAAAGGGACTGATAAGCAGGAGATGGCTGATTATTTCTTACACAATACAACTTACCATTCCTAATGTTTGTAATAAATTTTACCTCCCTAAGTTTTTGACAGAAATTTTCATATTCATTATACAGGAGTGACAGACGGAAAAACTACAAAGTGGAATAAGAAGGAAAAAAAAACAAATACAGGCAATCTGATTTTCTCTTACACAATACACTTGGACATTGTCTAGATGTATACAAAATTTGAAGAAGCTGGCATAAATAGGAGCTGAGAAATCTGTGACAGAAATGTCAATCAGAGAGAAATAAAAATGAACAAATAAAGGGACTGATAAGCAGAAGATGGCTGATTATTTCTTACACAACTTATCATTCCTAATGTTTGTAATAAATTTCACTTTCTTCAGTCAAGCAGTTCCTGAGAAATTTTTGACAGAAATTTCCAAATTCATTATACAGGAGTGACAGATGGAAAAACTACAAAGTGGAAAAAAATGGTAAAACAAATACTGACCATCTGATTTTCATTTACACAATACACTTGGACACTGTCTAGATGTATACAAAATTTGAAGAAGCTGGTATAAATAGGAGCTGAGAAATCTGTGACAGAAATTTCAATCAGAGAGAAAGAAAAATGGACAAATAAAGGGACTGATAAGCAGGAGTCTTACACAATACAACTTACCATACCAAATGTCTGTACCAAATTTTATCATCCTATGTCAAGCAGTTCCAGTTCCAGAGAAATCTTTGACAGAAAAACAGTTTACACACACACACACACACACACACACACACACACACACACACACACACACACAACGATCTTTACAGAAAAGACAAAAACTATATACCACCCATATATATTTCGTATATGCCAGGGGTATAAAAATCTTTACTGACTTCTCTTGCCATAATTGTAAACCTATATGTTCATTGGCTTCTAAAGGTAAAATTGTAAACTTTAAAGTTCATTGACTTCTCTTGGCATAATTGTAAACTTAAAATTCTGACTTCTCTTGGCATAATTGTAAACTAAAATGTTCACTGACTTCTCTTGGAATAATTGTAAACTTAAATGTTCACTGACTTCTCTAAGCAGAATTGAATTGTGAATTTAAATGTGACATTGACTTCTCTTGGCATAATTGTAAAATTAAAATTCTGGCTTCTCTTGGCACAATGTAAACTTAAATGCTCACTGATTTCTCTTGGCATAGTTGTAAATTTAAATGGTAATTGACTTCTCTTGGCATAATATTAAACTTATGTGTCCATTTATCTCATAATTGTAAACTGTATGCTCACTGACTTCTCTTTGCATAATTGTAAACTTAAATGTTCACAGACTTCTCTTGGCACAATTGTAAACTTGCATTCTCACTGACATCTCTTGGCATAGTTTAAACGGTAATCGACTTCTCTTGGCATAATATTCAACCTATGTGTCCACTGACCTCTCCTGGCATTATTGTAAACTTAAATGCTCACTGATTTATCTTGGCATAATTGTAAACTGTATGCTCACTGACTTCTATTGGCATAATTGTTAATTTAAATGCTCACTGACTTCTCCTGGTATAATTGTAAACTTAAATGCTCATTGATTTCTCTCGGTATAATTGTAAACTTAAATGTTCACTGACTTCTCTTGTTATAATTGTTAACTTACATGCTCAATGACTTCTCTTGGCAGAATTGTAAACTTATATGTTAATTGGCTATTGTTGGCAAAATTGTCAACTAAAATACTCACTGACTTCTTTTGGCATAATCGTAAACTTTAATGCTCACTGATTTCTCTTAGCAGAACTGTAGACTTAAATGCTCACTGATTTCTTCTAGCACAATTGAAAATTTAAATGTTCACTCACGTCTCTTGGCATGCATAATTGTAAACTGAAATGCTCACTGATTTCTTTTAGCAGCATTGTACGTTTAAATGTTCACTGACTTCTCTTGGCATAGTTGTACACTTAAAAGTTCACTGACTTCTCTTAGCAGAATTGTAAGTTTAAATGTTCACTGACTTCTCTTGGCATAGTTGTACACTTTAAAAGTTCACTGACTTTTCTTGGTAGAATTGCAAACTTAAATGCACACTGATTTCTCTTAGCAGAATGGTAAATTCAAATGTTCACTGACTTCTCTTTGCAGAATTGTAAATTTAAATGTTCACTGACTTCTCTTGGCATAATTGCTAATTTAAATGTTCACTGACTTCTCTTGGCATAATTGTAATCTTATATGCTCACTGATTTCCCCTCGTATGTAAACTTGCATTCTCACTGACATCTAATGGCATAATTGTAAATTGAAATGTTCATTGACGTCTCTCAGCATAATAGTAAACTCATATGTTCACTAATTTCTCCTGGCATAATTATAAACTTAAATGCTCACTGATTTCTCTCGGTATAATTGCAAACTGTATCAGACAGTATGCTCACTGACTTCTCTTGGCATAATTATAAATTTATATCTTTACTGACTTCTCTTGGCATAATTGTAAACTATATGTATGCTCACTGACTTCTTTTAGCATAACTGTAAACATATGTTCATTGGCTACTCCTGGCAAAATTGTCATCTAAAATGTTTGCTGACTTCTCTTGGCGTAATCAAAATATTCATTGGTTACTATTGGTAAAATTGTAAACTTAAATGTTCACAGATTTCTCATGGCATAATTAACCAGAGGACCAATGGTCCTGTAAACGCTCACCTGAGATCTGTTGTACGTATATACCAATAAACATGTTTGCATATTATGGAAAAAAGCCCCAGTAAAGGGGCAGATGATTCCCTGGTGTCCATTATTTTTCTTCATAATAATCAATATCCTGTCCATTTGCCAATTTCCTGCAAGTCTTTCCCTTCAACCGACAAATAACAGTTATCCCCATTCAAAGGCATAGGCAACCTATGTTGACCTTGTCGTAAAATAGGTCAAGGTCATCACAGGGTCATGATTTATATATACATTGTAGTACTTAAGCCATTGAT
Source organism: Rugalucina vietnamica (assembly GCA_964017185.1). Lineage (NCBI taxonomy): Eukaryota > Metazoa > Mollusca > Bivalvia > Lucinida > Lucinidae > Rugalucina > Rugalucina vietnamica. The sequence goes on along the minus strand of OZ024875.1, from coordinate 22,753,519 downwards.
GTTTCATGCCAAGTTTTGTTGAAATCGGTCCACCGGTTCCAGAGAAGAAGATTTTGGAAGGGTTTTTATCATATATGGGCATGGCGGCCATCTTGGTCATGTGACCTGGATCATTTATATACACATTGGTTCCCTCATTCTATAAATGCTTCACATAAAATTTGGCTTTGATTGGCCAAGTGGTTTCAGAGAAGAAGATGTTTGAATATTTTGGTAATATGCATGTATATTGCCCCAGGGTGGGGGCATATGAGCCCCTTGGGTCCATTTTTTTCAGAATCATTAATATTCAGTCAAACTACCCTTTCCTGCAAGCTTTTCACCTCAAATTACTTTTTAAAAGTTTTCCCCATTCAAATGCATAGGCAACCTATGTTGACCTTGCCATAAAAAAGGTCAAGGTCATCACAGGGTCATGATTTATATACACATTGTAAAACTTGAGCCATCAATGCTCCATGCCAAGTTTCTTTGAAATCAGTGTACCGGTTCCGGAGAAGAAGATTTTGGAAGGGTTTTTACCATATATGGGCATGGCGGCCATCTTGGTCATGTGACCTGGATTATTTATATACACATTGGTTCCCCCTTCCCAAAGATGCTTCATGTAAAATTTGGCTTTGATTGGCCAAGCGGTTTCAGAGAAGAAGATGTTTGAATATTATGATAATATACATGTATATTGCCCCGGGGTGGGGGCGGATGAGCCCCTGGTGCCCAATTTTTTTCAGAATCATTAATATTCAGTCCTACTGCTCATTTTCTGCAAGATTTTTCCTTTAAATGACAATTTAACAATTTTTCCTATTCAAATGCAAAGGCAACCTATGTTGACCTTGCCGTAAAATAGGTCAAGGTCACCGCAAGGTCATGATTTATATATACATTGTAGTACTTGAGTCATCAATGCTTCATGCCAAGTTTGGTTGAAATCGGTCCAGTGGTTCCGGAGAAGAAGATTTTTGAAGGGTTTTTACCATATATGGGCATGGCGGCCATCTTGGTCATGTGACCTGGATTATTTATATACACATTGGTTCCCCCTTCCCATAGATGCTTCATGTAAAATTTGGCTTTGATTGGCCAAGCTGTTTCAGAGAAGAAGATCTTTGAAAATGGTGGACGACGGACGACGGACGGACGGACGGACGACGGAGCATGGGTATACTATAAGCTCACCTTGTGAGCCTGACGGCTCAGGTGAGCTAAAAATGTTATGTTCACTGTCATCTCTTGGCATAATTGTAAACTTACATGCTCAATGACTTCTCTTGGCAGAATCGTAAACTTATATGTTCACTGACTACTCTTGGCAAAATTATCAACTAAAATGCTAACTGACGTCTCTTGGCATTATTAGTCAATGGCTACTCTTGGTAAAATTGTTGACTTAAATGTTCATTGACTTCTCTTGGCATAATTGTAATCTTAAATGTTCACTGACTTCAGTTGGCATAATTGTTAACTTAAATGTTCAATGACTTCTCTTGGCATAATTGTAAACTTACATGCTCACTGACTTCTCTCTTCATCTTCTTAAACTTAAATGTTCATTGACTTCTCTTGGCATAATTGTAATCTTAAATGTTCACTGACTTCAGTTGGCATAATTGTAAACTTAAATGTTCAATGACTTTTCTTGGCATAATTGTAAACTTACGTGCTCACTGACTTCTCTCTTCATCTTCTTAAACTCTATCTCCAAGCTGTCATGTAATGGTTGTAGATTGGTTGGGGCCAGGTTCTTGTGTACTCTCATCCCCTTCTCAAGAACTTTCACCTAAAATATGGTGGAACATAATAAGGGTGTCTGGCCTGTCTGTATATAGCCTGTCTGGTTTCTGAATGTTGGTTATAACAAAAACATCAATTTGTAATTGAACATCAATGTGACAAATTGTACCTTCAGACACTCTAATGTTTCTAGTAGAAAACTGCACAAAAGCAGAAAAAAAACATGTAATATATGTTTTAGAAATGACACTGCATTTGTAACATTTGAACACTGGGCTATGGATTAAATGTGTTTAAAAGCATATTTATTTTCAACATTTGGAGTTATCTTCCTTTGTTTTAGCCCATTATATACTTAATTTTTCTAAATCTATCATCAAACACAAAAACGACAAAATTATTTCGACAGAATTCCTGAAAGGGTGATATGCTACTATCTAAACAATAGGTTGTGTCCATTAGATTATGCTTAAACAATTTCAAGTAAAGATCCAGATTTGTTAGCATGTCAAACATGCATTTCACAACTTTTCAGGACAATGACATCGATAGGGTTCATATAACTCACAATATAACTTGAATAATACACTGAAATAATGACTATTTGATTCTCAAAAATGTATACATTCAAAGTAAAATTGTTTTTTCTGTTACTAAAAAAAATATCTGAAGGTACACTTTCTCGGGTCATGGCCCAATTAATAATTCAAATTGTTGAAAAATAATGTAACATGACTTTAATCAATACAAGAGTATACCAGAGGACCAATGGTCCTGTAAACGCTCACCTGAGTCTGCTGCATACACCAATAAACATGTTTGAATATTATGGTATTTAACCCCAGTACAGGGGCTTATGAAGACCTTGGGCTGTTTTCCTTTTTTCAGAATAATCAATATTCTGTCCATTGGCCAATTTCTTGCTGGCTTTTCCCTTCAAATGACATTTTAACAGTTTTTCCCATTCAAATGCATGGGCAACCCATGTTGACCTTGCCATAAACTTGGTCAAGGTTATCACAGGGTCATGATTTATATATTTATTGTAGTACTTTAGCCATGGATGCTTCACGCCAAGTTTCATTGAAATCAATCGATTGGTTTCAGAGAAAAAGATATTTGAAGGGTTTTTACCATATATGGGCATGGCGGCCATCTTGGTCATGTGACCTACATTATTAATATATACATTGGTTCCCCCATCCTATAGATGTGTCACATAAAATTTGGCTTCAATTGGCCAAGTGGTTTCAGAGGAGAAGATGTTTGAATATTATGGTAATATACATGTATATTGCCCGGGGTGTGGACATATGAGCCCTAAGGTCCAATTTTTTTTTCAGAATCATTAATATTTAGTCCTACTACCCATTTCCTGCAAGATTTTCACCTCAAATGACTTTTTAAAAGTTTTTCCCATTCCAATGCATTGGCGACCTATGTTGACCTAGTCGTAAAATAGGTCAAGGTCACCACAGGGTCATGATTTATATACACATTGTAGTACTTCAGCCATTGGTGCTTCATGCCAAGTTTCTTTGAAATCGGTCCACCAGATTCGGAGAAGAAGATTTTTGAAGGTTTTTACCATATATGGGCATGGCAGCCATCTTGGTCATGTGAACTAGATAATTTATATATACATTAATTCCCCCATTCCATAGATGCTTCACATAAAATTTGGCTTTGATTCGCTAAGCGGTTTCAGAGGAGAAGACGTTTGAATATTATGGTAATATACATGTATATTGCCCCGGGGTGGGGGCAGATGAGCCCCTGGGGTCCAATTTTTGTCAAAATCATTAATATTCAGTCCTACTGCCCATTTCCTGCAAGACTTTCACTTAAATTGACATTTTAAAAGTTTTCCCTATTCAAATGCATTGGCGACCTATGTTGACCTTGCCGTAAAAAAGGTCAAGGTCATCACAGGGTCATGATTTATATATACATTGTAGTACTTGAGCCATCGATGCTTCATGCCAAGTTTCTTTGAAATCGATCCACCGGTTCTGGAGAAGAAGATTTTTGAAGGGTTTTTACCATATATGGGCATTGCGGCCATCTTGGTCATGTGACCTGGATTATTTATATATACATTTAATAATTACCTCTTCCTAATGATGCTTCACATAAAATTTGGCTTTGATTGGCCAAGCGGTTTCAGAGGAGATGATGTTTGAATATTATGGTAATATACATGTATATTGCCCAGGGGTGGGGGCATATGAGCCCCTGGGGTCCAATTTTTTTCAGAATCATTAATATTCAGTCCTACTGCCCATTTCCTGCAAGACTTTGACTTTAAATGACATTTTAAAAGTTTTCCCCATTCAAATGCATTGGCGACCATTGTTGACCTTGCCGTAAAACAGGTCAAGGTCATCACAGGGACATGATTTATATACACATTGTAGTGCTTGAGCCATCGATGCTTCATGCCAAGTTTGGTTGAAATCAGTCCACCAGTTCTGAAGAAGATTTTTGAAGGGTTTTTACCATATATGGGCATGGTGGCCATCTTGGTCATGTGACCTGGATTTCTTATATACACATTGGTTCCCCCTTCCTATAGATGCTTCATATAAAATTTGGCTTTGGTTGGCCAAGCGGTTTCAGAGAAGAAGATCATTGAAATTGTGGATGGACGGACGCCGGATCATGGCCATCCTATAAGCTCACTTTGTGAGCCTAACGGCTCAGGTGAGCTAATAATACATGTAAACATGTATTATATAAATTCTGGTATGTCACTCTTCTTCATCACCTTATATCAAACAGTTTATTGTATGGCACACTGATTTGTTGTTTCAACAAACTGATAGGTGATTGGTGATGTTTCAGCATTATTACAACATCAAATTACTTAGCTATGGTACAAACCTGATCTCTTAGGAGCTCTTTTAATCTGTCGATGTGTATGAACTCATCAGGATGCTCAGTCTCAAAATCTTTGGTACAAAAAGCCTGAAAGAAAAACCCTGGATAATGTTGTGGATAAAATATATAGAGGATATTTGCTTTTTTGAGGTGAATACCAAATATATTTCATCGAGTGAGTTGAAAACATCAGAATTTTCATGAGTGCGCAGCACGAGTGAAAATTTTTATGTTTTCAACTCACGAGAATACACGGGCATTTTCCAATTCACAAGGCAGGCAGTGAAAATGGAAAACACAAATTATTTTGGTACCACATTGTTCCTTACGTTCTAACTAAGAAAATGAATACCCACACTTTATGTTTTCGTTCATAAATAATGGAGTTATAGGCGTTTGAATTTCTGAAGTGAGACACATTTAATGAATTCAGTAGTAAATGGAAACATCAGAAGTAATTCAAAATCTACAGTGAAGATATAGGCTGATATCAGTCACTAGTGAGATTTGTTATCAGTGAAATTTCATATTAATGAAAATACCAGTTTTATGATAAACTTTTATCAAGTTTTGATATACACTGGTTTTCACTGTAAAGTATAAAATAAAATGGTAAGAGTCAATGCTGACACCTGGTTCAAATCTGGATATAGGTACATGTATGTGGCAGGGTAGCAGCTGCTACCCAAGATCAGTGGTTTTTCAAAGTGAAGCCAAAATGATTATGTTCCAGAAAGTATTTCCAGTTTACCTCGTGATATTTCTTGATCCCACCATTCACAGCAGCACTGATAATACCCTGGAGCCTCATCTCTAGATTGTTGAAGTACAGTTTGGGGTGTGCCATACACCTGGCTGTTAACATCTCCAGCTCGGTGTTGTACTGTTGCATCTGTTCTATAGCCACCTTGATTGGACACAACATCTCAACCTCAATGCCCACAACCTCGTACCATCTCAGTATACCAGGGAACTTGTAGTTTGTCTTCATCTTCGTTCTTTCAATACATAATGTCTGTAAGGTATGTTAATAAATGCTCCTGACATAATGTTTAACTGCCAAAACTAACTGCTTATTTCAGACATAGCAAAACTGATTAAAGCCTCAAACTAAACACAAGCTGGACAACAATACTGAACTAAAAGTGGGATTACACACTATCTCAAATGAAAACACCAATTGTATTTAAATACATGTGTGTATTTAAAATACATGTGTGTATTTTAAATACATGTGTGTAAATTTACTGTGTATCAAGATGTTTGTCAATTTAATTTAGGGACAATGGGTTGTGGGGAGTAACTGATACTGTGGCACTCTACGAGGATGGGTCAAAAAGTTCTGTCACAACTGTCATAAATTTGTTAGACAAGATAGGCTAATGTATTCAAACAGTCTATTACATTCAACTCAGTCTGGCTTTAGGCCTAATCATTCCTGCGAGACTTCTTTGTTACAGATGATTAATAGGTGGTTAAATGCAATCAATAGCAGTCAGATGATTGGGATGGTAATGATTGACTTCAGAAAAGCCTTTGATCTTGTTGACCATACACTACTGCTTAAAAAACTCAAATACTACAAAATTTCAGAAGCGACTATCAGCTGGTTTTCTTCTTATTTGTTAGGAAGGAAGCAAAAGGTTTTTGTAAATAATTCATCATCAGAATCTGAAAATATAATATGTGGTGTCCCGCAAGGATCTATTTTGGGTCCATTATTATTTTTAATATTTATAAATGACTTGCCTTTGTACATAGATAATGTTTTAACAGACCTGTATGCCGATGACACAACTTTTTATTTTATTGACACATCCCAAGCATGTATTGAACAGCAATTACAAACTGCATTGTTTAAACTTTCAGAATGGTGTAAAGAAAATGGAATGTTGATAAATACTACAAAAACTAAAGTTATGCTTATTACCACACCACAGAAAAGAGTGTATCTAAATAATTATGTCTTTCAATTGAAATACAATAATGAAGCATTATCAGTGGTGGCATGCGAAAAGATTTTAGGAGTATTAATAGACAATAATTTAACATGGACAAACCATATAGATGCTGTTGCAAAGAAAATTGTTTCTAACCTTTGGCTACTATCAAGAATTAAATCATATTTAACTACTAATCAAAGAGTTCAATTTTATAAATCTTATGTTCAACCCCATATTGATTATTGCAATGCCATCTGGGGAGGTACATCTCAAAGAAATCTTGACAGGATATATAGGCTGCAAAAAAGGGCTTGTAAAATAATTTTAGACTATCAGTATGATAATATAACTGACAGCATGGAAGAATTCAAAATCCTTAATATTTATGAAAGAATATATCTTAAAAAATCTAAATTCATGTTCAAAATTTCTAACTCTCTAACACCAGATTATATAAATGAAATGTTTCACTTGAGGCCTTTGAATAATACTCTTCAGTCCCTCAGATCATCAGCAGCCATAAATTATGTGTTACCAAGACCCAATAAAGAACTCTTCAAACAAAGTTTAATTTACTCTGGTCCATTGATTTGGAATAATTTACCTGATACTCTTAAACAATTAGGCACCATAAATACACTGAAAAGCTTTAAAAACGCAAAAGTTGTAATTCAATTGTATTTTCATACTTCTAGTAATTCGATTTTTATGAAATTTGACACACATAAACATTGATATGTTTGAAAACTATGCTGTGAATTTCGTATCAAATTAATGAGAAATGTGAGAGTTACAGTCCTTGCTATAGCTATACCCCTAAAATCCAAAACTGCAAAAGATATTGAGCACGACTACAATTTGTTCCTTGGCACAAAGAGCATTGCTATTTCATTAAAAGCACAGGTTTTGCCAATTGCCTTGATTGCATGACAATAATGCTAGCTTGTCTGATTGGTCATTGTCGATGTAATCCACGTAATATAGCATTTTTACGTCAAATCTCTAGAGACATTAGTGCCTTGGCGTGAAAAGTTCGGTTGATCAGACCGGTGTCAACCTTTCACTGTCCCAATAGCCTCGGAGGGACTGCTGCAGTGCCGTATGGATGAAAAATGGTAATTATGACGTCACGTGGCGTCACATATACGTCATAAAGTTAGTAAAAATTCAATTGTGCTGGATAATTCGTTTTCAAAGACCCGAAGAATTGTCAAAAATGAAACAAAACGAAAACTAAAGTGTTTTTTAGATATGGATTACTACAAGCTCCGTGTGAAATGGTCAAATGTTTTTCTTCATTAATTCAACGTGACGCCACATGGCAATAAGTATAAAATGGCTTTTTATTCCTGTGGGTGGTCAGTGACTTTACAAATGCCGGTTTCGTGTAAAAATGGAAGCAGAGTACAGTTACTGATCCCTTTCACCTGTTACGAAAGACTTAAAATATCCTTGGTGCAAAAAATTACCAATTTTCTTTTTTTGCGTTTTTAAAGCTCTTCAGTGTAGTTTTCATAAAAATTGCATAAAATGGATTAAAGGAATTAATGATATTCAGACTTAAAACATTATTGTATAGTTGTACAGGCTACTATTTTGGGGTGTGTGTGTGTGTGTGTGTGTTTTGTGAGTTACTTTTTTCCACTTTCTGTATATAATGTAAATAATGGAGGGCCTCATGGAAGATTAGCTTGTATTTTGTTGCTAAATGTGTAACCCTCTGAAAATAAAGTCTATTATTATTATTATTATTATTATTATTATTATACATTGATTGAAAGGTTTCATTTCTCCTTTATAATGATACCAAAATCATGCACAAAAGAAATAAATAGTTCAAATTATATGTATTGAAAATTGTTGTGCGCGTTTCATGTGTGATAACTGCCAACCAAATTTATACCTGGTAGTGATAAATAATGGTATACATATGTTGAAAAGCAAAGTGACAAAAATTAACATTATCGATGCCTTTCTGATAATATATATGACATCATTAAAATATGTACACCTGCAACATTTCAAGTATAGCTGGCATTTTTATGAGTTTACTTTAGAGCACACTAAGATGAAACAATTAAATGAGTCGCTGCATGGGAAAACAAACAATCTGCATATGCGAAAACAAAAACGCAGATCAGCTGTGCAGAAACTATCAGCTGATCAGCGTCTTTGTTTTCGCTACACGGATAGTACTATCCCTCTTCTTCTTATATCAGAAATTTCAAGCTTTTAAGCATTTTTCTGTGTCTGTACAGACCGGTTTGTGCCAGACCTGGTCGGAACCCCAAATTGTTGGTTTTCTCATGCACAGGCTCAAATGGTTAAAGGCATTTTGAGTTCTCTTGTCTAAGTTTACACAACAATAAACACTCTTTGAATTTAAACTGCAATTTTCAAGTAAAGTATGTATAATCAGCCAATTTCAACATTTCATTGTGCAATTAGCCAATAAATCAATTAAATTAAATTGAATAATTTTGATTCTTGAAGGATATATTCATCTATGTTTGAATAATATATTTGGCACTGATTGTATTCTTTTTGAAGTAATTTTTCTGTAAAGTATTTAAGAGTTTTCTTTAAACTATGTCAGAATGAGAGAGTAATGTCTTTTAGGGTGATATATTTTATATCACTCATGGAAAAGCCACACAAATTTTTACCACATGACACATGCTTTCAGATATGGATCTTTAAAAGTATATTCCAATGACAGTTACTGAGAAATAAAGGGAGTGACATTTTTTCTGACTGATCCTCGAATAGATATAATATACATTGTTGTCCTTGAGTAAGGGTGACATGACAATTTGTTCACCAAAGGCAGGTGATATTGCTCGATGAAGCCCGAGGGCAATATTACCTGTCGAGGTTGAACAAATTGTCATGTCACCCTCACTCAAGGGCTACAATTGTTTTATTAATCCGAACTCTTTTTGAAACAAATTAGCGAGATACCATAGGACAAACACATGTGCAACTGCACATTTAGGCAAATATGACGTCAGAGGGTAATATGATCATGCGACATGACAGAATAGCACCCTCCACGTGCACTGTAAACAAACGCGTGGGACTACAAGTGCAGCTGCATGTTTTTAGGCAGATATGACATAGTCATCAGAGGGTAATATGATCATGCTACATGACAGAATAGCACCCTCCGCATGACCTGCTCTGGACCAATCAAAATCCACACTCAGCCAATGAATATTAATGAGGTATAATAATGAATATTGTTATATACATGTATCTAATGTATCTCTACAAAAGAAACTTGTCATGTTGTAACGGTCAACACTTTCTGCTGTTTAAGCGTCGTAGGTCATTAATACCATTAATGCCCTTAGGTGACGTCATAGCAGGGCAATAATGGTGTTCATGCCCTGAAATGACATCATAGCAGGGCAATAATGGTGTTATTGCCCTAGGGCAATACAATATACAATTAATGACTTGTGAGGCATTGGATATGATGTGATATCGACCCGAGAATACCAATATTGGTATTCTCGGGTCGATATCACATCATATCCAATGCCTCAAAAGTCATTAACTTTTTCATTATATAATTTTTGACAAAATCTCAAGCAATGAAAAGAAATCAACTGAGAGATATAGCTCTAAATTTAGTAACTAATATAGACCTGCCAGCATGCGCTGGCCAATTAATATGACAATTTGAAGACTTGCCACGTGGGCGCTTTGGGCCAATGAAAAGCGAGATTTTCAGTAGCTTATATAATAAAATTTGGTGTTATTGCCCTGAGACTATGACAAATACCTGTTTACATGTTATAGGCACTTGCATGGGTGGGTGTACAGATTTAGATGTATATTTCATCTAAATTTAATGTGTCACTTTGTCACTTTGCGTGATTTCCAGACATTGTCTGCATGTCGAAATTGCTTCTCTCTCACAAAGCATATAAAATTCTGATCAATTAAAAATCATTCTTGCTCTACAGTATCAGCATACGGACGAAATTGAACAAAGTCAAGAAATTGTGAAAAAGACAGGTTGGTTTTTACCTCTTCATGTTGCTAGAGGGACTTTAGATTTAATTGCATTGATTCCTGGTCCCTCTATTTTCACTTTGCTGCAGGACTCTATATGGTAGCATATTTGATTTGAACCGATCCATCCTGCTTCCCAGTGACTAATGAACCAAAAGTAAAATCTATCTAAACTATGCAATTTAGGTCACAGTAAATTAGGTCACAGTGATCTGCTTTTTATTTGGGTAAAATATAACAACTGTAGACAATGTCCAGACTACATCAATAAAATAGTTCAGGAACATCCAAAAATCTCTGTTCTTCATCTCAAATCCCCTCCAACCAACCCAGTACACAAAGTACACAAGGATGTTTAGTTGCAGAAACAACCCACCTTGCTTTCATTGTTGGGGTCTTTAGTGCCTCTGTGGTATGGTCTATCAAATTGGAAACTGTCTACTTCATTAACATTGTAGAAGTTTCTAATCTCTGTTGGTATCACCTTGTGTTGAAAGTCTGCTCTCTCCTCTGGTAATGCCTTTACACTACCTATCTGAATATCTAATATACATTAAGGAAATGTTTTTTATAATATAACAAATGAGCAAACCCTGCCAGTGTTATCAACTGCAGATCAGAATTAGAATAGTTTACTGGTGAAACATCAAACTGACCACAAACCGCACCAGGGGGGATGGGGCTTGACCGGAGGGGATTTGTTCCCAAGCTCTCACAAGAGAAGAAAATTTAGACACACAATCGTCTGACATTTCAGCAGAGTAGATCAGAGATTCAGGGAGTTCATTCCAATCTCTAATAGTCTGGGGGGAAAAACTATGCAAATAGGCATTTGTACTTGCTGAAGGTATCTGAAATGCCAAGGAGTGTTGATTCCTTCAACGCCTATTTTGGGGATAAGGTAATCCATGGGTATTTTTGCTCTCCCTTTTAGACCTTTGTAAAGCAATATAATTCTATTATCCTTTCATCTTTTCTGCAGGGATTCCCATTTTAGTTTTTTAAGGATGTCAGTCATACTACCTTTTTCATATGTATGTAACGGGATAGTCTCCCTTGTAGAATACGTTGGTGCAACGTATTAGCGGCATATTAGCGGGTAGTAATATGCAAATTAGAAACTCGAAACTTTGTGATTAGAGTAAGTGTTAGTGTTAGGTATATAGCGCAGTAAACCACCCTTGGTGGATGAGCATGCTTTTCCACCGACGGGGTTTCTGTGGCTTGGCTCGGCTGTTCGTTACATTTGGTGGCAGCGGTGGGATGATGACAACTGCCAGAACGGAGTTGCCTTACCCATGTAGTCCCCAGGCCAAGACTCGGGGCGAGTCTTCTCGGAGGGGGAAGTAATGTAACGGGATAGTCTCCCTTGTAGAATACGTTGGTGCAACGTATTAGCGGCATATTAGCGGGTAGTAATATGCAAATTAGAAACTCGAAACTTTGTGATTAGAGTAAGTGTTAGTGTTAGGTATATAGCGCAGTAAACCACCCTTGGTGGATGAGCATGCTTTTCCACCGACGGGGTTTCTGTGGCTTGGCTCGGCTGTTCGTTACATGTATAATTCCTAGTTACAAACCTAGCTGCACGCTTTTGCACATTCTCCAGATCATCTATCAGACCTTCATAATGAGGGTCCCAAACTGAGCTACATATTCAAGAATAGGTCTCACCAGACCTTTATAGGCAGCTTCTCTCACATCTTGGGGGCAGGAAAACAGATTTCGTCTCAAAAGACCAAGGGTCCTATTGGCTTTAGTGCACACATTGCTGATGTGAGTATTCCATTTTAAATCCTTCGTTATTGTTACACCTAGATATTTGATACTTTCAATATTTTCCAACACTGTACCCTCAAGTTTGTAAGAAGCCTGAATTTTACTAGTCCGTTTGTTCGTCAGCTGCATCATGTTGCACTTGACGGGTTGGAATCTCATACCCAATTTCCGGGCCAAACTACCTAAATGGTCAATATCCTTCTGAATGTATCCTCCACATTTTTAATTTCATGATAACAGACACAATCGTCAGCAAAGAGTCCCGATTCAATATCAGAGGTGATATCATTTATATGCAAAGAGAACAACAAGGGACCAAGAACGGTGCCCTGAGGGACACCAGATTCAACAGGAGCCCAGTCAGATTAAATGCCATTAACAACAACTCTTTGTTGTCTGTAGCAAAGGAAAGCATCAATCTATTTAATTGTCTTCCCACCAATTCCATAACTGAACAATTTGCTTTTAAGGAGTTCATGTGGAGGAGTGTCAAAAGCTTTTTCAAAATCTAAGATAAATGGTATCAGCCTGACCTTGATTGTCTAAGACTTTGCCCAATCATCAATCACTGTAGCTAACTGAGTTTCACAGCTATGGGATTTCCTGAATGCATGTTGCCTGTCTGACAAAAGCTTATGTTCATCTAAATGAGACATGATATTTGAAAAGAATGAATCGGAGAAGTTGAAGAAGTCACATTTTGGACAAATCCATGAAGAATTTGAATTTTGTATATTTTCATACTGGGTTTCTGAGACAAGAGAACATTTATTGTGGACCCACATTTCACATTTCTCACATTCAACAGCCTTGTGACTATTTCAGACAGACCCACTGCAAAGACCAGTCTGCCTTGCAGTCTGAACAATACCAAGGTTCATTTTCAGTTTTCAAATCGAAAAGTTCTTTTTTGCTGGGATTTGCACATGTCTCATGAAAGTGCTTTTCGCAGTCATTGCATGTAACAAATTTGTCGGTAGCTTTACAGTATTTTTTGCATAGCCGACATAGGAACCTGGGACCTGAGTTCATTTCAATGTCTCCAGCCAGGATGATTAAGGTGAGCATATTGGTTCCCTTGGAGGGCTTAAAATTCTGTAGACCTTCAGAACTCCTGCGATTACCAAGCTTCCTTGAGTATGCCAAAAACTGTGAAATATTGCCTGAAGTTTTTTCCATACAGTCATGATTCGGGTCCAAGGAACATGTAGCGTTGACCCACTTCCAAAAACAGAAACCTAAAACAAGGAACAAGGCCAACCTATAGAACGTTCTGATGTGAAAACTACAATTTGAATAAGCAACAACAAGTGACAGTCAAAATATCTAGAAGATCTACCAGGTTACTGGGAAAAAGCTCACAATTCACAATACCAGCCGGTTAGTGATCTAGCTGACCAAACACGCAATTGGCTGATACTGATCAATGAGCAGAAAACCTGACAGAAATCCAATAACACTTCAAACGCTCTGCAAGTAAACACCTAGCTGGGTGGTTTCCTTACCTAGTGAGTCACTTACAGGAAAGGCAAGAACTGATAAACTCAAAATCCTGTAAACTATTCTGATTCAAAGACTCTGACAGAGCATAGTCAATTTCTGCATTTTTTTTTTTTTTTTTTTTTTTTTTTTTTTTCGATTACCCCACCCGCACTGTATAGTGAATGGCGGGAAAATTTTCAAAGGGCAAAAGTCCTCAATAAACTTTGATATTGTCAATAAATTGGTGACCAGCAACTCTATTTCACTGGTCTCAATCAACCTAAGCTGAAATCTAAACAATTATAAACACAAGTAAAGAAAGAAAACTTCTCTTTTGTCAGAGATGAATTCTTTGCCGGAACCGGTACAACATGAAGAATCTAGACAAAGTCACCTCATGCTTACCTTTATACAAGACCAAATTAAAGTATGATAGCACATAAAAAAGTTTGATCACATATAATAAGCTCACTTTGGTACTAAATGTTGTTACACTCATCAATGGCAGCTATGTAGTGTCTGATGCAGTAGGGTGTGTTGAAGGTATCGGGATTACATATATTTGAGATATGTTACCCTCTTATATACATGCTTTTATAAAGTTGGGGGAACTGGGGTAAACATTATTTTTTCTCTAAAACATGGATTGTTAAAAACTGCCACACATTGGTAGTTTTTACATGCATCCACAATCAATGTTTTGATAGCAGGGCGGATATGTGAATTGATTGTGCACTTTTTGATAAAAGCATGACACTTGCATGACACTTGGTACATGACTATATCTATAATTATAAGAATTTTTGAGGGTCAGTGCCACGTGAAAATCGCCCTGTGACAACCGCCATCTTGAATTTCAAAATGGCGGCATTTTCCCATTTACAGCCTTTACAGTTAGTTATCAGTTTACAGTGTTGCTTTCTTTAAAAGTATTAAAAGCCCCAAATTCAATAAATGAAAATTATAAGATATCAAATTATGGAAATAGACTCTTAATTTTCAAAGATCGTGGCTATTTTCAAAATGGCTGCCATTAAATTACCTGAAATTAAGTACACACAGTACTGAAAGTGTGATAAAACATGCCATTTTGATCAGAATGAGGGATTTTGCATTGTTGAAATGTTCTCAAGCACATAACATGACAAATGCAAGTTACATTTTAGTTTGTATTAGGCAAATTATCTTTTCATTAATGATGGCATCCAAAATGGCTACCAAAGTAAGAAAGTATTAACATATTCTTTTTTTTTCTTTCATTTTAACGTTTTGTTTTTCAAAGTTCTTATGATTAAAATTATTTAACATGTATTTGTTTAGTGTATCTAAGTTTCAGTCAATCATCATCATCATCATCATCATCATCATCATCATCATCATCATGCCCATTTTTGTCGTCTTTTGCTCTCTACCGTGGATTGTACTTGTCTGACAAGTTATCTTCTTAGATGACTTCTACACTATGAATGATTCTGAGGATCAGCATTGCATCAAGAAAAAATGTCCATGAAAAGTATAAACCCTCATACCCTACTTTTATAAAGCAAAACTGGGGTTTACAGGGGTATACCTATTTTTCTTCTTTTTTTTTTTTTTGTTCCAAAAGAAAGATTGTGGGTACTCATTAGAACCGCCTTGGCGAGGGGGCTTTAATGTGTACCCACAATAAATGTTATGAGCAAACATTTTAAAATTATCAGAACTCTTCCAATGAATTTTTCAAGATTTAATGCTGACAAAATTCTCCGTATATTGTATGGACAAGTTTTAGTAATGGCCCTTTCCAAGCTCCATTGTCATATCAAACAACATTTTATCCTATGGTTTCATTACCAGTCTCTTTTGTGCAACTATGTTTAGCTTGTATAGCAATCTGGTTATTGTTGTGCTCTACATGCTGCATTTAGCATTATACGGGTAATTAAATTCATTTTACCGTTTGTCAGAAGCAGCAGAAAATGTTGGTAAAGAGGGTAAGCAATTGGCGAGACTTGCCAAAAGCTTATTGCAACAGACAGTGATGGCAAATGGGTCATGATCACAACAAGCAGAAAAGATGTCCACTAGATAACAGACTTTTGGAACTACCTCAATAATTTCATTATCAACTTCAAGCTTCTTCACCATTCGTCCATCAATAGGACTTTTTTTCCTAGACATCGGGCCCTAGATATAACCTCTAGCAAAATGATGCAGCGTGCTATTGACAGAGCCTTTGAGAACATCCACTAAGACACCAAACTCCTCAGTATACCCAATACCAACTCTAACCTTGCTTCTCACATCCCAATACATGTACATGGATTGGACAAGGCACTAGCCTCATCATTTCCTAGTTTTCACAGTGTCTACCCGATGAAATCCAATTGGACGCAATCAAATGTTTTCTGCAGGTCAAATGAAGCCATGTAGAGAAGCTTATTAGCAGCCGAGTGATTCTCTAAAAATAAACTCTGCATCTGTAGAGCCTCAACCTGACATCAAATCACAATGCACCTCATCAAGCTCAGATCTTTTCCCTTTATGCTCAAACACCTTCACCACTTGTTCAATCAGCATCAAGCCCTTGTTGCCTCTGTTCAGAATGTGCCCTTTTCCCTTAAACTGGTGGACAATGAAGCTCTACTGTCAGTCACTTGGAATGCAACTGTCTGAGGTGATGTCCACAAGATCAGGCGCTTTGGGTGTTCCAGTTTACCCGAGTGACTTAAGAATTTTAGCGATGGTACCTGAAGGCCCGGCTGCTTTGCCAGATGCTATATTGCAGATGGCCTTTGCGTTCGACTCACTTTGGTTTTCGACATGGGTTTTCTCAGACTGGTCCTCCAGATTCCAAGGAAATTCAACAAGTGGGAATCTTTTTCTGATTGCGCCTTTTCCTGATCTTTGCCTACTTGTACCTTTTCATAATTTTCTGGTTTCTAGTTTAGCAATAGTTGGTCTTCATTATTCCTGACAGGTTTATCTACCAAGATATCCTGATTGCTACATCATATTTACTTGGTAAGACAAAATACATTTACTGATTTAGGATATTAAGTCCTCCCCCATTCTATTCTACTGGATGAACTCTTACCAGTTGTATGCAGTCTGCCTGACACCTGCCTTTCACAGTTTGAAGGACCTGACCTCCTCCCTTACTGCTTCCTCTGCCAGCGTGTTCAACTACCACTTCTGCTTTCTCCATGGTTAAGTTGCTCATTTACTGTGCTTTTCTGTTGCAGCTCAATGTCTTATGTCTCAGGAAGTAAAATACTTCAGGAAGTGGAACTCTGCTCGTTTCTCTTGACCCTTCAGCTCCTGCAGTTTGATGTGTGGCACAAACTCGCACTTGAGCTAGTAGGGATAGAAACTTTGAAGTCTCCAACCATCACCCTATGCAATGGGAAATCCTAACGTAGATATCATTGATGCCAAAAACTCATTGAAAGGTTGCAATTAGTATGGCACTTGCCAGAAAGCAGACATGAGATGACATGTTACTCTAGTAATAAATGTAGGCGGATTCAGATATTGATGCGGATATGTAGAATCACTGACCTTTAGAGGAATATATATATATTTTTGCTAAATTTGTTTCAATGATAACTTGTTTGCTGGATGTATGCACATGTCTTTACAGGATTAAGTAAAATTTTAAATGTGGAATAGCTTGCATCAAGGATTTGAATGTGCTGCAAGACTGGCAGTAGTGTCTATTACAAAAATCACAACTGATGACCATCTATGATTTTGACAGCCATTTTGAATGTCAAATATAATGCCATTGCTTTCATTCAAGGATAGTTAACAGCAAAATACTAGACAATTAATAAGATCTTCAGCAGTTCAAACTGTTCAATCAACATTTTCCTAAAATATGATTTTTTTTTCTGTTTGTCATTTGGCAGCCATCTTGATAACCATACTGATTTAATATGCAACTGAAACAATACAGATAGGTAAGATTTTGGTGAAAGTAGAATGTTTCTATTCATTAGAACAGATTAAGAGGTTTCCATCCAAAATCATAATTTATAGCATCCATATGTAACATACCAATACATACACTGTTCAAGAAGCTAAATATGGCGACCATCTTGAGAATTAGCATCATTCTTGATATTTCTAATCAGCAATTTCTGTAACATTAAACGAAGAAAATATGATTTCGGCAATTATATATTAAATGGCATATTGATAAAGAAGCTGCAAATAGGTGGCCACTTTGCAAAAAATGATAAATTGCGGCCATTACAGGACATCTGTGGCACTAAATCTATTTTTGTTTTGATATTATGTACTTGTAACTTGTATTTGTGGCATGTAATGTGCTTGAAACATTTTATAATAATAATTCTTCTTTTTATTAACTGTGTCATATTTTCGTCTCGCTAACTTGATTTTTAGTAAATCAATGGTGGCCATCTTTGAAAATAGTCGCCATCTTGAAAACTTTTAAGGTTAAAATGCATTAAAATATATCTTGAAATGGATAAGCATTAGAACTTTGGCTTTTGATACTTTTGACAAAAGCAGCAGTGGAAACTGATATCAATCTGTATAATGCTTTTAATGAAAATGCCGCCATCTTGAATTTCAAAATGGCGGCCGTCACAGGCCAAATTTCACGTGGCACTGACCCTAAAAAATTCTCATAATTATAAGTCTACACCTGTGCCAAGTTTCATGCTTTTATCAAAAAGTGCACAATCCACCAAAAAATTGTTACATATCCGCCCTGCTATGAGCAAAAATAAGACCAGAGGACCAATGGTCCTGTAAATGCTCACCTGAGGTCTGAGATATATACCATTTATATGTACCAATAAACTTGTTAGACTAGAATGGTACAATGCATGTATATAACCCTAGGGCAGGGTCAGAATAACTCCTGGAGTCAATGTCTTTTTCAAATCATAAAAATTCAGTCCATTTGCCAATTAACTGCAAGTTTTGTCCTTAACAATTTTCTCCATTCAAATGCATGGGCGATCTAAGTTGACCTTGTCGTGAAATAGGTCAAGGTCATCCCAGTGTCATGAGTTATACAAATTTTGTAGACCTCCATTCCTTAATGCTTCATGCCAAGTTCAAAATCATAGGCCTTCTGGTTCTGAAGAAGAAGATTTTTAAAAAATTTTGCTATTTATAGCCATGGCGGCCATCTTGGTCATGTGACCTTGACCATTTGTATAAACTTTCATTTCCTCTTCCTAAGGATGCTCCACATAAAGTTTGGCTTTGTTTGGCTAAGCAGTTTCTGAGAAAAAGCTGTTTGAATATTATGGTCATCTACATGTATATAGCTCCGGGGCAGGGGCAGACAACCCCTGGGCCTAAAATATTTTCATAAGCATAAATCTTCTGTCCATTTGCTCATTCCTAGCAAGTTTTCTGCCATTACATGACATTTTCCTATTTTTTCCCATTCAAATGCATGGGCGACCTAAATAGGTCAAGGTCATCCCAGGGTCATGATTTATATAAATTTTGTAGAGCTCCATTCCCAGATGCTTCATACCAAGTTTCAAAATCATAGGCCTTCTGGTTCTGAAGAAGAAGATTTTTAAACGTTTTTGCTATTTATAGCCATGGCGACCGTCTTGGTCATGTGACCTTGACCATTGATACAAACTTTCATTCCCTCTTCCTAAGAATGCTCCACACAAAGTTTGGCTTTGATTGGCCTAGTGGTTTCAGAGAAGAAGATGTTTCAATATTATGGTCATATACATGTATATAGCCCCGGGTAGGGGCAGACAACCCCCTGGGCCCAAATTATTTTCTTAAACATAAATCTAAGTTTTCTGCCATTTAATTACATTTTCCTATTTTTTCCCATTCCAATGCATGGAAGACCTAAGTTGACCTTGCCATAAAATAGGCCAAGGTCATCCCAGGGACATGACTTATATAAACTTTGTAGAGCTCCATTCCCAGATGCTTCACACCAAGTTTCAAAATCATAGGCCTTCTGGTTCTGAAGAAGACGATTTTTAAACATTTTTGCTATTTATAGCCATGGTGGCCATCTTGGTCATGTGACCTTGACCATTTACATAAACTTTCATTCCCCCTTCCCAAGGATGCTCCACATGAAGTTTGGCTTTGATTGGCCTAGCGGTTTCAGAGAAGAAGATGTTTGAATATTATGGTCATATACATGTATATAGCCCCAGGGCAGGGGCAGACAACCCCCCAGGGGCTAAAATCTTCCATTAACATTAATCTTCTGTCCATTTGCCTATTCCCAGTAAGTTTTACCCATTAAATAGCATTTTACCATTTTTTCCCATTCAAATGCATTGGCGACCTAAGTTGACCTTGCCGTAAAATAGGTCAAGGTCATCCTAGGGTCATGATTTATATAAACTATGATGGGCCCGCGTCCCCAATGCTACATACCAAGTTTCGTGGAAATTGGCCCACTGGTTCTGGAGAAGAAGATTTCTAAAGGTTTTTGCTATTTATAACCATGGCGGCCATCTTGGTCATGTGACCTGGACCATTTATATAAACTTTCGTTCCCCCTTCCTAAGGATGCTCCACATGAAGTTTGGCTTCAATTGGCCAAGCGGTTTCAGAGGAGAAGATCTTTGAAATTGTGGACGACAGACGATGAGGGACGACGACGGAAAACGCCGGAGCATGGGTATACTATAAGCTCACCTGTGAGCCTTCGGCTCAGGTGAGCTAAAAAAGATCAGAAAATTTCAACAACAAAATGTTCAATTTCACCAGCTGTAATACAACTGTGTGTATTGCCAGGGTTTTTTGTCCTAGAGGATACACTGCTGTTCCCCGTCTTTGATCTCTTCATTCTGTGGGTTATTGTTAGGGATGATCTGGGCCCCCGGGAACTCAGCTGTCAAGTGACTGATAATGGTGGACAACTTCATACACTCATCTCCACGGTAGATAAACTGCTTGTTCTGTAAATATAAAGTGCAGAAGTCTCAGTATTGTTGTGGTTATGCCACTCGCTGTGTCTATCAAGGGTCCTATGTTCGATCCAAGGCTTCTCGAGTCTTTAGAATGAGACTTTAAACAGGCGTCACTTGACAATTTTCCAGAACAAACTGATGACTAAGGACAAACTGCATTGAGGCTTGAAACTATGATGTGCCTAATCTAGGCTTTAGACCTGAATTAGTGACAACTGTGCACACACACATACAGCACATATTGCATTCATTCATAGTCTTGTCACACTCAACTCTCAAGGAGCTACAATTAATTTTCTATCCAAGATGACAAAATACAGTCATGATAACGAATCATTATAGCAATCCTTTGTGTTGTCCTTTAGAACATCAAAAATAGTACTAGAGAGTTCTATCTGTTTCTGGTTTTGGTAGCAAGACTATACCTTACCCTTACGAAAGCTGGGAAGCTTTGCCCATAGTATGCCACCCTGTAATATGAAGGGTCCTGTCTAGGACAGTATGACTCTGGTTGATCAGGATCATTGCCTTGGGCTCCTTCAAGTATTTTGTTGTAGAAAGATGCTTGAAGTTTCTGAAAAATAAGTATGCAAAATATGGTTTGATGACATCAAATATTTATTCACAGGCGGATCCAGGAATTCTGGAAAGGGGGTTCAAATCTATCAAGAGGGTGTTCGTTCATTTTCAACATTTTACCTGATTTTTCATGAAACTGAAATAATTAGGTCCCAGAGGAGGGTTCAAGCTAACCACCAGAACCCCCTCTAAATCCGCCATTGTTATTTGCAAAATATTTTGCCTGCATTGCAGTTCTGATTCTGATTCACGGCAAGTAACTCCGCCTAATCTTTACCTGTCTACACACATATGGGCCACAACGTGAGAAAATGTACCTTCGAAAATTGGTGTATGCACTATGGCAAAATGACATTAGATATTTCAATCATTTGTGTTGGAAATGTTAGGTTATACAATGAGCTCGACAATGGAGAATCATCAACAATGGCAAATCACTCTTAAAGATATTGCAGAATGTCTTGAAACTTTGACAAAATATTATTTATTATATAACTCAGTCATTGACTTTCATCTATGCCTTGAGGTTTGGTAAAAGAATGGAGATGAAATTCCACCCGACAATAAAATCAGGGTTGCTGAAACGCTTTACCCCTTAAGTAAGATGCCTAGTTTATTATTCCACAAAAAGTTACGTTGAGATAAAATGTGTTTCTTTCTTATCATTTGACTGTGACCATTTTTGCATTACTTTACTGTCTAATATCCTTAGTTAAACAGTATGCCTGTTTTTGATAAATGTTTTAACATTGAAGGTAGATATAAGCGTGGAAAGATGTACATGTAAATTCGACAATAGTGAATCATACTTTGTGTTGTGAAAAGAATGTGCACAAATAGAACACCATTAAGTTTCGCATGATGATGGCACCATTTGTGTGCAAAAATACGCTTCTAAAATGGTTTCTTTTGGGCTATAGACAATTTGATTCGCCATTGTTGAGTTTAGTTCGCCACTGTCTAATGTGGGAGGTAAAAATAACAACAGAGTTATCTCCCATTAGGAAATTGACTGAATTAACATATTTATTTTCCAGTAAAGCTGAATATATGCTTGATGTTCCTAGTACCAAACAGAATAACATTCCCAAGGTCGTGTTTAAAATAATGGCATTTGACCACTTAGTGGTTCGTCATTCTCGAGTCCACTGTATTCCCAGTTTTATGACTGGTAATTTTAATCCCAAACTATTGAGGGGTTTTGAAGCTATAGTGATTTAAACTGTCCCAATGGGATTTTACATGTATTTTCACTCTAAACTTATGCCGGTGAGCATATTTTGCCTCAGTGACTCGTTCCCAATGACTTTCATACATTGAAAGAAAACTGCTTACATAACAATATGTCAAAGTTGGTCTTCAGCTTTCTTTCTAGGAGTTTAATATTCTTTACAGAGACGATTTTAAGAGTAAATAAATATACAACATAAGCCACATTTGCAAAAGTGTCTCCAATCCCTTTACTTCTCAAATCTGAAATTTCTACCTTCTAGCCATCTTCTGTAGGTGCACAGGCCAGTATGTGTTGGACCTGGTCGGAACCCAAATTGTTGGTTTTCGCATGCAAAGGCTTATTTCCAATATTTCCCTCATCTACCGAAGATTAGAGAATTTTGATTTTAAATTCTGATAATTTATCATCAGAATTTACCCCCTGTCCCCGAAAGATTTATTTTGTCCTGATGTTACCATAACATCTGTTTCATGATACTTTGTAACAGAATCTTCTGCCAACAAGACCTATATCATGGTATTGTGTTATCAAGTATTCTCATCTCAATCTGATGTCATTCCAGAACTCTGAATCTTAACAATAAACACTGATAATTCCAATAGTGTCATGTCTCCTTAGTTACATCGCTTTATGCACCAGTCAGATGTATCCCCCACCTCCCCCCAGACTTAGCGGGGCTAAAGTGCTAGGTTTTAACCTCTGCTGAGTCCCGGCAGTGCTGGGGATGAGCCGGGGTTTTAATTTCCCGCCAATACATAGTGACATTATTTCAAAATAGACATGAACTGTATTTTGAACATTTGATTACTTTTATGGTCCTTATTCATTTTGGAAATGTACCTGTACTTTTACATGCATAAATTCAAGTCCCGCTCTCATATTTCAATTTCAACAGAACTCCCAACTGTTGTTCCACATTCTTGTCAGCCTCCAGGAGCAGGGATTATACCACAAAAACTGGCCCTGCAGTGCCGTGCTTTTAGCGGGACTTTAAAAATTTTAAAAGCCCTGCTATTCCCCGGCCCTAGGGGAGCCGGGGATACAAATGACAGGTGCATTAGAAATGCACAACCATTAACTATCTTATTGCATAGAAAAACCTAACATAAAAGTGATTTTGAGATGTGTGTGTGGATACACACAGAAGTGCCTTTAAAACAGCAGTCAAACATTAGCGTATAACCCAAACGCGCGCCGGGCGTATGAAAAATCTCAACACTCTGAAGATTTTGGATGTATAAAAATTAATTTGTACCTTTAACTCGCTTTAGCAGTCACACATTAGCGAGTGACTGAGGCGTGTGCTGAACGTATAAATAATCTCAAAGTTTTAGAATACGTTTGTGTTACGTCCCAGACACGCTAAGCACGCACTACAGACGCGCAGCAAACGCTCAACGCACGTCTCACACACGCTTAGGGCACGCTACTGAAGCAATATCTCATAAAATCGAAACGCGCATTTAGCTTACACTGACATGCCTTAAACGTGTGCCAAAAGCATTTGAAGCGTATTCAACGCGCATGTAGCACATGTGGAACTTATTCGAAACGTATGAGTCACACGTCCAGGACACGCCAAGCTTCTAGAAAATTTTTAAGCATGTTTGAAATTTATTTAATCCCAAATGTGCAAGAAATATGCGACGATTTTCAGCGACGTACAGCGACGCACTCCGGACGTAGACCAAGCGTACCCAACGTGCTCGTAACTCGCTTTGAACGTGTCTCTGACGTGCGTCTGGCTTATGTGGAATTTTGCAATTTTTTCAACACGTCCGGCGCGCGTTTCACTTATACGCTACTGTGTAACTGCTGTTTAAGGTACTGAGAATTATGTCTGCATGTTCGAAATGGATGAGATCGATCTGTAGCAACTTTGTAAGGTGGTAGGGTGAAATAAGTTTACCAAGATATCTCCCAGCTTCTTGTATTCATAGTTCCTCTCATAGAAGTCAGCCAACTCTTTACATAAAGGGATTCCATACTCCCATACCTGAACAAAATACAGATAAACAATGAGTTTCATCATGATAATAAGTACACCCCCAAGGATCATATGATTTTTTTCTCTACAAAGAAGAAATAATTCAGATTCTAAATATTGCCATAAATGCAAGTATTTTTGTCTATTCACATGTAGTATACATTCTACCTTTTCAATTTCCCCTGTACTTAAGAACAAGCAGTATTAGCTAGCCAATGGTAACATTTCTATGGGATCTGTTATGGTGGTCTTAGGCACAAACCCACAACCTACAGCTCATGAATTGGGAAAAGAGATAGAAGTTATAATTTGTCTTTACCTTTCCTTTATCAAAGCAGTTTATAATCTCCTGATACAGCATATCCTTCCTTGAGGACTCTTTCTGTGAGTGGTACCGGAGTTCGGCTGGAACGGTCTGATCACTCCACTTCAACAATTTGGCATACAGTTGAAGTGTAAGCCCTGCCTCCGTGTAGTTATTGGCAACCTTGTGAAGGTCATACAGCTTGTTGACATAGCGAATGTACATTTCTTCTCGGTTGATCTCATCTCTGTAGAAATTCTGAAGACAAAAATAGATATTGTAGTGTCTCATTTCAAATTACCCCTTCAATGTCCCATATTTCTTGATAAAACAAAATATAAAATTGTATTGGAAAAATAAGCCTAGTCGTAATTTGTAATTTTGATTTAAAGCAACACAACAGTTTCTCAGAAATATAAGGGGTTGTTTTAAATTATATATCTAAATAATGTGATGGTTTCTCAGAAATGTATGAAGATATATTGATGGGAGAAAATGCCATGTACAAAAGTAACCATACTGAGTAAATTGTACCTGTATAAAATACAAGTAGCCCAAGGGCAGTGATTGCTCACCTGAGAGTCAAAACCAGAGGAACAATTGGGCCAATTTTTTTTCAGAATAATCCAGAATAATCAATATTAAGCGAATTAGTGTAGAGTATATGGCATAGCTACCAGAACGGAGTTGCCTTTCTCCAGTGATGGAAATTAGCACTAGCCCGATAGCCCGACACTATCCAAAGGGTTGTCTGGCTAGTAGTTTTTCTCAGTTAAACCCATTACCTATATAGGACGGGCTAGTTGAAAATTTTGGCAAATGATTAAAGATATAAGGGTTCGGGCTAGCGAGGAAAAATCCTAATTTCGACCACTGTTACTCATGTGTTCCCAGGCCTCGGGACAAGTCTTCTCGGAGGGGGAAGTAATGTGACGGGACAGCCTCCCTTGTAATCCATCCTTGGTGGGTGAGCATGATTTTCCACTGATGGGGTTTGCTGCGGCTAGGTTCGGCTGCACGTTACAATATACATGCATATTGCCCCAGGGTGGGGGCAGATGAGCCCCTGGGGTCCAATTATTTTTTCAGACTCATTAATATTCACTCCTACTGTCCATTTCTTGCAAGATTTTCACTTCAAATGACATTTTAACAGTTTTCCACATTCAAATGCATTGGCCACCGATGTTGACCTTGTAGTAAAATAGATCTAGGTCATCACAGGGTCATGATTTATATATACATTGTAGTACTTTAGCCATCGGTACTTCACTCGAAGTTTTGTTGAAATTGGTCCACCAGTTCCCGAGAAGAAGATTTTTGAAGGGTTTTTATCATATATGGGCATGGTGGCCATCTTGGTCATGTGACCTGAATTATTTATACATACATTGGTTTCCCCTTTGTATAGATGCTTCATATAAAATTTGGCTTTCATCGGCCAAGCGGTTTCAGAGAAGAAGATCTTTGAAAATGTGAATGCACTCGGACACCGGCTCGAATACCATCCTATAAGCTCCCCATGAGCCTTCGGCTTAGGTGAGCTAATAACATTGCGGTCATAGATAATGTAAATCAACATCAGTAATGTAAAGTGAAAAGATTAACATACAAGGATATTAAATGTGCAGTGCATCCGCTTGTCTCTGTTCTCATCTCCATCAATCACCTGTCTGTAACAACACAATACAATACACCTATTGAGAAAATACCAGAATATACAAAGTTATGGTCAACATTGTCTGACTCTGCTTTACGAGGGGCGTTCGGAAAGTTCGAATAATTGTTTGATCATTCAACTAATATTCATAGTAAAACAAACAGAAACATACCTAATTTAACTTCATCATGTCCCCTATAAATGCTGTGAAAACGAAGATGATGCACAAAGACATAATAAAAATATGTAAATTACAAAAGGGTGAGGTATGGGTACCCGGAGCACGCCAAAGTCAAAATGACGTTTCGAAAACGTCAGACTTTATTTTAGATCACACTTTCTCAGCATAAACACCATGAATATCTACGCTTTTAATGTGTTTGTCCATTCTTTTATTATAAGTTTTAGTAACCAGTATCAGTTTGCGGTGATACATCTCCCTGAGTCTAATTTGCTAATATTCTCCACTGAATCATCAAATGTTTCGCAATTCTTAACGGAACACAATTCCAATGCTGATTGGTAACTTCTAAAATCGCCATCATTTGCTTTTGTTCTACTCTTAAAACATGCGAATCATTTGTACATAAATGCTGAAGTATATTATTCATAGTTTTCCCGTTTATTTTACAGTCTTAAGTGTTTCTGTGTGTGTTTTATGAAGAAAATACTGAAGTTCATAATCTTTTGCAACGTAACGACACAGTTTGACGTCATGTTTTCCCCATGCAATCCTCGTAATAAAGGACTATAACTTCTTTGTGGAACATTCCATTGATTTTAAATTTTCAGGAAGCAATGTCATGTTGCTGAAATATTATATGATGATTCCATGCTTTTCTGGCTACGAGCAAACAGTCAGAAATTATGTTTATTTCCTTAAGACTTCATTTAAAAAATCATTTATTAAGGGTATAAAACAGAACAAACAAACAACAACGGTAAATTTAACTGTTTGTTTAATGAGATCGACGCGTTTCGGTCTTTCAAAGACCTTCTTCAGGATGGTTTGCCATACAGATTTCATTCCCTGAAGTAAAGATTAGCGGTTGTCTTTGATCACGTGATCGTATTGTTCTAAAAATAGTATTGACGTTACTTAGCAACTTAAGAAATGAGGTACATGTAATAAAACTTGGTCGACAAGTAGTGAAATGAGTGTCCTTGTTAAGAATTAGACAATGTCAAATGATCGTATATAGTTCCTATTTAGACGTCAGTTAGTTATTATCTGCATAGAGCAAATTTCAGAAAAAAAATGTTGAAGTTTTATGGCTTAATGATTAAGTGAATAGCGTGATATGTTAACAGAAATGTCTATCAAATCTTGTGACGTATATTGGTCATAAAACGGGAGATTTACTCCTCAGGCTTTCTCGACCATATCATAATGTCATCATCTAGGTATCTGAGAATTAAAAAAGTTTTTACATCCGATTCTTTCGTATGTTCAGTAGCTATACTGTTCCTCTGACTGTTTTGATTCATCTGTAAGTTAGACTCCAATACTGTAATAGTGTACAGTTTATATCCATGAGGTAGTCGTTGGTTGTTATCAAGTTGACGAATTTTATGGCCGTGGGTATCTTCTTGGAGTGTCTCAGTCGGTTTCTTGCTACCTGATCCGGTCGTTGCTGTTAGATCCCGTCTGTTAGTACATCGGTAGATCGTCGAGCCTCGTAGCGGTAGTGTCGTCAGGGCGACGACGGAGGCGTCGGTGGATGCTATCGTAGCGTTGAACGGTATATTTTCACCATGCGAACTCATTTTTAACGTCAATGCCGTATTTGAACTTTTCAAAAGTTGCAGTATGGCTGTTGCGGCGGATCCCTCTGTAGGAATTCTGGGCGGAACGCTGGTAGCTTTAATGCCCGTCCACACACCACCACGTTTGACGGTTTTTGCGACCGCTGCTGTTGGATCCCGAGGATACAAGCTCTGCCCTCGATTAAATCATTTATTAAGGGTATAAAACAGAACAAACAAACAACAACGGTAAATTTAACTGTTTGTTTAATGAGATCGACGCGTTTCGGTCTTTCAAAGACCTTCTTCAGGATGGTTTGCCATACAGATTTCATTCCCTGAAGTAAAGATTAGCGGTTGTCTTTGATCACGTGATCGTATTGTTCTAAAAATAGTATTGACGTTACTTAGCAACTTAAGAAATGAGGTACATGTAATAAAACTTGGTCGACAAGTAGTGAAATGAGTGTCCTTGTTAAGAATTAGACAATGTCAAATGATCGTATATAGTTCCTATTTAGACGTCAGTTTTAAATTTTCATTTAAAAAAGTGACATTTTTCGGACTGCTCCGGGTACCGATGATGACGTTGCCACGGCAACCTGTATTTTCGGTTTCTATCGTCACTTTTCTTTCTTTTGTCTATCAACGATTTAGAATAAGTGGAAGTTTACGCACACCAACTTTCCAGTACAGTGGATGAAAATTATGAAAGATATAACACAATTACACGAACTTTCCGAACAACCTACGTACATTGTTTCTGTTTAACATTGGTTATATTGGGTGGCATTCCATCCTTAAGCACATGCAACCTGTATTGCATGGTGATTAAGATTTGTGCACTGACATGCCATATTCTTGTGATACTTTGTAGTGAATTTTAAGCAGGAAAAGTGCTCACAATACAGCAGAAAACATGTGTGGTTGAAATTTTTAAATGCACTATTTTCGTGGGTTTCAACGGACTGATATATTTTACGGGTGTCACATCATATAGCAAAACTGTGGTGCACATTGGGGTATAATGTAAAATCTTCAATTAACACCAGGAGTGGGCCTTTATTAGAATCATTTCCTATCAAGGAGAAGGGAGTGCACATTTATAAGAAGCCATAGTATTTGCAAATAAAGCCTGAAGACATTAAGTTTATTTTCAATGGTTGTCAACTTGTTTCCTAACAAATACTAGAGATCCAAGAAAGGTTGAAAAAAGCAACAATTTTAGGGAAAAAAATTAGGGATGGATGTTTATTCGAACATTTTCTTATTCTTTTAGCTTCCAAACACAAATTTTGGGTGCTCGCTAGAGCGGCCTGAAAAAAGCATTCCAGTCTACCACCATGATTTTGCTTCATATGAAAAGAAAATCTTGACCTATGGAAACAGTTGACATACATGAATAGATATTATCAAAAGTATATCAACAAATCGAAAAGCATAAGAATGTTGGCCCAGAAAGTCCACATTATGAAGTATATACAGTCTCAAACTAGAATTGTCAGAGGATCTGACTATAGCCCCGCTTCTGAGCTTTTTTCCAGTGTGAGAAAAACAATGACAGGTAACAATCCCAAGCTAGATCTTGTTAATGTTGATGCACGTAAAAAAAGATTGGTAAGATTCTGTCAATTCATTCTCAAGATATTGAGCGGAAACGAAATTCTGACGTCAATCAAGGGCCGTAACTCCTTCAAAATTTATCGAAAAACAACGGGCAACAATCCTAAGCTAGACATTGTCAATGTTGATGTGCATACAAAATTTGGTCTGATTCTGTCAATTCGTTCACAAGATATTGAGTGGAAACAAAATTCTGACGTCAATCAAGGGCCGTAACTCCGTCAAAATTTTGCGAAAAATGACAGGCAACAATCCAAAGCTAGATCTTGTTGATGTTGATGTGCATACAAAATTTGGTCAGATTCTGTCCAGCCATTCTCAAGATATTGAGCGGAAACGAAGTTCTGATGTCAATCAAGGGCCGTAACTCT
Source organism: Rugalucina vietnamica (assembly GCA_964017185.1). Taxonomy (NCBI): domain Eukaryota; kingdom Metazoa; phylum Mollusca; class Bivalvia; order Lucinida; family Lucinidae; genus Rugalucina; species Rugalucina vietnamica. Next base: position 22,723,251 of record OZ024875.1, on the reverse strand, counting down.
GTCAAAATTTTGCGAAAAATGACAGGCAACAATCCCAAGCTAGATCTTGTCAATATTGATTTGCATACAAAATTTGGTCAGATTCTGTCCATTCGTTCTCAAGATATTGAGCGGAAACGAAATTCTGACGTTAATCAAGGGCCATAACTCCGTCAAAATTTTGCGAAAAATGACGGGCAACAATCCTAAGCTAGACATTGTCAATGTTGATGTGCATACAAAATTTGGTCTGATTCTGTCAATTCGTTCACAAGATATTGAGTGGAAACAAAATTCTGACGTCAATCAAGGGCCGTAACTCTGTCAAAATTTTGCGAAAAATGACAGGCAACAATCCCAAGCTAGATCTTGTCAATATTGATTTGCATACAAAATTTGGTCAGATTCTGTCCATTCGTTCTCAAGATATTGAGCGGAAACGAAATTCTGACGTTAATCAAGGGCCATAACTCCGTCAAAATTTTGCGAAAAATGACGGGCAGCAATCCCAAGCTAGATCTTGTCAACGTTGATGTGCATATAAAATTTGGTCAGATTCTGTCCAGCCATTATTCTGACGTTAATCAAGGGCCATAACTTCGTCAAAATTTGCGAAAAATGACGGGCAGCAATCCCAAGCTAGATCTTGTCAACGTTGATGTGCATATAAAATTTGGTCAGATTCTGTCCAGCCATTCTCAAGATATTGAGCGGAAACGAAATTCTGACGTAAATCAAGGGCCGTAACTCCATCACAATTTTGCAAAAAATGACGGGTTACAATCCCAAGCTAGGTCTTGTCAATGTTAATGTGTATGCAAAATTTGGTCAGATTCTGTCAAGCCATTCTCAAGATAATGAACGGAAACAAAAATGTCGGAAGGACGGAATAACAGAATAACGGAAGGACAGAACTACGGAAGGACAGGGTGAATCCAGTATAGCCCCCACTTTTTCAAAGCGGGGCTATAATTATCTAAATTTCAGAGACTATCCATATGTTAAGTGAAGAATTCAAATATAACTTCACTTTGAGATTATCATATTATATGTGACTAGTGAGATAATGAGAGGGTACCTCAGTGTAATCTCAGCATTCTGAGTAACCATACTGCGACAGAATGGTCTCATCAACCTCAGCATGGCCCAGATTTAGGCCTTCTGAGTAACCATACTGCGACAGAATGGTCTCATCAACCTCAGCATGGTCCAGAAGGCCTTCAGAGTAAATGTACTGCGACAGAATGGTCTCATTAACCTCAGCATGGTCCAGAAGGCCTTCAGAGTAAACATACTGCGACAGAATGGTCTCATCAACCTCAGCATTGTCCAGAAGGCCTAATCAGAGTAACCATACTGTGACAGAATGGTCTCATCAACCTCAGCATGGTCCAGAAGGCCTTCTGAGTAACTATACTGCGACAGAATGGTCTCATCAACCTCAGCATGGTCCAGAAGGCCTTCTGAGTAACCATACTGCAACAGAATAGTGTCATCAACCTAAGCATGGTCCAGAAGGCCTTCTGAGTAACCATACTGCAACAGAATGGTCTCATCAACCTCAGCATGGTCCAGAAGGCCTTCTGAGTAACTATACTGCGACAGAATGGTCTCATCAACCTCAGCATGGTCCAGAAGGCCATCTGAGTAACCATACTGCAACAGAATGGTGTCATCAACCTCAGCATGGTCCAGAAGGCCTTCTGAGTAACTATACTGCAACAGAATGGTCTCATCAACCTCAGCATGGTCCAGAAGGCCATCTGAGTAACCATACTGCGACAGAATGGTGTCATCAACTTCAGCATGGTCCAGAAGGCCTTCTGAGTAACCATACTGCAACAGAATGGTCTCATCAACCTCAGCATGGCCCAGAAGGCCTTCTGAGTAACCATACTGCAACAGAATGGTCTCATCAACCTCAGCATGGTCCAGAAGGCCTTCTGAGTAACCATAATGCGACAGAATGGTCTCATCAACCTCAGCATGGCCCAGACGGCCTTCTGAGTAACCATGGTCTCATCAACCTCCGCATGGTCAAGAAAAAGTACAAGTAGGCAAAGATCAGGAAAAGGCGCAATCAGAAAAAGACTCCCACTCCAAAAACCAAGGTGGGAAAAAACCAAACTAACAATCAGATAGTTACTTATACCATGAAAACATTTCGTAAGCCGAATGAGCAGCTATTTTCCCAATTGGTGGCCACTCAGTTACCTTAACTTAACTAAAAACATGCAAACATACATAAGGCGCCAACAGCACAAAAATATTTTAAACACCAAGACATAAAACAAAAAGAACCACCACAGAAGTATCGACTTGGAACGATCAGTAACACAGTTACTGGCCGGTTTAAATCGATTTTACACGGCCGTAACCTCACCCTCAGCTTCTGCAGTATAACATATAGGAAAATACAAACTGATTGCAAGCAATCCCTGAGGATTGGAAAAAGAAGAGCATTAAATGGAAGCATTAAAGGCCTTCAGAGTAACAATACTGCGACAGAATGGTCTCATCAGCCTCAGCATGGTCCAGAAGGCCTTCTGAGTAAGCATACTGCGACAGAATGGTCTCATCAACCTCAGCATGGTCCAGAAGGCCTTCTGTCTGACAGAGTAACCATACTGCGACAAAATGGTCTCATCAACCTCAGCATGGTCCAGAAGGCCTTCTGAGTAACTATACTGCGACAGAATCGTCTCATCAACCTCAGCATGGTCCAGAAGGCCATCTGAGTAACCATACTGCGACAGAATGGTGTCATCAACAGCATGGTCCATAAGGCCTTCTGAGTAACCATACTGCGACAGAATGGTCTCATCAACCTCAGCATGGCCCAGAAGGCCTTCTGAGTAACCATACTGCAACAGAATGGTCTCATCAACCTCAGCATGGTCCAAGAGGCCTTCTGAGTAACCATACTGCGACAGAATGGTCTCATCAACCTCAGCATGGCCCAGAAGGCCTTCTGTGTAACCATACTGCAACAGAATGGTCTAATCAACCTCAGCATGGTCCAGAAGGCCTTCTGAGTAACCATGGTCTCATCAACCTCAGCATGGTCCAGAAGGCCTTCTGAGTAACCATAGAGAACAATCAAAAGAGATGATATCAATAAGAGACAATAAGTAAAAAAACTTGCCACAGATCATTCTGATCTGATACATAGCATGTTGTTCTCAGATCTGTGTATGCTGTTTTAAGTTGGGTTGAATGGTGTGCTATAGTATTCAATGGTATTAATTTTATGGTATTTCATCCAGATTTACCATTCTTGAGCTACCCTATGATCTAGTCTGACTTTTACCTGACCTATGGTTAAAACTGGTCTCCATGATTTCAAGGTTCAGGTACAGAAGGAAACTATTTCTGGACTTATGACATTGATTAAGGGGCTTCAAAAGAACATTTTAACAAAATGGTGAATTCTGTGAGAGATTAAAAATACTGAGGTTTGTTATTCATCAAAAACTGTGGAAGTAGTCAATACTGGGATTTGTAAGCATAAGCAGTAGTAGACCACATGCATACAATGTAGGTGTCAATTTTTAACTAGAAGTGTGTGTTTGTAAAACAATATGCCCCCAACTATATGATTGCCTATAACCTGTCATAGTTATTAACCATGGCTGATTTCACTGACAAGTGGCGAAATCTAAATCAAATTTCAAAATTCTGTAATTCCTTTAAATTTCAACAAAAAATTCTAAACAGTTAATAAGGTTATCTGCTCCTCAGCCCCAATCAGCTTACCGCATATCTTGGATTAATATGTTTTGACAAATATGATGGCTCTAGCTAAAACATGTTTTGAAATACCTTGCACACAATATTTTCACATTTGTTTTTTTTTTTTTTTTTTTTTCTTTTCTTCAAAGAGACATAATCCAGAAAAGGGACATAACTGGGACACAAAAAAACATATGGGTCAACTATTTTCTCATGAGGAATATGACTGTATAAGAAGAGGAATATGTACCAGAGGACCATTGGTCCTGAGAACGCTCACCTGAAGCCTGATCCTGCAGTATTAAGTCACCATGAAATGACCTTGATCTTGAATACTCACACACCTTTATTGAATTCATAAGTTGTCTGCATCTGCAAAGTTTCAGGTCTCAGGCTGCAATAGTTTCCGAACCCAGTGATTTATGAGAAAACCACAATTTTAATTTTGATATTTAAATGACTTTGGGTCAAGGTCAAGAAATGACCTTGGCCTTCATTAATTACTTACCTTCATTGACTCCATTGGTTGTCTGCATCTAGCAACTTCCAGGTCTCAGACTGCAACAGTTTCCAAAATATCCATTGTTTCCGCCTTTTCCCATGTAAAAGCCTATGTTTCCAAAATTGACCTTGCCGTAAAATAGGTCAAGGTCATCCTATGGTCATCATTTGATCAAACTAGGATGGGCTGGAGTCCCAAATGCTACATACCAAGTTTCGCGAAAATTGGCCTGCCGGTTCTGGAGAAGAAAATTTTTGAGTGGTTTTTACCATATATGGGCGTGGCGGCCATCTTGGTAATGTGACCTGGATTTCGCGATCAAACTTACGTCTCCCCTACCCATGGATGCTCCACATAAAATTTCACTTTGATTGGCCCAGCAGTTTCAGAGAAGAAGATCTTTGAAAAGTGTGTATGGACGACAGACTGGCCAAGGTCAAGAGATGACCTTGACCTACATTAATCACATACCTTCATCTACTCCATTAGTTGTTTGCATCTACCACTTTTCAGGCATCAGGCTGCAATAGTTTTCAAAAAATCCACAGTTTTCACTTTTTCCCATGTAAAAGCCTATGTTTCCAAATTTGACCTTGCCGTAAATTAGGTCAAGGTCATCCAAGGGTCATCATTTTATCAAACTACGATGGGCTGAAGTCCCCAATGCTACATACCAAGTTTCGTGGAAATCGGCCAACCGGTTCTGGAGAAGAAGATTTTTGAGTGTTTTTTACCATATATGTGCGTGGAAGCCATCTTGGTCATGTGACCTGGATTTCGCGATTATACTTTTGTTTCCCCTACCCATGGATGCTCCACATAAAATTTCACTTTGATTGGCCCAGCAGTTTCAGAGAAGAAGATCTTTGAAAAGTGTGTATGGACGACAGACTGGCCAAAGTCAAGAGATGACCTTGACCTACATTAATCACATACCTTCATCTACTCCATTAGTTGTTTGCATCTACCACTTTTCAGGCATCAGGCTGCAATAGTTTTCAAAAAATCCATAGTTTTCACTTTTTCCCATGTTAAAGCCTATGTTTCCAAAATTGACCTTGCCGTAAATTAGGTCAAGGTCATCCTAGGGTCATCATTTTATCAAATTATGATGGGCTGGAGTCCCAAATGCTACATACCAAGTTTCATGAAAATTGGCCTGCCAGTTCTGGAGAAGAAGATTTTTGAGTGGTTTTTACCATATATGTGCGTGGCAGCCATCTTGGTCATGTGACCTGGATTTCGCAATCAAACTTTCGTCTCCCCTACCCATGGATGCTCCACATAAAATTTCACTTTGATTGGCCCAGCAGTTTCAGAGAAGAAGATCTTTGAAAAGTGTGAATGGACGACAGCCTGGCCAAGGTCAAGAGATGACCTTGACCTAAATTAATCACCTACCTTCATCTACTCCATTAGTTGTTTGCATCTACCACTTTTCAGGCCTCAGGCTGCAATAGTTTTCAAAAAATCCATAGTTTTCACTTTTTCCCATGTAAAAGCCTATGTTTCCAAATTTGACCTTGCCGTAAAATAGGTCAAGGTCATCCAAGGGTCATCATTTTATCAAACTATGATGGGCTGAAGTCCCCGATGCTACATACCAAGTTTCGTGGAAATCGGCCCACCGGTTCTGGAGAAGAAGATTTTTGAAGTGTTTTTACCATATATGGGCGTGGCGGCCATCTTGGTCATGTGACCTGGATTTCGCGATCAAACTTGAAATGCCACTATCCAAGGAGGCTCCACATAAAATTTCAACTAGTTCGGCCAAGCGGTTTCAGAGAAGAAGATCTTTGAAATTGTGGACGCCGACGGACGGACAGACGGACGACGGACGACGGACGGACGGACGACGGATCATGGCCATCCTATAAGCTCACCTTGTGAGCCTTCGGCTCAGGTGAGCTAATAAGAATTTACATAACCCTAGCTACGTATCACTGTTCATTTTTTTAAATTTCACTGAAAATTGGTAAAATCTATCAAATTTTCTAAATTCCATAATTCCGTCATAAATTGACAAAAATTTGTCAAAAGTTAATCAGGTGATCTCCTCAGCCCAAATCTGTATACTGTAGGCTGTAGCTCATAGGCTTTTTGAGATATTTTGCACACAAGATTTTCCGCAAAAAGATTCAAATGGACATAATTCAGAAAAGGGCATAACTCGGACATGAAAAAAATATGAGTCAACTTTTTTCAAAAGGGATATGTATATGAATTTTCCAAACCCTAGCTTTCACCATTCAAAAGTTTCAAATTTCATACATGAATACACACACACACACACACACACACACACACACACAGGCCCAAAGCAGTATGCCTTTCCAACTGAAGGGGGCAAAAAAAATCATGATGCAGATGTCCAAGTCTTTATTGTAGTGGTGTATATAATACCAAAAACTGAAGTAGGAGTTGATTGGTGTATCGAGAAAAATTATCCAAGTTATCATAGCTGTCAATTCCATCATTAAACTTTAACGCTCACTACACTGAACCGTCCCTGCCGCATAGATTTCCAAAACACAAGAAAGTATAGGGTTCAGCATACTGTGAGTCATCCAGGCAAGGTGGTGCATTACTGTTAGGGCAGTGACGGCTCTGCTGGACCATAAGTAAAAACAAACCATACATTTGGGTCAAAGAACCATATAATTGAAATGTTTGAATTGATGCAATTTTAAAGGCATTCATGCAAACACATTTTGAGAAGAAACATGTAAATGAAAACATTTCAAAATACCCCCTTGTGGTGGTAATGTCGGTCTATCAATTTTTATAGTTTATAATATAGTATCCATAGCTTTTGCGTGGCATTGTCACTATTATAATAGGGGACAGTGTATAGTCTCTGGTTGTAATCCATACTGTTACCCCTCACTGAGTCCAAGCAGATCTATACCACAATTTAGCACTAGAATCAAGTGTCCATGTGTAAGAATTAAGAGTTTAGCACATAAAATGTCACTCTTCACAGCACATATTGTAGTCTTTATATAGCACTGTCAAAATGCATTGAGACCCTCACTTTCTAACAAGCACTATGATTTATGTTGTGTCCATAGATACTACATGTAATTAACCACTATTTAGAGATGCCACTTATCTTGTCTCACAATTGTCACTATTACCATTACCATCTTCGCACTGTCCTGTCAATACACAATTATTTAAAGACTCCACTTTGTTTAAAAAACAACATGAATTATGCAGTGCCTATTGGTATATATATATAAATATATCATCACTATTTAGAAATGTCATGTTGCCACATGTACCAGGTAATATGCATATTGTAACTATATTATTGATAAACCATCTTAGCAATAACACACTAAAGGATAGTGTGTACATAAAATGCAAAAATGACGCATATAAGATTTCCAATGTTGAAAGCTTGAATGACTAGAACATGTCACATTGTTGAAAGACCGCTTAATAAATATGACTAGAAAGCCTGTCACATTTAAACAACAAAAATATGGTTCTGATCTACTCTACTTAAGCTAATCTACTATTTACAAGGTGTGGGTGGGAGGGAGAAAATATGTCTAAAATTAAAGATGGCTGCTTATTGATGCTTTGCTTTTTTGAAACTGACGCCACGCTCAATTTGAAATTTCCGTTACACAACAGGCTTTGAAATGATTGGCTACGAGCGGGCGTGTAAAGCTTGTGATTGGCCAGCTTAGTCACGTGATTAAGTTACATAAAAATTACATAAGTAAATAAGTACTTTTGATTGGCTGTTGAAAGTTCCCGTAAAGTCTCGTGCCTAGCGAGATCTCGCTGGCGCGAAAATAAATGTAAAATACAAATAAACCAAAATTTAAAATAATCAGAATAAACCAACAGTTTAAGAACGTCCACTTGCTCCCACCGTAAAGCAACCATAAAAATCAATAATGAAACTTGTGCGTTTATATCCCTGTTTAGTGTTACCAGCAAAAGTCTCGTGTGATGCGTGGCCGAACGAGATATAAACAATATGGCGGCTGACAACGCAAAAATGAAAGTACAAACATGAATTTTCCATTATTTCTTGAGAAAAGCAAGCCAGCGTTACGCTTAACGTTTAACATCAGATTAATAATATTAATCTAGTAATTAAACTTTAACGCTCACTACACTGAACCGTCCCTGCCGCATAGATTTCCAAAACACAAGAAAGTATAGGGTTCAGCATACTGTGAGTCATCCAGGCAAGGTGGTGCATTACTGTTAGGGCAGTGACGGCTCTGCTGGACCATAAGTAAAAACAAACCATACATTTGGGTCAAAGAACCATATAATTGAAATGTTTGAATTGATGCAATTTTAAAGGCATTCATGCAAACACATTTTGAGAAGAAACATGTAAATGAAAACATTTCAAAATACCCCAAAGACCCAAATGTAGTAGAATGTAGATACTAGGATTAAGTGTGCAATGATTATAATATGACAAAACAAAAAACTTACAGTACATCTATATACATGAATGAGTTACATTATACCAATAACCTAATGAAAATGGGTAATACAGAGACAAGGGTAAGTCAGCCTATCCCCATCATACATCCGTGACTTTGTCAGTGCTTTCTGGTCCAAGAAAGCTCAAAGTGTGTGTGCCTAAAGTTGAAGCGACCTTTTGTCTCAGGGAGAACGACGGCTGGAGGTAACGTTCATACGCATTACTGTTCCAGTCTCCCTGGAGCTTTATTAATTCTACTGGTAAACCACACTGGAGTCCAAACTGGGCGCCTCCGCGACGAAAACTATGGCCACTGAATTGGTCAGCTGGGAACCCAAGGTCTGCAAGGTGACCCCGCAATGTGGAAACAAATTTACCCTGAGTTAAAGCTACAAGTACCCCTCTCTCGGAGTAACGGAAAAGGGGAGTTGGTCCTGTTGGTGAAGGAGAGGTCAGGCAGAGACCTAACAGTGCAAAGGAGGGGCAAAACAGTGAATTATTTAATCTAGGTAGGGGAATCCTTAAAATGCGTTCCCGAAACTGAATAACCTTAGACCAACGTACAGTCAGGACTGCACCTTCTGTTCTAAATTCAACGTCAGAAGTACAGAGATGACGGCTGGGGTCGAATGACCCTATGCTTTGAATAAGCAAATTAGACTTACGAAAGAAGGAATAAAATGCGACAATGCATGCAGTCCAAAATACTCTATCAAAGGAGCTGGACATATCTAGTTTCCCTGCCAGTAATTTCAAAATTTCTAAGGTAATTGGGAGCTTTTGGGTTGATTTGTTACCCTTGACGCGTTTGACCCCTTTTAAGATTGAAGTGACATACCAGTTGTTCTCCAGTGGATTTGTATGGCCTGAGTTAAGGTGCATGAGACGCACAGCATTTAAATATTGTCTAATTGAACTGAAACTTAGTCGCCGAGATAAGAAGGCAATGTATCTTCCCAAGTTTTCTTGCGATAATGGGACTGGGGGAGTATTAATCTTTTGGCAGAATTGAAGAAAGGCGTGTCTTTGCGTAACATAAGTCCTAGCAGTGGATGGAGCAAAGGTGTGACCCCTGTAGAACAACACTTCTTGGTCGAGCTCATAGGGCAGTGTCGACGACACTGGGAGTTGATCACTGCTAGTTTGGCGGGATGAGTCCTCCAAAGAATCTGTCAAAGAGAAACAGGAAGGAGTTCAGGGACATGTGCATTCCTAGTGGGGACGCAGGAGTGTAAGAGTGGAGGACTTGGATGTACCCTGGTAAATGAAGTCTTGAGGCCGCATCGGCTGCTATATTAAGGTGGCCGGGTACAAATTTTGCGGTTAAATGGAAGTTGTATGTTGCCCCTAACCAGAACAACTTTCTAAGGCATTGCATGATAAAATCATTGCGGGAAGTGCATTTGTTCACTGATGCCACTGTGGTCATATTGTCGGACTGTATAATAATGCGTCTGTTTGACCAAAGTGACCCCCACCGATGGGCGGCGAGTACCACTGCTAGAACCTCTTTTTCATTAATGTGGAGGTTTTGAGCCTGGGGGATATCCCTGATCCAGTTGACATAATACCAGTCTGAACCAAAGACACCTCCAGCCCCATCATCACAGGCATCAGTGAACACACACTCCAAGGGTTGAGCATCCAGTAAGGCTGATCTTCCATTAAAATTTGCCAAAAAATTGACCCACCAGAGCAGGTCTTCTTTAACTGCTTTTGATAGCAGTGCTTTATGCGAAACATGCTTGAGTGAGCTGATCTGATTAAAGATCCGGCGAAGGAAAACTCTCCCGCCCTTAACTACTCCAGCCGCCCAAGACAGTCGGCCAGCAATGGCCTGCAGCTGACGCTTGGACGCGCGCTTGCGATGAAGGAAACTCTGAAGCTCCTGCTTAAAACTTTGCAATTTTTCATCTGGAAGACGAAGCGTCATTGTTACTGAGTCAAGTTCAATCCCCAAAAATGTGATTTTTGTAGTCGGGTCGATAACTTTTCCCCAGTGGATGGCAAATCCCAGTTTCCGAAGAAGCTGGATGAGAACTCTCAAAGCTATTTGGCACTCTATTTGTGACTTTGATATGATGAGGAAATCATCTAAGTAAACAACAACAAGGTCATACCCTCTACGGGCCATCATACGTTTAACTGCTTGTGTCAATCTATGGAATATACCTGGGCTTAAGCGGGCTCCGAAGCAGAGTTTTGTATCACGCATGTATACTGTTTTTCCATTGAACTGCCATGATAGTCCGGTCACCTGTTGACTACGCTCACTTAGACCTACTGATCTATATGCGCTTTTAAGGTCCACTTTTGCTAAGTAGCATCCCTGTGTCATGCGGGCCGCTGCATCATCAACAGTGGAAAATTTTTGATTCCAATCCGTAGAGCAGTAGTCATTTACTGCGCTACCGATTGGTCTCGAGCAGTCATGAATGAGCCGAACATTTCCATCAGGCTTTGGGATCACAGCAATTGGAGAAACAATATCAGGCGGGGATTCACATACAACATAGTTACCAAGTTCTATCTCAGTGCAAATTTGCTCTGTTGCCTTACTATATAATTTACTGGAGGGCCTAGCAGATGGGTGATTTTTTGCTGAGACAGGGGAGATAACAACATTGTCATCAATAATGTCAAATCCGTTTGCGATACCATGTAATAAAAACTCCTTGTCTGGGTCATTAGCAAGTTCCTGTTCCCAGGCATGTAACTGGAGTCCCGGAGAGGGCTTGACCTTGATACCTACTTTTTTTCAGCCGTGTGGGTCATGACAGTATGGCTTTTGCCACAACCCGGCACAATACACTCGTGCCTGTATGAGCAGTTTGGATGGGTGCAGCCTTTAGCAGAGTTGAAATTACGGCAAATAGGGATGTCTCGCTTCGGTCTATCGCTTCGATTACCCCCGGGCCTCTGCATGACCGGTTTCTTTGCCGCAGTCTGCATCCCCTGTGCTGAAGGTTTGTCCCTAGCCTGCAAGCACAGTGTATGCAAATGCTGGACATCCGTGCCCCATCTAAAGTTCATACTGGCCTGTAACTTACGGTATTCCCGGTCATACAACAGCACGGAGGGCAAGCTAAAGCGCTGGACCAGCTGGTAAACCTTAGTGGTATAAGAGAGATAATCCAACATAGACTCTCCTGCCAACTTATTTTCCCCCGACAATTTGTATAGGATAGCTAGGTTAGCTATGGACCACTGACTGAGTGTAAGGTTTTCTAACTTGGGCTTTCTGGGACCCGACTTGACCACAATTTGCTGGTCACCTTGCCCACCTATTAAAGTCTCTTCCTCAATGTTGCACTGGACAAAGTCACAGATATCATAATGGCTACAAACTGACTTACCAGTGGCAGTAGACAAATGTATTTGAGGGTCATTCCACGAGGGTTGTGTCATGGTCTGTGGCTGTCGAGGTGTGGTGGCTGGGAGCGCTGTTGGAACTTGGCTGTCGACGAGCTGTTGTTGGGACGCGACCATGGAATTTACAATGGCCGCGCTGTAGAGATCTTCATGTAGCCCAATGTTCGATGCACTCCCCGGAGTGGAGTGCTGCTGCTGGACCGGTTGTTGATGAACTGGTGCCGGAGGTTGAGTGACCTGGGTAGCCCCCAGGTCTGACGTTGATGCCTGGTTTTGACTGTCTGGTGATGCCTCATTAGTTTTTGATTGAGTCTTTAGCACTTTGACTAGATGCAATATAAGTCTCTGCTGGCCAGGGGGGATTTCTGGCCCCCGAAAGTCCTCGGGCTCTGCTAGAGCCAATGCATATAGGCTTGTAAAGCCTCTGTACTGGATTATTTCGTTGGCGCACTGTTCGGACACTTTATTTTGCAACAAAAATTGCTTAGCAACTTCCTCATCCGAGGGTTGTTGGGGTTCTCCCCCGTTTTGGTCTGCCATACTTGTGAGTCCCACTAACGCGTCGATAACGTGATTCATCTAATTAATGGTGTCTTTGTGGTAATCGGGAGCAGCACATTACAGAAGATGTCTCCGAACAGAAGAAACAATACTTTCCATCGCACGAGGTGGAACAGTCCAAGATACGGTTGAGAATGGCTTCCTGAACAGAGTCCGTATTCATAAGATAATTGAACAGTCTCTTCTCCTCGTTCTCCGAAAGTACATACCACAACGGAAGTCCGAAAACTTGCTTAACAATGGCCGCCCGGCTGGCCAGCCTGAATTTGGGAAATGCCAAATAGAACATAATCTTCCAGTCAATCACACTTTTAATTACACATGTTTAATCCGTCTGGAATGTCCAAATAATAGCACCTAAAATTGCTGAGTTTGTATAACTAATAACGTGGTATTTCCGCTTTATTTTCGAGAAAATATGTCTAAAATTAAAGATGGCTGCTTATTGATGCTTTGCTTTTTTGAAACTGACGCCACGCTCAATTTGAAATTTCCGTTACACAACAGGCTTTGAAATGATTGGCTACGAGCGGGCGTGTAAAGCTTGTGATTGGCCAGCTTAGTCACGTGATTAAGTTACATAAAAATTACATAAGTAAATAAGTACTTTTGATTGGCTGTTGAAAGTTCCCGTAAAGTCTCGTGCCTAGCGAGATCTCGCTGGCGCGAAAATAAATGTAAAATACAAATAAACCAAAATTTAAAATAATCAGAATAAACCAACAGTTTAAGAACGTCCACTTGCTCCCACCGTAAAGCAACCATAAAAATCAATAATGAAACTTGTGCGTTTATATCCCTGTTTAGTGTTACCAGCAAAAGTCTCGTGTGATGCGTGGCCGAACGAGATATAAACAATATGGCGGCTGACAACGCAAAAATGAAAGTACAAACATGAATTTTCCATTATTTCTTGAGAAAAGCAAGCCAGCGTTACGCTTAACGTTTAACATCAGATTAATAATATTAATCTAGTAAAAATACAAAAGAAACAAAATATTACAGATGGATAGAAAGGTGGCTGGACAGATGGACACACAGTTTGATAGACAAGGTAAAAACAGTATACCCCAGCCCATGATAACTTCATTTTTGTGTAGATATTACCACTGTTACATTATGTGTGTTTAGAAAATGTTAGTCTCAGAGCTTCCACATCATACCAATATATTCAGTTATAATGATGCTCTGGTGCCAGACAGAAAAATAATCAATAAAAATCTCAAAACTCTCAAAGAATGAAGCCATCAATAATGACATTTAATGGAGCATGCCCTCTTTAACTTCTTTTTTCACAGCTGCTTAAATCATTTTTTCAGCACTAATTGATTTAAGCAGTTGCATGTTTTTTTCCTGCAAAACTGAATATCTGCAAGTTCTGTTGTGCAGCTGATTTCAACTCTGGATTTACCATAATTATGTAATATTTAACTACTTTGACAAAACTATATCAATCCACACATTATTTACTGTTTGTTAGAAGAAAACTACTTACTAGAAATAGTGTATGTTTCACCACTACCAGTAAGTAGCAGATGGAAGCTCTAAGGGACAAGTTAAACCACTTAACCACAATGGTGGGAAACATCTTGATATCATAACTGAACATCATGAAAAAACACTTTCAGGAGGGCTGGCATGTCAATCAAAGGTCATATGCAATTATCAGTTGATTTTCTAGACCTCATATAGAATCTCTATACAGGAAATATGGAACTATTCAATGTATATAACAACTCTGCCCATATCTATTGCATTGGGATTTGTACCTATACTCTTTTTTTATTTTTTGTTTGATTTCCCAAGATCTTTGAAGCTGGAATATTTCAAGAAGCACCATTTGTACCTTTTTACCTGAGCAAATGGCACCAGTAGATAACAAACTAAACAGGTGCTCTATTCCTGGCTACTGTTTACTCTAAAATAATCCTGGAATTTTCAGGTGGATTGTTTTTGGCAATCTGCAGACATTTCTGACAGGTTTCTGTTTTGACTTCATCCTATTACTTACTGGTCAATTGTCCAGAACATTCATAATATGCTGGTAAAACGAATGAAGCTTGTCATTATCAAAACATGCTATACATTATTGTATTATCTAGTGATCATAATATTTCCAGACTGCAAAAATTAAAAAAATGCTTTGTACCAGTTTCTTTGCTATAAATATTGATTTAGGGTGCCCGTTAGAATTGCCAAAGGCGACCAAACCTGGCCTTGCCGTAAAATCTGTCAATGCCATCACAGCGTCATACTTTATAAATACATTGTAGTAATCTAGTCCCTGATGCTTTGTACCAAGTTTCATTGTACTAAGTTCAACAGTTCCATAGAAGTAAATTTTTGAAGGGTTTTTACTATATATGGGCATGGCGGCCATCTTGGTAATGTGACAGGAATTATTTATAAATACATAAAATTTTGTTCCCCTTTCCTATGGATGTGCTTCATGTAAAATTTTGTTTTTATTGGCCAAGCAGTTTCAGAGAAGAAGATCTTTCAAAATGGTGGACGGCAACAGACAACGGTGGACGCCAGGTGCCTACCTCTCCCATAAGCTCGCCTATGATGGCCTGTATCTCCATTGCTACTAAGCTTCACAGAAATTAGTTAAGTAAACTTTTGTTTCCCCTTCCCTTGGAGTTTTTATGTAAACTGGTTTAACAGCAATTTCAAATAAGAAATTCTTTCAAACAGGATAATGATAATGGCAAACTCCAGGGAAAATAGTATACTATGAAGTCACCTTGTGAGTCTGATAGCTCAGGTCAGCTGAAATGGGGTGTTCTTGATGTACTAACTGCCAACATACACAAATCTTATGCATACAACTTATTGTCATGTTTACAACCTTCAATATGTGAGCCACAATTTGATTTTTATAGGGGACATGTTTTCGGGCCAAAAAATTTGAACAAGATCTTGCCTTTTATTTGTATATATAATACAAAACATACATATATTAATATAAGTACTTAAGATTTTACCCCCTGTTCAGTATTTGTTTTTCTGAAAAATTGTGGCCCTGGACTTTTTTCCTCTACTTGTGATCCCCCCACCCCCTAGTCAAACAGTTTGTTTGTGTTAGTCCCAGTCTGTAACCCTGTATGTTAACCTGTGTCACAACTCCAATAGTACATTACCTGTAATCCAGCAGTTTTTCCAGGAGATCAGTGACAGAGATGATGAACTTTGACCCCGTATCCGATAACGATGGCTCTGACTGCACACGCTCCAACAATCTGGAGAAGAATTTCATTGTTAGTATTTGTTATTACTCAAAAATGTTTCTTTAACACTGATATATTCCAAGGGTATTCCAACAATGGGAAAAGTCACATACAAGTTAATTTAGAGGCAACCAGATCATTTTCCACCTACTACTACAATATGCTTTACTCCTCTCTGGCAGTTGGAGTTTAATGTTTGAAATCCAATTAGAACTGACAGTAAATCTTCCAATACTGGCTTCAAAGTGGTAAAATATATAAATCCGGTTCAGTTGCTGTATACTCTGTAAAGATATTTGTGTAAAAGATAATCATATCGTTGGCTGGTTGACAAAACCTCGTAACTGCAAAAAAAAAACAAATTTTTCAGAAGCAAAACACGAAAACTTGTATATTAATAATATATAAATGTGCATGTTTACAAATTGTCGTATATACAAAACTTGATAAATGAAAGCAGATTCTAATGATGAATTAAAAAATGCATTTATGAGAAATCATTCATATGCAACTTTTGCATATCTAAAAGATAAAGATTTTCTTGTATTTAAATTATATGAGGTTTTGTCACCTTTTTTCAAGTCCGTTTACCATTTGTAGTTAAGAGGTTTTGTAAGGTCATCGAAAAACTAACTTCCCATTGGACATAACATACAAGGCTTTGTCACAAGCTGAATTTGAATGTTTTGAATCGCGCCATGTGAAAAAACGATTTTTTGAAAAAAAGTGCAGTTACGAGGTTTTGTCAACAAGACAACGATATACAACTTGAAAGTCTGCAAAGATAACCAGTTTCATCAGACTCTTCATTCCTCTATCTGATTTCTGTGCTTTATTTTGTTTTATAGAACAAAATGGCATTTAAAATTCCAATACTGTACTTCAATTAAATTAGCAAGATCTTGAGAAAGTTGATCAGGCTGACCCACATCAGCTAGGACCTGAACTTTGGGATATATTAAGTTAGATAGCAACATGCAAAGCCCAGAACAGACCTCATTAAATCACAGGCTATTCTGTACCTTTGCCTGTGAAGGTGAGCTAGATTTTCTCATGAGATGACTGAACTGTCAGTCTGAGTGACAGTGATGCATCAGTTCTGGACAAACACCAGATATTTACTCAAACTATGCTACATACCTAATTTTCTGTAAGGTCAATAAAAATGAGACATTGCTATAATATACTTATATTTAATCTTGGTTTAAATTATACCTAATTTCAGTTTAATTCAATGTCATCTTTTGATGGACTGCATCATGAGAAAACATGCCTTTAAGACTCATAATTAGATCATATAATTACAGGAGAGGTTTGAAATTTCAGATTAAGGAGGGAGAGGGAGTTTATTACTTATGCAGCGACATTACAACATTGATGATACATGTATATTTCCCATAAGCAAAATCAGGTTTTTGCATAACACAGTTCACAACTATGAATGAAACCATTAATAAATCCAAGAATGAATAAGTTGTAAACATGTGAGATTTAACCAATGCTTGTGATTGCCTTTCTTATAAAGTTTGTTACTAAATATAATTCCTATATCAATGTTCAGTCTTTTAAGCGGCAATGTCAGTAGAAGAAATTAACACATTCTCTTTGTTTCTCCAGTAGGCTGTGGTTTCTTCATATATTTCATGTACATGTATTTCTATTTCTATTTCCCAATATTACATCCATCTCCACTCTACTATGGTTGCTGACTAAGTAAATGTAGTCTTAAACTAGTAGAAATTATTTTAATATTGAATTTTATACTGCAGATCAGAAGACAGGCTAATTCCCTTTAAAAACATTAAGAATTTTACATATCACAAGAACATATGAAATTCTAGATGCTAAACGGCAGCTGCCAGAAAATCTGTTTCCTGCTTGCCTACATATGGAGTCTATAATATTAAAAAAGCATCAGGTCAGTAGTCTATTAAATCCTAGCTTCTAGCTTTTATGCCTGTAGGTTAGCACAATGAGCAGTCTGAGCAGTCAATATAATGTCTGTCCAAAACATAGGTGGGTGAGTCTGACTTGTACCACAATAATCATGTGTGTGGCTCTATTCTATTACGACTGGATGGGCCTAAAGCCTTTACAACAACTCAATGTTCCCTAATATTTGTGAACATGTTGTCTCATAAATTCTGATTTCTAGCTCAATATGAAGCTTATTGTGTAAACTTATGAACAGGTTTACATGTAATCCAAAATAGTATTCCCCTAAAATCACTGCTATTCTAATATCTGTTGACAAGAAATATCTTTAAAAAAGATATACAACGAAGGCGAAGACGATGGTATTCCCATCGGTGTTCCGTTAGACCTCTCCCACAAAGAAGTGGAGCGAGGTCACGAAGTGTATCGGGGTGCAGGTTAGCCAGCTGATCTAGATGATTTGTGGGTGTTATCTATGACAAAATGAAGAATGTGTCTAAAACAAGTATATTTCACCAACTATAGAAGGTGGACCATTTTTGGAAATAAAAAAGTGAAACTGAGCTCCGTTAACAGCGGGGAAAACATTAATGAGAAAGTGGATGGGCTACACTACCACAGACTTCAATATATTTTCATGTTTACAAGAAACAAAATAAGGATTCGCCAGGTTTGGAAGATACAATTCAGCTTTTATTGTATTCATCAGCTCACACATATAAGTTGTAACGTCACTAGTAAACCAAAACCCACCACCTCAGATGCGAAAAGGTGGAAATTTGTGGAAGGTTAACATAAACGAAATCAAACATTTTCGGTTTTAGAAGTATTTCATGCATACACACTGTTGGCGATTTGTCTTAATTAATTAATCATAAGTCACCAACTACCGGCCTGGGATCGAACCGGCAACCTCCTGATTATAAAGCGAATCCGCTAACAATTAGACCACCGCGGCCGGTTCAGCAATATTACAGTTGAGAAACAAATGTGCAAATAACTTTATTTGTGGAGCAGATACATCAGAAGGAGTTATTCTGTATAGGCCTATCTGTCAACGTGAGTTATTATACAATTGTTATTAGTTAAGACAGGAATTGAGAAAAGTTAACAAGTACAGGCGTTTTGTGAGGAAAATGGTTTGACACTTATACTAGGGGTAATTTGGTGTACTGAATCCAAAAACCAATGTTGGCAAGTTGAGAAATGACGTCTTTATGTCCTAATTTGCATATTTTCAAAATGGCCGCCAAAATATCTAGACTCTGTTATATTGATGAAACGTTTCATTTGTGTGTCATGATCTGAGCCTAAAATCACTTAAAATATATTGTTAGATGATTGCTTGACTAAATTACATAAATTTAAATGCAAAAAAATTTTTGCCCGCAAAGATAAACTCAATTTCAATATGAAAAAAATGCATGGCTTCCGTGGTAACTGTTAACGTGATTCTTGGCACGGGGTGTACCTACAAAATTGATCATATCGCCACTGTTGTTCGTCCTAGACCACTGAGCCTGGTCTCATTGTTAAGGCTGTGGTAAGTAATGCAAATTATCTTATTTGCATATTCATGAATTTTAATGAAAACATTAAACCAGAGGACCAATGGTCCTGTAAACGCTCACCTGAAACCTGAGATATATACCAATAAACCTGTTTGACTGGAATGGTAATGTACATGTATATAACCCCAGGGCCGGGTGAGAGCAAACCCTGGAGTCAATTTCTTATTCAAATCATAAAACTTTAGTCCATTTGCAAATTTACTGCAAGTTTGGCCCTTCAAATGACATTCTAACAATTTTCCCCATTCAAATGCATGGGCGACCTAAGCTGACCTTGCCGTAAAATAGGTCAAGGTCATCCAAGGGTCACAATTTATATAAACTTTGTAAAGCTCCATTGCCTGATGCTTCATGCCAAGTTTCAAAATCATGAGCCTTCTGGTCTGGAGAAATAGATTTTTAAAGGTTTTTGCTATTTATAGCCATGGCAGCCATCTTGGTCATGTGACCATGACCATTCATATAAATTTTCATTGCCCCTTTCTAACGATCCTTCACATAAAGTTTGGCTTTGATTGGCCAAGCAGTTTCAGAGAAGAAGATCTTTGAATATCACTGTAATATACATGTATATTGCCCCGGGGTCACCAGGGAGCAGACAGACCCCTGGGGTCCAAATTTTTTCAGAATCATCAATCTTAAGTCCATTTGCCCATTTCCTGCAAGTTTTTCCCTACAAATGACATCTAAACACTTTTCCCCTATTCAAATGCATGAGCGACCTATGTTGACCTTGCCGTAAAAAAGGTCAAGGTCATCCCTGGGTCACAATTTATATAAATTTTGTAGAGCTCCAGTCACTGATGCTTCACACCAAATTTCAAAATCATTGGCCTTCTGGTTCTGGAGAAGAAGATTTTTAAAGGTTTTTTCTATTTATAGCCATGGGGGCCATCTTGGTCATGTGACCACGACCATTTATATAAACTTTCTTTCCCCCTTCCCAAGGATGCTCCATATGAAGTTTGGCTGTTTCAGGGGAGAAGAAGTTTCATTATTATGGAAATATACATGTATATAGCCCCGGGGCAGGGGCAGACAAACCCCCAGGGGCTAAAATTTTCCATTAACATTAATCTTCTGTCCATTTGCCTATTTTCAGTAAGTTTTACCCATCAAATAGCATTTTACCATTTTTTCCCATTCAAATGCATTGGCGACCTAAGTTGACCTTGCCGTAAAATAGGTCAAGGTCATCCTAGGGTCATGATTTATATAAACTATGATGGGCCCGCGTCCCCGATGCTACATACCAAGTTTCGTGGAAATCGGCCCACTGGTTCTGGAGAAGAAGATTTTTAAAGGTTTTTGCTATTTATAGCCATGGCGGCCATCTTGGTCATGTGACCTGGACCATTTATATATACTTTAGTTCCCCCTTCCTAAGGATGCTCCAGATGAAGTTTGGCTTTGATTGGCCAAGCGGTTTCAGAGGAGAAGATCTTTGAAATTGTGGACGACGGACGACAGACGGACGGACGGACGACGGACGGACGCCGGAGCATGGGTATACTATAAGCTCACCTGTGAGCCTTCGGCTCAGGTGAGCTAAAAAGGTTTAAAATCCATAAATGAACAATTGTCAGGCGCAAACCACCATTATGACACTGTTATTGCACTATATAGTAATATATCATGTGACAAATATATTGATGTCATGGTCCTATTTGAAAATTTTATCTCATTTTCATATTCATGAATACTAATTATAATGTTGAAAACTGGAGTGAAAACCAGGAGAAAACTATTGCCATTGAAAGGTTTTTGATGGATTATAAGAGCCTTCTTGCATTTTAGGACAAATTTTCATGGCTGCCATTTTGGTCAGAGGGACCACTTAAATGCTGTAAAACATTGTCCTCGACAATGAACATATTTGCATGATTCAAAATCATATTGTTTCCATGCCCATCCATTGTGTGATTCTAAAGAATTTGATGGACTTTCAAAAATACCCATATCATTCCAATAGCAAGCTCTAGAATACTATGACTGATCTGATAGTAGAGCTTGGATATAACGATTAAATGGTAATCCTTTTATTCAAATCATTGAATTTGCATATTCATGAATATTAATGAAAATTGTAAGAAATGGGAGGAAAATCATGGAAAATATGGGGTGTACATACAAAATCACTTGTACGTGGGCTGAAATTAAACCTAGGATGGTGAATATGGTATCAAATAAATGCTAAGGTATTGTACTATCCCTTTAAAGTATGATATAAGGAAAACATTATTTTCAATTTCATGTATATTAATGAAAAATTATGAAATTGGGAGAAATAAATGGAAAAGATTATACAGATACACCTTCAAATACACGTGTTTAGGCAACCAAAAGTCCCAAAGTGCTGAAAAGAGAAACAGATGGTTGCTAGGGCAATATTATACCATCCATACTGAAATAGATAAGTTATTTGATTTTTCATTATCATGAATATTAATAAAAGCTTTAGGAATTGGGGTCAAATGCAGGAAACCAGAGGACCAATGGTCCTGTAAACGCTCACCTGAGATCTGCTGTATATACGAATGATATAGAAAATAGTCCCAGTATAGGGGCAGATGAAGCCCTAATGGGCCATTTGTTTTTCAGAATAATCAATATACTGTCCATACAAGTTTTTCCCTTCAAATGACATTTCAACAGTTTACCCAGGTACATAGACAACCCATGTTGACCTTGTCTTAAAATAGGTCAAGGTCATCACAGGGTCATGATTTATACATACATTGTAGTACTTGAGTCATCGATGCTTCATGCCAAGTTTCTTCGAAATTGGTCCACCGGTTCCGGAGAAGAAGATTTTTGAAGGGTTTATACCATATATGGGCATGGCAGCCATCTTGGTCATGTGACCTTGATTATTTTTATACACATTGATTCCCCCATTCTATAGATGCTTCACATGAAATTTGGCTTTGATTGGCCATGCGGCTTCAGAGGAGAAGATGTTTGAATATTATGGTAATATACGTGTATAATGCCCCGGGGCTGGGGCAAATGAGCCCCTGGGGTCCAAATTTTTTCAGAATCATTAATATTCAGTCCTACTGCCCATTTCCTGCAAGACTTTCACTTTAAATGACATTTTAAAAGTTTTCCCCATTCAAATGCATTGGCGACCTATGTTGACCTTACTGTAAAATAGGTCAAGGTCATCCAAAGGTCATAATTTATAAACACATTGTAGTACTTCAGTCCCCGATGCTTCATGCCAAGTTTTGTTGAAATCGGTCCATTGGTTCAGGAGAAGAAGAATTTTAAAGGGTTTTTACCATATATGGGCATGGCAGCCATCTTGGTCATGTGACCTGGATTCTTTATAAACACATTGATTCCCCCTTCCCACAGATGCTTCCTATAAAATTGGGCTTTGATTGGCCAAGTGGTTTCAGAGAAGATCTGGTCATCCCTGAATATTTTTGAATATGAAGATCTTTGAATATTTTTGTAATATACAGTCATGTATATTACCCCAGGGTGGGGGCAGACCAACCCCTGGGGTCCAAATTTATTTTCAGAATTACCTACCTTCAGTCCATTTGCCCATTTCCTGCAAGATTTGCCTTTCAAATGGCATTTTAACAATTTTCCCCATTCAAATGCATGGGCGACCTATGTTGACCTTGCCATAAAAAAGGTCATAATTTATAAACAAATTGTAGTACTCTAGTCCCCAATGCTTCATGCCAAGTTTCGTTGAAATCCTTCCAGTGGTTCCGGAGAAGAAGAATTTTGAAGGGTTTTTACCATATATGGGCATGGCGACCATCTTGGTCATGTGACTTAGATTATTTATAAACACATTGGTTCCCCCTTCCTATAGAGCCTTCATATAAAATTTGGCTTTGATTGGCCAAGCGGTTTCAGAGAAGAAGATCTTTGACCAGAGGACCAATGGTCCTGTAAACGCTCACCTGAGATCTGCTTATAGAAAATAGTCCCAGTATAGGGGCAGATGAAGCCCTTGGGCCAATTTTTTTTTCAGAATAATCAATATACTGTCCATACAAGTTTTTCCCTTCAAATGACATTTTAACAGTTTACCATTCAAATACATAGGCAACCCATGTTGACCTTGCCTTAAAAAAGGTCAAGGTCATCACAGGGTCATGATTTATACACACATTGTAGTACTTGAGTCATCGATGCTTCATGCCAAGTTTCTTCGAAATTGGTCCACCAGTTCCTGAGAAAAATGATTTTTGAAGGGTTTATACCATATATGGGCATGGCAGCCATCTTGGCCATGTGACCTTGATTATTTATATACACATTGATTCAATCATTCTATAGATGCTTCACATGAAATTTGGCTTTGATTGACCAACAGCAGCTTCAGAGGAGAAGATGTTTGATATTATGGTAATATACATGTATAATGCCCCGGGGCTGGGGTAAATGAGCCCCTGGGGTCCAGTTTTTTTCAGAATCATTAATATTCAGTCCTACTGCCCATTTCCTGCAAGACTTTCACTTTAAATGACATTTTAAGTTTTCCCCATTCAAATTCATTGGCGACCTATGTTGACCTTGCCATAAAATAGGTCAAGGTCACCACAGGGTCATGATTTATATATACATTGTAGTGCTTTAGCCATCAATGCTTCATGCCAAGTTTCATTGAAATTGGTCCACCATTTCCGGAGAAGATTTTTGAAGGGTTTTTACCATATATGGGCATGGCGGCCATCTTGGTCATGTGACCTGGATTATTTATATACACATTGGTTATTCCATCCTATAGACGCTTCACATAAAATTTGTCTTTGATTGGCCAAGTGGTTTCAGAGGAGAAGACGTTTGAATATTATGAAGATATATATGTATATTGCCCCGGTGTTGGGGCACATGAGCCCCTGGGGTCCAATTTTTTTCAGAATCATTAATATTCAGTCCTACTGCCCATTTCCAGCGACTTTCACTTTAAATGACATTTTAAAAGTTTTCCCCATTCAAATGCATTGGCGACCTATGTTGACCTTGCTGTAAAATAGGTCAAGGTCATCACAGGGTCATAATTTATATACACATTGTAGTGCTTGAGCCATTGATGCTTCATGCCCAGTTTCGTTGAAATCTGTCCACCGGTTCAGGAGAAGAAGAATTTTAAAGGGTTTTTACCATATATGGGCATGGCGGCCATCTTGGTCATGTGACCTGGATTATTTATAAACACATTGGTTCCCCCTTCCTATAGATGCTTCATATAAAATTTGGCTTTGATTGGCCAAGCTGTTTCAGAGAAAAAGATCTTTGAAAATGGTGGACGGACGGACGACGGACGGACGCCGGACGGACGACGGATCATGGCCATCCTATAAGCTCACCTTGTGAGCCTAACGGCTCAGGTGAGCTAAAAATGGTGGACGACAATGGACGGACGGACGGACGACACACGGATGACGGATGGATGACGGACGGACGCCGGATCATGGCCATCCTATAAGCTCACCTTGTGAGCCTAACGGCTCAGGTGAGCTAAAAATTAGGAGGGATATATTTTAAACACATGTATATTGGCTTCTGAAGGACCTAAAGAGCAGAAGTTGAAATCAAATGATTGATATGATAATGTTCTATAACCATATGATCTGATGTATAAGGGCAACTAGATATTTTTGTTATATGGATATAAATGGGATCGTTTAAATCAGATAAATATCACCAAAAATCAAAGGCCATCCTTTATGTGTATATCGCCTTATGCTCTCAGCATTTTACCCCAATTCCTAAAGATGTTATTGATATTCATGAAAATAAAAATAAAATGACTTATAAATTGTAATATAGGATGACATAATACTGCCTTAACAACCATTTGATACATTATTCAGTACTTACGGGCTTTGGGTTGGGAAGATACAAGCCATTTCTTATGTTTACCCCTTTAATTTTTCCATTTTGTCTGTCATGTTTTTAAAAATTTCATTAATATACATGAAACGTCAAATCCGATTATTTTTATATCATATTTCAGAGTGATAGTAAATTACCACAGCATTCATTTGATATCTCTTTCGGCATCCTAGGTTCATTAACAGCCTGGGTACAGGTGTTTTTATATGTATACCCCTATGTTTTCCATGATTTTTCTCCCATTATGATTTTTTTTTTACTATTCATGAATATATGTTAATTCAATGATTTCAATATTAGTTATGAAGGTTAAATTGCTATGTCAATGCAATACTATCAGACCAATCATAGTATTCTAAAGTATGCTTTTGGTGGGACATGGGTATTTTTGTAAGTTCAGCCTATTCTAAAGAATCACACTAGGGGTGGTTGTGGAAACAATGTGATGTTTACATCATGCGAATGTGTTCATTGTTGAAGACAACTTTCTATGGCATTTAATTGGCCCATCTGACTAAACTGGCAGCCATGAAAATTTGTCCTAAAATGCAACAACGATCATATAACGCACCAAACACCTTTCAATGGCAATAGTTTTTTCCCCTGGTTTTCGCTCCTATTTTTGACATTTCAATTAATATTCATGAATATGCTAATGAGATGAGTTTCATATTGACCCATGACATCAATATATTTGTCATAAATGGTATTACTGGTGCAATAACATGTTGTCATAATGATAGCTTCAGCCTGAAATTTGTTTATGTATGGATTTTAAAACCATTTTTCAACCATTTTTAATGTTTTCATTAAAATTCATGAATATGCAAATTAGATAATTTGCATTACTTATTACTTATTATATAAGGATCTGAAGGCTACATCTATGCTTTACAGTAAGACCAGGTGCAGTGGTCCAGGACTTGTTACAGTGGAAATATAATCACTTTTGTAGGTACAAGAAGAAAAGCCCACAACCCTGTCCCCTCCGCACCCCCACCTAAGCCTTTTATTTTTGAGATTTTTTTTTATTCATTGAAGACCTTCTAATCATTATAAAATGTTAGTTTTATTATTTTGTAGCAGTTTGGAATCCTAACCATATACCAATTTGCAGCAACTGACGTTTTTCTTAATTTTGGCGGCCATCTTGGAAATATGCAAATTAGATGGTGAAGGAGCCACTTCTCAGCTTGCCAACATTGGTTTTTGGATTAAGCATACCTGAATACCCCTAAAAATGATCTCAAACCCTTTTCCTCACAAAATGCCTGTACCTTCATAATGAAGCATCTTTTCTCATTTTCTGTCTTAACTATATAGAAAAGTAATTGAAATTCGGATATTTTTACTGCAACAGCTTTTTTTTATGCTGTTTAATTTCATAAGGAAAAGATGTTTGGAACCAAAATATCCAACTATACCTTTGGTCAGGCAATGGGCGCAAAACACAAATTATATGGTTGCCCGAGTGAACAACAAGAGCTTTGCCTCACAAAACCGATACATTTCATAACAGTTTTGTGCAGAGAATTCGTTCTTGGTAATTTATTTTCTCTTGGTCTACCGGCTGTATCAAGCCTTTTTGCAAATGTAAAAGTAAGCGGTGGTCAAGAACTTGCTAAATCAGAAGAAAATCCTTGTTCTTAAAACCCGAACACACGTACACACGTAAAAGTAGGAACTCAAAACCAATAGGCGCTACACGTAGCAGACCTGCGTCCCGATCCCTCAATAGGTTCTATGACGCGGCTCCTTTCACCCAAGTTGTTGTCGATGCATTGCAATAATCATGTTGCACATGCTATGTTTTTCTTTCTTTTTTTTCTTTCATGTTTAACATACATATAAACAGCTTAGGTCAAAAACTCAGTTAAAAGTCTCATCTGAAAAACAAGTAGCCCAACGATCGCTCATCTGAGAGTCAACAAGTACAGTCACTGGACAAAGTGTTGTTGTTTTTCCATATATGGGTATGACGGTCATCTTGGTCAAGTTTCAGGCCTATGGCTGCAATGGTTTCCATAGGATCATTGGTCCTGTAAATGCTTACCCGAGACCTAGTTGTCACTTTTTCCCATGTTTCCATGTTTGCCTATGTTTCCAAAATCAACCTTTACCTACATTAATCACATACCTTCATCTACTCTATCAGTTGTTTGCATCTATCACTTTTCAGTTCTCAGGCTGCAATAGTTTTCAAAAAAATAACATTTTAAAAGCAGATAGGCTCCTGGGGTCCATTTTATTTTTCAGAATCATTAAATTTCAGTCCTACTGCCCATTTCCTGCAAGACTTTCACTTAAAATGACATTTTAAAAGTTTTTCCCATTCAAATGCATTGACGACCTATGTTGACCTTGCCATAAAATAGGTCAAGGTCACCACAGGGTCATGTTTTATATATACATTGTAGTACTTGAGTCATCCATACTTCATGCAAAGTTTCGTTGAAATCGGTTCACTGGTTCTGGAGAAGAAGATATTTTAATGGTTTTTACCATATATGGGCATGGCGGCCATCTTGGTCATGTGACCTGGATTATTTATATATACATTGGTTCCCACTTCCTATAGATGCTTCATATAACATTTGGCTTTGATTGGCCAAGTGGTTTCAGAGAAAAAAATCTTTGAAAAGTGTGTATGGACGACAGACCGGCCAAGGTCAAGAGATGACCTTAACCTAAATTAATCATATACCTTCATCTAATCCATTAGTTGTTTGCATCTACCACTTTTCAGATCTCAGGCTGCAATAGTTTTCAAAAAAATAGCTAATTTCCACTTTTCCCATTATAAGGCTATGGAAACTTAAAGTTACCATAGCAACCAGAGTTCTTATCCTACTGGAATAAAAAACACAAATTATGTAGAGGCTACTGTCAGGAACATGTATACAAAGTACAGGATTCATCCACTTGACAGTTTCTGAGGAGAAGATTTTTGAATGTTTTTTTTTTTTTTTTTTTTTTTGTTTTTTTTTTTCAAAATTTTGCCCTTTATGGGGCCCCAGCAACCAATCAAAATAAAGGATTAGGACAAAACTTGCAAGAAACATCAAACACTAATCAATAAACATTTCTGCAAAAACAAAGTTCAAGTGTCTGCAATTTTAGCGGAAAAATAGCTGATTTCCACTTTTCCCATTATAAGTCTATGGAAACTTTAAGTTACCATAGCAACCAGAGTTCTTATCCGCCTGGAATAAATAACACAAATTATGTAGAGGCCACTGTCAGGAACATGTATACAAAGTATAGGCTTCATCCCCTTGACAGTTTCTGAGAAGAAGATTTTTGAATGTTTTTCGAAATTTTGCCCTATATGGGGCCCCTGCAACCAATCAAAATGAAGGATTAGGACAAAAGTCACAGGAAACGTAGAGGACTACTCAATACACATTTCTGCAAAAACAAAATTCAAATATCTCAAACAAGACAGCAAAAATAGGCAATTTTCACTTTTCTCCATTATAAGTCTATGGGAAGCATAAGTTGCCATAGCAACCAGAGTTCTTATCCGATCAAAATAAAAAACACAAATATTCGTTCCCCCACCTGTAGATGCTATATGTGAAATATGAAAAGATTCGGCCTGGCAGCTTCAGAGGAGAAGTCGTTTGAAAATGTTAACGACGGACGACGGACGCATGGACGCCGGCTCGACTACCATACTATAAGCTCACCTTGTGAGCCTTCGGCTCAGGTGAGCTAAAAATGCAGAAGCCGGGGATCGAAAGCGCGACGCATTATTTACAAATCGAGTAACTCAACGAATGCGCCAGGGAGGCTGTCAGGCTAAAGCATTCAATGTCTATTTGTTTCAAGGCATGTGCTTTTAGTTTTTCTAGGGAAAAGTATTTTATACACACTGCTGGTGATTTGTTAATTAATTAATCAAGGGAAATCGAAAGCATCTGTCCAATACCACTCAACGACTGTAAATTAATGATTTACTGATAAATAAACAAAAAAAAAAATGCTCTGATGTCCTATAGTGCTTATCAAATTATCCTACGAAATGTAAATTCACGACCTTTTAAATTAAATGGTAATAATTTTATTTACAGTTTATACACAAAGATTTGCCTGATTTCAATACAATCATGGTTATATGGTGGCTTGCCTTGGATATTACCCAAGTGTCAATATCTTTAAAGGACAGTCTGATCAGACTGTGCCTGGTGGAAAGGTGCTTATTAGTCATGTTTTAAAATGTATCTGTCCTAGTATGTTCATGTTTGTATCTATAGACATAAGTCAATAGTATAGGAACTCACTCTGATCAGACTGCTCAATTTGTAATACTTAGTGTTGTTATATTTACCTGTCCGAACAGGGTATGTTTATATCTAATAGAGGTTACAAGTCAAAGGTAGGCTTTCTGTATTGAAGGCACTGATCAGCTTGTGCAATCTTTGACAATACTATGTCATCTTAGATTTGCTTGTTGAATCATACTCATGTTTCTGTGTAGTTGAAACTATCTTAAGATTGAGCCTAGTAGAAGCATTCTTAAATGAATGCACTCTGATCAGACTGTGTCAGGCTCTTGATAATTTTAGTCATGCTGGTTAAGCCACCTGCACTCACAGCAGGGGTCTCTCTTTCCTTGTATAACTTGACATTATTATGTATTGATAGGTAATTGTCTGGCTTTATAACCAACATCAGAGGACCATTATTAAGTAAGGTTATGTAATTGTCTGGAGCAAGAATATCAAAGAGTTCTGCAGCTGCAACTTGCAGGAAGGTCATCTATCAGTGGTCAGAAGCTCATCCTATTGGATGAGGGAATGGCTTGGCTCTATAATTAACCAATCAAATCATTTGGTAGATACAGAAGCAAGGAATTTATTCTTATGACTCAGTTGTGTATTTGGAACTGTTGTGTGCACTTGTTAATTTTCCTATTATTATTCTCATTGGAATTACAATTAGTTCTATTATTATTTCATTAATTCTGTTGTGTTTTGGATATAACAATTCTTCTTTGATATCAATAGAGTGTTAATTTAATTGCTATTTGTGGATATATTCAGGATTCCCTATTTCATGTTCATATTTAATTTCTCATTCATGTGTTGTGGCTATACTGTGAGCTGTCCATAATGGCAACCAGAAATAGAAGGCACAGGGCGAACAGCCTAGCTGACATTATCCCTATCCCGGACGAGCAAGTGGTTGATCCAAATGTTTCACGTTACGACATGAGATTTCCACAGAATTGGACTGTTGAACAACTTCGTTCAGAATTAGCTAAGAACAGTGTGCCATTCAGAAAGACTGATAAGAAAGGAAAACTTATTCAGCTATGTAAGGATAATGGATTAATTAATGGCACACAGACGTCCAATGACAATGAGTCATCAGACCAGGGACAGAATAATAATGGCTCTGAAATCAATATACTCACAACTTCTGTGGCAGAATTACAACAAACTGTGTCCTTGTTGTCCAGAACGTTGGATACTTTAGTTCAGAGAAATACCGTGGTTAACAGCGATCAGACTACTGATGGGACAAACATGAACAACTTGACAAGTTTAACAGCATTACCAGGAGGATCCAATGTAGATCCATTGATTAACATTACTAGGGAAACTGCTGTAGGAATACAAAATCCTGCGGCAGCAGACTTTACCAGGAATTCAGGAAGTGAAATTTCCACCACGACTACTGGAACACGTACAAGATTCGGATTTGCAGCTGAGTCTCTCCCTTTCATTGAAACGGTTCATCCTACACTGAGGAAGCAGATAATCGAAGGAAAGGATGTCAACTTGGCGGCCTTACTGATACCTTATTATACGGGATCTCATGCAGATTCCGCCGAGATTATCAAGGATAATGTCAAGCCGGACCCGAGATTGCAGAATTCATTAAGTTTGTCTCAATTTATCCAAGCATTTGGGATCTATAAGAACATACTGTGTGAAGTTCACCCCTCACGGCGAGAGGAACTTGATCTGTATGAACGTGATATTGTGGATATGGCATCCAGATATGGAGGAAAAGGCTTCTACAAGTATCACAGAATGTTTTCTGCTGAGGCTGCGGCACATTTACACTACGCAAACAGGAAAGTGGACTGGTCAGTGAGGAATAATAAACTGTTCACAACCATATTTGTTAATCAGAGGGCAAACACTTGTAGTGTATGCAACAGTTCCTTACATGTGGCGTCTTTCTGTCCCAGTCAGCTAGACAAGAAAGGGAATAGTTACAATTCACAGAGTAGGGCCTCAGCAGATATCAAGGGGAGACCTCGTGTACAATTTCAGGGAAAAGAAATATGTAACAATTATAATGGGAAATATGGTTGTCATAACAGACGTTGTACCAATCTACATATCTGTTTGACGTGCAAGAAGGAGCATCCCCAACATACATGTTCCAACAATGTATCAAAAAACTTGACACCAGGGAATGGGCATTCCCAAAAATAAGCCCAGTTAATGTTACCCAACTTGAAAAAGAACTGACTAAGCATCCCGACAGGAATTACTGAGCTTGTTAGGACACCTGAACTTTGCGTGCCGAGTAATATACCCAGGTCGGGCTTTTGTTTCATACCTGATTTCATTGTCTACAACTGTCAAAAAGCTACATCACTATGTTAAAATAAGTCAGGAATGCCGTTTGGATATCAAAATGTGGACAATGTTCCTGAAACAATGGAACGGGGTTTCATTTTTCCTGGATCAGCAGGAAACAGACGGAGAAGCCATGCAATTCTTCACGGATGCAACACCATCAGGCTTTGGAGGTTATTTCAATGGGAGATGGTTCTGCGATAAATTTGAGGAAAACATGATTCCTGAGGAATGTAAAGCTTCTATGGCACTTTTTGAGTTGTACCCCATAGTTATGTCAGCAGTGCTGTGGGGTGAGGAGTGGTGTAAGAAAAGGATAATTGTGAATTGTGATAATGAATCAGCCTGTGAAATTATCAATAAGGGGAGATCACGCATTCCTTTTATCATGAAGTTTGTAAGAAGATTAGTTTGGTGTGAGGCAAAGTTCAATTTCACTATTCGTGCCTCATACATACCGACTGGTAGGAACGGTATTGCAGATTCACTATCGCAGTTTCCAGATGGAGAGATTCAGATGTTTGGCACCACAGGCGGACAGACAGGCTACTCCGTGCCTACCAGCTTCAGAACTAATGCTCTTTTAGAGCAGTAATCCTGGAAATATATCTGTAGCAGAGACTACATTTCTGCCTAGCAATCAGTATTTCAGGCTTATGTAGAATTTTAAATGAACATTAACATTTTTATCTTCTTTTAATGTATATATGTTGAATTATTTGGGACTTATTGCCTATTTATTATTTGATCTGAGAAGGTTTACATGTTAGCTCACCTGTGCTAATTCAGTAGAACATTTACGGCACAAACCTTTCATGGGCACAATCTATATGCTGCTTTAAATAAGATGCAATGACATGTTTCAAATGTTTGAGTGATCATGTTTCTTTACCTATATACATTATGTAGATCTAGACTTACAGATGTTCTCTCATGTAGATTCTATATCTTTAGATTTGTTTCTGCAATAATTACTACGGAAACAAGTCAGTATCATACTTCACAGATTTCTTTTCATTTGGTCCGATTGACATGACACTATACAGTATGGATTTGCACTGTACTTAATTATTGATTCTCCCTGCGGGGCATCATGTTGTGTCCTTGAGCAAGGCACATTAACTCCACATCGTACAGGTATAACCAAGAAGCGGTGGATTTGTCCGACATGACTAATAAATTATTGAATGGGACATAAAAACCTAAAAACATAAATGTACATACAAACCATTGGCTCTTATTTTGGGGGCCTCATTTACTTACCACTAAATTCGTTTGGCCTTCTTTCCCCAAAATAATATGAAATTCATGCAATTATCATACGAATATGCGTATTACCATCCAGGATAACCTGACTGTATGAACCACCCATGCATCATATTTCATGTCTCTGCTGTTCCGTCTGCTAACAAACCTACAATCATTTAATCTCGAGCCATGAGCAAGCACCAGTCAAGCCTGGTGCTCACGCTTATGCTATGACCCTACCAAAACAGATATTTCAGCCATGAGACAGCACCATTTCGAGCCTAGCTCTCAGGCATAGGAATGACCCCTCTCATGCAGCGTCGAATCATCCGCTGCAGCAGCGTCGAATCATCCGCTGCAAGCAGCGTCGAATCATCCGCTGCAGCAGCGTCGAATCATCCGCTGCGGCCATGAGACAGCACCGTTCGAGCCTAGCTCTCATGGTCTGGGTTGGATCCTATCGGGCATGAGACAGCACCGTTCGAGCCTAGCTCTCAATGCCAAGGACCACCCAGCTTTCTTGCAAGAGATGCACCAATTCGAGCCTCCAATCTTGAGCCATACACGGAGGGGTCAAACCTGTCATACACATCATCACAACGCCTATATACCATTTGCTGTTTGGTAGGGTCAGCCTTTCATATGCACATACGGTTTGTTAGTGAGTACAATTTCTACCCTTGGTTATTCTCAGGTTATCACATGACATTCACAGAATGAGCCGCCCCCAAGACAGAGCCAAATAAATATTGTAATTGTTTTGATGTTATATACTTGTTTTGTCTGTTAGTTTTAGTGTGTTAAGTATTATACTTTGATAATTGTATTGGAATATATATTATGCCAAAATGTCAAAGTAAATCATATATCAAGAATCATGTTGTTGTGTATAAAATGGTAATAATTTTATTTACAGTTTATACACAAAGATTTGCCTGATTTCAATACAATCATGGTTATATGGTGGCTTGCCTTGGATATTACCCAAGTGTCAATATCTTTAAAGGACAGTCTGATCAGACTGTGCCTGGTGGAAAGGTGCTTATTAGTCATGTTTTAAAATGTATCTGTCCTAGTATGTTCATGTTTGTATCTATAGACATAAGTCAATAGTATAGGAACTCACTCTGATCAGACTGCTCAATTTGTAATACTTAGTGTTGTTATATATACCTGTCCGAACAGGGTATGTTTATATCTAATAGAGGTTACAAGTCAAAGGTAGGCTTTCTGTATTGAAGGCACTGATCAGCTTGTGCAATCTTTGACAATACTATGTCATCTTAGATTTGCTTGTTGAATCATACTCATGTTTCTGTGTAGTTGAAACTATCTTAAGATTGAGCCTAGTAGAAGCATTCTTAAATGAATGCACTCTGATCAGACTGTGTCAGGCTCTTGATAATTTTAGTCATGCTGGTTAAGCCACCTGCACTCACAGCAGGGGTCTCTCTTTCCTTGTATAACTTGACATTATTATGTATTGATAGGTAATTGTCTGGCTTTATAACCAACATCAGAGGACCATTATTAAGTAAGGTTATGTAATTGTCTGGAGCAAGAATATCAAAGAGTTCTGCAGCTGCAACTTGCAGGAAGGTCATCTATCAGTGGTCAGAAGCTCATCCTATTGGATGAGGGAATGGCTTGGCTCTATAATTAACCAATCAAATCATTTGGTAGATACAGAAGCAAGGAATTTATTCTTATGACTCAGTTGTGTATTTGGAACTGTTGTGTGCACTTGTTAATTTTCCTATCCCTGCCAGCCATCCCCAACTCCACCTGTATTCAATTAATCAGTCTGACATAAACTGGTTGTGCCAGGTCCATCTGTTTGTTATGCCCCTGTTCAAACACTTTGCTAGTTATTATAAGTAGGATCAATCTTTGGGGTGGTTCATTCTAGATTTCCATAGGCCTTGGCCTTTTTTCCCCAAAATAATATGAAATTCATGCAATTATCATACGAATATGCGTATTACCATCCAGGATAACCTGACTGTATGAACCACCCATGCATCATATTTCATGTCTCTGCTGTTCCATCTGCTAACAAACCTACAATCATTTAATCTCGAGCCATGAGCAAGCACCAGTCAAGCCTGGTGCTCACGCTTATGCTACCAAAACAGATATTTCAGCCATGAGACAGCACCATTTCCAGCCTAGCTCTCAGGCATAGGAATGACCCCTCTCATGCAGCGTCGAATCATCCGCTGCAGCAGCGTCGAATCATCCGCTGCAAGCAGCGTCGAATCATCCGCTGCAGCAGCGTCGAATCATCCGCTGCGGCCATGAGACAGCACCGTTCGAGCCTGGCTCTCATGGTCTGGGTTGGATCCTATCGGGCATGAGACAGCACCGTTCGAGCCTAGCTCTCAATGCCAAGGACCACCCAGCTTTCTTGCAAGCAATTCGAGCCTCCAATCTTGAGCCATACACGGAGGGGTCAAACCTGTCATACACATCATCACAACGCCTATATACCATTTGCTGTTTGGTAGGGTCAGCCTTTCATATGCACATACGGTTTGTTAGTGAGTACAATTTCTACCTTTGGTTATTCTCAGGTTATCACATGACATTCACAGAATGAGCCGCCCCCAAGACAGAGCCGAACACACCTGAGAGTCAACAAGTACAGTCACTGGACAAAGTAATTGGGGTTTTTACCCCATACATGGGTATGGTGGCCATCTTGGTCATGTGACCTTGAAACCCTACTTACATCAGCAGGAGAGCTCTTGTCTGGATTGTGTATCCTCTTTTCTGCCATTTTAGTTCACATGAAAAAATCATCTAACAAGGTCAGCATCCTATAATGACCCCGGGGTGGGGACATATTTAACCCCAGGGGTAAGATTGGCAGGATTTATGTAGAGCTCCACATGACAATGTTGTATATCAAATATACAAGCTTTGTGTCATGCTGTTGCAGAGAAGATTTTTTATATATTTTCCATTATAAGTCTATGGTAGATAATGACATGCCTGGGGCGTGGCCTGTATGGACCCCAGGGGCACCCTTGGCAGCATTTATAAAGGAGAGGATTATACATTGGTCCACACAACATATGAAAGCTCTGGGCCATATGGTTTCGGAGAAGAAGATTTTTTTATGTTTTTCCCATGACGCCACCGGGCGGGGCCCGTATGGACCCCAGGGGCACAGTTGGCCAGATTTATAAAAAGGACCACTATACGTTGCTAAAAACAAAATATGAAAGCTTTGGGCCTTGTGATTTCGGAGAAAAAGATTTTTTAATGTTTTTCCCATGACGCCCCCGGGGCGGGGCCCGTATGGACCCCAGGGGCACGGTTGGCAGGATTTATAAACAGGAACACTATACATTGCTACAAACAAAATATGAAAGCTCTGGGGCTTGTGGTTTCGGAGAAGAAGATTTCTTTTATGTTTTTCCCATGACGCCCCCGGGGCGGGGCCCGTATGGACCCCAGGGGCACGGTTGGCAGGATTTATAAAGAGGACCACTATACATTGCTACTGACAAAAAATGAAAGCTTTGGGCCTTGTGGTTTTGGAGAAGAAGATTTTTTTATGTTTTTCCTAATGACCCCCGGGGCGGGGCCTGTATGAACCCCAGGGGCACAGTAAGCAGGATTTATAAAGAGGACCATTATACATTGCTACACACAAAATATGAAAGCTCTGGGCCTTATGGTTTCGGAGAAGAAGATTTTTTTAAAGTTTTTCCCATGACGCCCCCGGGGCGGGGCCTGTATGGACCCCAGGGGCACGGTTGGCAGAATTTACAAAGAGGAACACTATATATTGCTACAAACAAAATATGAAAGCTCTGGGCCTTGTGGTTTCGGAGAAGAAGATTTTTTTATGTTTTACCCATGGCCCCCCCCACCCCCAATGCGGGGCCTGTATGAACCCCAGGGACACTGTTTGCAGGATTTATAAAGAGGACCACTATACATCGCTACTGACAAAATATGAAAGCTCTGGGCCTTGTGGTTTAGAAGAAGAAGATTTTTTTATGTTTTTCCCATTGTAAGTCTATGGGAGCTAATGACCCCCCGGGGCGGGGCCATTTTGGACCCCAGGGTCATGATTGGCAGGATTTATAAAAAGGACCACTACACATTGCTACATACAAAATATGAAGGCTCTGGGCCATGTGGTTTCGGAGAAGAAGATTTTTTTATGTTTTGCCCCATCACGCCCCCGGGGCGGGGCCTGTATAGACCCCAGGGGCACGGTTGGCAGGATTTATAAAGAGGACCAATATACATTGCTACACACAAAATATGAAAGGTCTGGGACTTGTGGTTTCGGAGAAGAAGATTTTTTTATGTTTTTCCCATTGTAAGTCTATGGGAGCTATCTGTTGCCATGGAAACCAGAGTTCCAATCCGACCTGGCCCAAAATGCAACCTTTCCCCCTCCTCAATAATGCTTTAGATAAAATTTGATCACAATCGGCCATGTTGTCTTAGAGATATTTGAGTTTGAAAATGTGAACGGACGGACGGGCGGACGCACGGAAGGACGCACGGACGGACGCCGGCTCGACTTCTGTACTATAAGCTCACCTTGTGAGCCTTCAGCTCAGGTGATCTAACAAATAGATTAGTTCAAACAAAAATGTTGTTTGCGTTAAAGCTTAATACAAAATCAACTATTCAAAAGTTGCTCGAGATCCTAGTTAAATGGACACAGTTCCAAAACATATAACATGCAATGATTTCCTGCAAGATTTTCCCTTTAAATGACATTTTAACAGTTTTCCCCCATTAAAATGCATAGACCTACACCTGTATGTTGACCTTGCCGTAAAATAGGTCAAGGTCATAACAGGATCATGATTTATATATGCATTGTAGTACTCGAGTCATCGATGCTTCATGCTTAGTTTCATTGAAATCAGTCAACCAGTTCCGGAGAAAAAGATTTTTGAAGGGTGTTTACCTTATATGGGCGTGGGAGCTATCTTGGCCATGTGACCTGGATTATTTATATACGCTTTCGTTCACCCTTCCTATAAAGGCTTCCTGTAAAGTTTGGCTTTGATTCATCATTGGCAAAGCGGTTTCAGAGGAGAAGATCTTGTGAACGGACGGACGGACGTCGACGGACTGACGGCGGAGTATGGCCATCCTATATAAGCACACCTTGTGAGCCTTCGGCTCAGGTGAGCTAAAATGAATAAATACAGATCCTGTTTCTCCATGCCAGTCATTTCAGAGGAGAAGATCTTGTGAACGGACGGACGGACGTCGACGGACTGACGGCGGAGTATGGCCATCCTATATAAGCACACCTTGTGAGCCTTCGGCTCAGGTGAGCTAAAATGAATAAATACAGATCCTGTTTCTCCATGCCAGTCATTGTTTACCTCCGATTGCGAACAACCTCCGACATTGGAACAACCGGTTTCACTGGATTATACAGTGTCAGATGTCGTCTGCTAAATGCTTCATTGTGTCAAGTACCTCCGATAGCGAACAACCTCCGGTATCGGAACAACCGGTTTCACTGGATGATACAGTGTCGGACGTCGTCTGCTAAATGCTTTTGTGAATTCAAATGCACAGATAAAGCATACTTCGCTGCACTTCTTATTTGCATAAGAAATGGAGACCATAAAGAAGTGATAATGCAATCGGAAAGCAAATTGCAATTCACTGGTTTCATATAATTTTTCTACATTTGAAATTTCTGTATGCATACTGTGTAATTACCTATAAATAGTCTGCTACATGATTGGTTGATAATGTGGAATTCAAGGTAGGGTTTGTCAATAGTTTCATTCATAAAACTTAGCAGCAGACGATAATTTCGTCACTCATTCATACTTTTTTATATGGAAGATTTTTTACATCACATAATTCAGATTTTCAAAAGTGTTGACAGAGTCGATTGTTCGCGTGCCTTCCATTTTAAGTGACTGTGAATCTTTCAGCGTAGATATGTAGATAAAATATGAGCGTGATACAAAATAAAACAAAAAATAATTTACACCAGAAAATAATGTGTGTATAGATCAATGATCGTTCCATGATAAGCAGTTGTTTCCATACAAATTAAAATCTAGGTCACAAAATGATCTTAAACGACTTTGTCGAAAAACTTATATTGTAATGATATGTTACAAAGTTCTCAATCAACTCCGAAAATAGTCGGATGAACTAAATAAATATAAATACACCTGGTCGGTTCATTACAACATGGTTTTGGATGTAACAGATGAATGTTTTGGACACCAACTGATCATTAGAGAAAAGGTACAAGTAGGCAATGATCAGGAAAAGGCGCAATCAAAATGAAATTCCCACACCAAAAGCCAAGGTGGGAAAAACCAAACAGACAATTAGGTACTTACACTTAGAGAACATATCGTAAGCTGTGTGAGCAGCTATTTCCCAAAAGGCGGCCACTCAGTTACCCGAACTTAACTAAAACTATGAAAACGTACATAAAGTTCAAACAGCACAAAAATATGACTCCAAAACATAAAACAAATAGAACCACAATAGAAGTTTCGCCTTGGAACGATCAGTAATATAAAACTATTGGGGGGCTTAAACCGGTTTTACAGGGCCCTAACCTCACTCCCATCTTCTGCAGTGGTTCATAACATACAGTTAATTGTTCGGTCCTCATGGTGGATCTCTTTCTCATGGTGGATTTCTAACTAGTAAATGAATCATCACAAACAAATAAATCATGATAACCACCATGATGAATCAAAATCGAGGACTCGCAGACTCAGTAAGCTGCCTGCCGATGGAGATCCCTGGGCGCCAAATAACTTACTGAAATCCGGAGCAAAAGAAAAACACCAGTTGAACCCCGGTGAGCCAAGCAACAGACAAGAAGCTCTGGCCTCAACCAAGTAAAATGAATAGCTTTATGTCGGGGACATCATAGAGTCTGATGCCCGCGTGCAATTAAAGAAGGCAGCGTAGCTATCAACCACGATTGGGTTAAAAACTAAGCAAGCAGACTGTCCCATAACATTTAAGTTATACCCTATATGTCTGTAATCATTTTTCTGAACTGAAAAGAAAAATCATTCCTTCCTTTAAGTTTCTTAAATTTGTAAACCAAGTCACCATAAAATTCTGGTTCCGAAAGGCCCTCACGTAAAAGTGTTCTTTAGTCTGACATTAAATTAGGAAATCAATTCATAGTGTCTGTGATAAAATTTAGAAAATGTTTTCCGATAGTGTCTGCGATAAAATTTAGAAAATGTTTTCCGAAGTTTATGATACTGATAGCCCTGCTGGAAAAGTTTGGCTGTTAAACTGAAGTCCGCAACATGATTGCAGACTCTAGTTGCAAAATGTATACACACTATTTTTGCTAAAAATTTATAATATGAAATTGGCTCGGACCCTATCCAAAGTGTTACAAGAGGTTGAGGTATAACAGGTTGTTGGCAGATTTTCTGGATCTATGCAGCTGCAGCTTTTCAAAAAGGCTGAACAATATATTTGTTAAATAAAAGCGCTGCAGGCATGCATGATACCCCGCCACGCAAATTCAGTTTTAGCAAAAATGTTTGTCAATAAATTCTCAAGATATAAAAGAGCAGAACAAAATTTTGTCATAAATGAAGGACCATAACTCTGTATACATTGATAAAATTTACCAATCTTTAATCCTAAACCACTACTTCCTGATTTAAATTTTTGTACAAAGTTGGAAGAAAATTGGTTGATAAATGCAAAAAACAGAGGCACGAAATTTTAATGTAAATCATGGGCCATAACTGTGTATTTATTTAACGAAATTTATTCATTTTCAATCCCAAACCACTCCTTCCTGATATGAACTGCTATACAAAGTTTGAAAAAAATCGGTCAATAAATGCTCAAGAAAGAGTCCGGAAACAAAATTTTAACGTAAATCAAGGGCCATAACTCTGTGCTTATTTGACAAAATTTACCCATTTTCAATCCCAAATCACTCCTTCCTGGTATGAACTCCTATAAAAAGTTTGAAGAAAATCTGTCAATAAATGCTCAAGATAGAGCCCGGAAACAAAATTTTAACGTAAATCTTGGGCCATAACTCTGTACTTATTTGACAAAATTTACCCATCTTCAATCCCAGACCACTACTTCTTGGTATGAACTCCTATACAAAGTTTGAAGAAAATCGGTCAATAAATGCTCAAGATAGAGCCCGGAAACAAAATTTTAACGTAAATCAAGGGCCATAACTCTGTACTTATTTGACGAAATTTACCCATCTTCAATCTCAGACCACTCCTTCATAATATGAACTCCTATACAAAGTTTGAAGAAAATCGGTCAATAAATACTCAAGATAGAGCCCGGAAACGAAATTTTAACGTAAATCAAGGGCCATAACTCTGTACTTATTTGACGAAATTTACCCATCTTCAATCCCAAACCACTCCTTCCTGATATGAACTCCTATACAAAGTTTGAAGAAAATCGGTCAATAAATGCTCAAGATAGAGCCCGGAAACGAAACGCTGATGGACGGACAGACGGACGGGCGAACGGACGGACGGACGGACGGACACTCGAACGCAAAATTTTTTTGGAGGGTATAACATAATACCCCGCACTTTTTAAGTGGCAGGGTATAAAAAGGTGGTATATTCTAGAAGAATTTTTACAAATTTTACTACTCATTTTCTGGAGTCTCCCTGATCATCATCACATGTATGAATTAGACAGACAAAAATGTAGACTGGTTCCCGTCATCAAAATGGCTGTTTATCAGTAAAACATGGCTCGAAATCTTCTGCTGTCTCAGTTTTAAGCCTATGAAGAGAGGTAACTCTTTAATGCAAGAATATTTGTAGAGGTTATACAACATGATACATGTACTAAAGTGTAATAAGACAATATAGGATGAGAACCAGTCTAGTATAACAAAATTGCATGTCATATTTTCACAAAGAATTTTTTAATATAATATATATAGATCAGGACCATAGACAAAACCTGTGTACCATGCAAATTACAATTTTTTTTTAGCAGATACACATTTCTTCAGATACAAATGTGTATCATACACGAAAAACAAAATAACATTACGTAAGTGTAATTAAGAGCATAACTAGAATTGTCAGAGGATCTGACTATAGCCCTGCTTCTGGGCTTTCTTCCAGGGTGAGAAAAACAATGACAGGTAACAATCCCAAGCTAGATCTTGTCAATGTTGATGCCATAAAAAGATTGGTCAGTTTCTGTCAATTCTTTCTCAAGATATTGAGTGGAAACAAAATTCTGACATCAATCAAGGGCCGTAACTCAATCAAAATTTTGCGAAAAATCACAAGCAACAGTCCAAAGCTAGATCTTGTCGATGTTGATGTGCATACAAAATTTGGTCAGATTCTGTCAATTCGTTCTCAATATATTGAGCGGAAACTAAATTCTGACGTCAATCAAGGGCCGTAACTCCGTCAAAATTTTGCGAAAAATGAAGGGCAACAATCCCAAATTTAATCTTGTCAATGTTGATGGGCATACAAATTTTGCCTAGATTCTGTCAATTTGGTCTCAAGATATTGAGCGGAAACGAAATTCTAAAATCAATCAAGGGCCGTAACTCAGTCAAAATTTCGCAAAGAATCACGGGCAACGATTTCAAGCTAGATCATGTCAATGTTGATGTGCATACAAAACTAGGTCAAATTCTGTCAATTCGTTCTCAAGATATTGAGCGGAAACGAAATTCTGATGTCAATCAAGGGCTGTAACTCCATCAAAAATTTGCGAAAAATGACGGGCAACAATCCCAAGCTAGATCTTGTCAATATTAATATGCATACAAAATTTGGTCAGAATCATTCTGTCCTTTCATTCTCAAGATATTGAGCGGAAACAAAATTATGATGTCAATCAAGGGCCGTAACTCTGTCAAAATTTTGCGAAAAATGACGGGCAACAATCCCAAGCTAGATCATGTCAATGTTGATGTGCATACAAAATTTGGTCAGATTCTGCCAATTCCTTCTCAAGATATTGAGTGGAAACGAAATTCTGACGTCAATCAAGGGCCGTAACTCCATCAACATCAATCAAGGGCCGTAACTCCATCAAAATTTTGCGAAAAATGACAGGCAACAATCCCAAGCTAGATCTTGTCAACGTTAATATGCATACAAAATTTGGTCAGATTCTGTCCTTTCATTCTCAAGATATTGAGCGGAAACAAAATTATGATGTCAATCAAGGGCCATAACTCCGTCAAAATTTTGCGAAAATCCCAAATTCTGTCAATTCCTTCTCAAGATATTGAGCGGAAACGAAATTCTGACGTCAATCAAGGGCTGTAACTCCATCAAAATTTTGCATCAAAATTTTGCGAAAAATGACGGGCAACAATCCCAAGCTAGATCTTGTCAATGTTGATGTGCATACAAAATTTGGTCAGATTCTGTCAATTTGTTCTTAAGATATTGAGCGGAAACGAAATGTTCACGGAATGACGGAACTACGGAATCACAGAATCATGAATCACGGAAACACGGAACCACGGAAGGACAGGGTGAATCCAGTATAGCCCCACTTTTCCAAAGCGGTGCTATAATGATGTGAGACATATTTTGTTTTTGTTTCCTATTTACACAT
Organism: Rugalucina vietnamica; assembly: GCA_964017185.1. Taxonomy (NCBI): domain Eukaryota; kingdom Metazoa; phylum Mollusca; class Bivalvia; order Lucinida; family Lucinidae; genus Rugalucina; species Rugalucina vietnamica. Next base: position 22,679,602 of record OZ024875.1, on the reverse strand, counting down.
AATGAATAAAGATCAGGACAGGCCTAAAAAAAAAAATGTTATGTTTCCGATTTCATCATAAATTTAGCATAGGGTCGGTAGGTAGGCTTTTTTTTTTTTTTTTTTTTTTTTTTTTTTCCTTGGAAAATTGGGATTGGTAGGTTTTTTTTTTGGGTTTTTTTTGACCGGACTTTCTTCTTACCGCACATGTGACTCCAAATCGGAAACCTTTACACCGAGGATGGCCGTCTTCGTATAACAGGGATAACGGGACATTGTGCCGCAAGGCTTTTATTACATTTGAAGCAGGTATGTGGCTACATTTGTCGAAATAAATGGCGACTAATGTGCTTGGTCGTGTCAACACACTACACAGTAGCCATGTTGTTGTTCTTGATCGTAATGTTAAAGACCGAAAATATCCGAAAATCGGCGCGGACAAATTCTCGTAATGAAATGGTTTTGACTTTTGATAAAAACCGGAATCGTTGAACAGGGTCGGTCGCCGACTTTTTTTTTTTTTTTTTTTCTGAGCGCTAAAAAAGTTGCAGTCGGCGCAGATTTTGACCAGTCGGTCGGGAAATTGGAAACATAGCATTTTTTTTTTAAGCCACATCCAAATACAATGCCAATTTGTAAACATGTCCTGTCAAAGGTCATGTGTTCCATTAACTAAACGGGAATTCAGTCAGTCACGGGGAGGTGACAATAAACAATGCAAGGATTATAGTAAAAACTTGTGTATATTTAGAGATTTTCCCTTGTTGTAGCACAGCAAATGAAACCATTCACCACCCGAAAAATAATCTTTTGCTTTTCCCTCATTGGTGAAAATTGCATTTTAAACCAACTCATACCAACTAGTAAAATCATGTAAATTCACTCAAATCAAAAGTAGAATCGCACATGGTGCATTGTGAGTTTATACACACACACACACACACACAGACACACACACAGACACACACACAGACACAGACACACACACACACACACACACAAAATGAATCTCAGAGTCTTAGCCTCTAACAGTCATATTGGATGTTCTAGAAGAAAAAATAAATAATAAAATCCACCCACCCACCCCATTATTTTCCAGATCTAACTATAAATTTTCACTGGCCTTGGTGAGGATGATAAACACCTTCTGATCGGTACTCAGCTACAGCTGCTGATGCATACATCAGACCAATTTTCTTCAGAAAATCTGCCAACAACCTGTTATTGTAAATATTCTCTTTTATTTATAAGAAACTAAGTAACAATTATACATACGATAAAGATACAGTTTTGTTATGATGAGATTTTCATATCAGAGCAGCTGTAGTCTACATAGGCAGGGTCTTGCAAAACCTGACATGATATAAAATAAACTACATTCAACTAGATGAAACTGTCAAGCATTTAATGAAACAGTTAGATAGATAGAAGGTCTAGTATGTGCCACATGATACATCATAGCCTATCTCAAACACCCCCAAAAACAGGAAGTTCCCAAGGTAAAAACCACAGGAATTACCATAGAGACTAATGAAGTGGGCAGGATTTTCCCTATACTTCATGTAATGGTTTCTGCATTCTACGAAAGCACAGATCCTTATATCAAATGCGATTTTTTTTACGAAACCATGGAAAAAAGACTATCAAAAGCATGTTTAAAAATCACTTTAATTGCTTAAGTTACAGGCACTGAGCTATGATTGTATCTGGCTATCAAGACCAAACTTATGATAGCAAGATTCAACCATAGTTCTTGAGAATGCTCCAAATTTATCGGCACAAGTGTTCTCAAGCGACCTTTGTATGCGATTTTTTTTACGAAACCATGGAAAAAAGACTATCAAAAGCATGTTTAAAAATCACTTTAATTGCTTAAGTTACAGGCACTGAGCTATGATTGTATCTGGCTATCAAGACCAAACTTATGATAGCAAGATTCAACCATAGTTCTTGAGAATGCTCCAAATTTATCGGCACAAGTGTTCTCAAGCGACCTTTGTATTTCTTAGCCTACACATTCAAGAAATATCCCCGCTTTTGAGTACAGCACCAATTCTATAAATATTACTGTTGAGTAACAAGCTTTTCTTTCCTTTATTCGTGTCAGAAATGTTAAAGTCAATGAGGGTTAAATTTTAAATATTCTTGTATAAAACACTAAAAAAAATGTTTAAAACATGTAAAACATGTTAAAAAATGACTTACAACATGTAAAACATGTTAAAATATGACTTACATAACGGTCGTGCATGGCCAAAGTAGGTTTGAACACAGGTAGCCTAAGTGATTATTGGCTAATTACCATAAAGGGCATCCACGCATTTGATACCTCGATTTCTTGCTGTTTTCAAACATCACAGTATGATTTTCGCACTTATGATATACTGCCAAGGGAAAGATTTGACTAGTATCTTGTTGAAGTGTTAACGATTCAGCCCTTTTCTCATAATAATGTGGAGCCTAATGTACTTACTAAGTAATACTAACTAAATCCTAAATGTTGTCATTTTCCTATTTCTGATCAAATCTTGATAAAATTCACGTTGTGAATACATGTACTGGAATATCTGGTCTTTACAAATATATAGCAAAAGATATCATTGCAACTGTCAAACATGATTTGAATGTGATTATTCAAAGGTACCATCAATGTGTTTTAATCTTGAAGCTGCACTTTGCAGTTTTTCGAAGCTTGTTAACCTATGTGGTTTGTCTTTAATCAGTCATGGCCATATCAGATAATTACAAGAACTCCGCGGAGGTCGATATCGCACCTGCATCAGGCAAAGTCAACAGACCGTGAAATATAGTTCAATCGCACCGGGTCAAGGTGAGTGCTTGAAGGGCATGTCAAGGACAATTACTATGCAAGGTTTCAGATTCGCAGATATCTCGAATGTAAACCAAACTTCGACGTAAAATGTTCAAAGTCAGTGGACCGTGGAATATAGGTCAAAGGCACCGGGTTAAGGTGCGTGCTTGAAGGGTATGTCAAGGACAATTACTATGCAAGGTTTCAGACTTGCAGCTATCTCTGATGTCAAGAAAACCAAACTTCGACGTAAAAATTATCAAAGTCAGTGGACCGTGAAATATAGGTCAAAGGCACCGGGTTAAGGTGCGTGCTTGAAGGGTATGTCAAGGACAATTACTATGCAAGGTTTCAGACTCGCAGCTATCTCTGATGTTGAGAAAACCAAACTTCGACATAAAAATTTTCAAAGTCAGTGGACCATGAAATATAGGTCAAGGGCGCCGGGTTAAGGTGCGTGCTTGAAGGGTATGTCAAGGACAATTACTATGCAAGGTTTCAGACTCACAGCTATCTCTGATGTCGAGAAAACCAAACTTTGACGTAAATGTTGACAAAACTTTGACGTAAAAATTTTCAAAGTCAGTGGACCGTGAAATATAGTCAGTCAAAGCCACCGGGCTAAGGTGCGTGCTTGAAGGGTATGTCAGGGACAATTACTATGCAAGGTTTCAGACTCGCAGCTATCTCTGATGTCGAGAAAACCAAACTTCGACGTAAATGTTGACGGACGGACGAATGGACGCACGCATGAACGGACGGACGGACAGAAATTTGGACTCCTATATCGCACCCTGCTATAAGCAGGTGCGATAAAAATTATGCTTGAACATTTCGCAGTTTATAAGGTCTGTGGTATGCCATTGTTGTTGAAATGGGTGTCAAATGGCATGAGCTGCCAAGCATTTAGATCCCGCATTTGAACAAAATGCTGACAAAAAGGGGAGGGAATAAGTATCTGAGTACCATCAGGTGTAGTCAAAAAATTCCATACACCTGCAGTAATATCATTCTGAAGAGAATAGAAAATGGTGAATTTTAATGTGACTTTAACATTTGACCCCCACATGGTTTATGACAAAGGCATATGGTGTTTAGGGCCGTTTTTAGCCTCAGATTTTGCTAAAAACTAAATTTTGGAATTAAAGTGAGAAAACTACATGTCTGGCATGTACTAAAACCATGAGGTGAGTGTGTTTGCTGATTGTGTTTGTTGAGTGTGTTTGCTGAGTGTGTGAGCTGAGTCTATGAGCTGAGTCCATGAGTTGAGTCAATGAGCTGGAATTCCAAGCGGACAACAAAGCGGATGTCCGCACAGAGTATTGGAACAAACATTTTGGATTCCAAGCGGACAGTTTTATGCAGAAAGCGGACATCTAGCGGAAATTCTGTTCCAATACTCCGCATTTGGCGGACGTCCGCTAGAATCTTTACAGATTCCGCTAGAATTATTGTGTACATCCGCTTGATTTTCCACTAGAATCCTTGCGGACGTCCGCTAGGGTCCAAGCGGACATCCCCTAGAATTCTTGCGGACTTCCGCTAGAAATTCTAGCGGACCTCCGCTAGAAATTTATAAAATTGTCCGCTAGAATTTCTAGCGGAGGACCGCTTGGAAAAATACCTACAAAGAGTCTGTTAGAGTTGCTTCCCCTATTGTGTAGAAAGTTTGTTGTGCATATGTGTACTGGAGCTTAAGAAGACACAATATTGTATTATTAAAACCATGATTTAGCTGTTTGCCAAAATTAAATGTCATTGACCCAAAATGATCAATTGCTCCCTGTTTAATGACTGTACCTCAAATTTTTGAAATTATCGCGGAACAAAATTTCAATGCCACTACCCAAGGAGGCTCCACATAAAATTTCAACTTGATCGGCCAAGCGGTTTCAGAGAAGAAGATCTTGTGGACGATGGACGGACGACGACGGACGGATGCCGGATCATGGGTATACTATAAGCTCACCTGAAGGCTCAGGTGAGCTAATAAAGGGGCAGATTTAGACTAGCTATTATTGGCCTCATGTTTTCCAGACACAATTGACAAAATACATGTATCATGAAAGTATTCTTAATTATGCTGTTTTATGCCATGGGCATATATTCAATGACTATGATTAGAAATGGAATAAAAACTCACTTCTTTTGAATAATCCTCAATAAACTTTCAATATCCTAGCTTCCCTTGAATTTGCCAATGTGAACTAAACTGAACTCATTTCAAAAACATACCGTGACGAGGCTGGAGACTGTGCTGTAAATAGTGACTTACGGATAAAAACAGTACACACACGCACACACACTGACTTCAACTGGCATACGAGTTAACTGAGCTATTCAGGAGTTTATTCCACTGTGAATTAGAAAAGTCTTGTTCTAAAAGTGAATATACCGAAGGCATGTCACAACACTTCAAAGTGTTCTTAATTAAACAAACTTTTCTCATCTGGGTCTTACCTGTCTTTCTGCGATATGATATACCGGTCCCGATAGCGTAATGGTTAGAGGGTCCGCTTCAGAAGCGGGAGGCTGTGGGTTCGATACCAGGCCGCACCAAAGACGTTAAAAATGGTACCAGTAGCTACCTTGATTTGCGCTCACTCATTTATAAGGCGAACACTGGCTTCTCTCCGACCCCCTCCCCACCTCCCCCGCATGATAAAATATAAAAAAAAAATAAATAAAATGACTTCAATGATACAGTAGTGTAAATATGTTAAGATGATGATTAGTGGCGGCTAGTGTAGTTCTATCACCGGAGACTTGTGATGGTAATCATACCGTAACTCGGGGATAGCCGAGGCGCTCGATCCTAGCGGTTGGAGGATAATACATTCAGAATTAACAGGTGTTGCTTTCAGATAGTTTTTATGAATTACCAATTCAGCTGTGCGTTCTAGGGACTAAATACTCCCCCATCCAAACCCCTGAAATTATCATTTGGCATGTCACCAGTAAACTATTCAGATTCAGTAGTCCCTTACAAAGGGAGTCCCTGTTTCGGCATTTTCGTTGGTTCAGTTGCAGTTGCAGTTGCAGTTGTACAATGGGCCGAGGTGACCCGGAACAGATATGCAGTTACAGTTATAGTTTTTAATTCGTGAGTCGTCTTTCTATCGAAATTTATATGTTGATGGGTTGTGTTCTTCAGATTTCGTTTTTGAAAATAAAGTTGTTTATTTCTTATTAGTTTGTCATTAATGGCCGTTCCTGCTAAGTTGTATGTAATAAGAGTATTGTTGTGTGAAATATGCTAGGTTATCATCCCCTAAATTGTTTGTATTGGGGTTTTACATCGTAGTCAACTTAATTAGGTCATGTTGGGATGCATATGGGAGAGGTTTCTTTCTGAAGGACAAGACCCAGTGCTGGTGGGATTCAAACACTGTACTTTACAGTTCAGCATCTGAGGCTCTACCACTAGGCCACCCTGCTCCCAGATAGTGGTCTATGAACAAGACAAGACTGAAAGTATATCAACCTCATTTGAGGCAAGGAGACTGAATCTTATAAAATATGTGGCCAGTCTTTTTTAATAATGGGTTCACATGGCTGAAGAACGTAGACCTCATACCTTTGCAAGGCATTGACTATTTTGACCTTTTTCGATAAAAACTGCGTATAAAAAAATTACATTTACCTACCTACCCTGGATTTTTTCGCGTAAAAAATAAAATAAAAATAAAAAGATTTTCCTACCTACCTACCCTATTTTATTTCAGACTGTTAGCGGAAACACAGCTATTTTTTTTTTAGGCCTAATTGAGATTAAAGCCATATCTACAAATCATCTAGATATTATTAACCCTTATTTGAATTTTGTTTGTATATAAATGATGAAACTGGAAACTTGAAATTACATCAGTGTTGGATGTTTTTCACTTTATTATGGAACTATTTTATGTGGGTGAGATAATCTTGTGTGTTAAACACACCACACAGTGACCCACTTAATTAAATATGCAGAGCATCATTAACTGACAAGGTTTGGAATGTCCGCTAGAATGTCCGCTTGGAATATTTTTCCATGTGGACAATTTGCTGAGATTTTAGTTCTGTGCCTGAAAATTTTTAAAGTAGGAAATCTCTGCTTTCAAAAAATTCTAAGTTCAAAATGTCCGCATGGAAGTTCTGATTTCCGCTAGAAATAAGACTGTTGATAGCGTACATTTCTTAGTTTCCGCTTGGACAAATGTCCGCCAGCCTCCCCTTGCATATTTTTCCATGCGGATAATGCGGACTTCCAGGCGGACATGGCGGACTTCCTTGCGGACATGGCGGACTTCCTTGCGGAAAAAGCGTAGATTTGCGAATGTCCGCAAGAAGTACACTTGGCCCAAGCAGACTTTTGATATACGGGAGATTACTCACTTAACATTGTTTATTCCTTATCATCAATTTAAGGCTTGGTATCTGTGTAGATTCACTTTGTTAAAGAGTAATGTCATCAAACTATGCTATATACATTTTTTACTTTCCCAAACCTCTAAATAGTATACATATCTATAATATATATATACTTAAGGAATTAAAATACGCAACACATAAAAATTCAACTGTAACGTGTGTTTTTGACGTTTTAGTAAAACTTCTTTTAAAAATGTCTTGCAGACTGCTTGTGACATGCGATGAAAAGAAAAAATGTCATTTTATTGCCAAGATTAATGTCAAAATGTCAAAATCCATAGAAAAAGCAAATGGGACGTAAATTTCGGGGCGATGTGGAAGATGCCAAATTCTGTGTACGTTTGGTTATCTGACGTCGACTTCAAAATGTGCAATAAAGATTGAGGTCATTGCATACTTGGGTGTCATCCCAGGTTATGTTAAAACTGATGAACGGAATGCATAAATGCAAAATAATGGTCCATTACGTCATTTAGATTATTCAATGTGGGCCATTTTATGCTTATATGGTATTTATCGAACCGACAGACGACACGGCATGCTATTCAAGCAAGAATGACGTCACAGGTAGTTAATATACTGGGCATATATGACCTATATAGCGTTTGTTTTGGTATTGACGTTTGTGATGTTAAACGTCCCAAAGCTTCACATAATGCTACCAACGGGTCAATGGTCACAGACTCACTTCTGCAATCGCATTTAACAGGATTGGAAGCAATAAAATTGGTTTTGGTTCAAATTTGATTTTAATGGTCTTGTTTCAAGGGTTTGCTAATGTGGGTCTAAGGCTGCGTTCACATAGAAATATACGGTATACGGTATATGGTATTCGCTATACGCTATTCGGTATTCGCTATACGCTATACGGGCATGGCGGTTCACATAGAAGTTGCACGTTCTGTCAGTGTGCTCTTTTCGTGAGTACGAAAAAAGTTGCAAATTCGGTGTTTTACATATTTATGGGGATTCAAATATATGCTTTTACTGTGTAAAAATTGTTTTTAACTTAGTTTCCTAGCAAAGCGCTCTAAAACTCGTGTAAATACAAAATTCAGACCAGCAAAACCACTATACCCTATACGAAAATCGAACATGTTCGATTCCCACTATACTATACTATACGCACCTATACGCGCCTATACAAACTTTTCGAAAAGTGTCCTCCTATGTGACCCGGTATAAGGAAATCATAATGTTTGATTTCAAGTATTCGCGTGCCCTTAAAAACGTACACCGTATACCCTAATAGTCTACTCCTATGTGACCGCAGCCTAAGAGGTTAAGCGCACGCCATCAAGCATATGTAACCGACATAGTGGCTATACCTGCTGTCATTTGAAGTTTAGATACTGCTGTCATGTAATAGCATCAGTTACAGCACATGCTAACATTACAAAGCTCAAAGTGTTAGTTGCGTTTCTTTATTCCTTAAGTATATTATTGCAAGTATCTAGATTATATAATTTTCTATAAAGTCGTAACACAGGTTTTTTCATTATGTTTCTTAGAGGGTGGGATATGGTTAAGCCAGGATACATAAATTGTTTCTTATCAAGCCGCCTCGTGGGAAAACCAACAGTGTGGTCTCCGAACGGGCCTGACACAAATCAGGCTGTACAATCACAGAAGCAGGCATCCATAGTGCAGATTATATTTTTATTTCGGTCCTTTGAGATTAGTAAAGATATTCAGAGTGTTCAAAACACTCACGTTTAGAAACATACTTCTAAGCATTTTTTTTTAAATTATTTGACCCAATTTAGGAATATGTCTTTGATTTAGACTCCTCGTGTAAATTCTCGAAATTGCAGCACAATTATAGTCTGGCGTTCGTTGCCGGTTTAAAAAGGGCTACTGACGAGGGTTCATTACCCGAAATTGCGCAATATAGTCCATACTATCTCCCTTTGAATGTTTTTACTGCTTCCAAAGGATCAAACCTTTATATTTTATTAAATAATATTTATAGAAGCTTGACATTTCGGATTAGGAAGAACAGGAAGTGTACTATCTGTATACAAAAACAAAGGCGCTGATCAGCTACGCAGATTGTTTGTTTTCTCACGAGGTGGCTGATTCAGACTTTATATTTTATATGGTATTGTACTGGCTCCCATTCAAACTCTTGTTTTTATCAGTATGTAACATGCACATCTCATTTTACTTGAAATCTTCTGATAGCCTAGTCGAATGGTGCAAAGAGTTTCTGCATTCTTAGGTACATCTGACCTTACAACACTTGGTGAACTACTAAAACATTGAAAAGGGGTCTAATTGGCATCATAAATTCTTGGAAAATAAACAGATTCTTATCACAACAATGTCTATGGATTTATAGCTTTACAGCTCTAAAATTAGTTAAAACCATTCAATGAGAGTAAAAGATTACAAAAATAGCAGCAAGCATTAAAATATTACAAGCTATGACCAGACTGTGCAAATGTTTGAAACAATACTCCAGTACAAGTTATTGATCAGACTACCGGCAAATGTCGGAAAGTCACTCACCACTACAAGTTACTGACCAGACTGTAGAAAGCAATGCACCAATACAAGTTATCGACCAGACTGTGCAAATGTCAGATTACAAGTTATTGACCAGACTGCACAAATGTCGGAAAGCAATCCATCACTACAAGTTGTTGACCAGACTGTGCAAATGTTGGAAAGCAATCCATCAGTACAAGTAATTGACCAGACTGCGCAAATGTTGGAAAGCAATCCATCACTACAAGTTGTTGACCAGACTGTGCAAATGTTGGAAAGCAATCCACCAGACCAGACTGCACAAAAGTTGGAAAGCAATCCACCAGCACAAGAAGTTATTGACCAGACTGCGCAAATGTCTGAAAGCAATCCATCAGTACAAGTTATTGACCAGACTGCGCAAATGTCTGAAAGCAATTCATCAGTACAAGTTATTGAGCAGACTGCACAAAAGTTGGATAGCAATCCACCTGCAGCACAAGAAGTTATTGACCAGAGTGCGCAAATGTCTGAAAGCAATCCATCAGTACAAGTTATTGATCAGACTGCGAAAATGTCTGAAAGCAATCCATCAGAACAAGTTATTGAGCAGACTGCACAATAGTTGGAAAACAATCCACCAGTGCAAGTTATTGACCAGGCTGACTCAACTTGAAACATTTATAATAGGCGCAATCACTGAACCATGAAATTAGTTCACACTGACATTTTGATAATTTAGGGTCATATGTCTGATCCTATTCACTCATATGTGTACCTACTGAGTGCACAACAGAGTACTGAAACATATGGCATTTAAGCATTCTATCAATGAAAGTAATCAGTCTGCAGAAACGAGTTCTGAAAAACAGGGCCAAATCAGCAGGTACATCTGTATATGCATTATATCTATGGTACAAATCAGCATGCACATTTACACTGTCTACAAATGAATTGTTCATTATTTACAACTGAGTACTGAAACACAGGACAAGATCAGCTTGCACATAGATCTAAGCATTCTACTATTGTAATCGATCAGGACTGAAACACAGGGCGAGATCAGCATTGTAAATTCTGCGCAAACAAGCACTGAAAAATATGATCAGATCAGCATGTACATATATTTTAAAACAGCCATATTTGTTTAGAATCCTGAGTGACAATCACAGATGTGTGGGCTGGATAAGGTTATAAACATAAAAGACATTTGTCTGATAATAAAAAAAAATATGTATCCTGTCTGGGTGTCCTCAATTTAATACACAACATCTAAGAAACATGAAAAAACCTGTGTTGTCACTGTTTTATGAAAAAGGAATCTGTGATACTTCTTTTTCAGAATTTGTGACAAAAAAGTTTCAACTCAACTCAGCTCATACACTCAGCTCATACACTTAGCTCATACGCTCAGCTCATAAACTCAGCTCACACACTCAGCAAACACATTCAGCAAACACACTCAGCAAACACACTCACCTCATGGTTTTAGTACCTGCCGCCATGTCTCCTCTTTTAAAAACCAGAACAAGTATTTCATTCATCTTACAAGCGTTGCCTTAGCAACTCACAGGAGAACCATACATAGAGCACGTTTTGCACCTTTTGGTCTATTTTTGACCATTTCTGAACACATTTTTTTAATTTTCACATGCCGGTCCACACCACGAACAAAATGATATTTTGCATACAATATCTCTGGATGATACTTCACAGCTGCAAACTTATGGGTCCCAAAACACTATTATTCATAGCAAATCTGCCAAATCATTGCATCCTGGGACCCTGACTGAAATTAAAACTTTGCATCCCAGAGACCAAATTATGAGTATAGGATGCAGGATGCGCAGGTAAAAAAATCACTGATCAAGGTAATCGGCGTCCCAGGAAAAGTGCTTTACTGTGAATTGTGCCTGTCTCTCTATTGTGCTTGTTGTCTTTGTTTTCAGTTGAAACTCTGCAGAATAGCTACCTTTTTGGGAAAGAGCTCATCATTATGCTCTTCGAGTGTGTCCTCGGAAAAATGTTTTATGTATTTTCTTTTCCACCTGGTGTCTCTGTTGGGACTTTTAATTTAATTGCATCGATTCCTGTTCCCTCTATTCTTACTTTCCTTGTTCCAGTCAACATTTTTCAGTCATGTCAGGACGGAGCCACCGCTTTCTGGGTATATTAACCAGTATTGTGGGGAGTTAAGATCAAAACCAGGACCTTTCCATTCGGAGTCTGATGCTCTACCAGCAAACCACTACACTCTCTTCTATGACATTTTGAAAAAAGTTCTTTCTCCAATGATGTCTAAAAATTGCCACCCCAAAACCTTGCTGATTTATAAACCATTACAGTCACACTTACCCCCTAAATGACCGCCTGTTTAGTCTTTTGTTTGGTGAGTTCCTTAAAATGTTACTTTCCCCTTTAGTCAAAAGCCCCATTATGCTAAACACAATATTTTTCCTCACTTTTCTTCCTAATATTCCTTCCAAATGGATTCAAAAAGTTTTTCTTAGTACATGTAAGTTAATTTTCTGATTTGTTTTACACTCTCAGACTTTCAAATACATTTGTAAAAAAATCATTTCAGACAGAGAAAACATAAACCAAAAAAAATGAAGATTTTGACACCAAACAATCAAATTTTCAATTTTCCAAATAGGGTTTCCTAGTCCCTATAATTATCTATTGCTTACATTTGCCATTCAACCTAGGGACACAAAAAAACCATTTCATGACTGAATAACTCTTCAGTGACTGCAATATTTCAAACAGGATACAACACTTAAGATTAGGTAGTGATAAAATCAAAATCTCTTGTGTTCTCTTCAAAATCTCTTCTTTAATTGAATTGTCAAATGCAGGACTTGAGGTTGAATCAACTACCACTTAATTCAATACCTACATCTATCAGCAACAAGATTATATTCCTTTTTATTTAAGCATTATTTTAAAAACAAAGAAGGTTTAGTTCACCTGCACCTTAACCAAAGGCTCATTGGGTGAGTTTAAAATATCTCTAAAGCTACTAAGCCAATTTTGATCAATCAAACGATTGTCATTGCTATAACCATTTCTTAAGCCGTGTTCATGTGCAACATTTGCACCCGGGTGTATTTTTTATCCCCTGGTGCAAATTTGCACCCCGGGTGTATTTTATGTCATGTGAACAGTGTTTTAAGAAAATACACTTGGGTTCAAAAATACACCTGGGTGCATATTTGCCCCTACTTTCGAGGTGGTGCAAATTGCACCCCGGTGTATTTTTGCATCCCGGTGTATTTTGTGCATATGAACGCAAACTTCAATTTTGATGTCTGACTTTTGTAACAGACTGGCCTTTTTATTGTAATTTTGTTGAATAGAAATAAAATTTATGTTTGTTCGTTTGTTTTAATAAATGCTTTACGCCCCATTCAACAGCTAATGTCATGTCGGAACGCTGCACCATTTTATGGAACTTTTACCCAAAATGAGGATGTTATGACATCCATTCTAACACACCTCGCCTATATAGCCAATGGTAAAAAGCGTGTTATATTGTGCAACAATTTCACTGGGCGAATAAGCGTGACGTTACTTTGCGGCATTTGTGACGTCAGCTATCCCACAAAGCAGCGTTAGACGGTGAAACGTCGTTTTAGCTCACAACAAACGTAATAAGTGTGTGTAAATACCAGCATTACAGTCAAATATTTGGCGGGATATCTGCAATGCAATGGCGAAAAGCTGAACGATATCGACGGTTTCAGCAACATTTATTCCGTTTATTGTGTGTTAGAATCGAAATAGATCAGCTCAAGTGCGTGAATTGTTGAGTAATAATTCACTGTTTGTCGGTCAGTTGTAAGAAGATAAATCACTCGCGCTACGCGCTCGTGATTTGATCTTCTTTACAACTGACCTCCAAACAGTGAATTATTACTCAACAATTCACTGCTACAGCTGATCTATTTCTTAAACAAGTGCTTGAAATGGTCCGGAGTCATTTCGTACTCAAGTCAATTTATACTCAAGTCAATACATACTCATTTTGGTCAATTCGTACTCATTTTTTGGTCAATTCGTACTAATGTTGAAAAATTTAGTCAACTCCTACTCATTTTGGTCATTTCGTACTTATTTTCGTACTCAGTATGGTCAATTCGTACTTATTTTGACACGAGTACGAATTGACCAAAATGGGTACGAATTGACCAAATTAATAATACATGTAATTAATAATTAAATTGCTTTTGCATCTATTTAATTGGGACCGAACCCAGAGCTTCAAATTTAATCGGCAATGGGCATCTCTAATTGGGACCGAACCCAGAACTTCGAACATTTATTGGCCAAGAGTCGTGTCTTTCAGCATTTGGCATAGTTTTTATCATGATCGAACCCAGAACTTCAAGTGACATCTTCCTAAATCAGTTTGTTTTGACACAAACCAAAACTGGTCAGTAAAATATCTATCATTCAGTCACAGCGAGGTCACAGAAACTATCATTAAACTTATGGGAATGGCTGAATAGTTTACAAAGCCAGCAGTATCAAGCATTCAAATTGATTTGTCGCAAGGTGGAACATATTTAGGCAAAAGTCTAAAGAAATTCCACCTCACCTTGAAGCCTGCATAAGTTTAATGCATGTATGGTTGCAATAATTTAATCAGTCTAAATTGTTGCTTTAAGATAAATAGAAATTTCGAAGAGTCACAAAGATTGCCAGTTTGAGGCGAGGGGCATTGGCCAAAGGGTACTGTTTAATGTGAAATGTTTAAAGGTTGATGAGTTGTGAGTGAGATACAGACCCCAGTCGATGCCACCTTGGGCCTCTGTCTGAGTATGAAGTGATTGAAAAGTTTTACATGAAATTATGCAAAGATCGCCTAGTCCAAGTGATTGCAAATGTTGAAAATTAAATGATGCAAAGGTTGCATAAGATGACTGGAAATACTAAGTATTACGCATTTGATTTAGGGATAAAACACTTGCAGGCTTCATGGGGGGCTGGGATTTCTCACATAAAACTGACATGGTATCAACCATGCAGATTTCTCACATAAGACTGACACTGGAATCAACCATGCGGTCTTAAATTATTCTTTCTGCCTTGCGGCCAGTCAATGTATACCTGTATGACCTTGATAGGGGAACTGCTTGTGTCGGAGACCGCTCTGCATGAGTCTGTCTAAGTATTGCCAGGTTGTGGGAGATGTACCCATATCCTATTCTAGTGGATGCCTCTGCCTATGTGTATGCGAATGAAAAACGGTGGGAAAAATTGTAAGTGGCTATAAATAAAACCTGGATGGCTTCTATTACGGAGTGCTGTTATTTCTCCCATGAAATGGTAGTCAATTCCTTTCTGCATTGTGGCTCATCAATTCCCAACGAAGGGAGCAGTAAAGAAATTCAGCTCCCCTTGAGCCCGGCATTTTACTTAAATACTGCATGGATGTCTGGAATAGTAAATTCACCCGTTTGAATGGTTGCTTACAGACAAATAAAAAAGTAGAAAAGGTCACAGATATATTTGCATTCGGAGGCGAGGTGCTTTGGCCTTCGGTTAAAAAGTGAAATGGTTAAAAGGTAGCAAGTAACATCTTGCAGGGAGTGAGAAACACCGACATCTATGTCATTGCCACCTTGGTGCCTCAGCCTGAGGGAGATAGTTATACATGAAATGGGCAAGTGTTGCATATCAATAGGTGATAGCAAAAGTAAGTTTTGCAAAGCATGAGGTGAAGTTGCAAAATATGTCTGGGAACTCATTACACACTGTGACAGCTCATTAAAGGAAAAATATTTGCCGGCCTCATGGGGGGCTCGGATTCCCCACATAAAGACTGACATGGTTTGGACCTTGCAGTCTTCTTTTGATCGATCAGCCTTGCACCCAGTCAAATCCATAAATCTTTTAGTTTTATATGGGCACATTTGAATCATAAGGTCGCATTAGAATAGATTGCGGCATACATCTGTTTTACTTTAAACTGAATGTTAATATTTTCAATGTTGATAATACTTATGCAAAGTTTACAAGTGTGCTGTACAGATCAATACTTTCTATTGACTGGCTTGAAGGTAACACTCAAAATAAACACCTGACGCAAAACCAAGAGAGATAAAAGTAAATATGAATTATCAAAGACCAGCTCTTATTCTGAAAGGTGTCCCGGCACAATAAACAACAGAACTAGCACCTTGAACTTGTCAGTGGCTAACAACATTTAGTTAACTGTAGGTTGTGAACAAACCTCTAGCTAGCCTGGTCCATAGGAAGAGCCATAATTAGAATAGGGGCCTTGCCCGAAATGAAAGCAAATGTAAGCATGATACCAGATCAAGCGCAAGCAGAACCACATATTAAACAGCTCTATAACCCAAAGTGAGAAAATTTTCCAAAATAACAAATAATACACCTTGATTAACACCACAATTAATATCCAGTATATTTCAAGTTTCAGCTATTCTATTTTCCTGGAGAGCCCCGGCCATACAGAAGTGGAGACTGCATAGAGAAGGCCACTTCATACCAGAAAGATGATGCAACAGGAGTGTTCTAAATCCGAGAACAGCGAGGCACTCTCAGGCCCCAGTCGTCATACCCTTAACAAAGGTGAAGTAAAGTTTAACAGCTTTTAAAAACACACACACATTTGACTGCTCAGTTACATATACAAAGATAAGCACAGCGAAATAAAGCCTTGGAATGCCTTGAAATTTTTGCTATTATTTAAATATGTATCCATCTTTTTCAAAGTGATAAAGTTTTGTGCAAGAATAAGTTATTATGAACTATAGTTTCATAATAAACCCGTTAAATTACTAAAAGATTTTCCGAAATGGCTGTAATACTAATTATATATATACTTTCCAGTTTCACGTGGGGAAAAACTTTTTGTCAATGGCCGCAGAGTTAAATTACTTAAGTATTTAAACGGTTAATTACTAACTTAACAACAAACTGAATCTTTAAAAAAGTATTTCCCACATGAGAAGAAGACAATTTTCCTTCTAAAGATAAAATAAAAATAATTTAGAATTTGGGGGAAAATATTTTCTTAAATATTTTCGTGGCGGAAATTCTAAATAAATTTTAGCCCCCAAGAAGTTTTAGTGCTTGAACAACTTCTGGGGATCTAAAATTTCAATGCAAGTCCGACTTGGTATAACCAAGCAGACTTCTTGTCTGTTGCTTGGCCCACCGGGGTCCAACTGGTGTTTTTCTTTTGCTCTGGAGTTAGTAGTTTATTCGGCGCCCAGGGATCTCCATCGTCGGGCAGCTTACTCAATCTGTGAGTCCTTGTTTTTGATTCATCAGGATGTTTATCATGATTTATTTGTTTGTTCTTGATGATTCATTTACTAGTTAGAGATTCACCACGAGGACCGAAGAACTTACTAAATGTTATGAACCACTGCAGAAGCTGAGGGTGAGGTTAGGATCCTGTAAAACCGGTTTAAGCCCGCCAGTAACTTTGTGTTACTGATCGTTCCAAGGCGATACTTCTGTGGTGGTTCTTTTTGTTTTATGTCTTGGTGTTTAAAATTTTTTTGTGCTGTTGGCGCCTTATGTATGTTTTCATATTTTTAATTAAGTTAAGGTAACTGAGTGGCCACCTATTGGGAAAATAGCTGCTCATTCGGCTTACAATATGTTTCATTGTATAAGTGCCTGATTGTTAGTTTGGTTTTTTCCCACCTCGGTTTTTGGAGTGGGAATCTCTTTCTGATTGCGCCTTTTCCTGATCTTTGCCTACTTGTACCTTTTCATTTCTGCTCTGCGGCCAATCAGTTCCACCCAGAAACAATTATCAATTTGCTTTTATTACCCTTATTTATGCAAGACATCCTAAGAGCATTAAATAAAAGAATGGTTATATTTTATTTGGTGTTGTGTTGATACAGAACAAGCCCATCCTAAAATAAAAATAAATACTGCCTTAATCAGTATTTTGCATTTATTTTGGTCGGGCTTGCTTCTGTTCTTGTTTTCAGCTTTTCGTAAGTACCTTCCACATCATTTCAAACTATTGGTTTTAGAAATGATAATCAATTCAATTAAGTGTTTTCCTGACTGTCAATCAATAATACATCTTTGAGGTCACATGATCTAAGTCACATGACTGACAGTGCAAATCACATGATCAGGTGTGATGTCATGCTGGTCCTCTGATGTCATCAATATACCATGTGACCTAACAACTTCCTGTTCTGTGGGATCCAGTTCTCAGAAGCAAAACCCACCCACCACTCCCTAATTAAAATAACAATAAACAATGACCAGGAACAAGCACAAACATGTTTCCGACACCAAAAGGTGAAATAAAGTTGATATATCAAGCATATCTTCAACACACAGGAGCAGCTCTTTCCCAGATGGTGTCCACCCAGATGCACTATCCGAACCCAATATAACAGGACAAAATGACTTAATATGTTAACATCGATGAAACACACATTGAAAAGAGAAATTAATATGCCACGACAGTACTACCACCTTTGAACGGCCAGTTATACATGCACGACGAGTTCGCATCATCATTTTCATACTGGAATTCCAGATACTGTTTTTAGATATGTACTTTCAGACGAAGGGTCAGTGGGTGATTCCTAGATGAAGCTGACTGTCTAGCAGATTTTACCGTGCTAAGTGGAGGATTTTACCATGCTCAAACAACTTATGTGGAACCTTCAAAAGACGGGACAAAATCGGACAAAACCGATTACAAACTAAATATGCATGTGACAAAAGCCATGGACAATAACCAGAATCATATTTTCTGGCCAATTATTATATAGAATGGAATAATTCTCAATGAGCCTAAATGGACAATGACAGTTTCATTTCAAGGAATACATTTATTTGAAGTGAATGAATATGACCACTAAGGAGTATTTCGCAAGAAAACTTTTACTACTGAGTTGACTCGTCACAGAGTGGAAAAACAGCTTTCATGGTTTTGTTTTAACTCTTCATTGTTTAGTAGGCGGAAATTCTAAATAAATTTTAGCCCCCAAGAAGTTTTAGTGCTTGAACAACTTCTGGGGATCTAAAATTTCAATGCAAGTCCGACTTGGTATAACCAAGCAGACTTCATTTCTGCTCTGCGGCCAATCAGTTCCATCCAGAAACAATTATCAATTTGCTTTTATTACCCTTATTTATGCAAGATATACTAAGAGCATTAAATAAAAGAATAGTTATATTTTATTTGGTGTTGCATTGATACAGAACAAGCCCATCCTAAAATAATAATTAATAATTAAATTGCTCACTCATATATCACTGTGCAGCATGATCTGCCTACCTGCTACTTGCTGCCCAGTGAACACTGCACTGCAGCAGAAATAAGTAAGAATTCTTTTTGGGACAATGAACCATGTATTGAAAAATTTTTGTTTACTATGTAAAAGCAATTACATAAAACAACGTAACAATTTGTAATCAAATTGAACTGGAGCCGTACTCCAAAATTTTTCAAAATACCTCCATAATATATATGAATTTTAATGTCCTGTTGTTAAGACCGCTTTACGATCCACATGTATAACTGATAGTCACTAAATCCAGGATTAAATACTCCAAAAGTCTTTTAGTGTCACTTCACTACATATCTATCACTATGTATTTCACCCTCATCTAACACTATAATTTATTGTCTCCCAAAAGTAATCTTAGGCACCAAGTAAGTGTTTTTGAATCAGAATCCAATCAGAAACAAAGGCTTGTTTGGGGAGACTCGAAACGACGTGACTTTGTCTAAAAAACCAGAGGACCAATGGTCCTGTAAACGCTCACCTGAGACCTGAGATATATACCAATAAATTTGTTTGACTAGAATGGTAATATACATGTATATAACCCCAGAGCAACCTCTGGAGGCAATTTCTTTTTTAAATCATAAAGATTCAGTCCATTTGCCAATTTACTGCAAGTTTTGCCCTAACAATTTTCCCCATTCAAATGCATGGGCAACCTAAGTTGACCTTGCTGTAAAAAAGGTCAAGGTCATCCCAGGGTCATGATTTGTACAAACTTTGTAGAGCTGCATTGCCTGATGCTTCATGCCAAGTTTCAAAATCATAGGCCTTCTGGTTCTGGAGAAGAAGATTTTAAAGGTTTTTACTATTTATAGCCATGGCAGCCATCTTGGTCATGTGACCTTGACCATTTATACAAATTTTCATTCACTCTTCCTAAGAATGCTCCACAAAAAGTTTGGCTTTGATTGGCCAAGCGGTTTCAGAGAAGATGTTTGAATATTATGGTCATACACATGTATATAGCCCCAAGGCAGGGGCAGACAACCCTCTGGGTCCAAAATATTTTCATTAATATGAATATTCTGTCCATTTGCTCATTCCTAGCAAGTTTTCTGCCATTAAATGACATTTTTCTATTTTTTCCCATTCAAATGCATCGGCGGCCTAAGTTGACCTTGCCGTAAAACAGGTCAAGGTCATCCCAGGGTCATGATTTATACAAACTTTGTAGAGCTCCATTGCCTGATGCTTCATGCCAAGTTTCAAAATCATAGGCCTTCTGGTTCTGGAGAAGAAGATTTTTAAAGGTTTTTGCTATTTATAGCCATGGCGGCCATCTTGGTCATGTGACCTTGACCATTTATACAAACTTTCATTCATTCTTCCTAAGAATGCTCCACATAAAGTTTTGCTATGATTGGCCAAGCGGTTTCAGAGAAGAAGATGTTTGAATATTATGGTCATACACATGTATATAGCCCCGGGGCAGGGGCAGACAACCCTCTGGGCCCAAAATATTTTCATAAACATGAATATTCTGTCCATTTGCTCATTCCTAGCAAGTTTTCTGCCATTAAATGACATTTTTCTATTTTTTCCCATTCAAATGCATCGGCGGCCTAAGTTGACCTTGCCGTAAAACAGGTCAAGGTCATCCCAGGGTCATGATTTATACAAACTTTGTAGAGCTCAATTGCCTGATGCTTCATGCCAAGTTTCAAAATCATAGGCCTTCTGGTTCTGGAGAAGAAGATTTTTAAAGGTTTTTGCTATTTATAGCCATGGCGGCCATCTTGGTCATGTGACCTTGACCATTTATACAAACTTTCATTCACTCTTCCTAAGAATGCTCCACATAAAGTTTGGCTTTGATTGGCCAAGCGATTTCAGAGAAGAAGATGTTTGAATATTATGGTCATACACATGTATATAGCACAGGGGCAGGGGCAGACAACCCTCTGGACCCAAAATATTTTCATAAACATGAATATTCTGTCCATTTGCTCATTCCTAGCACGTTTTCTGCCATTAAATGACATTTTTCTATTTTTTCCCATTCAAATGCATGGGCGGCCTAAGTTGACCTTGCCGTAAAACAGGTCAAGGTCATCCAAGGGTCATGATTTATACAAACTTTGTAGAGCTCCATTGCCTGATGCTTCATGCCAAGTTTCAAAATCATAGGCCTTCTGGTTCTGGAGAAGAAGATTTTTAAAGGTTTTAGCTATTTATAGCCATGGCGGCCATCTTGGTCATGTGACCTGGACCATTTATACAAACTTTCGTTCCCCCTTCCTAAGGATGCTCCACATGAAGTTTGGCTTCGATTGGCCTTGTGGTTTCAGAGGAGAAGATCTTTGAAATTGTGAACGACGGACGACGGACGACGGACGACGACGGACGACGACGGACGCCGGAGCATGGGTATACTATAAGCTCACCTGTGAGCCTTCGGCTCAGGTGAGCTAAAAATGATAATACCCCCAAACAAGCGCAACTCCCACGAGATTCAACGGGAGCAAAGGTAGATAAAAAAGTAAATAAACAATTACCTGCTCTCAATTTAAAACAAGATTAAATTCTAATCTATTAATAAATTAAAGAGTTGTAAAGAAAGAAAGGAAAAATGAAAGGAAGAAATGATGGATGGATGGATGGATGGATGGATAGATAGATAGATAGATAGATAGATAGATAGATAGATAGATAGATAGATAGATAGATAGATAGATAATTGGTGTCTGTACGCTCTGTTGTAGAAACCAAACAATTTATATTTACTAAGTGTTTTGTTTTTCATAGTCAACAAAAGACTGACGTTTCAGCATTTCAGGTTTTCCTCGAAAAATGTAGCTCGTGACATATGTCACAAAGTTTAAAGTTGTTAAATGTTAAACTGTTATTATGATGAAATAAATAAAAATGTTTAAAAGAATAATAATAGACTTCTGTTGTTGTTTTTGATACCCTATGCCCATAATTATAACTAGTATAATAGTTGAGCTGGTGTTGAGACTCAAACCAAATGAAAATAAAAATTAAACTCTAGACTAGTCCCTTGTAGTGACTGACAAAAATGAAATGTTTAATTCGTTACCAGTTTAATTCGTTACCATTTTCGTCCATTTGTGATTAATTTGGTACCTGAATAAATCATAAAATGTTTGGTCAATTCGTACTCACATGTACGAATTGACCAAAATGAGTACGAATTGACCAAAATGAGTACGAATTGACCAAAATGAGTACGAGTTGACCAGAACATGAATACAAATTGACCAAATGAGTACGAAAATTGACCAAATTTTTGAGTACCAATTGATCAAAATGAGTTCAAATTGACTTGAGTACGAATTGACTCGAGTACGAATTGACCGGAAACCCTGGAAATATGACCATCCAACTTAAGCTTGAACTACTTTTCCTGGCTACATGTATTATGCCTCTAGTTCACATTTGCATAAATTTGACCACAAAGGATTAAAACTGACCAGCGTTTAATCACAATCATGTTATAATTCAAAATATAGTAAACCATCAAATTTAATGCCTTTTTATCATATTGAAAATCAGTGTGTTTTCTGTCTAATAACATGCGGATTCCTCTCAAGCTCTTCCCACAGTCTGTCACACAATCCATTAATGAAAAGCAAGCCCTGGTCTTCTCTCTGCTCAACACTTTTGTGGCAGTTGCTAGCCCTATGGCATTCTGCAACATTCGCGTTTGCCGCATTCGCCTCAGACTATATGTAGCTAAAGAACACATCATGACTTTCTCCACAAAATTGACTTCTTTGTGTCAAGTTTAATGCAAAATCAGTATAAGTATGAACTCAATTTATTGACATATGAACGCTAGCCTACATAGGGGGGTGCAAATTTGCACCATGGTGCAACCCCCACATGAAATACAGGTAACCAGAACCACCCTGACCTCAAAGGTCAGGGGGGTTCTGGTTGCTTGTTTTTTTGGAAGCTGGAAACCAGCTGATAATGCAAAAACGGTGAATAAAATAGGTCAAGGTCATCCCAAGGTCATGATTTATATAAACTGTGTAAAGCTCCTCTCCCTGATGCTTCATGCCAAGTTTCAAAATCATAGGCCTTCTGGTTCTAGAGAAGATTTTGAAAGGTTTTTTGCTATTTATAGCCATGGCAGCCATCTTGGTCATGTGACCTTGACCATATAAACTTTCATTCTCCCTTCCTAAGAATACTCAACAAGACGTTTGGCTTTGATTGGCCAAACAGTTTCAGAGAAAAAGATCTTTGAATACTATGGTAATACTGTATATACATGTATATTGCCCCCGGATGGGGGCAGACCTGCCCCTGGGGTCCTTTTTTTCAAAATCATAACTATTCAGTCCATTTGCCCATTTCCATAATAGTCGGCCATGCTTAATTTCTAGGGCCTCTAGAAAAAAGTTTTGATGGCATTTTTTGTTAATGCTCGGCATCCATGTTAGAAATGTTCTTTGG
Source organism: Rugalucina vietnamica (assembly GCA_964017185.1). NCBI lineage: Eukaryota > Metazoa > Mollusca > Bivalvia > Lucinida > Lucinidae > Rugalucina > Rugalucina vietnamica. The sequence goes on along the minus strand of OZ024875.1, from coordinate 22,656,199 downwards.
GGTATGACAAAGTGTCCCAGGGCGGATGCCAGGTCTGAATCTTCGAATTAAGGTCATGGTAAGGTCAAAGGTCAACTAGGTGCATTTCGGTTCTAAAACCTCTGTTTTATAATCTAATTTGTCATAAATATTATTTTATCAGTGTCTAACTATGCTTAATATGCCCAAAACCAGACATGCAGTTATAAGAAATAATAAACAGAATAATTTGAGGAATATACTTCCTATTATGGGATAGATACAAGTACAGCTTTTGCCAAAACCATTTCAAAGTAGCTTGCACAATGTTTGTAGTAAATATTTGTAGTCAGGAATTTCAGATCCATTTTTCTTTACAAATTTACATGCTATTTAGAAGTCACAATGATCTTTCCTAGTAATAACAACACCTAGGCGCACCAACGTATATAGAACGCTACAAAGGCTAGATTTAAAACAATTTGTATTGCCGACGTATATAAAACGTTTCAGTTGATTGCAAATTAAAATGACCCGCGGGGCTAATTTGACCTAACTTGCACCCCCAGAACAATTTTCATGGGTGTCAAATCGTCCATTGGGACCCCTGAAATGCAAAGAATTTTGTCGTACACGATAAAACCAATTGCATTATGAAAAATGCATTATTTCCATGACAACTGTTAATGTGATTCTTGAGCATGAGGGTGTACCTACAAAATTGATCACAGTTCTGCTGTTACTAGTCCTAGACCTCTGACTCTGGTCTCGGGTCAACACTGAGGCATAGGCCTTTCATCGCGTAAGTACTGCAAATTAACTAACTTGCATATTCATGAATTTTAATAAAAACATTAAAAGTTATTTAAAATGTTTATATATCCATGAATAAACTAATTTTAATCCTAAACTATCATTATCACACTTTGTAACTGCACCAGTTATACAGTATAATGAGTAATTTATTGATGTCTTGGGCATATATGATAATAATCTCATTTGAGTATTCATGAATATTGATTAAAATGTTGAACATCTGGGGAAAGCAAGGGAAATCTATTGCCATTTAAGGATTTTAGGTAGGTTATATAATATCTTTCTTGCACTTTAGGACAATTCTCATGCTGCCAGTTTGGCCCGAGGACCACCTTAATGCCATATATTGTTGTCCTCAGTAATGAGCACATTTGCATGATATGAAATTGCATAGTTTCCACGCCCACTCCTATAACGTGATTCTAAAGTAAGGGATGAACTTACAAACAAACCCATATCCCACCAAGAACATGCTCTAAGACACTTTGATTGGTCTGATAGTAATGCATTGACATAGCAATTTGATATGTAAAAATAATATTCAAATCATTGAACTTACTTATTCATGAATATTAATGAAGAAAATAAGAAAAGATATTGAGTGCACATACAAAATCACTTGTTCAAGGGCTGTGAATAAACTTAGGATACTGAAAGAGGTATCAAACGAATGCTATGACAATGTATATAATCACCCTGAAGTCTGATAAAAGAGTAATCTGATATTCAATCTCATGAATATTAATGAAAACCTTAGAAATATGAGAGAAAAAAAAACAAAACAAAATAAACAGGTAAATCTACAAAATGACATGTATCTCGGCAGCCAAAAGCGCTAAGGTTCTAAAAGTGGTATCAAATGGTTGCTTAGATAATATTAAAGCATTTAATCTAAAATATGTAAGTCATAAGATTTTTTTCATGACCATTAATAAAATCGTTAGAAATCGGAGTATAGATGCGGAAGAGTTAAGATTGCAAGGGCAATGTTCTATAATCATGTAATCAGATATATAAATCATAAAATATTTTTGTATGGATATGAATGAGGACTTTATGAATTAGAAAACAATCACCAAAAATGAAGTGGGAATACCAACAAATTTACTTATATCTCGGCTACAAATGCCATGAGAGCCCTGAAAATGGTATCAGTATAATGCTATAACAATGTACCATCGCCATATAGCCTTATAGATAAATCATATTATATTGAATGTTGTAAATACTATGTAAAATATGAACAAAATAATGAAAATTACAGAAAATTGAAGATTGTGCTCCAAGCATCTTGGTTGCCAACAAGTATGCTTGACATATCTGAACCTATATCGATAAAGTATTGTCCTATCAATTATATGATGCCATATTGAGCTTTCTAGGGCTATTGGTAGTCGAGACCCGAGAAAATTATGCGATCTTAATGGTATAGCCCTTCATTATTCGGTGAGTTTTTCTCTAATTTAAGCATATTTTTAATATCAATACCACAAAAATATCAAAATATTTATATATCTGATTACAAAATTATAGAACATTGTCCTAGCGATCAGCTGATACCAATTTCAGCTCTCTATGTCTATCAGTAGCCAAGCTACATTTGCTTTTACATGTATACCACATTAATTCGTCCTGATTTTACCCCAATTTCAGAAGATATTATTAATGTTCATGAAAATAAAAATCCAATGGCTTATATATTTAATATATTTTAGTATAGTCAAGATGGTATAATATAACACTAGCAATCATTCGATGCCATTTTCAGCACTTTAGTGCTTTTGGTTGCCGAGATACACGGCAATTTGTAGGTTTACCCGTTTAATGTTTTCTTTTTTTCTCTCCTATTCCTAAAGTTTTCATTAATATTCATGAGATTGAAGATCAGATTGTTCTTATACCAGACGCATGGGTGATATTTCTTTTCCATAGCATTCATTCTATACCACTTTCAACATTCTAGGTTTATATACAGCCTTGTGGTAAGTGATTTTTGTACGTATATCCCCTTTTTTATGATTTTCTCAAATTTGCTTTGTTTTGTATCATTAATTTTCATGAATTAGCAAGCTCAATGATTTGAATATTAGGTATGCATGTTTAAACGTATTACTGTCAGGCCAATCATAGTAGTTTAGAGAATACTATTGGTTTAATATGAGTATTTTTGTAAGTACAGCCTATTCGTTTGAATCATAGGTGGGCGTGGACACTATGTTATTTTACACCATGCAAATATGTTCATTGTTGAGGACAATATGGACAGTTATTAGAATGTTCATGACACAAGCAGGAATTATAAAGTGATATCAGAAGTGCATTGAATAAGTCATAGCAACTTTACAGGATCAGGTTTATAATCAAGTTTCGCTGTAGCATTTTATTTTGTATTGTCACAATGCGATTTAACCTGGGGTGCTTTATTAGCACAAATACGGCATGTTTACTACTTTAAACAAAGGTAAATTACATCTTTGGCCCTCTGCATAACACTATGTCTATTTACAACTGTTTCACTCATAATTAAATTAGCAAATTAAGATAAAGAAAAGAAGTGGTTGTATTTGTAAGCATTTTCAGCATATTTGCACCATTTTGACCTCTGACCTTCCTGTGTATCGAACCCATGTGTCAAATTAATTCTTGTGGCAAGCCTCTGGGTCATTCCATATAAATTGGCAGCTGTTGTTTTATTTATTTTGAACATTTTCGTGACAAAAAAGTACATATTATGAAATTAAGTATTATTTTTCTTACAAAATGCACTTAGTTGACCTTTGACCTTACTGTGACCTTAAAACGCAAATTCACGCTTGGCATCCGGCCCTATGTTGTTTGTAGTATCCCAAGGAATAATTCTAGCCTGGATGCCGAGCATTAACAAAAAATGCCATCATGAGTTATCGTAGAAATTAAGCATGGCCGACTATAAAGTTTTTCCTGTCAAATGACATTTTGACAATTTTCCCCATTCAAATGCATGAGCGACCTATGTTGACCTTGCCGTAAAATAGGTCAAGGTCATCCCAAGATCATGATTTATATAAACTTTGTAGAGCTCCTCCCCCTGATGCTTCATGCCAGGTTTCAAAATCATAGGCCTTTTGGTTATGGAGAAGAAGATTTTTTATAGGTTTTTGCTATCTATAGCCATGGCGGCCATCATGGTCATGTGACCTTGACTATTTATATTAACTTTCATTCCCTCATCCTAAGGATACTACATATAAAATTTGGCTTTGATTGGTTGAGCGGTTACTGAGAAAATTAAGTTTAACATTTAATTTGTATATGACCTTTGGCCAAGGTCAAGAAATGACCTTGACCTTTAATACTCACATCACTTCATTAGCTCAACATGTTGTCTGTATCTACCAACTTTCAGGTCACAGGCTACAAAACTTCCTGAAAAATTCAATGTTTTCACTTTTTTCCATTGAAAGCCTATATAACCAAAATTGACCTTGCCGTAAAATAGGTCAAGGTCAACCCAAGGTCATGATTTATATAAACTATGATGGGCCAAAGTCCCCAATGCTACATACCAAGTTTCGTTGAAATCAGTCCACCGGTTCCAGAGAAGAATAATTTTTTTATGGTTTTTACCATATATGGGCATGGCGGCCATCTTGGTCATGTGACCTGGATCATTTATATGAACTTTCTTTCCCCCTTCCTAAGGATGCTCCACATGAAGTTTGGCTTTGATTGGCCCAGTGGTTTCAGAGGAGAAGATCTTTGAAATTGTGGATGGACGACGACGGACGACGACTGACACCGACGGACGGACGCCAGAGCATGGCCATCCTATAAGCTCACCTTGTGAGCCTATAGTTTTAGGAAGTTTTTAGCTCAGGTGAGCTAAAAAGCCCTTGAAGATATAGATATGCAAAATAAAATAAAATCTTTTATTGAAAGGAAGTTTCAATATGATGAACCAGGTGTTGAAAATGCTTGCAGTTTATTTGAAAGTTTTGTACTGCAGGCTGCTGGAAGAAGTCTTAATATGAGAAGCTCTACTAAAATTAAGAAAAAATCTAAAACGTGGTATGATGAGGATTTATATGCCAAAAGAAGAATATTAAATACAAAGGCAAATTTGATGTTTAAGCAACCTTTTGACGTTTCACTGAGGAATTCATACTTTAAACATTATAGGGAGTACAGGAAGCTTCTCAAATTCAAAAGGAAAAACTACACCAAAAGTGTTTTTCTAAGCTTGATGACTTGGAAACAAATGATCCAAAAACTTATTGGAATCTGGTTAACTCTCTTAAGGCTGAACAAGAAAACTCTGATGGACCAGAATTAGCTATAGATACAAACACTTGGTATTATCATTTTCGAAACTTGAACACAGTTAAAAGTAAATTTGATGAGAGACTTAATGAATTAAACCAAATATTGAAAACCAATAAGCAAAATAAAACTTTCACATTGATGGACTCTGTTATTAAAGATAAGGAAATACAAAGTTCTATTTCAAAATTGAAAAATAATAAGTCATCTGGTTTGGATAGTATTAGAAACGAAATGATAAAGTCAGGTGCCAACATCTTACTGCCGTGCTTAAATAAATTATTTAACTTGATTTTTTCATCTGGATGTTATCCATCATCATGGGCCAAAGGATACATATCACCGATTTTCAAAACTGGTGACAATTCTGACCCCGATAATTATAGGGGCATTATGATTACATCAAATATTGGTAAACTGTTTAATATGATTTTGAACTCAAGATTAGACAATTTCTTGGAGGATAACAAAATAATTGATAATGTTCAAATAGGTTTTACTAGAAATGCAAGAACTTCCGACCATATGTTTGTTATGAAATCTTTAATTGACCAATGTATTAATGCCAATGGTGGCAAGCTGTATTCTTGTTTTGTACATTTTCGGAAAGCGTTTGATTCTGTCATTCACCCTGGTTTATTAGTTAAATTAAAAAATTGGATATAAATGGTAAATTTTATGACATTTTATCTAGCCTATATACCAAAAGTAGCGTATGCGTTAAACTTGGGGATAATCGAACTGCTATGTTTGAATGTAATGTTGGAGTCCGCCAAGGAGATGTTCTTAGTCTTAATTTATTTAAGATTTTTATTAATGATTTACCTGTTTACTTAAGTAAAACCCCTGATCCAGTTTTTGTTAATGGCATTCCACTTCACTGTCTAATGTATGCGGATGATATTGTGTTATTATCTACATCTGCATCTGGCTTACAAGAGAAACTGAATAAATTAAATGACTTTTGTCAGGATTGGTGCTTGGGAGTGAATGTAATAAAAACAAAAGTTTTAATTTTTAATAAACTTGGAAGGCTTTTAGATAGAAAATTCTATTTTAAGGAAACATGTTTAGAAAATGTTAGACACTATCGTTATTTGGGTGTACATTTCTCGGCAAGTGGTATTTTCAATTTTGCTCAAGATGACATTTTTAAGAAATCAATGAAGGCATCATTTAAACTCACTAAATTAATAACAACTGGCGAATCTAGCATAAACATTAAACTCACTAAATTAATAACAACTGGCGAACCTAGCATAAACACAAGTCTTCATTTGTATGATCATTTGGTAAAACCCATAGTGCTATATGGGTCAGAGATCTGGGGAACCTTCAAGACTAATATTGCAGCATGTAAAAAATCAAGTTGTTTTGCATTTGAGGAGATTTATCGAAATAACATTGCTGATAAGTCACAGATAAAATATTTAAAATACATTTTAGGGGTGAATAAGCATTCCTAAAATCTTGCTGTTATGTCGGAAACAGGTCGTTTCCCAATGTATTTTTCCATTGTCCTTTCGATTGTGAAATATTTGCATCGATTAGAAAACACCTCAAAGGCCTAGGGAATTTAAGGCCTGATTTCGGCCTCATGTGTTGGTAAAAAATTGAATTTTGGAATTTTGAGGAGAGAAGTATTACAAATAGCAGGTATAGGTCCCTGCTTATAAATTCTAGCACAACTGTTACATTCAAATTACACATGTTGCCATGACAACGCTCCGCAAAGCATGGAAATACCACTTTTTGCAATTTTGGGTCTATTTTCCACATTTCAAGATCATTTTCAACTACCGGCCCACGCGACGAACAATTTCTTATTATGAAATAATTATGAAGTATCATCCAGAGATATTGTATGCTAAGTATCATTTTGTTCGTCACGTGGGCTGGCACTTAAAAATTAAAAAATGTGTTCAGAAATGGGCAAAAATAGACAAAAAAGTGCAAAATGTGCTCTATCTATGGTTCTTCTGGGCGTTGCCATGGCAGCGATTGTAGAATAAATGAAGTACTTGTTCTTGTTTTTAATAGAGGAGATATATGACTGTTTCAAGGAATAGTTTTCTCACCTAAATTCCAAAATTTTTACTTTAGCAAAATCTGAGGCCAAAATCAGGCGTTAAATGCCCTAGTCCTTTGCTGCTGAAAGAAGCATATTGCTTATCTAAGGCTCTACATAATAAAGGAATTCAAACTTGGTACACTTCAGCGATATATATTCTTCAATTGTTAAAAATTGATATTACTTCGTGTCGTAATTTTAGTGTTAATCAGTTAGTTTGTATGGTTAAAAAGAAGTTAATGAGGGGGTTTAAAACATTTTGGAATAAACAGAGAAGCGATTATGACGGAAAATTAGATACATACTTCACGTTTAAACAAGAATTCAAGACTGAGCCATATTTAAAGCTAGAAAAGTTTCATTTGAGAAAAGCTATTTGTAAATTAAGAATTAGTGCTCACAGCCTTATGATTGAAGCTGGTAGATATACAAAATCGAAACGTTTGTCGCGCTCAGAAAGACTATGTAAACATTGTAACTTAAATTGTATAGAAAATGAGTTTCACTTTATTACGCAGTGCTCATTTTATGATTCAGAAAGAACAGATTTATATAATCAGATACAGTTTAAAAACAACAATTTCATATCATTATGTGATAATGACAAAGCCATTTGGCTTCTTTTGCAAGAAGATGAAGATATTTTATTTGCTTTTGGTACATATATACATAATTGTTTTGAAAAAAGAAATAAGAAATGAAATATGCGTTAATTCTAAGGCCGCTAGCGTTACCAGTCATTTTCATATCATTCTCACCTTTAAAATTTCACATTAGCATTCATGTCTCAATTTATTGCTAATTTGGTATTTTGTATGTTTGTTAATGATAATTGTTGTATGTAATCAGATATATGTATGTTTTGTTTGATGCCCGAAAGGGTCCTTGATTGGAAACAAAATTATTCTATTCTATTCTATTCAAATATTGTAGTTATGATATATGTCTAACTGTTTGTTTCAGTCTGTGTAAACAGACATACAGTCAAATAAGTATTTCCACAATGCCCATATTTGTTGATTCAAACTTTTTCTTGTATTTTCACACAGCATAGAACTTGGTTATATTGTTCAAATAAAAGAAAGAAATATTTAGGGTAGTGTGCATATAAGAGAGGACCAACAACTTGAAAATCGCCATTTTCAGCCTTTTTTCAGCTGTTTTGTTTCTTAAAGCCCATTTCATAAAACCACCTAAAATTTTATAACCAGCACACCAAAGACCGAAAGACTGACTTAGAAGACCATGTACACATATAAACATCAAACTAGTGCAATTTATTTAAGTGTAATATCTTATTCTACCATACCCCCTAAAATTTTACTGACAACTAAAATTTTCTGAAATGTTGCAGAAAATAGGGTGAAAAAATAAAGTTTCTTAGATTGACAATTTTCAGGGCTCATTCAATGCAAATCATCAATATGTACCCAAATCTTAAATATTAGGAAAATATCTGCAACCGTTTACAAATATTCAACAAAAGAAAAACCGGAAGTTCCGAAATGTCAAATGTTAGCAGCGAACATCCTTAAATGTCATATTTTGTTTTTTTACCTTTTTTAATGGCTCGACTGCACAAAGTGCATAAAACTATTGTAGGCACCTGAGTCGTCCGCATTCCCATGCACCTGTGCATGTGCATTCTCGCTCCCATCACACTAATCGTTGAAGTTTTTTGACAGCATTCATACTTGGGTTACAAGTCAAGTTTGCTCAAATGTTTGACTCAGGCAAGAGGCAGTGGAGCATGCTGTCCAGCGACAGCTCATATTTCTGTAACATTTACCAGAGACTTTTTTTCCGATGACTTTTTTTCCTGAGATTTTTTTTCCAATTCATCAAGTAAGCACGGTCAACGTTCCTTGGTTCTCTCTGATTTTGCGTGGGACTATTTCGGACAGTCCTTTATGTTTGGGGCTATTTCGGACATAAAAAAAAAAAACAAAAAAAAAACAACAAACAAAACAATTTACTTGTTCACTGTGAAGTACATGCTAGCCAATTAGCCATTCATGACAGTGAGTTGGTGTTAGTCATTCATCAAAATTGTTTGAAGCATAACAAGTCATTTTTATCAAATGAAAAAAAAATGATTGAGACTCATCTTGCTTATCTTTTTTTTTTACCATCATCTATGTAAATTAAACCACAGCCCTCCGCGTAAAATTGCATGCGCGCAAAAAGTTTAGACTAGTATTTGCATATGAACTTGCTGAAGTTTTATTTATATTTTCCTGCTTTTTATAATTTTTGTTTTTCGTGTAACAGAAATTGTTAATCGGGACGTAAAACCATAAATCAAAATAGCACAGGTTTATGTTGTAACAAGTTGGTTTTACAGCTGCATATAAATATACATACACGACATACTGTACATTTTGTTCAATTGTGTTTAGAGATTCACCATGAGGACCGAACAACTACAATGTAACAAATTTATGCACATTTTATAGTCATTACGAAAACATGCCCATGTAATATACTGATTTTTCCAAAGTTGTTACAATTGAAAATTTTATGTAGATTTTGTTTACTTTTCTTATTTTGCTCAAAACATATAATGTGTGTTCACGTTAGAACAGCCTCCAAGAGGCGAGGCTGTTCTAACGAATACCACGATCTATGTTTTAGAACATAAATAAGAAAATTAGGTATACCCCTGTATATTTAGATAGAAAATATACTGTGTATCAATTTTCCTTCGGGTCAGACGAATATTCTACATTTACATGTACATGCATCTCTAGCCTAGTCGCTTTGTATTACCTTTGTACGCAAAGGTACAAGTAGGCAAAGATCAGGAAAAATATCTACATGTATTAAGTATGAATACTTGGAGGGACCAGGCAGTAATCGAGGCGGGCATGAAAATTCAACATAAAACATTTTTTACGACACACCTTACGAGCAAGATTGTTTAAATTGTATAAATCGCGCATATCTGATTCACATCGCGCGTTTGACAAATGGTTTTGCGCGTTTGCGAGATGATCGCGCAAGATTGCGGTAAGTTTGCGAGTGACTCGCGATTGACTCGCGAGTGAAGATAATCCCCTACGCGCAATCACGCGCAATGCACAAATGCGCGTACGCTCAAAGCATCGCGACAACTGTACTGTACAAATGTGTGATAAAATGTTTTGCAATTAAATGAAATCGGGGGTATATGTTCTTGTAAGAATTTAAGAAAATAATGTGTAGCTTTTACACTTTTGTTCAGTATACATAAGTTCAGCAATTGACTGTATAATTCTTTCACTCATAAAATCCTGCAATTCTTCTATACCACCATTTTCACTGTAATTCTATCAACTTTTCTAATACAAAATAAGCTATCTCTCACATATGGAAGTATCAAAACAAATGGGTGTTAATGGATGTTAATTAAGTAGAGCAGTCACAGGACAGCATAGCTCTCACACTAAATCTATTAAAATCTATGACCAATGACCTTGATATCAAAGTCACTCAGGTGGGTCATGACAGTACAGCATAAAACTTCAGACCAATATCTACCAACATGCAAAGTATCAACTTAATTCATCTACAAATTCAGGAGATATAGATTTATAAGTCTATATCCTTTCCAGGAAGGTTGTGGTGGTATAGCATAAAACTTCAGACCAATATCTACCAACAAGCAAAGGGGGCCAGCAAAGTATCAACTTAATCCATCTTCATATACAAGAGACAGACTTTTAAAAACTTTTAACCAAAAACTGTAACATAAAATTTCTAAGTCCATGACCTTGACCTCAAGGTCACTAAGGTGGGTCATGATGGTACAGTATAAAACCTCAGACCAATATCTACTTCTTTCGTCTTTGTTTAATCATATAATCATAAAGTACTCGCTATTTGGAAAAGCAAGTCTCCATATTTGGCTTCGCAGACATATCACATTCTACCAACATTATACTAAGCCCTAATACACTATACATGTATTTTGAAAATACCTTGTATGTACAATTAAAACGAGCAGAAAACTTACATGTCCCTGAAAAGATCTTTGTAAGCTCTGTCACCATACTGTTGTGTGAGGAAATAGTCCAGCCTTTCTATAAGGGAAGCCTCAACCTGTGGAATAAGGGCAAAATAAATTAGGTCTGCACTGCTCCTACAAAGCCATGAGTTTGCAAAAGTGAGCAGGATTTTCCCTATACTTCATATTGTGGTTTTGTCGCCCATTTATAAAGGGTCACTGATGAGGATTCAGTACCCGAAACTCCACAATATGGCCCATGCTACCTCACACCGTTCATCCAGATACAACAAACGCGGAATGGTGTTCAAAACGCGGATGTAAACATTAGTATTTTGAACGGCGGGGAAAAAAAGTGAGTATTTATTATCTTTGATTATAATGAATATCGGCCGAGTTGATTTTTGTTTAACATACAATGAAAAAGGACACAACTTTGCAAATGTTTACTTAAAATCTTGTCTCATAAATTCAATTAGTTCGGGAAATATAGGCTTCTAAATCTGACTTGGATGCACGAAAAGAGAAAAATCTTGGTAAGAATGTCTGTAAATCATTATTAAAGCAAGATAATATGACCAAATTGACATTTTTCAGAGGATCGGGGGTCGCTTCAACTGTTGCCATTACAAGAACCCACACAAAATTATAGAAAGAGAATAAGAACTATTTGAAATTGGGTACGCTCATTTAATATGGTGCAACATACCACGGTTCAAATTTTCAAGCAGGTGAAACAAACTCGGACCATTCGGTGCAACGAACACGGATAATAAAAACAATTCGCGCCTTATTTTAAGGAAAACTGGATGCAGTCATTGCTAAAGCCAATTTTGTATGGTTTAGAGTCCATAGATGGTTGGTTGAAGTCCAATTATGGCTTATTATGGTGTGATAAAACCACTACGAACGTGGGTTCATGAGCACTTTCACTACACTTTGGCCACAACATTAGGAAACCTTGTTAACATGTTTTATAGAGCGAAAGGTCCATATCAGGTGCATGTTAACCGAGAAACTGTCCGTGCCTTTGTTTCCGTTCTTTAAATTCGACAATTTAAATCTCAGCTAGTTTTATGAAGTTTGATAGTGTCAGATATAGGCAGAGCTCCAAATGCTTTCGCCTTTCATATTCAAACACCAACTAAATTACGCATGTTTGTAGAACATACGGTGTAATGTATGGTTGCATTTCTTTCATTAATATATGGTCAAGAATATATTTTATCATGATTGTCTCTCTCACTCTCAAGTGTGGCGAACTGAAATCCTTTGTAAAAGGTCCTCTATGACAACATGTAAAACAAATTCTGAATACAAACGTACATAGACTGCGTAGATTCAAGAAGAGCATTTATTAGTGATGAAAGAAATGTGCTCAACGAACTCGTTACCATGCCTCTGGGAGGCTTTTGGTGTGAAAATGATAATGACTGACCGTCTCTATATGACCTTGGCTGTTGATCCTGTAGTTTTAGTTTAAACATTTTTATTCAGATTCACAAATAACATATTTACATACATGACGAAAATGATTAGAACGAAAGCAGAGCTGATAGAATTCTTCTCCATGCAAACGTTGATCCTGTACGTAATGAAAGAACAACTAGAGGACCAATGGTCCTGTAAACGCTCACCTGAGAATTAGGATATATACCAATAAACTTGTTTGACTATTATGGCCATGGACGACCTATTTTGAACTTGCCGGAAAATAGGTCAAGGTCATCACAGGGTCATATATTATATACACATTGTAGTACTCTAGTCCACAATTCTACTTGCCAAGTTTGTTGAAATTTATCCACCGGTTCCGGAGAAGAAGATTTTTAAAGGGTTTTTACCATATATGGACATGGCGGCCATCCTGGTCATGTGACCCGGATTATTTATGTATACCATCAGGAAACATTTCCGTGCAATGAATACCCCCTTCAACCCTACTTTTATATGGTAAAACTGGGTATGCAGGGGTATACGATTTTTTTCTTATTTTTGGTCCAAAACATAGATTGTGGGTACTCGTTAGAACCGTGGCGGTTCTAACGTGTACCCACAACCTATGTTTTGAGCAAAAATAGGGAAAATATAATAACTTTTCCACTGATATTTTCATTTTTATGTGAAAACAAAAATCCCTGTATTTTTGCATCGGGGTGTTTTCGTAATGCACTGCACCCCCCCCCCCCCCCCCCATTCCTATAGCTGCTTCATATAAAGTTTGGCTTTGATTGGCTAAGCGGTTTCAGAGAAGAAGATATTTGAATATTATGGTGATATACATGAATATTACCCCGGGAAGGGGTGAGACCAGCCCCTGTGGTCCATTTTTTTTTCACAATCAAGTTTTTTCTCTTCAAATGACATTTTGACAATTTTCCCCATTCAAATGCATAGGCCACCTATGTTGACCTTGTCGTAAAATAGGTCAAGGTCATCACAGGGTCATTTATATAAACTTTGTAGAGCTCCTCTCCCTGATGCTTCATGTCAAGTTTCAAAATCATAGGCCTTCTGAGAAGAAGATTTCTAAAGGTTTTTGCTAGTTATAGCCATGGCGACCATCTTGGTTATATGACCTGGACCATTCATATAAACTATAGGGATGCTCAACCTTACGTTTGGCTTTGATTGGCCAAGCGGTTTCAGAGAAGGAGGCCTTTGAATATTTTGGTAATATACATGTATATTCCCCCGGGGTGGTGACAGACCAGCCCCTAGGGTCCAAAATTTTTCAGAATCATAAATCTTCAGTCCATTTACCCATTTCCTATTAGTTTTTCCCTTAAAATGACATTTTGACAATTTTCCCCATTTAAATGCATGGGCCACCTATGTTGACCTTGTCGTAAAATATGTCAAGGTCATCCCAAGGTCATGATTTATATAAACTTTGTAGAGCTCCTCTCTCTGATGTTCCATGCCAAGTTTCAAAATCATAGGACTTCTGGTTCTGGAGAAGATTTTTAAAGGTTTTTACTATTTATAGCCATGGCGGCCATCTTTGTTATGTGACCTGGACCATTAATATATACTTTCTTTCCCCCTTCCTAAGGATGCTCCTTAATTGGCCAAACGGTTTCAGAGGAGAAGATCTTTGAAATGGTGGACGACGATGGAGCATGGCCATCACCTTAGGCTCAGGTGAGCTAAAACTTATAGCAACGTGGCATAGTTTGACTCCTGATCCGGTGAGGTCGGGGGTGGGGGTGGGGGGCATGCTGGCACCAGTGTTTTGTCTTAAAGCAAGACATTTTAATTTCCGTAGAATGGTTAGTAACCAGGAAGCGGGCGGCTCCTTCCTGACACAGCTGAAGAGTCGTTAACTGGGATGTTTATTCACAGTTCACAAACACACATGTACAAACAAATACCTTTACATGTGTATATATCATTTCTCTGGTTCTACGAAATAATTATCCATAGAAAAAAGCTGTATAATATGATGTTATAACCGACTAAAAAGCCAACAAGATGCATTTATTGCATGTTTACTGTATAAAAATCTAGATTCTTCGTTGTATTTTAATTAGAAAACGTTCTGTCAATGTTTTGCACGTTAAAACCAGATTTTCGAATCCGTGTTTGTTTTACCCAAATTATGTGGATCATCCGCGTTGTGTAGTATCAATGTCCGTGGTAAGTTGTACCTTGAAGTAAACAAGGCTGATTTTTAAACATGGATATCGACACCCAAAAAAACTTTCCCAGTTTGATGCATGGTATTAATATATTCCATAGATGTCGAAAATTAGTTTTGAAGAGATATTTGCACGAAACCAAACAAATAAATTCTACAAATATGAAAAGAATCGGAAAGTAGGCGAGAAAATCATGATTTACGAATTAAATTCACTTGTATCTATAGTTTACACAAATCTTTTGTTATGATACTGTACCATTCTCAAGATAAACCATTTTGCATCAGCTCTGCATTAACACATTTTATATAAGAACAATTTAAATGCTGTTTGTTTATGTTTTCTTACCTTGTGTATTCCCGCGATACAGTTGTTTATATCCGCGTTTGGAAGACCTTTCCGCGTTTGTTGTATCTGGATGAACGGTGTGTACCTCCCTTTGAACGTTTTTACTGCTTCCAAAGGATCAAACTTAACTTTCATATTTTATTTGCTATTACTGCAGCTGGCGTTGTGCCATAAAAAGTCTCCCCGTACATCATCCATAGTGCAGATTATATTATTTCTTTCGGTCCTTTGAGATCAGTGAGAATATTTAGAGTATAAAATGTGCAATGTTTAGAGCCATCTTCTAAACAATGTTTTATTACTTTGGCCCCGTTCAGGAATGTGTCTTTGATTTAGACTTCCCTTGTGTAAATTTTTGAAATTGAAGTATATGTATCTGGCTATTGTCACCCATTTATAAAGGGTGACTGATGAGGGTTCAGTACCAGAAATTGCGCAATATGGCCTATACTACCTCCCTTTGAACCTCTTTACTGCTTCCAAAGGATCAAACTTTTCATATTTTATTTACTAGAGACTAGATACTGATAAGCTGTTCATCCTATATACAGGGGCTATGTAGTGAGGTCAGACTGCTACTTGTGGAGCAGTTCCATTGCATTCTTTGTAGCTCTTTGATAATACCATTATCTCCATTATTGAGAATTTCTATGTTAGTTAATAATTTGCTCTTGAAAGTACAAAAACATCATGATAAAATTCTTAGTTTTTATCAAAATTTGTGTTCTTTATCTGGTTTATGAATGTTTTGATTTTTTACACCTTCTATCCATGATATTGTTACGGATTTTAACTCACTCGTTTGCATTTTACTTTTTAGCTTCTCAAAACATGTGAGATATGTAATTTTTGTCATTCAAATGCATGCATCATGCTAAAATCTAATAGTGATCATTCCTTAATCCTTCTATGATCATAAACAGTCACTCATGATTGGGTTTTGGATGAGAATGGAGTTGGTTGGATCAGAATGATCATACTCATTGTTATGCGCTCATTTGGACTTCCTGTTTGTGTGAGTGATCCATCTCGCCATATTTGGTATGATTAGCGGCCCAGCATTCTCTGCAGATGAGTAATTCTGATCCTCCACATTCCAGTAGGAGTGAGGTATATAAGGGCATGTTTGAGAGAGAGACGGAGGACGTTCTTTGGGGTATAGATTCTTTTAGATATAGGTTCTTTTTGGGTTGTTTAGGCCAGCTACCAACATATTGAAATTAATAGAAAATATTAAAGAAAATCAGAAGTATTCTTGTGTTTTTATTGAATGAAAACGACCATCTATCACAAGTTAATTAGCAGTGAGGGTAGCCATTAGCCGTAGTATTGACCTCTCCATATGTTTTCAGTATTCTGTCAATCATTTGACGTAATAAGGCTCCTTAGGGGTTTATGAAGGTGCATTTTCATTTCTGTTTCTATACACGATATTGAATTCCCTTTCTTGGGCCTCACACGTCGAGGCTAGACTAGGCTAGTGTTTGTTTTGTCAGCCATTTTTTGTCACTTTCACTTCTATAAATAAATCTGTTTTCTTCACGCTAACAAGATCAGTACATACGATGCTTATAATAAAATTAAACTGGAGATGTATTGTTTAATGATATTAACTAGGGTTGCTTAGTTTTAAATGTTTTTAAATAATAAGATTTGGACGAACTCTCTGGTTGACCTATTTATCGGTTTTTATCGGAAAAAGAACCATATGAAATTATGTTGTTTCCAATACAATGTTCTCTTTCACGTCCGCTGTACTGTGTACATAGATGATTGACATGCGGTATCACGAATTACCGGATTGGACCAAACTGTCCGAAACGAACCGATACTGTCCGAAACGGACAGCTACAAAGCTAATCATGGGTCACCGCATAGTAGCATGTGAAGAATTTTATGTACACAACAGTATATATTGTGATTTACTTAGAACGCAAGAAAACCGCACCCGAACCGGATTTCTTACAGTACGGATTTATGCTACATCACACGACGCCACACAAAAATAAATGTATTGATATTTATAGAACTTTTAAAATGCAACCGTTTGTAATTTCAAGTGGTGAAAAAATATCTAAATTGCTGTAGTGCAAAAGTTCACAAAACTTTTGATTCATTTCTTTGCTGTTTCAACTGTGTGACTTTTTTAAGTTTTGAAAGTATGTTCACAGAAAACGTCAACTTGAAATGTAACATGTCTACAGACATGTATTGTTTCACATTTTTGTCACGGAAAATAGAGTATATCTAGGTGAATGCCCGAGATATTTTGCCACTGTTATTTACAAAACAAACAGCTAAGGCAAAGTCTGGATCATACTACCCCTAACAAGCCTCAAGGATGAAGATTTAAGGCGTTTCAGTTTAACCTCACTTTTAAGATTATACCATTTGGGTCACGTGCTAGCAGATTTTGGCTTATGTCACACAACCTTAGATTTAAATTATATTTATAGCACAGGTTTATAAAATTCGTACCATACTGGATTCACTGTCCTTCCATTATTGCTTGATTATGTGATATTTAGTATTATTCTGATTGGCCCTAGCAAAATCAAACTTTCATCATGTATTTTAAATCGTTGTTTGGAGACTCAGAGAATCTAATCAGGTTAGGCACAAGCACGCTACACTCAGACAGCAATAATAAAACTTTCTTTGCTGATGGAATGTTACCTATGTTTGTTTGTTTCTTTTAAGTTTCAAGGGTCAAGTCAACAATTTTTCAGACGTGGTGATGAAGCCATTCACGGTTTAACACAGTATCTGTTTTATTTGGTATCAAAATGCACTATACGTTACTAAAGGAAACATTCTTCTTGTCAGTGTAGACTTCTATCACAATCTCATATTATTTTAAACTTCCAAATTTCTATTAACCCCTCCATATAGCATGTTACGAAGAACATGCTATAATTTTCTTGTTTTGAGTATTGTAACAATATGCAAAGAATATACAATATTGGTAACCAGAGGACCAATGGTCGTGTAAACGCTCTCCTGATCTGGACAGCTTTACTTGTAGGGAAGCTAAAGACACCTACCCTGGGGCATGGCTTGTATGGACCCCAGGCGCACAAGTGACAGGATTTATAAAGAGGCTTATTGAACATTGCTAAAAGCACTGGGACTCATGGTTTCTGAGAAGACTTTTGTATGCTTTTTCCATTGTAAGTATATGGAAGCTAATGTCCCCTGGGGTTGGACCATTTTTAACCCCAGGGGCATGATTGTCAGGATCTATGTAAAGCAACATATAACATTGCTGCATACTAAATATACAAGCTTTGGGTCTTGCGGTTTCAACCGTTTCAGAGAAGAAGATTTTTTCATATATTTCCTATTATCACCACACAACATTGCTTCATACTTAATATACAAGCTTGGGTCTTCAGAGAAGAAGATTTTTTCATGGCCAATTTGGACCCAAGAGGCATGGTTGGCAGGATTTATAAAGGGAACTACTAAACATTAAACTATACACAAAATATAAAAGCTCTGGGCTATGTGGGATCAGAGAAGATTTTTTTTATGTTTTTCCCATTGTAAGTATATGGGATCTAATGACCCCCCAGGGTGGCACCATTTTTGACCCCAGGGACATGATTGGCAGAATTTATGTAGGGTACCACTAAACATTGTTACATGCTAAATACACAATCTCTAGCTTTTGTGGTTTTAGAGAATAAGATTTTTTTCCCATTATAAGCCTATGGCAGATATTGACACCCCCGGGGTGTGGTCAATTTGGACCCCAGGGGCATGGTTGGCAGGATTTATGAAGAGGACTACCGAACATTGCTACATACAAAATACTGAAGCTCTGGGCCTTGTGGTTTCAGAGAAAGTTTTTTTGTTTTTCCAATTGTAAGTCTATGGGAGCTATCTGTTGCCATGGAAACCACAATTTTAATACAATCTGCTCAAAAACCTAAAAGCAGTCCATCCCCTTACCCAGTGATGGTTCAAATAAAATTTTATCAAGATTGGCTCACTAGCTTCAGAGATATTCTTCTTTGAAATTGTGGACGGATGCCAATGGACAGACGCCAGATGCCTTCGGCTCAGGTGAGCTAAAAACTGGGGAAAACTATAATGGTTAGAGAATCTGACTATAGCCCTGCTTCTGAGTTTTGTTCCAGGGCAAGAAAAACAATGATGGGTAACAATCTTGTTAATCTTGTTAATCTTGCCAGATCTTGTTAATATTGATGCACATACAAAATTTGGTCAAATCATGTCCATTTGTTTTCAAGATTTTGAGCAGAAATGAAATTCTGACGTCAATCAAGGGCTGTAACTCTGTCAAAATTTTGCAAAAAAAGATGGGTAACAATCCCAAGCCAGATCTTGTCAATGTTGATATGCATACAAACTTTGGTCAGATTCTGTCAATTCGTTCTCAAGATAGTGAGCGGAAATGAAATTCTGATGTCAATTAAGGGCCGTAACTCCGTCAAAATTTTTCGAATAATGGTGCAACACACAATTTTGGTCAAATTCTGTAAATTCATTCGGAAACAAAATTCTGACATCAATGAAGGGCCATAACTCTGTCAATATTTTGTGAAAAATGGCGCGTAACAATCCCAAGCTAAATCTTGTAAATGTTGATGTGCAAACAAAATTTGGTCAGATTCTGTCAATTCGTTCTCAAAATATTGAGCAGAAACAAAATTCTAGCATCAATCAAGGGCCATAACACCGTCAAAATCATGTGAAAAATAATGGGTAACAATCCCAAGATAGATCTTGTCAATATTGATAAGCATACAAAATTTGGTCAGATTCTGTCAATTCATTCTCAAAATATTGAGCAGAAACAAAATTCTAACATCAATCAAGGGCCATAACACCGTCAAAATCATGTGAAAAATAATGGGTAACAATCCCAAGATAGATCTTGTCAATATTGATAAGCATACAAAATTTGGTCAGACTCTGTTGATTCGTTCTCAAGATATTGAGCCGAAATGAAATTCTGACATCAATCAAGGGTTGTAACTCAGTCAATATTTTGCGAAAAATGACGGGTAACTAGATCTTCTCAATGTAGCTAGATCTTGGCAAGCTAGATCTTGTCAAGCTAGATCTTGTCAATGTTGATGTGCATACAAAATATGGTCAGATTCTGTCAATTCATTCTCAACCAAGGGCCGTAAAACGGTCAAAATTTTGCAAAGAATGATGGAAGGACAGTATGAATCCAGTATAGTCCCACTTTTCCAATTAAAATTTTTCAAAACATATGACAGGACATGAAGATTTGGTCTCAGATAAGTCAAATGTGCCATTTCTTGGGGGGGGGGGGGGGGGGGGAATAATTACCACCCCTTCCATGATATTTTTGTACAGAAAATCCCTATCCAAAATTATTTTTGTCCAGAATTTTGTCAACAATTTTCAGTCTTATTTTCCAACAAATTAAGCGCTTAATTTTGCCAAGAAAAAAAAGTTAGAAAGTACATGTATCTGTAAAATACTGTTACCAGATACTACAAAACACACATTAGTTCTGAGTCTGATCCTAATAATTTGTGAGGATTCCCACCATGGATAAATGAGCACTTGAGAAACTGTATCAACCTACCTCAGAGAAGTGGTGATTGATTGCATTCTCTGTCATCATCATATCAAATATGATAGGTAGGGTTGCCTTCCTCACCTCTGGCTCTGGGACCAGTGTCAGCTGTAGGAAGGGACCCACCAGGCTCGGGATAAAATTCTCCTTCATTTTACCTGCCAAAATACATGATTTCAGATACATGTCACATGCAACATGATACATGACTGTCATGCAATCTTCACCAGACACTCGTACCATACTGACATTCTTAAGTGTCCAGCAACATTTGCAAGAATGTCACTCAGTTTTTCTGAACAACTATTTTTGGCTGTGTATTCTTATAAAGGTTATCATGTGATAGTCATGTGACTGGTACAAAAGGTTGCATTGTACATCAACTGAGATTTGATTGCAATGGAACTACAAGGAATTCACAACACACATGACTGCTTTCAAAAGGCTTCTTGAGAAGTCTTGTGGCATTAACAATTTCTAGGTGTTATAAATGTTCACAGACCTTTGGTTTGTGCCGAGTGACCATTTTTGGAAACCCTAGAAAACTTTTTGCAACTTTTTTTTTTTTTTCACAGCTTGATTCGCAAAACAGACACATGTGAGTGATGAGGGGGCAAGGCAGAATTACTCCTAATATCTGATGGTGAAGAGCATTAATTTATAAGACAAGTAGCCCAAGGGTAACAATTGCTCACCTGAGAGTCAACAAGTACAGTCACTGGACAAAGTGGATGTTGTTGTCCTTTTTTGTTTCAAGGGCAGCTAACTCCGCAGTCCAGGGTCGAATCTGGCTCTAATTCCAACTCATTCAAGATGTTATGGTTATGGTTACTTCCAAGAATGAAGAAGATCCGATCAAAACTGAAGGCGCTAGAGTGGCCACAATAAAAAATATTGATTTTTCAAACATTCAAGGGCAGCTAACTCTGCAGTCCAGGGTCGAAACTTGCTCAAATTCAAACTCATCCAAGATGTTATGGTTACCCTTGTTACTACTTCCAAGAATGAAGAAGATCC
The DNA here is from genome assembly GCA_964017185.1 of Rugalucina vietnamica. Classification (NCBI taxonomy): domain Eukaryota; kingdom Metazoa; phylum Mollusca; class Bivalvia; order Lucinida; family Lucinidae; genus Rugalucina; species Rugalucina vietnamica. The sequence goes on along the minus strand of OZ024875.1, from coordinate 22,634,483 downwards.
GATCAAAATTGAAGGTGCTAGAGAGGCCACAACACAAAATATTGATTTTTCAAACACTCAAGGGCAGCTAACTCAGCAGTCAGAGGTCGGATCTGGTCAAAATCTGAACACATCCGAGATATTGTAATTATCCTTGTTACCTGCAAGAATGAAGAAGATACACTAAAAAACAAAGATGCTAGAGTGGCCACAACACAAAATATTGATTTTTCAAACACTCAAGGGCAGATAACTCCGCCCGCAGTCAGAAGTGGGATCTGGTCGAAATTCGAACTCATCTGAGATATTACGAATGTCCTTGTTACTTTCAAGAACCAGAGGACCAATGGTCCTGTAAACGCTCACCTGAGACTCGAGATATAAATTTGTTTGACTAGAATGGTAATATGCTTGTATATAGCCCCGGGGCAGAGTCAGAAAGAATAAACCCTGTCAATGTCTTTTTCAAATCATAAAAATTCAGTCCATTTGCCAATTTACTGCAGGATTTGCCCTTCAAATGACATTTTAACAATTTTCCCTATTGAAATGCATGAGCAACCTGAGTTGGCCTTGCCGTAAAATAGGTCAATGCGACCTTGACCATTTATACAAATTTTCATTACCTCTTCCTAAGGATGCTCCACATAAAATTTGGCTTTGATTGGCCTATTGGTTTCAGAGAAGAAGATGTTTGAATATTATGGTCATATACATGTATATAGCCTCGGGGTAGGGGCAGACAAACCCCTCAAATAGTTTAGAAGGTGAATTAAAATGTTCAGAATTAGCGGAAGCACACATGAAAAATGAACACCTGGTAATGATGGGTTCACTGCTGAATTCTTTAAGTTCTTTTGGATAGACTTGAAAACATATATTCTTAACTCTCTTAATTATGGATATAAAACAGGATCATTATCTATTACTCAGGGTGCAGCGAACTGTTTTTACCCACTTGACCTGGGCAAAAAAGTCAATATAGAGGGGTATGGCTACATTTTGGTCTGTAAATGTGTGTAAAAATATTTTAAAGCAGTATTTGACTTTTATTTCACTCAAGCAGTAAAGTGTTGTTATTTATGATTTAAATTGATTTTTGTCAGGTCACATGACCTTCTGTATTTTTTTTAGTAAGGGGGGTGGGGTAATGTTTACATTTGCACAGAGATGGTTCCAGTAAGCAGAAACTGTTTCTGTTACTTTAAGATTAATTGCTGGTCTATTTGTAATTGACTGTGAGTATATATGAAGGGCTGTTTTGTCTTGTTGCAAGGGGCAATTTATTGAGTAGCCATCGTAAAAACTTTGGCCGGCCATTGGAAACCGTGTACTGCCCCCATTAACAACATGAAGCCATTTCAGATCTTGTTAATTCATTTTTAATATCATTCAGATTTCAAGTTAATCCATTACTGACACAAAAATTGACACAGAAACACAGTGAAACTATCTTTTTTCAAGTTTTCGGTGATTGAAAATTGTCATGTTTTGTCACACAAGGGAGGTAACTCAAATTCTTAAATATGTAGACTGTTTGCACTGGTCTGACTGATTAAAAATGATCAAAACTGATCGAAACAGCTTGTTAAAAGTAGTTAAATGGTACTTTTCATAATTTTTAGCTACTTTTAAGCAGCTTTACCTGCAATTCATGCTAAATATGCAGTATTTGGAGACAGACCTACTGTAATTCCTGTACATACCCCAAATACTGTGTCGAATATATGTTTTGTAAAATTTTAACTGATTCCGAAGTGTGCAGTCGCAAGTATTTGTTAAACCGGCATTCATTTAAAGAAAATTATTATCGTCTATGGCCGGGTATTGAAAACAAAGATGATATAGTGTCGTCCGATTTCAGTTCTCGGGATAACGCCTGAAAGTTATGTACACAGACTTGACCATTATTTGGAAAACAGATTCCTGCTTATGAATTGCAAGCATGTAACACATCTTTGTCATACTTAAATAGGTTTTCATTCCCCATATTTGTTTATTGAAATCATTCATTTTCACATTAAAATGATATGTGTGAGTAATGGGGAATGTACAGGGCATTATGGTTACAAAAGATAAAAACAAGTCATATTTATTGTCAGATGTTTAATGCCATATGCATGTTCATGTGAGTAGTTAGGGTTTGGCAGTTTTTCATCTATATACATCATTAAGCTGACATACTAGCACCACACATTATTCACAACCCTTTTCCTTTTGCAGGCTTTACTTGGCAGTTCCAGACTGTTTGTATTACCCTGAAAACTAGACACTGAAAATTCAGAGGAAGGTGGCCTTATTACTCTGTCCAGGATATTCACTGCTTTCATTGTATCCGGTGTGATCTGCAGATAATTTATTAAACTTGTAAGTATACATTACACATATGCTGACATTTTTAACCATGTACCTTTCGTCTTCAAGCATATTGTTCTTTATCGCAGTCGTATGGCTGATAAGCAAAGTTCTGCGCGGAGACTGCGGGAGTGGATGCATTGTGGTCGACAGATATTTTATGATAAAATGCACTTTCTTGTGTGCCACAGAAAGAGTCAAAAGTTGTTTTGATACCCTGTGGATACAGACTCAGTAACAGATAAAGCCTTCCTGTGTGATGCCCCTACAAATTTCAGCAGCAGCATGGTTTCTTACAGGCAATTATATTAAATACCAACATGCCACATTTGCACTTCACATTGCATTTCTTTCAGGACATAACAGTCGACGTCTTCAAAAAAGCTGTTGAATGATACAGTTTGACCGACCGACCCCCTCCCCCCATTTTTCTACAAGAGAGACTGCAGAACAGAAGCTTGAAGTGCTCAGAAAAACTGTCCAAGGACTCAAGACTGTGTAAATTCTTGATTTATTACATATGGAGTATATACAATTGTGTCACATGAAGAAGCGATCACCTTCTTGAACTGCACCTATAAATCGCGTCGCTCGGCACCTTTTGACATTGACTGTTTTGTATCAGTTTTACACTCATATTTCTTTTTTCTCTGCAATAAAGTCATATTTATTCATACAGAACCATAAAATGACATACATTATGTGCTAGAAATAACATTATGGTATATCAGATATTGTTGACTTTTTCCTTAAAGGGTGCAGCAAACGGTTTTTACCCACTTGACCTGGGCAAAAAAGTCAATATAGAGGGGTATGGCTACATTTTTGGTCTGTAAATGTGTGTAAAAATATTTTAAAGCAGTATTTGACTTTCATTTCTCTCGAGCAGTTGTTATTTATGATTTAAATTGATTTTTGTCAGGTCACATGACCTTCTGTATTTTTTTATTAGTGCAGAACTAACTTGCTGGATTTTACCCTCAACCCCGGAAATCAGCTGTTCAAAAATGGCTCTTTTTTTTTAAGTGGAATTTACTATGATAAGTCAACGGCTGGCAGATATTCTAATGTGCATAGAAATTAAGCATTAGGGTGTATCTACACATGGGTATGCAGTTTATGGTCATTGCATGTGCCAGTGGCATGTCGCACTTCAAGAAAAATGTGTCTTTTGGTGCAAAAAATGCCCTTTTAGTAAGGGGGGTGGGGTAATGTTTACATTTGCACAGAGATGGTTCCAGTAAGCAGAAACTGTTTCTGTTACTTTAAGATTAATTGCTGGTCTATTTGTAATTGACTGTGAGTATATATGAAGGGCTATTAATGTTTTGTCTTGTTGCAAGGGGTAATTTATTGAGTAGCCGTCGTAAAAACTTTGGCCGGCCATTGGAAACCATGTACTGTCCCCTCAAAAGCAAGGCATAATCACATGCCTTCCTAAAACAAATAAATCGCCATTTTACTTAAAGAACTGGCGACCTATTTCCCTTCTTAATGTTATTTATAAATAAGCGTCTTCTGTCATAGCATCACATCTCAAAAAAGTATTACATAAACTGGTTCATGATGATCAAAAAGGTTTTATATCAGGGAGATTTATAGGTGAAAACATACGAATAATTTATGACATCCTTTTTGAAACAAAACAACAAGAAATTCCTGGTTTACTACTCTCAGTTGATTTTCAGCAAGCATTTGACTCTGTATCTTGGAAATTTATTGCTAAAACACTTGACTACTTCAATTTTGGACCTTTTTTTAAAAAATGGATTAAAATATTTCAAAATGGCGCAGAATCATGCATTTTACAGAACGGTCATATGTCTGATTATTTCTGTCTTCAAAGGGGCTGCAGACAAGGGGACCCAATATCCCCGTATATTTTTATTTTATGTGCAGAAATATTAAGCCATATGATAAGAAAAGATACAAACATTCGAGGAATTGTTATCAAAAATAAAGAATTCAAACTGAGTCAGTATGCTGATGATACACAAATATTTTTAGATGGTCAAGAAATATCATTAAAGAAGACATTACAAAACTTACATTTATTTTATCATATGTCAGGACTTAAAAATAATGTGGATAAAACAAGGGCAATTTGGATTGGAAGCATGGCTAAATCAAATAACAAACTTTGCAAGGAATTTAAACTTGATTGGGATCAGGGACCTATAAAAATTTTAGGAGTCACCTTCACAACGGAAATTTACAACCTATGGGACCATAATTCCAAAGATCTTCGGTCCTCGTGGTGAATCTCTAACTAGTAAATGAATCATCAAGAACAAACAAATAAATCAAGATACACATCCTGATGAATCAAAAACAAGGACTCACAGATTGAGTAAGCTGCATGACGATGGAGATCCCTGGGCGCCGAATAACCTACGAACTCCAGAGCAAAAGAAAAACACCAATACTGCTTTCTCGATACTGTGGAAATAAAAAGCGTTACAGCTCAGTGATAAAAAACAAGTAGCCCAAGGGCAACGATCGCTCACCTGAGAGTCAACAAGTACAGTCACTGGACAAAGTGTTTTTTTTTCATATATGGGTATGACGGTCATCTTGGTCATCTTGGTCAAGTTTCAGGACTATGGCTGCAATGGTTTCCATAGGATCATTGGTCCTGTAAATGCTTACCCGAGACCTAGTTGTCACTTTTTCCCCATGTTTCCATGTTTGCCTATGTTTCCAAAATGACCTTTACCTACATTAATCACATACCTTCATCTACTCTATCAGTTGTTTGCATCTATCACTTTTCAGTTCTCAGGCTGCAATAGTTTTCAATAAAAGCCCTGCAGGCATGCATGATACCCCGCCACGCAAATTTAATTTAGCAAAAATGTTTGTCAATAAATTCTCAAGATAAAGTGCAGAACAAAATTTTGTCATAAATGAAGGACCATAACTCTGTATACATTGATAAAATTTACCCATCTTCAATCCCAAACCACTACTTCCTGATTTGAACTTTCATACAAAGTTTGAAGAAAATTGGTTGATAAATGCACAAAACAGAGGCAGGAATCGAAATTTTAATGTAAATCATGGGCCATAACTCTGTACTTATTTGACAAAATTTATTCATTTTCAATCCCAAACCACTCGTTCCTGATATGAACTCCTACACAAAGTTTGAAAAAAATTGGTCAATAAATCCTCAAAATAGATTCAGGAAACAAAATTTTAAGTAAATCAAGGGCCAAAACTCTGTACTTATTTGACAAAATTTATCCATCTTCAATCCCAAATCACTCCTTCCTGGTATGAACTCCTATACAAAGTTTGAAGAAAATCGGTCAATAAATGCTCAAGATAGAGCCCGGAAACAAAATTTTAACGTAAATCAAGGGCCATAACTCTGTGCATATTTGACGAAATTTACCCATCTTCAATCCCAGGCCACTCCTTCCTGGTATGAACTCCTATACAAAGTTTGAAGAAAATCAATCAATAAATGCTCAAGATAGAGCCCGGAAACAAAATTTTAACGTAAATCAAGGGCCATAACTATGTACTTATTTGACAAAATTTACCCATCTTCAATCCAAGACCACTCCTTCTTGGTGTGAACTCCTGTACAAAGTTTGAAGAAAATCCGTCAATAAATGCTCAAGATAGAGCCCGGAAACAAAATTTTAACGTAAATCAAGGGCAATAACTCTGTACATATTTGACGAAATTTATCCATCTTCAATCCCAGACCACTCCTTCCTGGTTATGAACGCCTATACAAAGTTTGAAGAAAATCGGTCAATAAATGCTCAAGATAGAACCCGGAAACAAAATTTTAACGTAAATCAAGGGCCATAACTCTGTACTTATTTGACGAAATTTACCCATCTTCAATCCAAGACCACTCCTTCTTGGTATGAACTCCTATACAAAGTTTGAAGAAAATTGGTCAATAAATACTCAAGATAGAGCCTGGAAACGAAATTTTAACGTAAATCAAGGGCCATAACTCTGTACTTATTTGACGAAATTTACCCATCTTCAATCCCAAACCACTCCTTCCTGATATTAACTCCTATACAAAGTTTGAAGAAAATCGGTCAATAAATGCTCAAGATAGAGCCCGGAAACGAAACGCTGACGGACGGACAGACGGACGGACGGACGGACGGACAGACAGGCGGACGGATGGACACTCAAACGCAAATTTTTTTTGGAGGGTATAACATAATACCCCGCACTTTTTTAAGTGGCGGGGTAAAAAAATAACATTTTTTTTTTCAGAATCATTAAATTTCAGTCCTACTGCCCATTTCCTGCAAGACTTTCACTTAAAATGACATTTTAAAAGTTTTTCCCATTCAAATGCATTGATGACCTATGTTGACCTTGCCATAAAATAGGTCAAGGTCACCACAGGGTCATGTGTTATATATACATTGTAGTACTTGAGTCATCCATACTTCATGCAAAGTTTCGTTGAAATCGGTTCACCGGTTCTGGAGAAGAAGATATTTTAATGCTTTTTACCATATATGGGCATGGCGGCCATCTTGGTCATGTGACCTGGATTATCTATATAAACATTGGTTCCCACTTCCAATAGATGCTTCATATAAAATTTGGCTTTGATTGGCCAAGTGGTTTCAGAGAAAAAAATCTTTGAAAAGAGTGTATGGACGACAGACCCGCCATTAGGTCAAGAGATGACCTTGACCTAATTTAATCATATACCTTCGTCTAATCCATTAGTTGTTTGCATCTACCACTTTTCAGATCTCAGGCTGCAATAGTTTTCAAAAAATAGCTAATTTCCACTTTTCCCATTATAAGTCTATGGAAACTTAAAGTTACCATAGCAACCAGAGTTCTTATCCGACTGGAATAAAAAACACAAATTATGTAGAGGCTAGTGTCAGGAACATGTATACAAAGTACAGGATTCATCCACTTGACAGTTTCTGAGGAGAAGATTTTTTAATGATTTTTTTTTCAAAATTTTGCCCTTTATGGGGCCCTAGCAACCAATCAAAACAAAGGATTAGGACAAAACTCGCAAGAAACATCAAACACTACTCAATAAACATTTCTGCAAAAACAAAATTAAAGTGTCTGCAATTTTAGAGGAAAAATAGCCGATTTCCACTTTTCCCATTATAAGTCTATGGAAACTTTAAGTTGCCATAGCAACCAGAGTTCTTATCCGCCTGGAATAAAAAACACAAATTATGTAGAGGCCACTGTCAGGAACATGTATACAAAGTATAGGCTTCATCCCCTTGACAGTTTCTGAGAAGAAGATTTTTGAATGTTTTTCGAAATTTTGCCCTATATGGGGCCCCTGCAACCAATCAAAATGAAGGATTAGGACAAAAGTCACATGAAACGTAGAGGACTACTCAATAAACATTTCTGCAAAAACAAAATTCAAATATCTCCAACAAGACAGCAAGAACAGGCAATTTTCACTTTTCTCCATTATAAGTCTATGGGAAGCATAAGTTGCCATAGCAACCAGAGTTCTTATCCGATCGAAATAAAAAAACACAAATATTCGTTCCCCCCACCTGTAGATGCTATATGTAAAATATGAAAAGATTTGGCCTTGCAGCTTCAGAGGAGAAGTTGTTTGAAAATGTTGACGACAGACGACGGACGCCGGCTCGACTACCATAATATAAGCTCAATTTGTGAGCCTTCGGCTCAGGTGACTTAAAAAAAAAACAAAAAAAAAAAAAACAAACAAACAAAAAAAAACATATAAGTAAAAATGAATGTATGAAAGAGAAAGTGTGAGGGGGATCCCCGACCCCCTCCTCGTATTTAGCGGGGTAATAAATATTCACAGCACGGAAAAAAAAAAAAAAAAAAAAAAAAAAAAAAAAAAAAAAAAAAAAAAAAACCAGAGGGCCAATGGTCCTGTAAACGCTCACCTGAGATCTGCTTCATATACCAATAAACATATTTGAATATTCTGGTATTTAACCCCAGTGCAGGGGCAGATGAAGCCCTTGGGCCATTTTCTTTTTTCAGAATAATCAATATTCTGTCCATTTGCCAATTTCCTGCTGATTTTCCCCTTCAAATAACATTTTAAAAGCAGATGAGCCCCTGGGGTCCATTTTTTTTCAGAATCATTAAAATTCAGTCCTTCTGCCCATTTCATGCAAGACATTCACTTAAAATGACATTTTAAAAGTTTTCCCCATTCAAATGTATTGACGACCTATGTTGACCTTGCCATAAAATAGGTCAAGGTCACCACAGGGTCATGATTTATATATACATTGTAGTACTTGAGTCATCCATACTTCATGCAAAGCTTCGTTGAAATCGGTTCACCGGTTCTGGAGAAGAAGATATTTTAAGGGTTTTAACCATATATGGGCATGGCGGCCATCTTGGTCATGTGACCTGGATTAATTATATACATTGATTCCCACTTCCTATAGATGCTTCATATAAAATTTGGCTTTGATTGGCCAAGCGGTTTCAGAGAAAAAAATCTTTGAAAAGTGTGTATGGACGACAGACCGGCCAAGGTCAAGAGATGACCTTGACCTAATTTAATCATATACCTTCGTCTAATCCATTAGTTGTTTGCATCTACCACTTTTCAGATCTCAGGCTGCAATAGTTTTCAAAAAATAGCTAATCTCCACTTTTATAATTACTTAAAGTTACCATAGCAACCAGAGTTCTTATCCGACTGGAATAAAAAACACAAATTATGTAGAGGCTACTGTCAGGAACATGTATACAAAGTACAGGATTCATCCACTTGACAGTTTCTGAGGAGAAGATTTTTGAATGTTTTTTTCAAAATTTTGCCGTTTATGGGGCCCCAGCAACCAATCAAAATAAAGGATTAGGACAAAACTCGCAAGAAACATCAAACACTACTCAATAAACATTTCTGCAAAAACAAAATTCAAATGTCTGCAATTTTAGCGGAAAAATAGCCGATTTCCACTTTTCCCATTATAAGTCTATGGAAACTTTAAGTTGCCATAGCAACCAGAGTTCTTATCCGCCTGGAATAAAACACACAAATTATGCAGAGGCCAATGTCAGGAACATGTATACAAAGTACAGGCTTCATCCCCTTGACAGTTTCTGAGAAGAAGATTTTTGAATGTTTTTCGAAATTTTGCCCTATATGGGGCCCCTGCAACCAATCAAAAAGAAGGATTAGGACAAAAGTCACACGAAACGTAGAGGACTACTCAATAAACATTTCTGCAAAAACAAAATTCAAATATCTCCAACAAGACAGCAAAAACTGGCAATTTTCACTTTTTTCCATTATAAGTCTATGGGAAGCATAAGTTGCCATAGCAACCAGAGTCCTTATCGGATCAAAACAAAAAACACAATTATTCTTTCCCTTTACCTGTAGATGGTGTATGTGTAATATGAGAACAATCGGCCCAGCGGTTTCAGAGAAGAAGATCTTTGAAATTGTGGACGACGACGGACGACGGACGGACGGACGGACGGACGGACGACGGAGCATGGGTATACTATAAGCTCACCTATGAGCCTTCGGCTCAGGTGAGCTAAAAAACCCTAAGCCCAAAATATTTTCATTAACATAAATCTGTCCATTTGCTCATTCCTAGCAAGTTTTCTGCCATTAAATGACATTTTCCTATTTTTTCCCATTCAAATGCATGGGCGACCTAGGTTGACCTTGCCGTAAAAAAGGTCAAGGTCATCCCAGGGTCATGATTTATACAAACTTTGTAGAGCTCTATTGCCTGATGCTTCATGCCAAGTTTCAAAATCATAGACCTTCTTGTTCTGTAGATGAAGATTTTTAAACGTTTTTGCTATTTATAGCCATGGTGGCCATCTTGGTCATGTGACCTTGACCATTTATACAAACTTTCATTCCCTCTTCCTAAGGATGTTCCACATAAAGTTTGGCTTTGATTGGCCAAGCGGTTTCAGAGAAGAAGATGTTTGAATATTATGGTCATATACATGTATATAGCCCCGGGGCAGGGGCAGACAACCCCCTGGGCCCAAAATATTTTCATAAACATAAATTTTCTGTCCATCTGCTCATTCCTATTAAGTTTTCTGCCATTAAATGACATTTTCCTATTTTTTCCCATTCCAATGCATGGGCGACCTTAGTTGACCTTGCCGTAAAAAAGGTCAAGGTCATCCCAGGGTCATGATTTATACAAACTTTGTAGAGCTCCATTGCCTGATGCTTCATGCCAAGTTTCAAAATCATAGGCTTTCTGGTTCTGGAGAAGATTTTTAAAGGTTTTTGCTATTTATAGCCATGGCGGCCATCTGGACCATTTATACAAACTTTTGTTCCCCCTTCCTAAGGATGCTCCACATGAAGTTTGGCTTTGACTGGCCTAGCGGTTTCAGAGGAGAAGATCTTTGAAATTGTGGACGGACAACGGACGATGGACGGGTGGACGAACAGACGGACGATGGAGCATGGCCATCCTATAAGCCTTCGGCTCAGGTGAGCTAATAAAGAAGATCTGAATAAAAAATGAAGGTGCTAGAGTGGCCACAACACTAAATATTGATATTTCACACAGTCAAGGGCAGATAACTCTGCAGTCAAAGGTCAGATCTGGCTGAAATTCGACCTCATCCAAGATGTTATAGATATCCTTGTTACTCCCAAGTATGAAGAAGATCCGATCAAAATTGAAGGCGCTAGAGTGGCCACAACACAAAACTAGAAAATGTGTTTATGAAACACTATGCCCCCAACTGGTAAGTCACTTTCAAGATGTAAAAATGTCCAAAAAATGACTAAGTTCAAATTGTGAAAAAAAAAGTGACAAAAATTAATCTGAGAAGTATATCCCAACCACACGCATATCTTCAAAGCATGTCTGCAAAGTTTCAAAAGTATCGGTATTAAATTGTATCTATTCACTTTATCAAGAATTAAAAAGGGAAATAACTCTCACAGAATGGGCCCCTAGCCCCTTGAATTTACCTGAAAGAAAAAATATGGGTCCTCTTAATTTTCATATACAAACTGCATACCAAATTTCAAGATCATAGCTCTAATGGTTCCTGACCCAGTGCTAAGCGTTACTCACGCATCACAGACAGACTGACTGGACTCCACTGGACGGACAGAGCCAAACCAATATGCCCCCCTCAATTTCTTCGAAGTTGGGGGCATAAAAATAATTTTTCAAACACTCAAGGGCAGCTAACTCCACAGTCAGAAGTCGGAGCTAGCTGAAATTCGAACCCATGCAAGATATTATAGTTGTCCTTGTTACCTGCAAGAATGAAGAAGATCCACTGAAAAACAAGTAGCCCAAGGGCAACGATCGTTCACCTGACAAAAGTTTTTCTTTTATTTTTTTTTTTGAAGATCTGATCAAAATTGAAGATGCTTGAGTGGCCACAACACTAACAAGTAGCCCAAGGGCAACAATCGCTCACCTGTGAGTCAACAAGTACAGTCACTGGATCAAGTGTGTTTTTTTTTTTTTTTTTTTTGAAGATCTGATCAAAATTGAAGACGCTGGAGTGGCCACAACACTAAAAATTGATTTTATAAACATTCAAGGGCAGTTAACTCTGCAGTCCAGGGTCGAATCTGTCTCAAATTCTAACTCATTCAAGATTTTATGGTTATCCTTGTTACTTCCAAGAATGAAGAAGATCCGATCAAAATTGAAGGCGCTAGAGTGGTCACAATACAAAATATTGATTTTTCACACAGTCAAGGGCACATAACTCTGCAGTCAAGGGTCGGATCTGGCTGAAATTCAAACTCATCCGAGATGTTATGGCTATCCTCGTTACTTCCAAGTATGAAGAAAATCCGATTTAAATTGAAGGCGCTAGAGTGGCCACAACACAAAACCAGAGGACCAATGGTCCTGTAAACGCTCAAACACTAAAGGGCAGCTAACTCCGCAGTCAGAGGTCAGATCTGGCCGAAATTCGAACTCATCCGAGATATTGTAGTTATCCTTGTTACCTGCAAGAATGAAGAAGATCCGCTGAAAAACAAAGATGCTAGATTGGCCACAACACAAAATATGGATTTTTCAAACACTCAAGGGCAGATAAAGTCAGAGGTCGGATGTGGTCGAAATTCGAACTCATCCGAGATGTTATGAATGTCCTTGTTACTTCCAAGAATAAAAAAGATCGGAATAAAAATGAAGGCGCTAGAGTGGCCACAACACAAAATATTGATTTTAAACACAGTCAAGGGCACATAACTCTGCAGTCAAGGGTCGGATCTGGCTGAAATTGGATCTCATCTGAGATGTTATGGCGATCCTCGTTACTTCCAAGTATGAAGAAGATCCGATCAAAACTGAAGGCGCTAGAGTGGCCACAACACAAAATATTGATTTTTCACACAGTCAAGGGCACATAACTCTGCAGTCAAGGGTCGGATCTGGCTGAAATTCAAACTCATCCGAGATGTTATGGCTATCCGCGTTACTTCCAAGTATGAAGAAAATCCGATTTAAATTGAAGGCGCTAGAGTGGCCACAACACAAAACCAGAGGACCAATGGTCCTGTAAACGCTCACCTGAGTCTGCTGCATATACCAATAAACATGTTTGAATATTATGGTATTTAACCCCAGTGCAGGGGCAGATGAAGCCCTTGGGCCGTTTTCTTTTTTCAGAATAATCAATATTCTGTCCATTTGCCAATTTCTTGGCTCTTGCTGGCTTTTCCCTTCAAATGACATTTTAACAGTTTTTCCCATTCAAATGCATGGGCAACCCATGTTGACCTTGCCATAAACTTGGTCAAGGTCATCACAGGGTCATAATTTATATATACATTGTAATACTTTAGCCATGGATGCTTCACGCCAAGTTTCATTGAAATCAATCTATTGGTTTCAGAGAAGAAAATATTTGAAGGTTTTTTACCATATATGGGCATGGCGGCCATCTTGGTCATGTGACCTAGATTATTAATATACAAATTGGTTCCCCCATCCTATAGATACTTCACATAAAATTTGGCTTCAATTGGCCAAGTGGTTTCAGAGGAGAAGATGTTTGAATATTATGGTAATATACATGTATATTGCCCTGGGGTGTGGGCATATGAGCCCTTAGGTCCATTTTCTTTTTCAGAATCATTAATATTTAGTCCTACTACCCATTTCCTGCAAGATTTTCACCTCAAATGACTTTTTAAAAGTTTTCCCCATTCCAATGCATTGGCGACCTATGTTGACCTTGTCGTAAAATAGGTCAAGGTCACCACAGGGTCATGATTTATAAATACATTGTAGTACTTCAGCCATTGGTGCTTCATGCCAAGTTTCTTTGAAATCGGTCCACCAGATTCGGAGAAGAAGATTTTTGAAGGGTTTTTACCATATATGGGCATGGCAGCCATCTTGGTCATGTGAACTAGATAATTTATATACACATTAATTCCCCCATTCCATAGATGCTTCGCATAAAATTTGGCTTTGATTCGCCAAGCGGTTTCAGAGGAGAAGATGTTTGAATATTATGCTAATACACATGTATATTGCCCCGGGGTGGGGGTAGATGAGCCCCTGGAGTCCAGTTTTTTTCAGAATCATTAATTTTCAGTCCTACTGCCCATTTCTTGCAAGACTTTCACTTTAAGTGACATTTTAAAAGTTTTCCCTATTCAATGGCATTGGCGACCTATGTTGACCATGCCATTAAAAAGGTCAAGGTCATTACAGTGTCATGATTTATATACACATTGTAGTACTTGAGCCATCGATGCTTCATGCCAAGTTTCTTTGAAATCGATCCACTGGTTCTGGAGAAGAAGATTTTTGAAGGGTTTTTACCATATATGGGCGTTGCGGCCATCTTGGTCATGTGACCTGGATTATTTATATACACATTGATTACCCCTTCCTATTGATGCTTCACATAAAATTTGGCTTTGATTGGCCAAGCGGTTTCAGAGGAGATGATGTTTGAATATTATGGTAATATACATGTATATTGCCCCGGGGTGGGGGCATATGAGCCCCCGGGGTCCTTTTTTTTTTTTTCAGAATCATTAATATTCAGTCCTACTGCCCATTTCCTGCAAGACTTTCACTTTAAATGACTTTAAGTTATCCCCATTCAAAAGCATTGGCGAACTATGTTGACCTTGCCGTAAAATAGGTCAAGGTCATCACAGGGTCATGATTTATATATACATTGTAGTGCTTGAGCCATCGATGCTTCATGCTAAGTTCCGTTGAAATGAGTCCACCGGTTCTGGAGAAGAAGATTTTTGAAGGTTTTTTACCATATATAGGCATGGCAGCCATCTTGGTCATGTGACCTGGATTTCTTATATACACATTGGTTCCCCCTTCCTATAGATGCTTCATATAAAATTTGGCTTTGGTTGGCGAAGTGGTTTCAGAGAAGAAGATCTTTGAAATTGTGGACGGACGACGGACGGACGGACGCCGGATCATGGCCATCCTATAAGCTCACCTTGTGAGCCTAACGGCTCAGGTTAGCTAATAATGACTTTTCAAACACTCAAGGGGAGCTAACTCCACAGTCAGAGGTCGGATCTGGCTGAAACTCGAACCCATCTGAGTATTAGTTGTCCTTGTTACCTGCAAGAACGAAGAAGATCCAATGAAAAATGAAGGCGCTAGAGTGACCACAACATTTTTCCCATTATAAGTCTATGGGGATTTTTCCAGACGCTCAAGGGCAGCTAACTCCGCAATCTGAGGTCGAACCTGGCCGAAATTCGAACTCATCCGAGATATTATGGTTGTTCTTGTTATTCCTAAGAATGAAGAAGATCCAATCAAAAACTAGAATTTGTTTTCTATGTGAAAACTGATGTCTCCCCCCTTTCTACGTGCATGTCCAAAATATGCAAGCAAGAGTTGTAGTTTTTGTGCATCACATATCCTGTCATTCTGTTTTATAAGTGTACCAAGTTTCATTGAAATATCTCTTACGGTTATAGAGGGGGCACGAAAGTGTTTGGAAAATAATTAAAGGGAAATAACTCCAAAGATATGAAAACAAGAGTAATGATTCTTGAGCATCATGCTTTATAAGTGTACCATGTTTCATTTAAAACTCTAATGGTTTTTGAGTTATAGAGCAGACACGAAAGTGAATGAAAAATAATCAAAGGGAAATAACTCCAAAGATATGCAAGCAAGAGTTATGGTTCTTTAGCATGACATATCATCTCATCGTGCTTTATAAGTGTACCAAGTTTCATTGAAATATTTCTTATGGTTTTCAAGTTATAGAGTGGACATGAAATTGTATGGAAAAATAATCAAAGGGAAATAACTCCAAAGATATGAAAGCAAGAGTTATAATTCTTGTGCATGACACATCACCTCATCATGCTTTATAAGTGTACCAAATTTCACTGAAATTTCTCTTACGGTTTTCAAGTTATAGGGTGGACACGAAATTGTATGGAAAATAATCAAAAGGAAAATTACTCCAAAGATATTTAAGCAAGAGTTATGGTCCTTTAGCACGACACGTAATCTCATCGTGCTCTATAAGTGTACCAAGTTTCATTGAAATAACTCTTACGATTTTCGAGTTATAAAGCAGACACGAAATTGTATGGAAAATAATCAAAGGGAAATAACTCATAAAATACTCAAGCCAGAGTTATAGTTCTTGTGCATGACACATCGTCTGATCATGCTCAATAAGTGTACCAAGTTTTATTGAAAAATCTTAAACGCTTTTCAAGTTATACATTTCAAGTTATACAGCGGACACGAAATTGTATCGAAAATAATCAAAGGAAAATAACTCCAAAATACTCAAGCCAGAGTTATGGTTCTTGTGCATGACACATCGTCTCGTCGTGGTCTACAAGTGTACCAAGTTTCATTGAAAATTCTTTAACGGTTTTCAAGTTATACAGCGGACACGAAATTGTATCGAAAATAATCAAAGGGAAATAACTCCAAAAATACTCAAGCTAGAGTTATGGTTCTTGTGCATGACACATCGTCTCGTCGTGGTTTACAAGTGTACCAAGTTTCATTGAAAAATCTTTAACGATTTTCAAGTTATAGAGCGAACACGATTTGTGACGGACAAACGGACGGACGGACAGACGGACGGACAGACGCACAGGGAAAAACAATATGTCTCCCGACCCGGTCGGGGGGAGACATAATGAAGCTGCTAGAGTGGCCACAACATCTAATTTTCCCTGACACTTCATCGACCCATGATTTCCTTCTCATTCAATTGTTTTACCCAACAATTATCGTACACCGCGAATGCATAATTATGATAGCTATAAAAGTACTGATTTATAGTACTTATTTATTTGGTCTATTTATTTGAATAAACATAACATTTCTTATCCAGCTTTTGTGGAAATCCAGACTGTAAAAGAACTACATGTAATTCAATGTACAATGTCAATGTAACTTGTGATTCTGTTACATAGCTTTCAGCATGACAGATAACATGCAAATAAATATTATGCAATAAACCCAAACTGTTGCAAGTTATTTGTTTTTTATAGACAAGTTGGGCTAAACATTCAAGTCAGTTTTTCAGTCATGTTCCTTGGTACATAATCAGAACTAAGTAAAATATCTTAAGGTAATAACATGAAGGTAATAGATGTCAAGACAGGAATAGTAGAAGGGAATGACACATTAAAAATGCCACTTAAAACACCAGACAAACATACAACATGAGTCATCACATTAAATATAAGAGTGAACAGATGTATGACCGGCAAGATGGTCAGCTTCTATGAAAGAAACAAAGCTGTGGCATATAAAAGAGAACTAGTCAAATTATTCAGTAAATATAAAGCCAAACCATACATACCACAAACATCTAGAGCTTGAGTCTGACTATAATAAGAGCTGTCGCAGGACAGCGTAGCTCGCCTGACTTGTGCTTTGTCACTAAACTTATCAAAATCTAGACCCATGACCTTGACCTCAAGGTCGCTCAGGTGGGTTGTGATGGTACAGCATAAAATTTCAGACCAATATCCACAAACATGCAAAATTTCAACTTGATCCATCAACATAGAGATATACAGACTTCAAAAATCTTTAACCCAAAACTTTAACCAAAAATTTCTAAGACCATGACCTTGACCTCAAGTTCACCCAGGGTGGGTCATAATGGTACAGCATAAAACTTCAGACCAATATCTACCAACACGCAAAGTATCAACTTGATCCATCTACATGTTCAAGAGATATAGACTTCTAAAAACTTTAACCGAAAACTTTAACAAAAAAAATTCTAAGTCTGTGACCTTGACCTCAAGGTCACTCAGGGTGGGTCATGATGGTACTGCATAAAACTTCAAACCAATATCTACCAACATGCAAAGTATTGACTTGATCCATCAACATGTTCAAGAGATATAGACTTCTAACTAGAAATGCGTGTTTGTAAAACACTATGCTCCCAACTGTATGGTTGTCCCTAAACTGGCAGCTTGTATGATTCATTTATTTCATTTTTATGAAGTGAAATTTAATTTCCTGAAGCTGTTCGGTTGCCTCTGTTTTGACCTTGATCCAGAAACAGAATGTAAACTTTTTGCAGATAAGTTAGAAATGGTGTAAAAATTTCAAAATGGAGTAATTCTGTCAAAATTTGACGGAAAGTCCTCAAAAGTTAATCAGGTGATCTTCTTCTCAGCCCCAATCAGTGTACCAAATATGAAGGCTCTAGCTTGAATACTTTTTGAGATATCTTGCACTAAGATTTTCAAATTTTGTTTTAAAAGGAGCATAACTCCAAAAAGGCGCATAACTTGAACATAAACAAAAATACGGGTCAACTATTTTTTCATAAGGAATCTGTATATGAAATTTCAAAACCCTAACATTCACCGTTCAAAAGTTTCAAATTTCACCGAAAACTGCAAAAATTAATCAAAATTTAAAAATTCTGTATTTTTGTCCAAATTTGACGGAAAGTTCTCAAAAGTTAATCAGGTCATCTACTCATCAGCCCCAACCAGTATACCAAATATGAAGGTTCTAGCTTAAATACTTTTCGAGATATCTTGCACACAAGATTTTCAAATTTTGTTTTCAAAGGGAAATAACTCAGAAAAGGGGCATAACTCGGACAAGAAAAAAAAATACGGGTCAACTATTTTTTCATAAGGAATACACACATGAAATTTCAAATCCCTAACATGCTCCATTCAAAAGTTAACAGACGTACACACACACACACACAGACACACACACACAGACAGACAAGCCAAAAGCAATATGCCCTTCCAACTTTTTCAAAGTTGGGGGCATAAAAACTTTAATGAAAAAGTCACTAGAGCACGAAATATAAGTCAAGGTCACTAGATCAATGTGGGTGCAAAGTCGGGACATCGAGGAGAAGCCATATGCAAGGTTTGATGGTTGTAGGCTTTATAGTTGATGAGATAATGGGTTGGCTTCAAAAATGACAAAGTCACTAGAGCACGAAATATAGGTCAAGGTCACTAGGTGAATGTGGGTGCCGAGTCGGGACATCAAGGAGAAGTCATATGCAAGGTTTGATGGTTGTAGGCTTTATAGCTGATGAGATATTAAGAGTTGGCTTCAAAAATGACAAAGTCACTAGAGCACGAAATATAGGTCAAGGTCACTAGATCAATGTGAGTGCAAAGTCGGGACATTGAGAAGCCATATGCAAGGTTTGATGGTTGTAGGCTTTATAGTTGATGAGATATTTAGGGTTGGCTTAAAAAATGACAAAGTCACTGGAGCATGAAATATAGGTCAAGGTCAGTAGGTCAATGTGGGTGCCGAGTCGGGACATTGAGGAGAAGCCTTATGTAAGGTTTGACAGTTCTAGGCTTTACAGTTGATGAGAAACTAACACAGCATCTGAGCATTGTACAAATGTGTCCTAGATATTGACCTCTAGCCCCGCCACCAGGCATGACCCCACGAGTCCCTTCACACTAAATCACAGAGGACCCTCATATGTAGCAATGTTCCAAATATGAATGATTTCTGGTCAGTAACTATCAAGATATAACAATTCTAAAAACTTTAACCGAAAGTGTGACGCAGACGCGGACGTAAACGTAAACTTACACGTAAACGTAAACGGAGACGACCGAGGTGACTACAATAGCTCTATGCACTTCGTGCAGGCGAGCTAAAAAGGTAGCAACAATGTTGTTTGATCAACTTCCTTGATTATTCCAATGATGCAGAACCCTTTTTTAGAGGATAACAAAATATGGGCCATCACATAAATAACCATAAAGATATGACACAAAAACTGGAGCAAAGAAATGAGAATCCAATAAATAACTATAAATATTTTAGATAAATAAAACTAATTTAAATGAAAACAAAAACATTAGAAACTGCCTTAGCCTTTAAAGACACTGTTTAAACAACCCAATGTAAATTTCCCTGACAAAGTTTCAAAATTCCCTGACATTTCCCTGACTTCTGCCTCATTTTTCAAATTTCCTTGACACTCATCAAAATTCCCTGACTATTTTTTTCCCATTCAAATGCATGGGCGACCTAAGTTGACCTTGCCGTAAAATAGGTCAAGGTCATCCCAGGGTCATGATTTATATAAACTTTGTTGGCTCCATTCCCAGATGCTTCACAATAAGTTTCAAAATCATAGGCCTTCTGGTTCTGAAGAAGAAGATTTTTAAACGTTTTTGCTATTCATAGCCATGGTGGCCATCTTGGTCATGTGACCTTGACCATTTATACAAACTTTCATTCCCTCTTCCAAAGGATGCTCCACAAAAAGTTTGGCTTTGATTGGCCTAGCGGTTTCAGAGAAGAAGATGTTTCAATATTATGGTCATATACATGTATATAGCCCCGGGGCAGGGGCAGACAACCCCCGGGCCCAAAATATTTTCTTAAACAAATCTTCTGTCCATTTGCTCATTTCTAGCAAGTTTTCTGCCATTTAATTACATTTTCCTATTTTTTCCCATTCCAATGCATGGTTGACCTAAGTTGACCTTGCCCTAAAATAGGTCAAGGTCATCCCAGGGTCATGATTTATATAAACTTTGTAGAGCTCCATTCCCAGATTCTTCACACCAAGTTTCAAAATCATAGGCCTTCTGGTTCTGAAGAAGAAGATTTTTAAACGTTTTTGCTATTTATAGCCATGGTGGCCATCTTGGTCATGTGACCTTGACCATTTATATAAACTTTCATTCCCCCTTCCCAAGGATGCTCATACCTGTCAACTTTTTGAAATTTCAAAGAGTGAGATTGCGCGCAACGACCCTAAAGTGACAAGTTTTTGCGCATATTTTTCGCGCATAATGATTTTACCACAACTTTTAGGAGTGAGATTTTTTAGTTAAAAATCAAGAACTTGGTCACAGAAATTACAAAACTTTTATATCAACTGGTATATATTTACACCACAGATACTTAGGGTTACTGTTTAGATGTTTTTCAAAAGCTCATACTTGTACTTTTATATTATATTTTTTGTTATCTTTTTGAGCTTTTCTGCAATAGTTGTGACCTTGCAAAATTAGAAAAAATGTCTAGAATCTATAAAAAACAATCGAAATGCTAATATGCCATCCTGAATGTAGAGAAAAAAACAAAATAAACAACTTCACCTTTCCAATTCTCACCTGTCACTTTGGCCATGCAAACTGATTCACTAATCCGTAACAGTCACAAATCTTACATATATCAACATGTCCGGGATTCATTACGCTTCAAACGGACACAAAAAACATTCAAATATTCCCTTGTGTACCCACAATATGACCGAAATTACACAGCATGTACAAAATATACACAGCATATTACGTTTGGGATACTTCGGTCATTTCCAATCACTTTGTATTGGAATTCCGCGTATCTAAAAATAGTCACGAGTTAGGTATTTTTATCTCGCGTGTTTGCTAAATTTAGAAACTCGGAAATTCCAAGCGTGAGATAGCTATAAAATCGTGTTTTTATAGCGATTTTAGCCAATTCGTGCGTGTGATGAATTCCTGTACTCGAATTCGTGTCAAACACGATTGATTCGTGTGTGTTGACAGGTATGAGGATGCTCCACATGAAGTTTGGCTTTGATTGGCCTAGCGGTTTCAGAGAAGAAGATGTTTGAATATTATGGTCATATACATGTATATAGCCCCGGGGCAGGGGCAGACAACCCCCCAGGGGCTAAAATTTTCCATTTACATTAATCTTCTGTCCATTTGCCTATTCCCAGCAAGTTTTACCCATTTAAAATAGCATTTTACCATTTTTTCCCATTCAAATGCATTGGCAACCTAAGTTGACCTTGCCGTAAAATAGGTCAAGGTCATCCTAGGGTCATGATTTATATAAACTATGATGGGCCCGCGTCCCCGTTGCTACATACCAAGTTTCGTGGAAATCGGCCCACTGGTTCTGGAGAAGAAGATTTTTAAAGGTTTTTGCTATTTATAGCCATGGCGGCCATCTTGGTCATGTGACCTGGACCATTCTTTCATATTAACTTTCATTCCCCCTTCCTAAGGATGCTCCACATGAAGTTTGGCTTTGATTGGCCAATTGGTTTCAGAGGAGAAGATCTTTGAAATTGTGAACGACGGACGATGGACGGACGCCGGACGCCAGACGGACGCCGGAGCATGAGTATACTATAAGCTCACCTTTGAGCCTTCGGCTCAGGTGAGCTAAAAACCTATGGCAGGCAATCCCCCACCCCAATGCTGCTTCATGTAAAATCTGACGGCCAGCTAGTCTCAGAGATATTCAAGATTGAAAGTGTGGATGCACGGACGGACGCACGACGGCTCGACTACCATACTATAAGCTCACCTTGTGAGCCTTCGGCTAAGGTGAGCTAAAATTTGATTTTTCAAACATTCAAGGGCAGCTAACTCTGCAGTCCAGGGTCGAATGTGGCTCAAATTCGAACTCATCCAAGATCAAAATATTGATTTTTCAAACTCAAGGGCAGATAACTCCGCAGTCAGGGGTCGGATCTAGTCAAAATTCGAACTCATCCGAGATGTTACAAATGTCCTTGTTACTTCCAAGAATAAAGAAGATCCGAATAAAAACAAGTAGCCCAAGGGCAACGATCGCTCACCTGAGAGTCAACAAGTATAGTCACTGGACAAAGTGTTTTTTTTTTTATTTTTTTGAAAATCTGATCAAAATTGAAGATGCTGGAGTGGCCACAACACTAAAAATCGATTTTTCAAACATTCAAGGGCAGCTAACTCTGCAGTCCACTGTTGAATCTGGCTCAAATTCGAACTCATCCAAGATGTTATGGTTATCCTTGTTTCTTTCAAGAATGAAGAAGATCCGATTAAAATTGAAGGCGCTAGAGTGGTCACAATACAAAATATTGATTTTCCAAACACTAAAGGGCAGCCAACTCCGCAGTCAGAGATCAGATCTGGCCAAAATTCAAACTCATGCAAGATATTGTAGTTATCCTTGTTACCTGCAAGAATGAAGAAGATCCACTGAAAAACAAAGATGCTAGAGTGGCCACAACACAAAATATGGATTTTTCAAACACTTAAGGGCAGATAACTCCGCAGTCAGAGGTCGAAATTCGAACTCATCCGAGATGTCATGGCTATCCTTGTTACTTCCAAGTATGAAGAAGATCAGATCAAAACTGAAGGCGATAGAGTGGCCATAACACAAAATAATGATTTTTCAAACACTCAAGGGCAGCTAACTCCACAGTCAGAGGTCGGATCTGGCTGAAATTCGAACCCATCCGAGACATAATGGTTGTCCTTGTTACCTGCAAGAATGAAGAAGATCCAATGAAAAATAAAGGCGCTAGAGTGGCTGGCCACAACATTTTTTTTTCCATTATAAGTCCATGGGGATTTTTCCAGACGCTCAAGGGCAGCTAACTCCGCAATCTGAGGTCGAACCTGGCCGAAATTCAAACTCATCCGAGATGTTACAGCTATCCTTGTTACTTCCAAGTATGAAGAAGATCCGATCAAAATTGAAAGCGCTAGAGTGGCCACAACACAAAATAATGATTTTTCAAACACTCAAGGGCAGCTAACTCCACAGTCAGAGGTCGGATCTGGCTGAAATTCAAACCCATCCGAGATATTATAGTTGTCCTTGTTACCTGCAAGAATGAAGAAGATCCAATGAAAAATAAAGGCACTAGAGTGGCCACAACATTTTTCCCATTATAAGTCTATGGAGATTTTTCCAGACGCTCAAGGGCAGCTAACTCCCCAATCTGAGATCGAACCTGGCCGAAATTCAAACTCATCCGAGATGTTATGGTTGTCCTTGTTACCTGCAAGAATGAAGAAGATCCATTCAAAAATGAAGTTGCTAGAGTGGCCACAACATTTTCCGCATTATAACTCAATGGGAGCTATCTGTTGCCATGGAAACCAGAGTTCTGATCCCACCTGGCCCAAAACCTAATACAACCTTTCCCCCTCCTCAATGATGCTTCAGATAAAATTTGATTGCGATTGGCCTTGTTGTCTTAGAGATATTCAAGATTGAAAGTGTGAATGCATGCACGGACGCCGGCTCGACTACCATACTATAAGCTCACCTTGCGAGCCTTCGGCTCAGGTGAGCTAATAATGATTTTTCAAACACTCAAGGTCAGTTAACTCCACAGTCAGAGGTTGGATCTGGCTGAAATTCGAACCCATCCGAGATATTATGGTTGTCCTTTACCTGCAAGAATGAAGAAGATCCAATGAAAAATTAAGGCACTAGAGTGGCCACAACATTTTTCCTATTATAAGTCTATGGGGATTTTTTCAGACGCTCAAGGGCAGCTAACTCCGCAATCTGAGGTCGAACCTGAGGTCGTCCTTGTTACCAGCAAGAATGAAGAAGATCCAATCAAAAATAAAGTTGCTAGAGTGGCCACAACATTTTCCCCATTATAACTCAATGGGAGCTATCTGTTGCCATGGAAACCAGAGTTCTGATCCGACCAGGCCCAACACCGAATGCAACCTTTCCCCCTCCTCAATGATGCTTCAGATAAAATTTGATTATGATTGGCCTTGTTGTCTTAGAGATATTCAAGTTTGAAAGTGTGAATGCACAGACGCACCCTCGGACGCCGGCTCGACTACCATACTATAAGCTCACCTTGTGAGCCTTCGGCTCAGGTGAGCTACAAAAGCAATGCACATCAAACAGAATTCAAGTCTCTTCAAAAAGGTGACCCAGGTTCTAGTTACCTAGTGTGTGCCAGAGAGTTTCTACCTGTACACCCATCAGTACTCTCGCAATTTCATTGCGATTGGCCTTGTTGTCTTAGAGATATTAAAGATTGAAATTGTGAACAGACTGACGGACGGGCGCATGGACGCCGGCTCGACTACCATACTATAAGCTCACCTTGTGAGCCTTCGGCTCAGGTGAGCTAATAATGGCACTAGAGTGGCCACAACATTTTTCCCATTATAAGTATATGGGGATTTTTCCAGACGCTCAAGGGCAGCTAACTCCGCAATCTGAGGTCGAACCTAGCCGAAATTCGAACTCATCCGAGATGTTATGGTTGTCCTTGTTATTCCCAAGAATGAAGAAGATCCAATCAAAAATGAAGTTGCTAGAGTGGCCACAACATTTTCCCCATTATAACTCAATGGGAGCTATCTGTTGCCATGGAAACCAGAGTTCTGATCCGACCTGGCCCAACACCGAATGCAACCTTTCCCCCTCCTCAATGATGCTTCAGATAAAATTTGATTATGATTGGCCTTGTTGTCTTAGAGATATTCAAGTTTGAAAGTGTGAATGCACAGACGCACCCTCGGACGCCGGCTCGACTACCATACTATAAGCTCATCTTGTGAGCCTTCGGCTCAGGTGAGCTAAAAAAGCAATGCACATCAAACAGAATTCAAGTCCCTTCAAAAAGGTGACCCAGGTTCTAGTTACCTAGTGTGTGCCAGAGAGTTTCTACCTGTACACCCATCAGTACTCTCATATCTTGATATCTGAAACAGAGAATAATATGTACTATTTTAGCAAATCTAGTCCATAATATCTGTTTTGCTTAAGGACGATATCACAAGAATAATTTTTAACCTAAATTCCTGACCACTATCAGAACAAGAGCTGCTTATTAACATCTAAGGTCATGGTCATTTAATATGAGTATTGTCTATTTACAAATTTTTGTCATGAATATTACCATCTAAGGTCATGGTCATTTAATATGAATATTGTCCATTTACAAATTTTTGTCATGAATATTACCATCTAAGGCCATAGTCATTTAATATGAGTATTGTCCATTTACAAATTTTTGTCATGAATATTACCATCTAAAGCCATGGTCATTTAATATGAGTATTGTCCATTTACAAATTTTTGTCATGAATATGGTTCTCCCCATAAGTGATGAGTCATTTGATACATGCATATATCTCTTTCAAAAGTGTGTTTAGTTGGACAATGTTGTATGTAAACAGTGTAAAGTCTTATTATAATTCAAAGGCTGAACTGCTAATTGTTTGGATTTTTCTGAATTCCAGAAAATCAACTATAATTGCAGATATTTACTAAAAGCGATAAAAGAATGAAGTTCCCAAAAGTTATGTTCAGTGTGAATGTCGTTTTTATCTTGGTTTAATATTTTTAGGAAGGGCATTTCAATTTTTGCTTTGTAGCATCAATTATTCTTTATTAAGCATAATTTTCTCTATTTTTGGCAATGATATATTGTTATTCAAACTTTAAAAATGTAAACAAAACTATAAGCCTGGCAAACTGGGTGCGGCAAACACGTCATGGTCACAGCTTTCACACCTGACCATTAATTCTTCCGAACGCTGGATATCAAATCATCACATGACTGAGCTATTCATAATTATTGATTTCCATTTCTTATTGATGAAACATTGTTAACAAGCATAAAAATTTTATTTCTTTGAATAAACTAGATGACTATAGCCCTGCTTCTGAGCTTTTTGCCAGGTTGACAAAAACAATGACAGGAAGATCTTGTTAATTTTGATGCACATAAAAAGATTGGTCAGATTCTGTCAATTTGTTTTCAAGGTATTGAGCGGAAACACAATAGACCCAATGATCCTATAAACGCTCACCTGAGACCTGAGAAAATTCAGTCCATTTCCCCCAATTTACTACAAGTTTTGCCCTTCAAATGTCATTTTAACAATTTTCCCCATTCAAATGCATGGGCCACCTAAGTTGATCTTGGCATAAAATAGGTCAAGGTCATCCCAGGGTCATGATTTATACAAATTTTGTAGACCTCCATTCCCTGATGCTTCATGCCAAGTTTCAAAATCATAGGCCTCCTGGTTCTGAGGAAGAAGATTTTCATTATTTATAGCCATGGTGGCCATCTTGGTCAGTGACCATGACTATTTATGCAAACTTTTATTCACCCTTCCTGAGGATGCTCCACATAAAGTTTGGCTTTGATTGGCCACATGGTTGTAGAGAAGATGTTTGAATTTTTCAGTCATATACATTATTGTATATAGCCCCTGGGCCTAAAATATTATCATAAACATAAATCTTCTTTCCATTTGCTCATTCCTAGTAAGTTTTCTGCCACTAATTGACATTTTCCTATTTTTCCCATTTAAATGCATGGGCGACCTAAGTTGACCTTGCGGTAAGACAGGTCAAGGTCATCCCAGGGTCATGATTTATATAAGCTTTGTAGAGCTCCTCCCCCTAATGCTTCATGCCAAGTTTCAAAATCATAGGCCTTCTGGTTCCGAAGAAGAAGATTTTTAAAGGTTTTTGCTACTTATAGCCATGGCGGCCATCTTGGTCATGTGACCTTGACCATGTATAAAAACTTTCATTCCCTCTTCCTAAGAATGCCCCACATAAAGTTTGGCTTTGATAGGCCAAGTGGTTTCAGAGAAGATGTATACACATGCATATAGCCCCGGGGCAGGGGGAGACAAACCCCTAGGCCCATAATATTTTCATAAACATACAGATGTTAAGAATGTTTGAAGACATCATTCAAAAGGACACAAAATGTTTAGTAAGGCATTTAGATTTCAAAAACCTCTGTTATTTTAATATTGAACAAGTGTAATGTAAGATGTAATGGACAAAACTTGGTTTTCTACGAAATTGATAATAAAATTTTACGTGACAATAAGCGACCTCTCTTCTGAGCTGAGTGTCTAAAATATGCAAAATGTGGGTTTAAACCGTAATGTCTGCGAAACTGCTTAAATTTCTAATACCAACTGGATTCATGTTGAACACGTTGATTACAACTATTGTCAGAAACGTTATTATGCTTATTTGAGTCATCATTTCCTCATAAACTTTCTGGAACTGCTGGGCAAAGTCTTAGGGTACCCCCATTCTTGAAATAGGCCACAAATAGTAGGGGGTATAGGTAATTATTTTATAAACATTTGAAGCTGCATGATTATTGTCATTTCTTTTTCTAATATAATGCTATTATATATGAACCTCAACGCGACAAAATGTACCTTCGGATATTCTGACATTACTAGTAGAAAGCAGCAAAATGCGAAAAAATTATGTAATATGCGCTTTAGAAATAACACTGTATTTGTAATCTTTGAACACTAGGCTACCACATGAATGAGTTTTAAAACATATTTATTGTCAATATTTTAAGTTATCTGCCCTTGTTTGAGCCCATAATACACATAATTTTCCTATATGTATCGTTAAACGGTAACCATAGCAACCGCATCATCATAAAAATAGACAAAATAATTACGACAGATTGCCTGTAAGGTTGGTATGCTTCTAGCTTAGCAATAGGTTCTGACCAGTGCTTAAACAGTTTTAAGCAAATGCATCGAGTTTTGTAAGCTCTGCTAACATGCAGAAATGCACTACGCAACTTTGACATCATTTTTCAGGACAATGACGTCTGTAGGGTCCATATAGTGAATTGGTCATAACTTACAAAATAAATGAAATAAGCTGGTCAAATAATGAGTAACAGACTCAAGAATCATTATACATTCAGCGTAACTTTGTTTGTCTAATACTCAAATAATTGCTCGAAGGTACATTTTCTCATGTTGTGGCCCATATGTTTTGGTGTAACCAAACATTATTTTGACGACGTTCCTTCATTATTTTTAAACAAATCTTAATGAACAATATGTTCTATCTTAGCCTGTTCCTCAGAGTCGTCAACATGAATTTTTGCAATAAAAACTTTATTAATTTGAATATAACATACACATACAATAGTTTAATCAGATTGGTGTGGTAATATTTGATACAGGCGTTAATATAAGTGTGCTTTACGGTGCCAATACCAGTTAACATTTTATATTGTGAACGAAATTCTCAATTTTTCGCCATTTCCCCTATTTTTGGTACTTTTTGGGGTCAAACTTAATGTATGTCAATTTCTAACCACACAATCTACAAAATGGGCATTTGTAACAATTTTGTTCACTTCACAGACACCTAACACATAATTTGAACTATTTTATGTAAGTTTTTTGCTTCATATTTTGTTTCTGTTAAGTCTTTATTACCCCTACCCCCTATCAAACCACCCATAGCATTTCCGTTCATAAATCATGTGTTTTCATTTGATGAAAATTAATATGTCCTGAACAATCTTAAAATAACTGTTACGTCCATGGTGATATTCAGGACATTGGCTTTTACTTAAATTAATTTTATGTTCCATACTTTATACTGTGTGTGTTTTAAATTATGATTAATATATCACCCCTTTTATCACAATATCTCATGCAGAATGCAGAAAGCTGTAGCACCCTGGCTTAGAAATTGTAATGTAAATCAGTCAAAACAGAAGTTGTCGAAGTTTTATTATGCTGTGCAAATTGATATTGAAAGCGGTTTTAAATGTGTAGATTTTTGAGATTGTATGAGTATTCATTGTGAAGTTTTAAGGAATGTTGTAATGTCTTCAAACTTTCTTAACACCCTGTAAATCTCCAGTCCATTTGCTCATTCCTAGCAAGTTTTTTGCCATTAAATGACATTTTCCTATTTTTTCCCATTCAAATGCATGGGCGACCTAAGTTGACCTTGCCATAAAAAAGGTCAAGGTCATCCCAGGGTCATGATTTATACAAAATTTGTAGAGCTCTATTGCCTGATGCTTCATGCCAAGTTTCAAAATCATAGGCCTTCTGGTTCTGGCGTAGAAGATTTTTAAAGGTTTATGCTATTTATAGCCCTGGCGGCCATCTTGGTCACGAGATCTGGCCCATTTATACAAACTTTCGTTTCCCCTTCCTAAGGATGCTCCATATGAAATTTGAGTTTGATTCGCAAGCGGTTTCAGAGAAGAAGATGATTGAAAAGTGTGAACAATGACACAATGACAACGACCACAACGACAACGGAGCATGGGTATACTATAAGCTCACGTTGTAAGCCCAACGGCTCAGGTGGGCTAAAAATTCTAACATCAATCAAGGGACAAAACTCTGTCAAAAGTTTACAAAAATGACAGGCAACAATCCCAAGATCTTGTCAATGTTGATGTGCATACAAATTTTGGTCAGATTCTGTCGTGTTGTCAAAATATTGAGCGGAAACACAATTCTGACATCAATCATGGGCTGTAACTCCATCTAAATTTTGCAAAAAAATAACAGTCAACAATCCCAAGCTAGATCTTGTCAATGTTGATGTGCATACAAAATTTGGTCAGATTCTGTCAATTCGTTCTTTAGTCATATTGAGCGGAAACGAAATTCTGATGTTAATCAAGGGCCGTTACTCCATCAAAATTTTGCGCAAAATGACGGGCAACAATCCCAAGCTGGATCTTGTCAATGTTGTTGTGCATACAAAATATGGTCAGATTCTGTCAATTCATTCTCAAGATATTGAGCGTAAACGAAATTCTGTCATAAATCAAGGGCTGTAACTCCGTCAAAATTTTGCGAAAAATGACAAGCAACAATCCCAAGCTATATCTTGTCAATGTTGATGTGCATATTAAATTTGGTCAGATTCTGTCAATTCATTCTCAAGATATTGAGCGGAAAAAAATTCTGATGTCAGTCAAGGGCCGTAACTCCATCAGAATTTTGCAAAAAATGACGGGCCAAGCTAGATCTTGTCAATGTTGATGTGCATACAAAATTTGGTCAGATTCTGTCAATTAGTTCTCAAGATATTGAGCGGAAACAAAATTCTGATGTCAATCAAGGGCCGTTACTCCATAAAAATTTTGCGCAAAATAACGGGCAACAATCCCAAGCAAGATCTTGTCAATGTTGTTGTGCATACAAAATATGGTCAGATTCTGTTAATTTGTTCTCAAGATATTGAGTGTAAACAAAATTCTGACATAAATCAAGGGCTGTAACTCCGTCAAAATTTTGCGAAAAATGACGAGCAACAATCCCAAGCTATATCTTGTCAATGTTGATGTGCATATAAAATTTGGTCAGATTCTGCCAATTCATTCTCAAGATATTGAGCGGAAACAAAATTATGATGTCAGTCAAGGGCCGTAACTCCATCAGAATTTTGCAAAAAATGACGGGCAACAATCCCAAGCTAGATCTTGTCAATGTTGTTGTGCATACAAAATATGGTCAGATTCTGTCAAATCGTTCTCAAGATATTGAGCGGAAACGAAATTCTGACATAAATCAAGGGCTGTTACTCTGTCAAAATTTTGCGAAAAATGACGAGCAACAATCACAAGCTAGATCTTGTCAATGTTGATGTGCATACAAAATTTGATCAGATTCTGTCAATTTGTTCTCAAGATATTGAGTGGAAATGAAATTCTGACCTCAATCAAGGGCAGTAATTCTATCAAAATTTTGCGAAAAATGACGCGCAACAATATCAAGCTAGATCTTATCAATGTTGATGTGCATACAAAATATGGTCAGATTCTGTCAATTCGTTCTCAAGATATTGAGCGGAAATGAAATTCTGACATCAATCAAGGGCTGTAACTCTGTCAAAATTTTGCGAAAAATGACGGGCAACAATCCCAAGCTACGTCTTGTCAATGTTGTGTATACAAAATTTGGTCAGATTCTGTCAATTCATTCTCAATTTATTGAGCGGAAACCAAATATTCACGGAATGACGGAAAGACGGAGAGACGGAAGGACAGGGTGAATCCAGTATAGCCCCACATAAATGACAGAAGAAAATGCAATGAACTTATGCAAATGCAAAATATAGTACAGTATTTGATTATTTGAAAAAAATGACCGCAATATTTTTTCGATATTTTTTTTTGGCTTAGAGATACACCACAGAGAAATGGATAGAGTCCTCAATAGCGGGTGTGGCGACCTAACGCACCAGTTACAGCTACACAACGTCGTTGCATTGACAAAACGTAACAGCGAACAGTGTTCTGAGGAATGCCTGCCCATTCCTGCCTGAGAGCAGTTTCCAATTGGCGGATAGTCTGCAGTTGAACTGGTCGAGCATGGAGTGGCCACACCCGCTATTGAGGACTCTATCCATTTCTCTGTGGTGTATCTCTAAGCTTATCGTGCGATTTCATTCCTGGGACAGTTATTCTCCATTATCTCTAAAAATTAGATTTGTGAATTTTGTAAACGACCCCTACCTTTAATCTTACTTAATTACTGATAGTCGTTTGATTGAAAAAATTAAATGTTTGCATGAAATGGTAGAAAAATGATTTGTCTTAAATGTATAAACCAGATTTCCATTGTATACTTGTTTTATGGATTTTTACCCCCCAAAGTAAGTGTCGGGTTTCTTTTGTCAGTCAGTATACAACCTTTAAGGTAAAGAAGTACAAATAGCTGTCACGTGACATCACTCACGACGTTTCCATCATTTCATTAAAACGTCGCAAAACTAACATAGCTTGCATTAATTATTGACATATAGCACCTAAACTAACTCAGTAGTCAAGGACTTTTACTGTATTTTCTGATTCAAAATAGAATGACAAGAATAAATTCATTTTCTATCAAATTCTTAGGACTAGTTTTCACAAAATTCTAGTTTATGCCTGAAAATCAATGAGTAGTTCTCAATTTTCCATTGCATTACATACAAATTAATCCTGAAATTGCCCATTTTAAACCAACTTGATAACCATGTTTTTTATTGCACAAATAGATAATAAAAAATGGTATTAAAGTTTAAAATAACAAAAAATAAAGATAACCTAAGGATAGGCTTTTTGTAGTTCTTTACCTTGACACTGTGATGGTGTGAAGACAATTTAGTGTACCTTTCTTTGAGTTTCTGTGCTTTTGCCTTGGAGTATGTGTCTAACTGGAGACTCGGCTGGGTAATGAAAGCCACAGCCAGGTTAAAGTAGTTATTCCACATCTGTAACATACAGCAAAACACCTTTTCTGCTAACATTACTTTTTCTTGAACCCGGATAGAGAAATCTGGTGTTTAACCCTATATAACAGAATCTTTTCTCACCTATTAGACATGCATATCCCTTTGAGTGGCTGTATTTTTGTCTCTGACAGTTGTCAATCAACATATCACTTCTTTCTATAGAAGTGAACATGAGGTGTACATTTCTGTAAATTTAAATTCAAATTATTTTTACTCTCTCACTTCTGTGAAATGTTCAATTAGCATATTGTTTCATGAGCAAACAAAGTGTCTTCCTCAATCTGAAGCTGATTCAGAGTCAGAATGTTTTATTAAATGGGTGAGAAATATGATCAGTGATGGTGTTGAGGGCCACAAAAAGAAAATCTCAGGCAAGTTTTCAGATTATTCAAGTCTCAACCTCTGCAGGGCCTCGGATGAAGACTTGAACAATCTGAAAAACTTACCCGAGATTTCCTTGTTTTGGTCATAACCCCAATTATAGATTTTTTTTTGTCATGGTGAGAAGCTTATTGCACTTATCAGATACCCCTTTGAGGATCCCATACAAAGAATTTATAGGAAGAAATAAGAATCCAACACTATCGTCGAGTAATACCTTCTCGATAGCCATATGTTCTTGATAGCTTTTGTTCTGACGCGAAGATTTCCCTTTGACTGACGTCATATATTGCATTGACCCCTGTTTTACAAGACAATAAAAGTCCTTACAGTTTTGTCATAATTCAACAGGTAAAAGGAGATTCTATTAAATTCAATTTAGCCTTTTCCCACTATTTCCAAATTTCTTATGCATTTGAACCCTAAGATCCAAGACCAGAGGACCAATGGTCCTGTAAACGCTCACCTGAGACCTGAGCTATATACATGTATCAATAAACTTGTTAGACTACAATGGTACAATGCATGTATATAACCCTAGGGCAGGGTCAGAATAACTCCTGGAGTCAATATCTTTTTCAAATCATAAAAATTCAGTCCATTTGCCAATTGACTGCAAGTTTTGTTCTTCAAATGACATTTTAACAATTTTCTCCATTCAAATGCATGGGCGATCTAAGTTGACCTTGCCGTGAAATAGGTCAAGGTCATCCCAGTGTCATGATTTATACAAATTTTGTAGACCTCCTTCCTTAATGCTTCATGCCAAGTTTCAAAATCATAGGCCTTCTGGTTCGGAAGAAGAAGATTTTTATTTTTTTTTTTTGCTATTTATAGCCATGGCGGCCATCTTGGTCATGTGACCTTGACCATTTATATAAACTTTCATTTCCTCTTCCTAAGGATGCTCCACATAAAGGTTGGCTTTGATTGGCTAAGCAGTTTCTGAGAAAAAGCTGTTTGAATATTTTGGTCAGCTACATGTATATAGCTCCAGGGCAGGGGCAGACAACCCCTGGCCTAAAATACTTTCACAAGCATAAATCTTCTGTCCATTTGCTCATTCCTAGCAAGTTTTCTGCCATTACATGACATTTTCCTATTTTTTCTCATTCAAATGCATGGGCAACCTAAGTTGACCTTGCCGTAAAATAGGTCGTCATCCCAGGGTCATGCCTGATTTATATAAACTTTGTAGAGCTCCGTTCCAGATGCTTCATACCAAGTTTCAAAATCATAGGCCTTCTGGTTCTGAAGAAGAAGATTTTTAAACGTTTTTGCTATTTATAGCCATGGTGGCCATCTTGGTCATGTGACCTTGACCATTTACACAAACTTTCATTCCCTCTTCCTAAGGATGCTCCACAAAAAATTTGGCTTTGATTGGCCTAGCAGTTTCAGAGAAGAAGATGTTTGAATATTATGGTCATATACATGTATATAGCCCCGGGGCAGGGGCAGACAAACCCCTGGACCCAAAATATTTTCTTAAACATAAATCTTCTGTCCATTTGCTCATTTCTAGCCAGTTTTCTGCCATTTAATTACATTTTCCTATTTTTTCCCATTCCAATGCATGGGAGACCTAAGTTGACCTTGCCGTAAAATAGGTCAATGTTATCCCAGGGTCATGATTTATAAAAACTTTGTAGAGCTCCATTCCCAGATGCTTCACACTAAGTTTCAAAATCATAGGCCTTCGGGTACTGAAGAAGAAGATTTTAAAACATTTTTGCTATTTATAGCCGTGGCGGCCATCTTGGTCATGTGACCTTGACCATTTATATAAACTTTCATTCCCCCTTCCTAAGGATGCTCCACATGAAGTTTGGCTTTGATTGGCTTAGAGGTTTCAGAGAAGATGTTTGAATATTATGGTCATATACATGTATATAGCCCCGGGGCAGGGGCAGACAACCCCCCAGGGGCTAAAATTTTCCATTCACATTAATCTTCTGTCCATTTGCCTATTCCCAGTAAGTTTTACCCATTAAATAGCATTTTACCATTTTTCCCCATTCAAATGCATTGGCGACCTAAGTTGACCTTGCCGTAAAATAGGTCAAGGTCATCCTAGGGTCATGATTTATATAAACTATGATGGGCCCCAGCCCTGATGCTACATACCAAGTTTCGTGGAAATCGGCCTACTGGTTCTGGAGAAGAAGATTTTTAAAGGTTTTTGCTCTTTATAGCCATGGCGGCCATCTTGGTCATGTGACCTGGACCATTTATATAAACTTTCGTTCCCCCTTCCTAAGGATGCTCTACATGAAGTTTGGCTTTGATTGGCCAAGCGGTTTCAGAGGAGAAGATCTTTGAAACTGTGGACGACGGACGATGGACGGACGACGACGGACGGACCCTGGAGCATGGGTATACTATAAGCTCACCTGTGAGCCTTCGGCTCAGGTGAGCTAAAAACTGACTCCTGGAACAGCAATACATTTTTCGTCTGTACCATGATGATACAATTAGATAACCAGAGGACCAATGGTCCTGTAAACGCTCATCTGAAACCCGAGATATATACCACTGTGGACGACAATTTTCCCATTCAAATGCATGGGCGACCTATGTTGACCTTGCCATAAAAAAAGGTCAAGGTCATCTAAGGGTCATGATTTATATAAACTTTGTAGAGCTCCAGTCACTAATGCTTCACACCAAGTTTCCAAATCATTGGCCTTCTGGTTCTGGAGAAGAAGATTTTTAAAGGTTTTTTCTATTTATAGCCATGGCAGCCATCTTGATCATGTGACCTTGACCATTTACATAAACTTTCTTTTCCCCTTCCCAAGGATGCTCCATATGAAGTTTGGCTATGATTGGCCGAGCTGTTTCAGGGGAGAAGATGTTTCATTATTATGGAAATATACATGTATATAGCCCGGGGCAGGGGCAGACAACCCCCCAGGGGCTAAAATTTTCCATTAACATTAATCTTCTGTCCATTTGCCTATTCCCAGTAAGTTTCCAGTAAGTTTTACCCATCAAATAGCATTTTACCATTTTTTCCCATTCAAATGCATTTGCGACCTAAGTTGACCTTAACGTAAAATAGGTCAAGGTCATCCTAGGGTCATGATTTATATAAACTATGATGGGCCCGCGTCCCCAATGCTAAATACCAAGTTTCGTGAAAATCGGCCAACTGGTTCTGGAGAAGAAGATTTCTAAAGGTTTTTGCTATTTATAGCCATGGCGGCCATCTTGGTCATGTGACCTGGACCATTCTTTCATATTAACTTTCATTCCCCCTTCCTAAGGATGCTCCACATGAAGTTTGGCTTTGATTGGCCAAGCGGTTTCAGAGTAGAAGATCTTTGAAATTGTGGACGAAGGACGGACGACGGACGATGACGAACGGACGTCGGAGCATGGGTATACTATAAGCTCACCTGTGAGCCTTCGGCTCAGGTGAGCTAAAAAAAATTGTGCATGCCTTCCATGCATTTTAAAAATACGGGAGCAAAAATGTGTAATTGGTTCTTACTTTGCACTTTATAGGAAAACTCTCAGAAAAAAAAACAGCATGAACTAGAAAAAGTGCCTTGAGAGGCACGTATACCCCCGGCTGGTAGCCACAAAGCCCCCTCCCTACCCCCTACCCATACAACCCTGCACATGCTCACCCCTGATATTGAACCTCAAATCCCCAATGAAAGACAGTACCCTTCAAGTACACTTTAGAAATAAGCACTGTAAAGCACATTGCATACAAACATGGGAGAGTGGGGTTTTAGAATGACAGATCTATTTCTAGAGCAGTATACAGAGCTGACGTGTATACTCAATCTAGGACATAATCCACGGACATTGTGGGTCAGGTCCTCAGTCCTAGATTGGAATGAAAATAGAGTCTCATTCTTAAAAAAAAAAAAAAAAAAAAATGCCCCAGACCTTGACCTCAAGTCCCACCCCCACCCCATGCATGGACCCTTGGGTCCATCCCACCCCCACCCCCATGCATGGACCCTTGGGTCTAACCCTTATGTGGTACCTATGTTGTAAGCATAAATGCTTTCTGACAAATGGTTGTCAAGATATAGACCTACAGAATATTAATCTTGGTAACTATTGTATTTTATAAATGTGTCCTAGATTTTGACCCCCAGCCCCACCCCTAGAGTTTGGTGCCATGGAATTTAATTCAACCCTAAAGGGTATCTATGATCCAAATAGGAATACATTCCTAGAAGTCTTTGTTAATATATGAACTTAGAGAAGAAAAAAACTATGTAAATAGCATATTTTCAAGGTGACCTAGATTTTGAACTCTAGCCCCACCCCCCGAGCATGGACCCTCACGTCTGAACTCATGGAAACAAAGCAAACCTTATAGGGTACCTAAAGTCCACATATGAATGATTTCTGAAAATTGGCTTATGAGATATACACCATTAGAGAAACTTTAACCAAAACTTTGACGCAAATTAAAGGTGACCTAGATTTTGAACTCTAGCCCCACCCCCAGGCATGGACCCTGGGGTCTGAACTCTTGGAATCAAAGCTAACCCTATATGGTACCTAAAGTCCAAATATGAATGATTTCTGATAAATGGTTCTTGAGACATACAAAAGTAGAGAAACTTTAATCAAAACTTTGTCGCAAATTAAAGGTGACCTAGATTTTGATCTCTAGCCCCATCCCCGGGCATGGACCCTGGGGTCCGAACTCATGGAAACAAGGCAAACCCTATAGGGTACCTATGGTCCAAATATGAATGGTTTCTGACTATAACTGCATGAGATATACACCACTAAAGAAACTTTAACCAAAACTTTGATGCAAATTCTACTGAACTAACGAACGAACGAACTAACGAACATACGAACGGACGAAGGACAAACGGAAAAGCGAAAACTATATACCCGTCGACATAAATGCCGGGGGTATAATTACCTTCTTAACAGTGCAAATTTGTGCACATATACCCTTAAGCTGTTTAAAAGAGCTTATACGGTTGTAATAAGTAAGGTTTTCTGGTATGAATGGCAGCTTGAGAATATGCAGTTCCGTTGATTTTGTTGAGGGACATGGTGGACAGAAGGCTTCCTATTTATGGCACGAAGCCATTTCTTGGTGCATTAGTGGTCCAGTTTTAAGTTGAACTTCTTGTTTAAATCACATTTTACAATCTTCATTGTCTTTATTTTTGTTTTGCATAGTTAATTAAAGGCATTTGTCACCATTATGCGCTCCCATATAATTGAAGTATTTCCACTTAACCTGCGCGTGACTAATACAATATGCAAACAACTATCGAGATCATATGACGGGTCATTTGACTGGTCAATGTCAACATCTTTAGGTCAAGGTCATATCCATAAGCACAAGGTATGGAGATCGGCATGGAATCACCACTAAAACATCAAGAGAAAGAGTATCTGTCGGCACACAGAGAATGATTAAAGTGAGTAAAACGTATTATGAACATGGGCCAATGATTTTCTTAGGCTACTGAGAACATAATGACACCAGGATATAATTACGAAGTCTTTTCTATTTGTACCTCAGCATCAAACTTGTTGTGCTGTCCATAGTGGTCCCTCAAAGCTTGAGATAAATACTCTACAGCTGTGAATAATACACTGAAACATTGAAAAATAAAAAGAAATACAGATCAAAAACAAATGTGGTGAGGCTATAAAATATAGTGTGCCATTATTTCTCTCGTTTTTGCAGAATATTCATTAACATTTGCAAGGTATCTAGGGAAATATTGAGATCCGTGTTTTTCAGCACTCTCCTCCGGACCTTGCCAATGTTAATGAATGGAAAACTAGAAAAAGTGCCTTGAGAGGCACGTATACCCCCGGCTGGTAGCTCCCCTACACCCCTAGGCCCACAGCCCCCAACCCATATATGCTCACTGACGCTAATACAATGAACCTGCATTCCCGAATAAAAGAGAGCAACCTCAACAAGTACTACTTATAAATTTGTATTTGCAAAAGCACTGTCTAAAACCATGGGGAGGAAGAGTGTAGTAGAATGACAGATCTATTTCATAACAGTATACAGAGCTGACTTGTATACTCAATCTAGGACTTGATCGCGGACATTGAGGGTCAGGTCCTCAGTCCTAGATGGAAAATAGAATGTCATTCTTCAATAATATTAATTATTAATTAAAAAAAAAAAAAAAAAAAAAAAAAAAAAAAAAGAGAGATGTCCTAGATTTTGACCTCTAGCCCCACCCTGGGCACTGACCCTAAAGTCTAATGTCATTAGGCACATGGCAAACCTTATAGAGTACCTATGGTGCAAGTATGAATGATTTCTAAACATGGTGGTGAAGAAAAGTACAGAAAATAAAACATTTAAAGAAGTTCTAGATTTTGACCTTTAGCCCCACCCGGCCCACACATGGACCCAAGAGTCTGAACCTTACATGGTACCTTAGTAATGTTCTAAGTATGAATGCTTTCTGACAAGACTTTGTGATCCTAGATGTCAAGAAAATAGACTGACAGAAAATTTATCATGGTATCTATCATATTACAAATGTGTCCTAGATTTTGACCTCTAATCCCACCCCTTCGGATGGTGACATGGAATATGAAAGCAAACCCTATCGGGTATCTATGAACTAAATAAGAGCACATCCCTACGATTGTGTGTTAAGATATGGACTAAAAGAAGAAACATTAACATTGTAAACAGCACATTTTAAAGGTGACCTAGATTTTGACCTCCAGCCCCACCCCTGGGCATGGACCCTGGGGTCCGAACTCATGGAAACAAAGCAAACCCTATAGGGTACCTATGGTCCAAATATGAATGGTTTCTGACCACTGGTTTATGAGATATACACCACTAGAGAAACTTTAACCAAAACTATGACGTAAATTCTACGAACGTTCCGGAATTACGAACGAACATACGAACGGACGAACGGAAAAGCAAAAGCTATATACCCGTCGGCATAAATGCCGGGGGTATAATCATGTTTGATCCTTTTATTGTAAAACAAGCAAAGGTTAAAAGTCGAAGCCTGTTTGAAAATTCATGTTTTATCATTATCTTGTATACTGTATAATGTGCCAAGATAATTCTGCTGTGATTTATTTTCATCTTTTCGGTTTATTATGTCTATCTCTCTGTTGTACTAGTCACTTTTGTATTTGGTTGAAGCTAGCTGGATGGCTACCTTGTTGGAAAAGAGCTAGTTATCTTACTCTTCATGAGTGTTGTAACATTTTTTTCTGCTGTACTTTACTTCCCGCCTGGTGTCTGGGTTTGGATTCTAATGATAATTGTATCGATTCCTGTGCTTTATACTCTTACTTTAATGAAGAATTATAATCAGCTTTCTCAGCCATCCTTTGAACAGCATGGGGAGGTCTCCCTCTTGTTAAATAAGCAGAATCATCCAAAATGAAAAGTGAAACAGTAACTTAACTGCTTTGAGTGTGTATGTAATTACTAATTAGATTCTAATTGTTGTTATCCTACTCACCCATTAGTTACCATTCTCATGGTTGTCCAGTCTCGAGGAAATACTTCTGGCTGTACAAGCTCTTGAAATACTCCCAACATTTTACTAAAAAAGGCCTGAAAAAGTTTATGGTAAAATCAGCCTGTAAGGCATTTGGCTCTGGACAATTTTTTTACCGCATATGAGTGCC
This sequence comes from Rugalucina vietnamica, assembly GCA_964017185.1. Lineage (NCBI taxonomy): Eukaryota > Metazoa > Mollusca > Bivalvia > Lucinida > Lucinidae > Rugalucina > Rugalucina vietnamica. Next base: position 22,593,867 of record OZ024875.1, on the reverse strand, counting down.
AAGCAAGGTAACCACTGGTATCATTTTTCACATTTTTGGTATGACAGCCTGGGGTCAAAACAACATAGCCTCCCCTCTCCAAGCAGATGCTCTAACCATTATGCTAACACATTTTCATTGAGAAAATCTGTTATTTCTGAAGTTGCATTAAATCTGGTATTTCTGAAGGTGAATAAAAATGTTAATCCCACCACCCAGTATTTAGAGTTAATTCAATGATAAAAATTGCTTTTATCATCATCATCTGTGACCAATGAAAATCTATGCTCTTGATCAAACTTTAGGCAACTTTTTACACTGATTCAGATTTTTCTTTCAATTTTCTAGCCTTCATAATATAAATGATGTTCAAGATCTGTTTCATACCAAGACAGCATTTACATAGTTGAGAAAAAATAGTCATTCATACACTGCACTGACATTGTGTTTGAACAAGGTGTAAGAGCTGACCTTGAGTTTGTGTCCTCTGCGCACCGCCAGTAGGTGGTCATAGTTTTTGTCATCCATCAGCCGTAACATCTCTACCAGACACACAATCAAAGGACCCTGAAGATAAATAAACAGTCTTAATGTAATATGAAATGAACAGAGAAAACACAGATCAGCTGCTACAGGCTTCCATGTCTCCAATTCATGTTTTAATAGTACCTACTCTCCTTTCCTTACATCTTTTGAAAATCAGCTTCTTTAGAAATGCCTCCTGACAAATATGATATTCTCCTAAAAGTTGTCACTAAGAATGAACATACATGTGATATCTCCCGATCTCGTCGGGTTTTCCCGATTTTGGGCTTCCCAACCCGATTGTCCCACGACGAGCCCAGTAGGGCCTAAATCTCCCGATTTCAGCATTTGCCTATCCCAATTTTTCGGCAATGTTCCATTTTTAATTTTGCGGTAAGAAACGGTACGTGTTATTGATCGTTGACCCGATAAATACCGTGGAGTAATTTAGGGGACAATGCAGAATAGATGACATGTCACTTTATTGGGTAATTGGCGAAGTGAGAAGGGATTAATGATGCGACAAATTGTCAGTCTTACAGGTACAGTGTATAATGTAACCCGGGATAATGTAAACCGCTAATTTGATCAGAGTTCATCTTAAGAAAGATTAATGCGTCTTTAATTTGGAGGGCTTGGATTAAACATTGCCGATAATCTTAATAGGACAATTAATTATGATTGTCCTTTAAAGATTCTCAGGCATTTTGAACACTTGGGACCGATTTATCTTTCATTTTTTTGTGCATTTTTATCGGTCCGAGTAAAAAACATTTTTTCCATGAATTGTTTTTTTTCATTTTCTTTTTTTCTTTTTTTTTCTGTTCGATCGGTCCTTATATTCACAAGCTTCAGACGCAATATATATCACTACTACACACGTGTCAACATGATAATTGCCCCTGTTAATTGCCTAGTTATCAAAACAATTTTCGCGGAAAAGTGTGAAAGTTACTGAAACGTGAGGACTGGTAACTGTGTTGCGTGAACATCGCAGTAATTTATGCAACACGTGCTGATTGGCCCATTCTAACTAACGCGTGGGCGGAGCTTATCAATAATCTACCAAAGTCGCGTGGACATTGTGCAATTTGCTGTAATTTGCTGTAATAATGTCCGTCTGTCGTTTCAACAATGTGTAACAATTTTCTGATTTTGAGCTCGGAGCCAAATAAAATTTAATATTAAACTTCAGACAGATAGTGACCAGCGATAATTGGGTGGCGGTGCGACATCAAATGATTAAGTTTAAAAGTTAAACAAACGCCATATAGTTACGAAAGATCAGATTGAACGGACATGAAAATGCCGCTTGCGTCGAACGTAGCGTTAGGCAAAAATTTTTGCCGGGTAAATTTTCCGACCTACAAACTATGGGAACGAAACGGTTATAATAAGGGGGAGCAACTGCGTTATCGAACCAGAAAAATGCGGGGTACCAGCTAATAAAGTAAACATTGGAATTACAAAAACTTGAAACACAAATCTCTGTGGAAAATGGAAAGAAATTAGTACGTTTTTCTGCTTTTTTCTTTGTCTGTTTTATTTCAATACATTGAAATCTTTAAATTTTCTCGAATTGACGTTGATACAATGGACATAAAGTATGAAATAATAAATGTCATTAGTTTTCGCGACTTCTTAGATACGCTTTTTACATGCATGTTGTATGTCCATGATGACGTCATCACTTAGCTAGACCGATTTGGGAATTAAAATTTCCTCACCTGTGATCATATTTAATTATTGAATTATTAGTTTGTTATAAAATTACCACCCATTAGCAAATTCATGAAGATATAAGGGATCATAAGGCAAATATAATGCATCTTTTGCAAAAAAAATGGCAAAAAATCTTCGCTTTTTAACCGCGCTAAAATCTCCCTATTTGAGACCCAATCTCCCTATTTCAAAACACAAATCTCCCTATTTGGGCCAAAGAAGATATCACATGTATGAGAATGAAAAGGTCACTATTTTCCAGCTTAAAGAAAAAGGTTTCTATTTTCCAGCCAAAAAAAAAGAGAGAAAGAAAAGTATGCAAGATTTCTCTATCCGATGTTCAAGATAAAAGAATGTGGTTTTCAATATAACATGACCATGTCATGGCTTCCAAATTGAGTATAGTCAGTAACCTCATTATAACAAGGTTCTATTATAACATGGTCTGTTTTTATGGACCCCAAAGACAGCCTTATAATGAGGTTGACTTCTACATGTATACTGACGTCAACAAAAAAAGCCTCAGTCAACTTTGACACGTCATACTGCCAAGATTAACAATTTTAATTATTTAAAATATTAGTCTTTTACATATCTTTTACTAGTCTTTTACGCATTCCGAAATGCCAAAATGGAATTATTCAGACAGCTGCTTGAAAAAATGACAAGCTGTTGAAAACACACACCCCTCGCAAAATCCCTATTCTGGTCATGAACCGGTCTGTCAGGCATCGCTTCTTTCGATTGTTGAAAGCCTCCTTCGCAATACCAACACATAAGCCATAGAGTGGGGTATCCATACGTGACCATATGTTGTTGAAACACATTTTTTGAAAACAGAATTTCGTTCTCTAGCGTTATTGACTTCACTGCAGCTAACGATCAATGCTTAAATGGTAATCGCCGTCAAAATTGTCAAAATGTTTACAAATGCTATCCTGACATGGCTATTTGACGAAGTATAGTTTCTTGTGTTACTTCTCCTGCCTTTCAGTGTGAAACGAACGTCCTTACGAATAACGTGTATTTGACGTCTATGGAATATCAGAATATCATTGCTTCATTCTTGGCTATTCATTTGAAATAATGCGACCACATTATGAAAATTAATTCAAGGTGTACATCTGAATATAATGGCATCTTTTCTGAAATGTTTCATCATTAGACTTCTTTAGCATAAGAGACGTCGACGTCAAAAAGACTTTGCTACAGAAGCGTTGGCGAAAGAGCTACGGTAACAAAAATCGATAGAGGGAATCTTATGCCAAAGCGAAAGATGGTCCCATACTATGGAGTCGCTTCGAACGCCAGAAACCGAACAGTATCATTTTTTCGTTCCGTCTGTTTCTTCTCTTGTGAAAAGTCCCTATGTTAGTTTCTGTATTTCAACTTCATGTAGTCCAGTAGTGTTACGTTTCAAAATTTTGATGTTCTTAAGTTTGTAAAACGACTTTGCAAGGCTTTCAAGAATTTTCACGTCAAAAAACGTCTGTATAATGACGTCAGGGGGTACTTTAAAAAATGGTGCACCCACGCAAGTTTTGAGAAAAATGCGCATCTTAACCAAATTCGGTTTATGCTATACCATGAGAGAGAATGTAAAAATAAGGAAAATGCAAATTTCGTTCATATTGTATATCTATTGGCCATGTTATGCACAATTTTCGATGAAGCGTTTTTTATTGACGTCAGTATATATACTAATACACATTTTTCTCAAAATGTCCATGCTAATACATATTGTTGCTATATTATATCTAACCAGAGGACCATTGGTCCTGAGAATGCTCACCTGAAGCCTGATCTTGGAGTATTAAGTCATAATGAAATGACCTTGACCTTGAATACTCACACACCTTAGTTTATTGACTTCATAAGTTGTCTGCATCTGCAAAGTTTCAGGTCTCAGGCTGCAATAGTTTCCAAACCCAGTGATTTCTGAGAAAACCGTAATTTTAATTTTGATATTTAAATGACCTTGGGCCAAGGTCAAGACATGACCTTGGCCTTCATTAATTACTTACCTTCATTGACTCCATTAGTTGTCTGCATCTAGCAACTTTCAGGTCTCAGGCTGCAACAGTTTGTTTTCGCCTTTTCCCATGTGAAAGCCTATGTTTCCAAAATTGACCTTGCCGTAAAATAGGTCAAGGTCATCATAGGGTCATCATTTCAACAAATTATGATGGGCTAAAGTCCCAAATGCTACATACCAAGTTTCATGAAAATTGGCCTGCCGGTTCTGGAGAAGAAGATTTTTTAAAGGTTTTTACCATATATGGGCGTGGCAGCCATCTTGGTCATGTGACCTGGATTTCGCAATCAAACTTTCGTCTCCCCTACCCATGGATGCTCCACATAAAATTTCACTTTGATTTGCCAAGCAGTTTTAGAGAAGAAGATCTTTGAAACGTGTGTATGGACAACAGACTGGCCAAGGTCAAGAGATGACCTTGACCTATATTAATCACATACCTTCATCTACTCCATTAGTTGTTTGCATCTACCACTTTTCAGGCCTCAGGCTGCAATAGTTTTCAAACCAGAGGACCAATGGTCCTGAGAACGCTCACCTGAAGCCTGATCCTGGAGTATTAAGTCATCATGAAATGACCTTGACCTTGAATACTCACACACCTTTATTGAATTCATAAGTTGTCTGCATCTGCAAAGATTCAGGTCTCAGGCTGCAATAGTTTCCAAACCCAGTGATATCTGAGAAAACTATAATTTTAATTTTGATATTCAAATGACCTTGGGTCAAGGTCAAGAAATGACCTTGGCCTTCATTAATTACTTACCTTCATTGACTCCATCGGTTGTCTGCATCTAGCAACTTTCAGGTCTCAGACTGCAACAGTTTCCAAAATATCCATTGTTTTCGCCTTTTCCCATGTAAAAGCCTATGTTTCCAAAATTGACCTTGCCGTAAAAAAGGTCAAGGTCATCCTATGGTCATCATTTGATCAAACTATGATGGGCTGGAGTCCCAAATGCTACATACCAAGTTTCGCGAAAATTGGCCTGCCGGTTCTGGAGAAGAAGATTTTTCAGTGGTTTTTACCATATATGGGCGTGGCAGCCATCTTGGTCATGTGACCTGGATTTCACGATCAAACTTTCGTCTCCCCTACCCATGGATGCTCCACATAAAATTTCACTTTGATTGGCCGCGCAGTTTCAGAGAAGATCTGTGAAAAGTGTGTATGGACGACAGACTGGCCAAGGTCAAGAGATGACCTTGACCTAAATTAATCACATACCTTCATCTACTCCATTAGTTGTTTGCATCCACCACTTTTCAGGCATCAGGCTGCAATAGTTTTAAAAAAATCCATAGTTTTCACTTTTTCCCATGTAAAAGCCTATGTTTCCAAAATTGACCTTGCCGTAAAATAGGTCAAGGTCATCCTAGGGTCATCATTTTATCAAACTATGATGGGCTGGAGTCCCAAATGCTACATACCAAGTTTCATGAAAATCAGCCTGCCGGTTCTGGAGCAGAAGATTTTTGAGTGGTTTTTACCATATATGGGCGTGGCGGCCATCTTGGTCATGTGACCTGGATTTTGCGATCAAACTTTCGTCTCCCCTACCCATGGATGCTCCACATAAAATTTCACTTTGATTGGCCAAGCAGTTTCAGAGAAGAAGATCTTTGAAAAGTGTGTATGGACGACAGACTGGCCAAGGTCAAGAGATGACCTTGACCTAAATTAATCACATACCTTCATCTACTCCATTAGTTGTTTGCATCTACCACTTTTCAGGCCTCAGGCTGCAATAGTTTTCAAAAAATCCATAGTTTTCACTTTTTCCCATGTAAAAGCCTATGTTTCCAAATTTGACCTTGCCGTAAAATATGTCAAGGTCATCCAAGGGTCATCATTTTATCAAACTATGATGGGCTGAAGTCCCCGATGCTACATACTAAGTTTCGTGGAAATCGGCCCACCGGTTCTGGAGAAGAAGATTTTTGAGCGGTTTTTAACATATATGGGCGTGGCGGCCATCTTGGTCATGTGACCTGGATTTCGCGATCAAACTTGAAATGCCACTACCCAAGGAGGCTCCACATAAAATTTCAACTAGATCGGCCAAGCGGTTTCAGAGAAGAAGATCTTTGAAATTGTGGACGACGGACGGACGACGGACGGACGGACTCCGGATCATGGCCATCCTATAAGCTCACCTTGTGAGCCTTCGGCTCAGGTGAGCTAAAAATCCATAGTTTTCACTTCTTCCTATGTAAAAGCCTATGTTTCCAAATTTGACCTTGCCGTAAAATAGGTCAAGGTCATCCAAGGGTCATCATTTGATCAAGCTATGATGGGCTGAGGTCCCCGATGCTACATACAAAGTTTCGTGGAAATCGGCCAGCCGGTTCTGGAGAAGATTTTTGAGTGGTTTTAACCATATATGGGCGTGGCCGCCATCTTGGTCATGTGACCTGGATTTCGCGATCAAACTTTCGTCTCCCCTATCCATGGATGCTCCACATAAAATTTCACTTTGATTGGCCGCGCAGTTTCAGAGAAGAAGATCTTTGAAAAGTGTGTATGGACAACAGACTGGCCAAGGTCAAGAGATGACCTTGACCTATATTAATCACATACCTTCATCTACTCCATTAGTTGTTTGCATCTACCACTTTTCAGGTCTCAGGCTGCAATAGTTTTCAAAAAATCCATAGTTTTCAATTTTTCCTATGTAAAAGCCTATGTTTCCAAATTTGACCTTGCCGTAAAATAGATCAAGGTCATCCAAGGGTCATCATTTTATCAAACTATGATGGGCTGAGGTCCTCAATGCTACATACCAAGTTTCGTGGAAATCGGCCAGCCGGTTCTGGAGAAGAAGATTTTTGAAAGGTTTTTACTATATATGGGCGTGGCCGCCATCTTGGTCATGTGACCTGGATTTCATGATCAAACTTTCGTCTCCCCTACCCATGGATGCTCCACATAAAATTTCACTTTGATTGGCCGCGCAGTTTCAGAGAAGAAGATCTTTGAAAAGTGTGTATGGACAACAGACTGGCCAAGGTCAAGAGATGACCTTGACCTATATTAATCACATACATTCATCTACTCCATTAGTTGTTTGCAACTACCACTTTTCAGGCCTCAGGCTGCAACAGTTTTCAAAAAATTCCATAGTTTTCACTTTTTCCTATGTAAAAGCCTATGTTTCCAAATTTGACCTTGCCGTAAAATAGGTCAAGGTCATCCAAGGGTCATCATTTTATCAAACTGTGATGGGCTGAGGTCCTTGATGCTACATACCAAGTTTCTTGGAAATCGGCCCACCGTTTCTGGAGAAGAAGATTTTTGAGTGGTTTTTTACCATATATGGGTGTGGCGGCCATCTTGGTCATGTGACCTGGATTTCACGATCAAACTTTCGTCTCCCCTACCCATGGATGCTCCACATAAAATTTCACTTTGATTGGCCGCGCAGTTTCAGAGAAGAAGATCTTTGAAAAGTGTGTATGGACAACAGACTGGCCAAGGTCAAGAGATGGCCTTGACCTATATTAATCACATACCTTCATCTACTCCATTAGTTGTTTGCATCTACCACTTTTCAGGCCTCAGGCTGCAATAGTTTTCAAAAAATCCATAGTTTTCACTTTTTCCTATGTAAAAGCCTATGTTTCCAAATTTGACCTTGCCGTAAAATAGGACTAGGTCATCCAAGGGTCATCATTTTATCAAACTATGATGGGCTGAGGTCCTTGATGCTACATACCAAGTTTCTTGGAAATCGGCCCACCGTTTCTGGAGAAGAAGATTTTTGAGTGGTTTTTACCATATATGGGCGTGGCAGCCATCTTGGTCATGTGACCTGGATTTCGTGATCAAACTTTCGTCTCCCCTACCCATGGATGCTCCACATAAAATTTCACTTTGATTGGCCAAGCAGTTTCAGAGAAGAAGATCTTTGAAAAGTGTGTATGGACAACAGACTGGCCAAGGTCAAGAGATGACCTTGACCTATATTAATCACATACCTTCATCTACTCCATTAGTTGTTTGCATCTACCACTTTTCAGGCCTCAGGCTGCAATAGTTTTCAAAAAATCCATAGTTTTCACTTTTTCCCATGTAAAAGCCTATGTTTCCAAATTTGACCTTGCCGTAAAATAGGTCAAGGTCATCCAAGGGTCATCATTTTATCAAACTATGATGGGCTGAAGTCCCCGATGCTACATACCAAGTTTCGTGGAAATATGCCCACCGGTTCTGGAGAAGAAGATTTTTGAAGGGTTTTTAAAATATATGGGCGTGGCGGCCATCTTGGTCATGTGACCTGGATTTCGCGATCAAACTTGAAATGCCACTACCCAAGGAGGCTCCACATAAAATTTCAACTAGATCGGCCAAGCGGTTTCAGAGAAGAAGATCTTTGAAATTGTGGACGACGGATAGACGGACGCCGGATCATGGCCATCCTATAAGCTCACCTTGTGAGCCTTCGGCTCAGGTGAGCTAAAAAGTGTGTATGGACAACAGACTGGCCAAGGTCAAGAGATGACCTTGACCTATATTATGACCTTGACCTATATTAATCACATACCTTCATCTACTCTATTAGTTGTTTGCATCTACCACTTTTCAGGCCTCAGGCTGCAATAGTTTTCAAAAAATCCATAGTTTTCACTTTTTCCCATGTAAAAGCCTATGTTTCCAAATTTGACCTTGCCGTTAAATAGGTCAAGGTCATCCAAGGGTCATCATTTTATCAAACTATGATGGGCTGAAGTCCCCGATGCTACATACCAAGTTTCGTGGAAATCGGCCCACCGGTTCTGGAGAAGAAGATTTTTGAAGGTTTTTTACCATATATGGGCGTGGCGGCCATCTTGGTCATGTGACCTGGGTTTCACGATCAAACTTGAAATGCCACTACCCAAGGAGGCTCCACATAAAATTTCAACTACATCGGCCAAGCGGTTTCAGAGAAGAAGATCTTTGAAATTGTGGACGGACGGACGACGGACGGACGACGGACGGACGGACGCCGGATCATGGCCATCCTATAAGCTCACCTTGTGAGCCTTCGGCTCAGGTGAGCTAAAAACACATTTATATCCCTTATAATACATCCACATCCTGAGAGCATGATGTCCATGCAAATACTTTTCTAACGTCCAAGCAAATACATTTCAGTCTTGAGAGCATGATCTCCATGCAAATACATTTCAGTCTTGAGAGCATGATGTCCATGCAAAGACACTTCAGTCTTGAGAGCATGATGTCCATGTAAATACATTTCAGTCTTGAGAGCAAATACATTTCTGTCTTGTGAGCATGATGTCCTAGCAAATACATTTCAGTCTTGAGAACATGATGGCCATGCAAATATATTTCTGTCTTGAGACCCTGATGTCCATGCAAATTCATTTCTGATGTCCAAGCAAATACATTTCTGTCTTGAGAGCATGATGTCCAAGCAAATACATTTCTGTATTGAGAGCATGATGTCCAAGCAAATACATTTCAGTCTTGAGAGCATAATGTTCATGCAAATACATTTCTGTCTGAATACATTTCTGTCTTGAGAGCATGATGTCCAAGCAAATACTTTTCAGTCTTGAGAACATGATGACCATGAAATACATTTCAGTCTTGAGAGCATGATGTCCATGCAAATACATTTCTGTCTTGAGAGCATGATGTCCAAGCAAATACATTTCAGTCTTGAGAGCATGATGTCCATGCAAATACATTTCAGTCTTGAGAGCATGATGTCCATGCAAATACATTTCTGTCTTGAAAGCATGATGTCCATGCAAATGCATTTCTGTCTTGAAAGCATGATGTCCATGCAAAATTTTAGTTGTCAGTAAAATTTAGGGGGTAGGGTAGATCAAATTTAAATATTACACATCTTCAAATTAATTGCACAAGTTTGATGTTTATTTTAGCAGCAGTATATATTTACCTGGTCTTCTAAGTCAGTCTTTCTGTCTTTGGAATGCTAGTTTTAAAATTTTGTTTGTTTTTATGAAACAGGCTTTAAGAAACAAAACAGCCGAAAAAAGGCTTAAAATGGCGATTTTCAAGTTGTTGGTTCTTTCTTATATGCACACTACCCTATATATTTCTTTCTTTTATTCGAACAATATTACCAAGTTCTAGGTTGTGTGAAAATACAAGAAAAAGTTTGAATCTTTAAATATGGGTTTGGCACATTAAAAAAAAAAAATGATTTTTTGCGACTTTTCAAGTATGGGGGTAGGGTTGGAAAATGACTCGTAAAATTTTTTCATCCACCTCAAGTTGCAAATTTTTCTATACATTTGGTCTAAAATAGTCTGCGTTACATAAATATTATGACTTGCATTCTAGATGTTTTTTTTTTGTTTTTTTTTCAAGCCAAGTATGTTTCAAAGAATTGAAAATTAAATTTTACTAAATTTAAAACATGGTGTTCAGAGGTCTCATTCACAGGCCTGTAGCTTGAAAAAATGCACACTACCCTATACTTATTTTGTTTTCAAATGTCTTGTGTTGTATTTTGGAATCAAAAAAGAGTGGTTAGAAAAAAAGTTTGAATACTTTTTCATTGACAGTGAACATCCTTAAAACATTCATACACATGTGAATTTCAGTAAAAATACCCTAGGTATCAAAGCAGGCTCGATAAACTAAAAAAGTGCCTTGAAAAGCATGTATACCTCCGGCTCAACAAGTACATCTTCAAAATTTGTTTTTGCAAAAAGTGATGTCTAAAACCATTGGGAAGGGTGAGGGGGAATGTAGTAGAATGACAGATCTATTATAGAGCAGTATACAGAGCTGACTTGTATACTCAATCTAGGACTTGATCGCGGACATTGAGGGTCAGGTCCTCGGTCCTAGGTGGAAAATAGAATGTCATTCTTCAACAAAATTAATAAAAAAAAAAAAAAATTAGATGTCCTAGATCCTGACCTCTAGCCCCACCCTGAGCATGGACCCTAGAGTGTAATGTCATTAGGAACAAGGCAAACCATATAGAGTACCTATGGTGCAAGTATGAATGATTTCTAAACATGGCGGTAAAAAAGTACCGAAAATACAATTTTTAAAGAAGTTCTAGATTTTGACCTCTAGCCCCACCCCCCGCACATGGACCCCAGAGTCTGGACCTAACATGTTACCTAAGGTCTAAGTATGAATGCTTTCTGATAAATAATGGTGACATTGAATATGAAAGCAAACCCTATAGGGTATCTATGAACTAAATAAGAATACATCCCTATCATTGTTTGATAAGATATGGACATGGAGAAGAAACATTAACATTGTAAACAGCGCATTTTAAAGGTGACCTAGATTTTGACCTCTAGCCCCACCCCAGGGCATGGAGCCTGGGGTACGAACTCATGGAAACAAAGCAAACCCAATAAGGTACCTATGGTCCAAATATGAATAGTTTCTGACCATTGGATCATGAGATATACACCTCTAGAGAAACTTTAACCAAAACTTTGACATAAATTCTACAAACGTTCGGGAATTACGAACGAAGAAACGAACTAACTAACATATGAACCGAAAAGCGAAAACTATATACCCGTTGGCATAAATGCCGGGGGTATAATCAAGTGGTTCTTGCTTATCATATCATATTCATTGCGTTTTTGCTAAGTTCCTAAACTCAAAACACTGAAATACAAAGTCAGCTAGAGCATTTATTATTACCTCTTCCTCACAGATCAAGAGCCATATGAATCTGGCTGAGTCATCGAGTGTCTTGAAAGAAGGAGCTTTGTCAATTATAAACTCAAACCAGAGGACCATTGGTCCTGAGAACGCTCACCTGAAGCCTGATCTTGGAGTATTAAGTCATAATGAAATGACCTTGACCTTGAATACTCACACACCTTTATTGACTTCATAAGTTGTCTGCATCTGCAAAGTTTCAGGTCTCAGGCTGCAATAGTTTCCAAACCCAGTGATTTCTGAGAAAACCATCATTTTAATTTTGATATTTAAATGACCTTGGGCCAAGGTCAAGACATGACCTTGGCCTTAAATAATTACTTACCTTCATTGACTCCATAAGTTGTCTGCATCTAGCAACTTTCAGGTCTCAGGCTGCAATAGTTTGTTTTCGCCTTTTCCCATGTGAAAGCCTATGTTTCCAAAATTGACCTTGCCGTAAAATAGGTCAAGGACATCATAGGGTCATCATTTCAACAAACTATGATGGGCTGGAGTCCCAAATGCTACATATCAAGTTTCATGAAAATCGGACTGCCGGTTCTGGAGAAGAAGATTTTTGAAAGGTTTTTACCATATATGGGCGTGGTGGCCATCTTGGTCATGTGACCTGGATTTCGCGATCAAACTTTCGTCTCCCCTACCCATGGATGCTCCACATAAAATTTCACTTTGATTTGCCAAGCAGTTTCAGAGAAGATCTTTGAAAAGTGTGTATGGACAACAGACTGGCCAAGGTAAAGAGATGACCTTTGACCTATATTAATCACATACCTTCATCTACTCCATTAGTTGTTTGCATCTACCACTTTTCAGGCCTCAGGCTGCAATAGTTTACAAAAAATCCATAGTTTTCACTTCTTCCTATGTAAAAGCCTATGTTTCCAAATTTGGCCTTGCCGTAAAATAGGTCAAGGTCATCCAAGGGTCATCATTTTATCAAACTATGATGGGCTGAGGTCCCCGATGCTACATACAAAGTTTCGTGGAAATCGGCCCATCGGTTCTGGAGAAGAAGATTTTTGAGTGGTTTTAACCATATATGGGCGTGGCGGCCATCTTGGTCATGTGACCTGGATTTCCCTATCAAACTTTCGTCTCCCATACCCATGGAGGCTCCACATAAAATTTCACTTTGATTGGCCGCGCAGTTTCAGAGAAGATCTTTGAAAACTGTGTATGGACAACAGACTGGCCAAGGTCAAGAGATGACCTTGACTTATATTTTAAAATCAAATACCTTCATCTACTCCATTAGTTGTTTGCATCTACCACTTTTCAGGCCTCAGGCTGCAATAGTTTTCAAAAAATCCATAGTTTTCACTTTTTCCTATGTAAAAGCCTATGTTTCCAAATTTGACCTTGCCGTAAAATAGGTCAAGGTCATCCAAGGGTCATCATTTTATCAAACTATGATGGGCTGAGGTCCTCAATGCTACATACCAAGTTTCGTGGAAATCGGCCAGCCAGTTCTGGAGAAGAAGATTTTTGAGTGGTTTTTACCATATATGGGCGTGGCGGCCATCTTGGTCATGTGACCTGGATTTCGCGATCAAACTTTCGTCTCCCCTACCCATGGATGCTCCACATAAAATTTCACTTTGATTGGTCGCCCAGTTTCAGAGAAGAAGATCTTTGAAAAGTGTGTATGGACAACAGACTGGCCAAGGTCAAGAGATGACCTTGACTTATATTAATCAAATACCTTCATCTACTCCATTAGTTGTTTGCATCTACCACTTTTCAGGCCTAAGGCTGCAACAGATTTAAAAAAATTCCATAGTTTTCACTTTTTCCTATGTAAAAGCCTATGTTTCCAAATTTGACCTTGCCGTAAAATAGGTCAAGGTCATCCAAGGGTCATAATTTTATCAAACTATGATGGGCTGAGGTCCTTGATGCTACATACAAAGTTTCGTGGAAATCGACCCATCGGTTCTGGAGAAGAAGATTTTTGAGTGGTTTTAACCATATATGGGCGTGGCGGCCATCTTGGTCATGTGACCTGGATTTCGGTATCAAACTTTCGTCTCCCCTACCCATGGATGCTCCACATAAAATTTCACTTTGATTGGCCAAGCAGTTTCAGAGAAGAAGATCTTTGAAAAGTGTGTATGGACAACAGACTGGCCAAGGTCAAGAGATGACCTTGACCTATATTAATCATATACCTTCATCTACTCCATTAGTTGTTTGCATCTACCACTTTTCAGGCCTCAGGCTGCAATAGTTTTCAAAAATCCATAGTTTTTACTTTTTCCCATGTAAAAGCCTATGTTTCCAAATTTGACCTTGCTGTAAAATAGGTCAAGGTCATCCAAGGTTCATCATTTTATCAAACTATGATGGGCTGAAGTCCCCGATGCTACATGCCAAGTTTCGTGGAAATCGGCCCACCGGTTCTGGAGAAGAAGATTTTTGAAGGGTTTTTACCATATATGGGTGTGGCGGCCATCTTGGTCATGTGACCTGGATTTCGCAATCAAAATTGAAATGCCACTACCCAAGGAGGCTCCACATAAAATTTCAACTAGATCGGCCTAGCGGTTTCAGAGAAGAAGATCTTTGAAATTGTGGACGACGACGGACGACGGACGGACGGACGGACGCCGGATCATTGCTATCCTATTAGCTCACCTTGTGAGCCTTCGGCTCAGGTGAGCTAAAAAGTGTCTTGCATTTTGGTAAACTGTGTATCAGACATTTGCGTTTTTGTACATCCTTAAATGTTGAAAGCATGATGTCCGTGAAAAAAGAAATATGTCTTGAGAGCATGATGTACATGCAAATACATTTCTATCTTGAGAGCAGGATGTCCATGCAAATTCATTTCTGTCTTTAATGCATGATGTCCATGCAAATACATTTCTGTCTTGAGAGATGATGTCCATGCGAATACATTTCTGTCTTGAGACCCCGATGTCCAAGCGAATTCATTTCTGATGTCCAGGTAAATACATTTCTGTTTTGAAAGCATGCTGTCCATGCAAAGTCATTTCTGTCTTTAATGCATGACGTCCATGCAAATACATTTCTGTCTTGAGAGATGATGTCCATGCAAATACATTTGTCTTGAGACCCCGATTTCCAAGCAAATTCATTTCTGACGTGCAGGTAAATACATTTCTGTTTTGAAAGCATGATGTCCATGCAAATTCATTTCAGTCTTGAGAGCATGATGTCCATGCAAAAATATTTCAGTCTAGAGAGCATGATGTCCATGCAAATTCATTTCTGATGACCAAGCAAATGCATTTCTGTCTTGAGAGCAAATATATTTCTGTCAATAATGGAGGGCCTCATGGAAGATTAGCTTGTATTTTGTTGCTAAATGTGTAACCCTCTGAAAATAAAGTCTATTATTATTTGTCTGAAGAGCATGATGTCCATGCAAATACATTTCTGTGTTGAGAGGCTCATGTCAGTACATTACTGTCTCATGACTATGTAAGATGCAAAACCAACGTGTAAGTGTAGAGCTTTGGTTTAATCTTAATGTAACTGTATCATGTTCTATCATGTATATGTTAGTAGCCAAAAATAACACAGCAGAATACTTTATATACGTGTATTATCGTAATATATTAAATATCCACATTTCTACCTTAAGATTATTCCCTTGCTAATACAACTGAACAAAAGTATTCTAATAAAAGTTTCTGAGCACATAATTCATAGTGCAGATAACATTATCCATCAAAAAGATGTTACTTTGTGATCAGCATGAGTATTCCACATTTATGAAATACATGTACCAATATATATGATTGAATAGACTATATTACATCCCTAGCAGTCATTTGAAATACAATTACTATTACAAAGAGTTTCTATGGCCATGCTATTACAGTTCAAATTACCATGACGCCCATGCTATTACATTTCTGTCTATGCTATTCTTTTCATTCTATAACAAGCATGTATTAAAGGTGAGTCAAACAAGAAGTTTCAAAGAATCCCATGCTGACAACTTATGAAATATCCTACAGGTCCACAGAAACTATCAGCTTCCATGACATCTTGTATAGCAGATAAATTCATATACTCCACATCATTAGGAAGGCTCTTCCGTGATGCTGATGACGTCTTCCGAGTAAATAAATCAAAGATTGATGATTTTCCTGGATTACTAGGTTGGTCCTCTTGTCTTCCAACTTCTTGTGTTCCCAAGTTGTCCATATAAGCATTCTTTAAATGTAAGAATAATTAATTTGGATGATTGTATGATTAGTTCTTGATCTGATCACAAGTAGCACAAAGAACATAAAATTGCTCACCTGTATGGTGCGACACCGCTCAAAATTTATCACTCCGCCGTACCCCACGAAAATAGTGCATTTGAAAATTTTGCCTAGGTGAGTTGGACACTGTATTACGAGCACATTTATTTGTGTCTGTTTTATATTTAGTATGCACTGCAAAGTATCACTAGTGTACGACATTTGGGTGTACAAAACACGATCTTAAAAGAGACTATTTCTCGTCGGAAGCTTCTGTCTGTAAACTACCCCCTCCTTAAATCTGCACCATTCTAGAGGGTAAAACCCAACCCTAGGGTGGTTGCAAAACGGAATACCGGAAAAACTCAACGGTCAACCCCCCTTTGAACTAGGCTCGTTGGGTAGATGTATGGCTGAGCTATAAGGCGAGGGGAGTCCTTTTGGTCCTAAAATGTTTGGTAACAGCTGGGAGTGTCACAAAGTGCTACAATTTGCATTATGGCCTATGGACAATTTTTGACTGGTGTCACCCCTTAGAAGCTGAATGTCAAAATTTTTACTTTTGGTATTGTCAGTCGTTGCTTAGTGGAATTCTCATCGGATCTGGCTCAAACTTTGATTATGACAAAAATTTCAAACTTTTGTCAATTTTTGTAAAATTTTACAAAAATTTGAATTTTTGAATAAGAGCTGTCGCAGGACAGCGTAGCTCGCCTGACTTGTGCTATGCCACTACATCTGTTAAAATCTATGACCCATGACCTTGACCTCAAGGTCACTCAGGTGGGTCATGATGGTACAACATAAAACTTCAGACCAATGCAAAGTATCAACTTCATCAATTTACATGTTCAAGAGATATAGACTTATAAAAACATTAACCAAAACTTAAAGACAAAACTTCCAAGTCCGTGACCCTGACCTCAAGGTCATCCAGGTGAGTTGTGATGTACAGCATAAAACCTGAGACCAATATCTATCAACCTGCAAGTATCAACTTTATCCATCAACATGTTCAAGAGATTTAGACTTTAACCAAAAAATTTAACAGAAAATTTCTAAGTCTGTGACCTTGACCTCAAGGTCACCCAGGGTAGGTCATGATGGTACTGCATAAAACTTCAGACCAATATCTACCAACATGCAAAGTATCAACTCGATCAATCAACATGGTCAAGAGATATAGACTTACAAAAACTTAAATCAAAAACTTATACACAAAATTTCTAAGTCTGTGACCTTGACCTCAAGGTCACCGAGAGTGGGTCATGATGGTACTGCATAAAACTTCAGACCAATATCTAGCAACATACAAAGTATCAACTCAATCCATCAATATGGTCAAGAGATATACTAGACTTACAAAAACTTTAACCAAAAACTTAAACACAAAAAAATTCGAAGTCCGTGACCTTGACCTCAGGGTCACCCAGGGTGGGTCATGATGGTACTGCGTAAAACTTCAGACCAATATCTAGCAACATACAAAGTATCAAAACAATCCATCAGTATGGTCAAGAGATATTGACTTACAAAAACTTTAACCAAAAACTTTAACACAAAATTTCTAAGTTTGTGACCTTGACCTCAAGGTCACCCAGGGTGGGTCATGATGGTACTGCGTAAAACTTCAGACCAATATCTAGCAACATGCAAAGTATCAAAACAATCCATCAATATGGTCAAGAGATATTGACTTACAAAAACTTTACCCAAAAACTTAAACACAAAATTTCTAAGTCTGTGACCTTGACCTCGAGGTCACCCAGGGTGGGTCATGATGGTACTGCGTAAAACTTCAGACCAATATCTAGCAACATGCAAAGTATCAAAACAATCCATCAATATGGTCAAGAGATATTGACTTACAAAAAACTTTAACCAAAACAAAAACTTAAACACAAAATTTCTAAGTCCGTGACCTTGACACCTCAAGGTCACCCAGGGTGGGTCATGATGGTACTGCGTAAAACTTCAGACCAATATCTATCAACATGCAAAGTATCAACTTGATCCATTAACATGGTCAAGAGATATAGACTTCTAAAAAACTTTAACCGAAAGTGTGACGCGGACGTAAACGTAAACGCGGACGACCGAGGTGACTACAATACGTTGGCCCGGCGCAAAAGTGTTGTAACTACCAATTTTTCCAAAAATCACTTTTTTGCACATTTTTATTTGTCTAACACATATACATAGCCTGCAAAATTATTTTACTTGTATCTTTTAAACTTTCCAAGATATTTTGATATTTGGTGAATGGTTGTAACTGAAATGAATGGTTTGCACAGCGCAAAAGTGTTGTATCTCGAGTTACAACCCTTTTGCGCTGAACTGTCTTGATATATTATTGTAAATGGTTACAGCGCAAAACTGTTGTAACTCAATTTTTACACTGTATTTGTGTACATATGAAGGGAAGTAATTGTTTTAAAATATCATGACAAAATGACATCACACACAGTTACACTGATGATGTTTTGAGCAATTTAATAATTAACACAAAAAAACTCTCTTGGGGATCTGATCAGGTCAGGCATGAAATGGGCTGTATGGCCACAGAAGCTACTTCGCATTTAGATTTACAGTAATGAAGCGAAAAGAAACAAATAAGTTAAACATGGTTTAAGGCAGGCTTTTAATTCTAAATATCTAGATCAAAGGCTTCGTTTGGAGAAATTAATGCAAGGGCGGGATCCAGACTGTGGTCTGCTGTGGAAGCACAACCCACCGTCAAGGCGTGTGGCACCAAGTAATTGTATAACTTTATACAATCTTTAGGCTGATAATTCACACCTAGCAGTAAGATTTTGACAAGTAATGTAAATTTTCTTCCATTTTATGCTCCATTTTTGAACCATATACAAATGATGTAATATTACGGTAATACGAGGGGCGTTCAAAAGGTTAGCGGAAAAGTGCTGCCAAATTGTTAATTTTCATGGGAAATTCACGCTGTCTGTACATTTTGTAAATTAACATATTGTTAACATATGCACAAAATTTGAATAAAATCGGATGAATATTAAGCATTAGATCACGTTCTTATCTTTGGTTACAACAGTAAAACCGACTCAAGTATGACGTTGTTATGCATGATTTCTAGATGGCCAGAAACAACATAACAACATCATGTGATTCGCATCCTTCCCACTGTTTGCTAGCTCTTAAGCAGTTTTGGAGTCCATCTGGCATAAAACACCTAATTGTCAATTCTTTGTGTATAATGTGGTGAACTGTGCCGAAACTACAGCTCGATATATTGTGTATTTCACGACTTTTACTCTTTTCTATCACGATGATCATTTTCGACATTTTAATGTTATTTGACATAGACGTTTTTCTGGCCATCTAGAAATCATGCATACTAATTGCAGATTGCCGTTTTCTTAATTTCCTTGTCGCCATATGCGTTTCCTGCTCTTAACAGTGTTTCTTTCTTTTAATATCTGTTTCAAATACATAATTTATTGAAGACCGTTGTTTCCCATGCATTTTAGGCATGCTTACTAAACAATATGGCCGCATTACGCATACATGATGTCATACACCTACATGATGTCATGTGCTTACCACCAACATATTGAAC
Organism: Rugalucina vietnamica; assembly: GCA_964017185.1. Classification (NCBI taxonomy): domain Eukaryota; kingdom Metazoa; phylum Mollusca; class Bivalvia; order Lucinida; family Lucinidae; genus Rugalucina; species Rugalucina vietnamica. The sequence continues at coordinate 22,574,116 of OZ024875.1, read as the reverse complement.
TTTAATCAGCGAAGTAGATAAGGATGCATACTGTGTATGTACGCATGATTTTTCGCTCTGTATGCATAAAAATTGAGTGCTGTGCGTACTGTGTACGCAGTAAATCAGCGGAATGCAAACAGCTTTCAGTTTTATGCGTACTCAGATATCATACCTTTAAAATTGTTACAAAAGGACAACTTTTCAACTTTTTTTGTCTGGCTGCTCTGCCAACAATTGAAAAGTAGTTACATTGTACAATGTTAATGTAGCTTTTGATTGTTCTATATTTACGTAATATATTATGTATCTTTCGTAGTAATACCTTATACATGCTCTCTGTCCAGTGCCTCGGTCAGACAAATTGTTTACCAAAGGTTTATTCACGTAGTTTAATGGTAGTGTTTCACTTTGGTTTATAGAATAGGCATAGAATAGGCATTTTGCGAGGTTTCTGGTCATTGTCATCAATTTAAAAATTGATGTATTCCATTTACTACAGCCATGCTAGTTCATCATTTTCCTCATTCTTTTCTCTTTATTATCTATGCCAGGGTCACACACATGCATATGGTTTAACATGCCTAAATGATAGGGTAATATGTAATTACAGGATTATCAACCAGCTTATTTGAATTTTCATTACATGTATACTTGAGTAAATGATCTTATCCAAACGTGTACACATATCTCAAAATTCGATTCTTGATGAGAGGTTAGAATAAGAATGTAACTCTTGAAAAAACGTGTACACAGTTGTATTGTCGGTACGCACTGTACATTCAGTTTGATGCGTACAGTACGCATTGTGAAAAATAATTATCTACATCACTGTTTACTCATACAAAATTTGGTGAAAATAGCATAGTAAACTATCAAATGCAACATCATATTAAACATCGACTTTTTGTAAAGATGATCAAAAGTGGGCCGGTAATTGTGATGCATGCTTTCCATAACAACCACTGTTAAAATTGTATTAATGCCCGAGCAGCAAAATTTGCTGTATATACATGTATGTACAAATAATGTTTGTCTGTATAACTATATGAGTTCAGCTAATTTACAAAATAAGGACATGACAGCATTTTTTCCACAAACTTTTTGAACACCCTACGTAGTTTAATAAAATATGTTACTGATAGATTGTGGAAGGAGGGGAGGAGGGGGTCACAAAGACCAGGCTGACCAGTCCATTTCAATGACAACATGAACAGTGTGACGGCTTGCATTACAACCCATTGCACACCAACATGATCTCACAATTGGATTCAATAACTCATGTACATTAACACTGTAAGACTGCCCCCAGCTACCCTGTTCAAGTCTGAGCACCTGTTAAAAGCTATCTCATCCAACAACATGATTGAGCCATAACCCAGTTTGTCGTACTCCACAATGGTAGCATCATAGTGCCCTCTTTGGGACCTCCAAACATGACACCTCCAAACAGAAAATGTCTTCACAAACAGAAACATGGAATTGGCTTTCATAGAAAACAAATGACCATAGGAGAAATTCAAGTCTGCAGTTCAAAGACCTAGGGTCAAAACAGGTTCAGTAGCAGGGTGTAAGTTACACTTAAGAGGGAGAGGGAGAGTCACCATGAAGGTGGTTTCTAATTGTCTTTAGGATTGCCTTTGCAACCCTCAAGTTATTGTGTCCCCCAGTGATAAAGTCTACATAATTGATCTTCCCAAACATTGTCTGTCAGTTTTGGCTTGTTGATGGCCTTGTCCTGGTCTTTGACTGTAAGTTCCTGTCTATAAATTACAAGCTCAAAATTATGGGCACATAAAAACTGATGAGAAGCCTCTGTGGCGTACATAAACATGTAGTTGTTTAGCTACTCAACTTGCAAAACAGGGATCAATCACGGGCTTCTACAGTTTTTTGGATGAGACTATAAACCGAGGTCCCATGACAATTTTCCAGGACAAACGGGTGACAAAGACATTCTGTGACGAGGATGGAGACTATGCTGTGCTCAATATGCCAAGTCCAAGGTACCTAGTCTCCATACCTGGCATAAGGACAAAGCACTGTGCAAACAACATGATGCTGAGGCACTCCCTAGCAGTTTAATAATGGTTTAATAATGGTTCAAATGAAACCTCACTGTCACTGATAATAAACCCAAAGAAGAATACAAATTATTGCAGCAAATTTCAACTGCAGGAAAACACTACTAATGCATGGGTAAAGCCCATATCTCTCTGGAATGCAACAAGTGGAGACCAGTTTGTGACCTCTTGGACAAAAATTTGATAATGCAATTTTCACGTTGCAGTCTCACTGAATGGAAAGGCCTAGGTGCACGAACCGTCGAAATCGGCCCTGTAAATGCGGGAAAAATCAAAATTAATTATGACTAGGTATGTTGATGTTAGTCACACATTCAAACATTCTAGTTTCAGAAACCGTTTAAATTTTCAGGCTGCGTCCATTGACATGCATGTAGTATGCCCTCAAAGTTACCTAGGTTAGGGCATTTTTGTGATTTTCCGTCGATTTCGGGCCATTTGGGACCTAAACAAACATAGAGCGCATCGAGGTTACAACACCATTTTTTCACAGTCAAGTCCATTTATCGATAGAAACCGGTAGCCAAAATATAAAATTGTAACCTACATGCGCTCATAGTTAAAAAAAACTTTTCCCATATTTTTCCGTCTATTTCAGCACACGTAACGTTACAAACGGCGCGGAAAGATAACACGCTAATAATGGACGTCACGCGATATTATAATTGACGTCAGACTCACGTTCACGCACCTTGCGCACCTTACGATAAGAAAGTATTGATAGAAAGATAATGTTTGCCGTATATACCTACCATCAGGTAGAATTCTGTCTTTCTTTTGTCTGAGGTGATTTTCTTTCGATCCATGATAGTTACTTTCTTATCGCAAGGTGCGCGATTTTTAATTGTTTTCTAAAACCATCGCAAAATATGCTCCTGTCTATGATTTGAGAAACACACTTCAATGTAGCTTTACAAAATCACCATAAAGGCTTTTTAACGAAACTTTTACTCAAACTCAATAACTAGAAACAATATGTTCATTGTCAGTGCGCCCATTGCTACAAAGACAGATTGCTGCTACACGATCACCAATTTCGTGAGTTTACTGCTTAGTTTACGCCTCGGTTACATTTGGCCTAAGATTAATTTGCAATGATCGTACGATGCCATTTTTTGTGCTGTCTCCTCCGCAGTGTGACCCTACGATGCCCCTACGATTCTATGGCTTCCTACGCTCTCCGTAGCCTCTACGATTTTGTAATAGTCTGCATTTTGACAATAGTTTCAAAATCGTACAACGGTAGCCCGTAGTGGCATAGCACGGGTGCCGCAGGGAGACCCTGCGATGATCTTGCAGTCACCGCACGATTTTTGTATTTTGATTTTGGGACAAAAATCGTACGACGGTCGTAGGGAGACCGCAAGGGTTCAGTCAGCATTCATAGGGACTCCGTACCGGGACATCGCACGGGCTCCGTACGATCGCCACTTAAAGTGTGCGGAGACCTTACGATAACCGTACGATCTCGTTGCGATTTTGTCAGAGAACTTCGACGAAAACCACAACAAGAAATCGAAGGCATACGATGCCTGTGTGTATTGTTACCACAGACGTCGTAGCACAAAGACACCTACGATGTATACACTTGACACTCGTACGGCGGTAAGGGCATGCAACCTAGGTATAAGCCATTGCATAAACACAATGTCTTGGTACAGTGGTCGCATTGTTTATTAATCACCTCCACGTGACCAGCATTGTCCCGTTCATCTGTTTAATTGACGGAAGACGGTACCAAAATGACCTTGGCCACGATACGTATTGGCATTATACCACGCTTCTAGTCTTAACTAACTTGTACTATGCATGACACCGTATTGGCGAAAATTATATACAAAATGAAACAAAACTGTCCCACTGAAATCACATAGATATTTCACCAAAAGAAAAAATATCATTTGCAAATAATTGAATATTGAACACAACGAAACAACGAAAGTTGTTTCGTTCCCTCCTTCCTGGTGTTAAGGAAACGGTTTGAGATATGATTGGTGTGCGTACGTGCGATGGTTTGCTCTTGTCTCACATTTATCGAAACCATCCATAAAACTACGCGTCATGTCACCTGATCGGCTGGTTGGACAACTTTTTGTTTTATTGAATGTTTTGTAAATAACTAGCGCATTTGTTTTCGCTATACTCTTCTCGTTAAATCTGAACTTCTAAACGCTTCTAGCTGTTTTCTTTGGTTGTACAGCCTGGTTTGTGTCAGACCTGATCGAAAACCTAGATTGCTGTTTTTTCTGAATTAGATTAACAAGTGTCATAGAAAAATGTTCATGACCATCCTCGGATGGGCCGTAAGACCTTTACTTGTTAATAATTTTCAAGGGAGGCAATAACTATCTCTAAAAGAATGTGTTACAAAGTGAAAACTGTATGTTAAAATGCTGTGCATACTGGTATATATAAATAAAATCGTTAATAAAAAATGAGCAAGATAATAATTTAGAAGAACCTAGAGCTTTGGACGATCATATGTGAACAATCCATTTACCTTCACCATTTTCATTGGAAAACCATTTTTGTGAAGGCTAAAGGGAAACAATGTTACTCAACTTGCTATATTAATCTCGGTTGAGTTGAGTATATACATGTATTTCGCCTAGGCGAAAACAAAGGCGCAGATCAGCTTCGCGGTAACCGCGAAGCTGGTCTGCGCCTTTGTTTTCGCTACTCGGATAGTACGATTCCTCTTCTACTTAAATCCGAAATTTCAAGCTTCTAGCTCTTTTCTGAGCTTGTACAGGCCGGTTTGTGTCGGACCTGGTCGGAAACCCCGAAGACCGGTTTCTCGCGTCGAGGCTCTTATAATACATCGGATTAACTTGAGTGCTTCGAAAGGGCTTAGAACTACAGTGTTTGTTTGGTCGATTTTGGGTTGAATGTCCCACCAACATCTAACGTCATACAGAGACGAAACCGGATTAAAGTACTAGTAACAAATCTTCCAGACAATGTAGGCATTTTAAAGTTTTTTTCAGTCAGCGTTGAGAATTTACGCCAGACCAAGAGATTGCGATGTGGTCGTCTTAAAGCATGATTGTTGTCATCCATACATGTATACATGTACTTCCTGAAAAAAAGAGGTGCGATTGGAATCTCTGAAGTGATTGTATGTATACCAGTCAGCATAGATGCCCACACCATTAAAGCTTTGCTAGTGGCACGGATAATTCTCCATGATAGCGGTTCTCTCCTTTGCAAATCTCCATTTAGGATTTTTATGTTTCTATTCGCCTTGCTGCAATGAAGCTGTCTTGTCATGATGCGAGAAAGGAGCGCCGGTTGCAGGAATCAATCGTGCAGGCAAAAATCATGATTCACGCTGAGCACGAGAATACTAATGAATGAGAAAAGCACGATACGTTAGAACTGGTGTTAGTCTTGTTTGGCAGGGCAAATACTTGTTGTATCTTCTTCTTTACCTGATACGTTACTCCGTAGGAAAAAGAACAAAGCACAACGCCTTTTTCAACGCTTTTACAACGATTTTATTAGGACTACTTTTAAGAACACCATTATAACGCTTTTAATATTTCAAGTTTTAAAGTCAATATGGTGAATATTAAACACAACTTAGACAGTCATTGCTTCAGGGTTCGTCTGTCCAGTTATAAACACATTGTCTTAAAGTTTTAATGATAATTAGGGGCCTTAATAAATTAATTTAGCCCTTTGACAATATATCGACATCATGAAAATGAATGTGACCACGAATTTTACTACAAGGGGAAAAACTCAACAAGACAATCAAAAGTCAAGAAACGTTTTTACAAAAAGAGGGAATACTCCTACATGTAGGCCTAAACTTATATAAAATAAAACTGGGGTTTACATGCGTATTATATATTTTTCTTACTTTTGCTCGGAAACATAGATTGTGCGTACTCATATATACTGTATATTGTATGAAAACATATAGCCGCTTTTCGAGGACCGCATCTAATGATGGTGGCAGCACATTTGCGCACATTTTCGAAAGAATGTGGTTCATTTGCGCACTCAATTTTCCCAGGTAAACGTATTCATTTGCGCACACAATTTTCCCATGTAAATGTTACATTTGCGCACATCAGATTTTCTCAGGTAAGTGGTATGTTTGCGCTCGCAAGACTGTATAGACAGGCCAAGCCCTCATTTCCAGTCCAAGCTATATCTTTCTTGGTCATTTCATTAGACAGATGGCATTCAAGGCACAGCCAGTGATGAGTAAGTGAACTAAAAACTTGAGAGGGTATAAAGACAGTTTGTGATGATGCCAAATGAACATGTACACATAAACATGTAAATCTGCAAAACTAAAACTAAAAATGACTTTTAAGTGACTGTGTAAACCTGTTCGAACTCTTCCACCTGCAGATCGGTGAACAGCGGTAACAGTGCAGATATTTTATTTATCGTACCTTGGTAAAATAAAATACCCACAGCTGGCCAAGGAAAAGGCGCAAATACATGCGCGCAAATGTAACACTAAAACTGTGCGCAAATAATACACATTTCTGCGCGCAAATGAAAACTGTGCGCAAACGAAATTTTTGAAAAATGTGCGCAAATGTTATAGCACCCTAATGATTGAGAAAGAAGGTGACCTTTGATTTGTTATCATATTCTAAATAAATAAATAAATAAATAAATAAATAAATAAATTAATTAATTAATTAATTAAAAACGAACAAAAACATATGACATAGAGCACCCCATTTTATGCAATTGTATACTGTACCTGCGTGCGAGGACTGATGGTTGGCCTACAATACTTGCTTTCAAAATGATTATTTTTTTACGCCATACCGGCGAGACGCTATCTGAACCCTACACAGCGATGACTTAGATGAGACTGCGTAGATTATAGGAATTATTTTGCTAACTGCAATTATTTTGATTACGGAATGGTTGCCATGTCCCTGTACATGTCCGCGCAACCGAGTCTGTCATAATTTAGAAACGTGACAACAGAATTATAAGAACGTTTAAACTATCCTCATATTGTACGGATGTGGGTGTGAACATGTATGAGAGCGTCGGAAGTTCAACGGTAATCAGGAAACATTGCCAAAATCGACTGAAAAATAAATGCTTCTTCTGTTGGGGAACTTCCGTGTCCCGGGGCACTTTTAAAGGCGGGTAGGGCTTATCGATCAGGGTGCTGGCGATCATCTCACGCCAACTGTAAGCATTTCGCCAAAGTCTTGATTCCTCGCAGACACTTTAGTATCGGTTATTGTGCCGAATCACAAATGAAACTTCGTAACGTCTATGACGTTAACATTTACACTATACATTACGTTATCTTACGTCGCAAAAATGGATAGGGGTGTGTCTCTTTGTAACCCCGTAGCTCTAACAATTTAAGTGCAATTTCAATAAAACAAGCATTTTTCTCCATCAAATTGACCCCCTTAACACATATAAAGAAAATATACATTTCTGAGACAAGGCCGATTTCGACGGTTCGTGCACCTTGGCCTTTATGCGATACATAAATTTTGTGAATTTCGGCCTGATTTTACAAAATGTCTCACAAATGCCAAGTGAAAGTCGCAAGATACTTGTACAACCATTTAAGTGTCCCACAAAGTTCCCATGGATATTGTTTAGTTTCATTTTCAAATCGCAAGATATTCCTGAGAGTGTCTCACGACATTCACACGAATGTCACTTAGTTTTATTTTAAGTAGTCATGAGTTGTTTGCACTTTTTTTTCACTCAAGACTGTTATGTGAGTGTGACATTCATACAACATTCATGGGGGTGTGGCATATTAAAGTGTCAGTAAATTTTCAATTAATTTTTTTCAATTTTGATAATTTTTGATATGTTCTAGTGCTTCGTTTGCCGAACAAGGATCTGTCGAAAACTTCCCTAAAGCATTACAGATAAACCAATTAAGACTAATTAAAATTTGACTTAAATGAGTGACAGTGATAAATATATATTTTTGCCCGCCTTCACACTTGAATTTAATGCGCAAAGTTCTGGAATTCCGGAAGTAAATAGAAACACGTGGTAAACAAAGTACATAATCGATTTTATTTACGGAGAGGCTACATAGGGGGAAATTTAGAAAGATACCTATACATGAAAGACCGATCAAGAACCGCGGTCTGTAGCAATTCGGCATTCTCTATAATGCGTTACCCGAACGTTGGCACATTCATTTTTATGCCAACATCATGACCACAACGTCATATTTCCTCCCTAAAGTAATGATGTGTTTGTGGTCAGCATTAATAAGGGGGGTGTTGCAATGAAATCAGAAAAAAAAACTTACGTTTACCGCAAAAATTCTCAATGCCCGGGTTACTGAAAACGAGAATAAAGTGGTCTGTGGAGTATGAGCTATGTCGACCCGAAAACAACTGGAACTAAGTGTGTAAACCGGCTAACCGCCTAAGTTAAAGAGTAAACGTAGCTTGCATTCTTCGATTCACAACTCGTACAACTGGCAGACTGAGGTGCTACAATTTTTACGAGTACGTACCATAACGCAGCAGTTCCGATACGCCGTGCATACGTCAATGGCATGTATAAGAATGCAACGCAGCAGGTACTCCTAATACGCTACGTAAACGTAACGATTAATAGCTTTGTCACATATTCACGTATCTGCGGCGTATAGCTCGCGCATCTATGATAATGTTGATACGACGAGGTCTGAGCCGTATCAGTTTGTTCAAGCGACGTATCATACGGTTCCACGTACGTGTGACGTTCCTGAGCTTCGTTCCCGTGGCGTATCAGTGACTTATCTGTATTCTTATGGAATTTCACTTTCGTATGTACGGCGTATCAAGGCGTATGTGCTACGTACGTGTTACGTATGTACATGGCGTATGAAGTGTACGCGTGACGTATCTACGGCGTATGTACTACGTTCTATTCTTATCTGCGGCGTATCTGTTCTGTACCATTTGCTTTTCAAAATCTATGAGAACAAATGTTTGTGTTCACTTTGTTCATGCAATTTGCAGAGGTCGAAGAGGCCACAGGAGAAATCAGGATAATCTAGATTAACACCGAAGAAAACAAACACAAGGGGGTGACATCTCCAAGCTCCCAATACTGGTCTAAAGACGAAATGAACAAAATCAGAGGCTACACCAAGCGTAGCCTTGAAAGAACCCTAAGGCACCCCACCTGATACATGACTTCGAAAAAAAAAAAAAAAAAAAAAAAAAAAAAAAAAAAAAAAAAACATTTATAAAGAAGCATTAAGATTCGTTCGGAACGGTCCCGGGTCGTTTCGCCCGTGATTTGTTTCGCCCGTGAGTCGTTTCGCCCGAGAGTCGTTTCGCCCTGGGTTGTTTCGCCCTGGGTCGTTTCGCCCGTGAGTCGTTTCGCCCCTATTTGGTGAGTGGTTTCGCTCTTAATGTTCTACAATGCCCAAATGTGTAATCCGGTGTATTATTTGTTATTTAGAACTTATGGATATGTCTTTGGCTGATCATTCATAACTGTCTTTTGGGAATATATACTAAAGGACTTTGAAAACGCCTCACAATAAATTGATCTATCTATCTATCTATCTATCTATCTATCTATCTATCTATCTATCTATCTATCTATCTATCTATCTATCTATCGGTTTTACTTCCTTCATTCCTTCCTTTCTTCCTTTTTTCCTTTCTTTCTTTCTTTCTCTGTGGTGTAGTTTTGCCAGGCAAAACATGGCCATGTGTTCCACCCCGAGCTTCTCTAGATCTTCGGGCGAGACATTAAACCAAAATCCCGTCCTCGTGCGACCATAGCTGTTGACTGGGACGTAAAAACCAAATAATCAAATCAACTGAATGCACATGACTGTACCATATCTACTGTCCATATCCTTTCATCATTTGGTCTTCCGATCAAAATGATGATTTTTCTACCTTGTATCCCTGGGTTTCAGCATATCGCTATTAGCGTTTCCTGTTGGTGTACGGATTTGGAATTTAATTGTTTTAGTTCCTCTGCATTTTTCCGTTATTACTTTTTAAATGTTCCTTACGTTCTAAGTAATGTCGGAACGGAGTCACCGCTTCCGGGGTTTTAACCAGCACTCTAGGATGTTAATTAATGTGTATTACTCAATGACAAAGCACTATGCCACCAGTTGGGATCGAACAAAAGGATCTCTCCACACGGAGTCCGATGCTCTATCAGAACGCCACTGCGCTCCCCTACTTTTTGGAGTCAACCACATACGTTCTAACTAAGAAAATGAATACCCATACGTTATGTTTTCGTTCATAAATAACGAAGTTATAGGCGTTTGAATTTGAAGTGATACATCTTTAATGATATCAAGTAAATGGAAACGTCAGAAGTAATCCAAAATCTACAGTGAAGTCAGTCACTAGTGACTTTTGATATCAGTGAGATTTGATACCAGTGAAATTTCATATCAATGAAAATACCAATTTTATCAAGTTTTGATATACATTGGTTTTCACTGTTAAGTATAAAATAACTTCATTTATTTCACTTTTATAGAATGAACTTGGTGGAGCCACGTTTTTGTTGTGTTCTAACACAGTGTCGTCACTATACAGGCCGGTGGATCCCGGTTTTACTTCGGTAAACCCCAATGTTAAGCCGGATGGTTGTCAACGATGGTGTCGGTGACGACCGGGCCCAGTTGGTTGGGGCCGGAGCTTCTTGTCCGTTGCTTGGCCCACCGGGGTCCAACTGGTGTTTTTCTTTTGCTCCGGAGTTAGTAGGTTATTCGGCGCCCAGGGATCTCCATCGTCGGGCAGCTTACTCAATCTGTGAGTCCTGGTTTTTGATTCATCAGGATGTTTATCATGATTTATTTGTTTGTTCTTGATGATTCATTGACTAGTTAGAGATTCACCACGAGGACCGAAGAACTAACTAAATGTTGTGAACCACTGCAGTAGCTGAGGGTGAGGTTAGGTACCTGTAAAACCGGTTTAAGCCCGCCAGTAACTTTGTGTTACTGATCGTTCCAAGTCGATACTTCTGTAGTGGTTCTTTTTGTTTTATGTCTTGGTGTTTAAAATTTTTTGTGCTGTTGGCGCCTTATGTATGTTTTCATATTTTTAGTTAAGTTAAGGTAACTGAGTGGCCACCTATTGGGAAAATAGCTGCTCATTCGGCTTACGATATGTTTCATGGTATAAGTACCTGATTGTTAGTTTGGTTTTTTTCCCACCTCGGTTTTTGGAGTGGGAATCTTTTTCTGATTGCGCCTTTTCCTGATCTTTGCCTACTTGTACCTTTTTAAAGGAGTTCCAGTGAAGGCACAGCTTGTGTCGAATAGCACGGTGTCGTCTTAATTATCCCCAGTTTACGATGGATCATCCCGGTTTATCATGCTCGAACGCTTTGTCCCGGTGTCGCCCAGTTCTGCACCGGAATGTCCCGGCTTGTCACGCATGTCCATGGTGGCGCTATGGTTCCATCCCAGTCCTCGTTAACCGTAGATAATCCGGGACGGTTAGTACATGGCTTAAGCATCGAGCATTAAACCGTCTTCTACTAAATTAGCACCGTACTTCTTTGCCTAAAAGAATAATATAATGTAACTAAGTGTATAAGTTTAATGAGGTAATCTTGTGCAAACGAGCAAAATTAGTGGTAGAGGACAATAACCACGATAACCACTTCCACTGTGCAGTGTTCTTCAACATAACAAGGCACTTTTATGCTTCGCATAATTATGGTTGACACCCAGAAACCTAGGAACCGCTGGCATCGTCCCAACATGACTGAAAAATCGTTGATAGTGACATGAAGTCAGAACCAAACAAAACCCAATACTACCTTCTCTCTAAGACTTTGCGCGATGGATCCTTTAGGCCGCATAATAAAGGATGATATTTATTTTATCTAGTCATTGTTGCTTTTCTTCTAAAGTTTTGAATAAGTTTTATCCCCTGTTTTAGTATATGTTAAAATAAATGCCTTTCAACATATGAGCCGCCTGGTGGGAAAACCAACAATGTGGTTTCCGAACAGTTCCGACATAAACCGGCCTGTACAAGCACAGAAAAGAGCTAGAGGCTTGAAATTTCGGATTTAAGTAGAAGAGGAATTGTACTATCCGAGTAGCGAAAACAAAGGCGCTGATCAGCTTCGCGGTTACCGCGAAGCTGATCTGCGTCTTTGTTTTCGCCTATGCAGATTGTTGGTTTTCCCATGAGGCGGCTCATATTTTAAATAATTAAAGAAACTGCAGTCATACCGGTTCTACTACCATTCCAGGCCTGTATTCGCCGGTATGTATTGATATTTAACGTCCAATTCAACACTTTTCCAGTCATGTCGAGACGAGACCCCCACCTCAAACTGATTTAGGATCGCCAGCAATATTGTGAAACCATACGTTTGGTAGACAATCTTCAAAAAGTAAGAAAGAAAAAAAGGGGAAAAAAGAAGAAAGCGCCATGTTTTTGCTTAGAGCAGATGTATCCGACGAGGGCATATCATGACTTCCAAATGCTTTGAAGAAGTCAAATCAATTGGAGGCACCGTCCCGACATCACCGTAGCTGTTGAATGTGACGTAAAGCAACAAACAAAACTGTTAACTCGTTGAGCAAGACCGTAACTTAAGTTAGGTAGAGAATGGTCAAATGGCACTCCAAATTACCACCATTATTTCTGAGACTAATGTAAAAAAAAAAAAAAAAAAAAAAAAAAAAAAAAACACGAAATAACCTACCTACTAGTAAATGACCAATAAATTCATCGAACCACTTAGGTATAAAATGACAAAATTAGTTAGACGAACTGACCATCTAGTACCCAGATAGCTAGGGTGGAAATGATGAAAGTGGTTACGAAGTGAACAAAAATGTGTACGGAAAGACCGAAGTTGTTTTCAAAATGACATGGGTTCGAAAAAAAAAAAAAAAAAAAAAAAAAAAAAAAAAAGAAAAAGAAAATTCGGGTACGAAACGATTGGAAGCCATAGTGAAAATAAATGAAAATGTATCAATGACAAGTTTTCCTCATCCCTCTCAATAGGTCTTTGCAGAATTTGTGTCTGGCTTTCACTTACAAAGCCTAAACGATAAAATCATGCAATATGACCTGGTATGTATAACATGAATGCATTATTGTTACTGGTAATATGCATTGAAAAGTGTGATGATCTGTGGTCAGCTCGACACTGTTATTTCCCTTTGAGAAGCGAATACTTGTCATGAGTAGTCAATACCCGTATCGAACCTCAAATGAAATATATCTACAGTACATGTACATATAATAAAATCGTGTCTCTATACCATTTTCAACTGTTATACAATATCTAAATTGGAGGTGGACAAGGTGCTATTCTACAGATTTATATATACACCCATTCATATGGCATCTCAGTGGCTCCTTAAACAGAATGTGCAAAGCGAAATCCAAAATATACATGAGTGGTATTATTTAGTTTTATGTTTGAAAAATAGAACTGACACTGTACCCTTACCAAATGTATAGAAGTTTTGAAGTCGCCTCGTCATGGGACCTGCATGACATTCCTCCTATTCCCCGCTCCCCATCTCGACAATATTCCATTGGAGAATCACTGGATTTTAATATTGTTCTGCTTTCGCATTTAGGAATTGACGAACCGCTCATGGCTATATGTTGTTTACATTTTATTGATGACGCGTGACTATGTGAGTGCGCAAGCCTACTACGGTACCCCGCCTTAAGTCACGCCTAAAACTCTTTATAATATTTGGGGTAGAATCGAAAAATGTAAATGAAGCAAAATTAAGGTATTTCCCTTAATTTAAGCCCAAATTAAGGCGCGTAAATGAGAATTTTAATGCCCATGTTTCGGCACCATTTTAGCACAAAACTTATGACCAAAAAAATTTTTTTTCACATATAAAATTGATTGAAAATGTACTGTGACTTTAACTGCATTGTGAATTCGCGAAATTTGGCGGTTTCAGAATTGTGACACTTGTACAACTGCTGGGCAGCAGATTTGCGATAACTTGCGACTGGCTTCTAAATGTTTTGTCGCAGAAAGTTGTATAAAATCTTTGAACATGTTTAGAACTTAAAATTTCTTTTGCAAATAGTTGGTGGTTTATTCACACGACATTCATATGAATGTTGTTAGACAGTTTTGCAACTCAATTTGCAAAACAGCGGGTAGGATTCCATGCGAGTGGTGTCTGGTTGGAGATTTTTTATTGCACTTTATTAGTTCCTGGTTTTTCTTTTCTTCATATAAATGATAGCACTGCTATAGAGAGGTACACTTTAGTTCTGTAGACTCAGTGCAACTCGACATTAATATTGACAAAGTGGACGAACCATGAAATATTGGTCAAGGGCATTGGGCCTGCTTAATTTCTATGCAGTGATTATAAATGCTTACATCTATCCATTCTTCAGGGTTTTAAGAAAAAAAGTTTTGGTATGCTTTTATCAGAGTGTTTCTCAATAAAGGTTGGAATAGTGCAATTTCAGTAATTTATAACTTCATTTTCATTTGCATATATTTATTTAGTTTCAAGACTTTTTAAAACATTGAAGATATCATGAAAAGGTTGCAAAAGAAAATTTTGCAAAATATAGTAAATATAAAGTACTGGTAAACGGTATGGGAAAAGTCTTTTTAGTCACCATAAATATCTCCTGCTACATCAAGAATAATACATGTCCCCAAAATAATATTTTCCACCTTCTACAGAGAATAATTGTTCATTAATATTATGATTACCGAATGGCAAACATCCTACTTCATAATCAAATACCGAGCTTCTCAGTACAGATTGGTTGAATTATATTGCTGTAAACTGTGCGACTAAATCAGTAGGATCTCTTTTCAAAGTTTTCACAATTTTCAATCAACTGGATATTCAAATTCAATCAACTGAATATTCAAATTCATTAAAAAAAGTTACAACACTTTTGCGCTGACAAAATTTGGTTGCTCTTTTAAGAAAGTCACAGCGCAAAACTGTTGTAACTCCAGTTACAACAGTATTGCGCTGTAACCATTTCTAATTTTTTGAAGCTTTTTCAACGCAAGAAGGTTGTAACTTAAATTTTGCAAATATTTCTTTTAAAGATTGACTTTTTTGAAAAATGGTTAACTACAATAAAAACAATTGGCTTTTTCCATAATATATCTTGATTATGTATGATTACAAGGCTTTTTAAAGAAATAAGAAAGTTTTTTGCTCTTCCTGAAAAATTTACTAAAACTGAGTTACAACACTTTTGCGCCGGGCCAACGAATAGCTCTATGCACTTCGTGCAGGCGAGCTAAAAATTGAAAAAGTTAAAATCCATTAAAATTCGATTAAAAATGTGATTTTAGGCCAGATGTAGACTTAAAACTGGCCTAAGTCATGTTATAATGTTGAATTACGCTGTTTGTTAGTGTTTTGTACAATTTTGGACGCGGAAAGTCATCATTTTGATAAGTTTGGACTGTAAATTGGGTTATTCAGAGGGTCATTTCGGTCCCATTTTCTAGTGCTATTGCTGTCACTCAGCACTTAGAAGACATTGGGACATGAGCAACAACCATGGTAAACCTTTGTACTTACCTTGGGCAAGGTCACAGTGAATGTCAAAGGTCAAGGTCACCCAGGGTCAAAGGTCAAAGCCACAAAAATTAACGAAAAGAGCATTTTTGCTCAATTTCTAGGTTGTAAATTTCTTCTTGTGTAGCTGTTTTGGTTCAAGGTCACAGTTCAGAGGTCAAAGGTCAAGGTCATTTGAAGGTCAAATGTGGTACATAAATATCTTAACATTAAATGTATAGCAGTTTAATGCTTAGGTTTGGTTGTTTTGAACGCTTGTTGGGCAATATGTCTGACCACCATATTTGCAATTTTGGTCAAAATAGCATGTTTTTGCATGGGGGGTACCTAGAATTGAAAGACCCCATGCATCCTCATTTTGTGTTCTTTCTCAACAAAATACTTATCAAGCATCTTATATTTTGGGGAAGAGTGTATCGCAAAGAAATTTTCTTGTTCGCGATAAAAACAAATTTTCCTCAAGGTGCGACACCGCTCAAAATTTATCACTCCGCCGTACCCCACGAAAATAGTGCATTTGAAAATTTTGCCTAGGTGAGTTGGACACTGTATTACGAGCACATTTATTTGTGTCTGTTTTATATTTAGTATGCACTGCAAAGTATCACTAGTGTACGACATTTGGGTGTACAAAACGCGATCTTAAAAGAGACTATTTCTCGTCGGAAGCTTCTGTCTGTAAACTACCCCCTCCTTAAATCTGCACCATTCTAGAGGGTAAAACCCAACCCTAGGGTGGTTGCAAAACGGAATACCGGAAAAACTCAACGGTCAACCCCCCTTTGAACTAGGCTCGTTGGGTAGATGTATGGCTGAGCTATAAGGCGAGGGGAGTCCTTTTGGTCCTAAAATGTTTGGTCACAAAGTGCGACAATTTGCATTATGGCCTATGGACAATTTTTGACTGGTGTCACCCCTGTATGCTAACAAGTGTAATGTTATCAACGTTTCAGACCCCCTCCCAACCCCCCACCCCACCCCCAAACAAAAAAAAAACAAAAAAAAAAACAAAAACAAAAAAAAAATTCACACTATAAGTTCATCTGATAGTTTTTAAACAGTAGGTGATGGTCAACCCAAGGTCAAATGTTAAAGATTGTTGTATAGCTTGAATCTGCCATGTGTCTGTAAAGATAGTATTACCCTGTAGCATATCTACAGATTTTTGGTCACACGAGTTGGGCCTCTTTCCCTTTACCTATGCAAGCTACACATACAATTTGACTGACTTTGCTTGAAGACTTTTAGGGATGTAGTTATTTGAAAATAAAAGTGCTGCAGGCATGCATGATACCCCACCACACAAATTTAATTTAGTACAAATGCACAGGATATATACACTGAAAAAAAGTTATAAGAGGCCACCTCATATTTTTTCTTTTAATTCAGAAAGTAAAATACTATCAATTAAAATTCATGATCAAATAAATAAACCAATGTCTTACAGTGGCTCTGTGAGTTTCTGCATTCCAAAATGTGCAATATATCTCACACAGACGAAGCATGAGTAAAGGTACCCTCTTTTCAAAAAGTCACACTTTATTAACATCAAATTAAATGTCTTATTATGACGTTGTGTTCTACATTTTGATTTTATTGAAAGTGCTACTGACTGCCATAATGCAAGATAAAATTAAGGCAGATGTGTTGCTGCAATAAGAATCTTCGTTTCTGTTTTGTACATGCAAGAAGACAGCAACATGAATACTGTAGATCCGGAAATATTCACGAGAACTTAATTTTCGCTAATATTCGCGAATTGGTTGCCTCGCGAATTCAAAGTTCTCGCTAATAAAGAGTCACTATTAACTTTAAAGAATACATTTACACTCACTCGCGAATTCAAGAACTCGCTAATAATGCAGAAATTGAAAATTCGCGAAATAAATGTCACGCGAAAATTTCCGAATTTACAGTAACAGGAATTCAGCTTTCTGCATGCAATTTGAATACAAACTTTGTTCATCTATGGTTGCATTATTATCAGCAGTATGGAATTGAAATTTTCAGCGATTATTAAGGTCTAATACTAGACTCTAACAAACTTTGAAAATTTAAAAAATCGTCCACCAATTTTGTTATTTTGTTCGTTAAAAATTGGCATTGAAACCGGAAGTATGCGGCAGCCGTGACCTGTTCGTCCTCGAAAATAGTCTTAAATAGCTCATTTGAGTTATATCTTTCATTTCCAGGCCTCATCAAGTGGATTTAATAGGGATTAACATGTTTAAGAGGCAATTTGATGAATTTTTCAAAAAATCTCAAAAATAGCGATTTTTAAAAATGCGTAAAAAGTCTACCAGTAGAGAAAATTCGAATGTTTGATGTTTTTCCAAGCCGGAAGGACCCCTTTGATGACACCCGTTCCTAATTTAAATAAATGTTGTGCTTTATCCATTTTTTTATTCAAAAACATTGATTTTTGCATTTTGTCTCCAAAAACGCGTTTAGTGACAGAAATTTATTTCTGAACACTTTGGAACTTTACCTAGTTGAAAGACACGTCTTTAGGCAAAAAATCTTGCAATTTTGAACATGGCATGGAAACATAAAATGAGTTTGAAAAGTGGCCTCTTATAACATTTTTTCAGAGTATATGACATTGATCCGAAACTGTGTTTCAAAATTAAGGCAAAACCAAGGACCATAACTCTGTACTTATTTAACTGAATTTACCCAACTACAAAACCACCCCTTCTAAATATGGACTGACTCCCTTACAACTCGAATGTAAGGGTCAGTGATGAGGGTTCAGTACCCAAAATTGCACAATATGGTCCATACTACCTCCTTTTGAATGTTTTCACTGCTTCCAAAGGATCAAACTTTTATATTTTATTTGCTATTACTGCAGCTGGCACTGTGCTGTGTGGCAGCCCTAAGAAGTCTCCCTGTACATCATCCATAATGCAGATTATATTATTTCTTTCCGTCCTTTGAGATCAGTAAGAATATTCAGAGTATTAAAAATTGTACGTCTAGAGCCATCTCCTAAACGATGTTTAATCATTTGACCCCCGTTTAGACATATGTCTTTGATTTAGACCCCTTGCGTAATTTTTTGAAATTGCAATATATTCATCTGGCTATCATCGCCAGAATATAAAAGGTCACTGATGAGGGTTCAGTACCCGAAACTGCGCAATATGACCCATTTGAATGTTTTCACAGCTTGCAAAGCATCAAACTTCCATATTTTATTTGAATAAATCTGTCTACAAAAGCTCAAGGCCCAGAAACAAAATTGTAGCATAAATCAAGGGCCATAACTCTGTACTTATTTGACAAAATTTATCCATCTTCAATCTCAAACCACTCCTTCCTGATATGACGTTCTATAAAAAGTTTGAAGAAAATTGGTCGAAGTGCCCGGAAACCAAATTTTTAAGTAAATCAAGGGCCAAAACTCTGTACTTATTTCACAAAATTTATCAATCTTCAATCCCAAACCACTCCTTCCTGATAGCAACTCCTATACAAAGTTTGAAGAATGTTGGTCAATATAAGCTCAAGATAGTCTGGAAATGAAAATTTAACATCAAGGGCCATAACTCTGTACTTATTTGATGAAATTTACCCATCTTCTATATCAAACCACTCCTTCATGACATGAACTCCTATACAAAGTTCGAAGAAACTTGGTCAATAAATGCTAAAGATAGAGCCAGGAAATGAAATTTTAACGTAAATCAAGGGCCATAACTCTGTATTTATTTGACTAAATTTACCAATCTTCACTCCCAAACCACTCCTTCATGATACAAACTCCTGTACAAAGTGTGAGGAAAATTGGTCAATTAATGCTGAAGATAGAGTTTTGAAACAAAATTTTAACATAAATCAAGGGCCATAACTCTGTACTTATTCGACAAAATTTATCCATCTTCAATACCAAACCACTCCTTCCTGATATAAAACCCTAAATAAAGTTTGAAGAAAACTGGTCAATAAAAAATGCTCAAGATAGAGCCCAGAAATGAAGCGCTGACAGGGGGATGGACAGACAGACAGACAGACAGACATTCAAACACAAACTTTTTGAGGAGGGTATAACATAATACCCCACCCTTTTTCAAGTGATGGGTAATAATAACAAAAAGTCATAAACATGTATATACCGCAAAGGCAGAGAGTTAGACACACCTCTGTTGTGACTTTGTTTTCATAACCATTACAAGCTTCAGTCCATAAGGTCATCGCCTACATAATTTGTGATCCAAATCTTACCATGATGGTAGACTTGTTGTTTGCCACAGCCTCCATGACAACATCAAACAAGGTCAAGATCAGCAGTTCAATGTCATCTTTAATATCACTTGTCTGAAAGTAATAACAACATAATACAGGTAAAAGTTGGTAACTGACATCAATTTTTGTTTGTTCTACAGATATAAAATGTGTTTGGTGGCCTGTAACACAAGAGCTGTTATATTTCATGAAATTTTAACTTCATATTATTATGAAGTGTCGTTTTATATTTCAAATGAGGGCTTATCTGAACCAGTGGCACTTACAGAAGCTTGGAAAACCAATGTCAAAGTTGACTGGTCACCACTCCATTTTTCATAAATTACCATATTGTTCGGTTTGTGTATCAAGGAGCTTTTTCACAGCTACCAAACAGTTAAATGCGAAACCGTGGTTAAGAAAAGAAATCCGATTCACGTCCTTCCGGTTTTGCGTGTGAGGTGCAGTAAAAGGTAAACAAACTTTTGCAGCTCGCGTTTCCAAGTAATTTATTTTCACCTCGAGAAAGTTATTAAAATTTTCTCAATGCAATTTTGTTAGTTATAAATTGATCTTATCGTATCTCAAAGGATTTCCAGATTTGTCTCCTTATAATCGTGATTTTTATTCCCTCCTCCAAAATGCATGTTGAGATTGCATTGTACATGAAGAAAATATGGGTCAGTCATAGGGATATTTTTAGATCCCCGCTCATTGCGTCATTATAAACGGATGGCAAGGCAGCGAACAGATGATTTTAACATTGTATAAGTTCTGTGAACACTTTCCTTGCCATTGACCACTGCATTCTATGTATATGTGGCTAAAAGCTGTGTCAAAATTTCGGTCACGCATTTAATCATTAGAATGATAGCAAAATAATCAACATTAAAAGCACCAGTCTGTTAGTTTCTCTCTCAAGTTCTACGTTTAACAATTTAATTATCACAGTGTCTCGTCATCTTTGTATGGTTTTTACCTCTACAAATCAAGTTTTATTGAAGGGTTTTTGACTTACAGTGGTGTGCAAGAAAAAGCAAACAAACGAGAATCTGCATATACAAAAGCCTTAAATATATCTTGGTTTTCCTTTTGCTCATGGTTTTAGTGAGTGATAATGTTAAAAGTAATTAACCCAGTTAATACATATAGACAACCCCTCTCAAGGAAAATGAAAAAAAAATAATCCAAAATTGGTTTATTTGTGATGTTTGCAGTGAGAATACTTGGTATATATCAAAATACAAACATTTTTGCAACAAACATGCAATACAAAACACTGTTATTCACATGTATGATATTCCTGTTTATGATAAAACTTAGACTTTAAAACATTGTGAATACTGTAATTTGCTTTTTTTCCGTTTGTTTTCATCTAAAACGCTGTACAGGGAATGTAAATATCATAAAACAGGCAGAGGTTTTCAAACATATAATGATTAAATGCTTAAACATTTTTTTCTTCCCTTCGAAAAATAAATGTTGAACCCTAAGAAAAGTGAATACTGTGACAGACATCAGTTGTAATTTAATATATAACTACAAATTTGTTGCGGAACAATCACAAAAACATGATATTTAACAGCAAATTGCCCAATTTTTAGTTGTATTTTGCCGTTCTTGACCGTGTTGAAACACATGTTTCAAAGGAGGGAACAAATAACCCCCAAAAACATCAAGTAATGTTGCAAACTGTTTTGGTGCTGTCTAACAATGATAAATAAGTGACAAAATAGCATTCTTAGATTTTTGATACCGTTCTGTACTACAAAATAATTATCGATCGATCCGAGTAGTGTATTTTTGTTTACATTTTGTTGCACCTCACACGCAAAACCAGAAGGACGTGAATCGGATGTCTATTCTTAACCGGCGGTTATGCATTCAACTGTTTGGTAGCCGTGTTTTTCACACATATAACCATGTCTCCATAGACACATTTTCTCATGAACAGCTGTACAGTGAACAAACTGAGGTAAGCAGACCAGTTGCAATTTTAGCCTTTTCAGCACCAGTGCCATGTTGGTACCAGGATGACACTGTCAGATAAAATCACCCCAAGATAACCTATGTCGGAACAACATTTGTTGTCAAGGACTAGGCAACCCACTCACCAGACATGCCTCCCGCTGAACAAGCATTACACATTATGGGACACCTTGACATGGTCTGGAGTGGAATACTGGCACCAAAAACTCTCCAGGCTCTTGCTGTTGTGCTTCAGGAGGAAAGGAGGCTGATTTCTCAGCACCAAGGTCGGGATATTGTTGGTCAGATTAAAAAATTGTCCGTTGGCTATGGTGTGTTGCAGCCTCATATCGCCATCTAGGAAATGATGCTGAGGCAGGAAAAGCAGGATGTCAGGCCTCAACATCTTGTTTTGTGCACTGATCTGTTGTCATGAGAAAACTTGTCTTCAGAGTCTAGTATATGCTTTTATGGCAAGGGTCAACATTGACACTTTTTACTCAAACCAAACAATATTATTGCATAAATACCTGTGTCACATGATATTAACAGCTGTTTATTAATGAAGAAAAAGCCATGTAGTAATATTGCAATTCACATGTGCACATGCTGTTAATACATGGCTTTTACTTATGCTCCTTAAGAGGCACCATGCAAAGCATGTGCTAATAATGAGAAACTGAAGTCTGCCATGAACAAGCATAAAAATGAAAGCTTTTACGCATATGAAAATGTGATGAGGCTGTAAAATATAGTGCACCATTATATATTTCGTTAGTTCAGAATTCATGCAACAATAGCAATCAATAAGAGCTGTCGCAGGACAGCGTAGCTCGCCTGACTTGTGCTTTGCCACTACATCTGTTAAAATCTATGACCCATGACCTTGACCTCAAGGTCACTCAGGTGGGTCATGATGGTACAACATAAAACTTCAGACCAATGCAAAGTATCAACTTGATCAATCTACAAGATCAAGAGATATATACTTATAAAAACATTTACCAAAACTTCAACACAAAACTTCCAAGTCCATGACGCTGACCTAAAGGTCATCCAGGTGAGTTGTGATGTACAGCGTAAAACCTGAGACCAATATCTATCAACATGCAAGTATCAACTTTATCCATAAACATGTTCAAGAGATTTAGACTTTAACCAAAAAATTAAACACAAAATTTCTAAGTCAGTGACCTTGACCTCAAGGTCACCCAGGGTAGGTCATGATGGTACTGCATAAAACTTCAGACCAATATCTACCAACATGTAAAGTATCAACTCTATCAATCAACATGGTCAAGAGATATAGACTTACAAAAACTTAAATCAAAAACTTAAACACAAAATTTCTAAGTCTGTGACCTTGACCTCAAGGTCACCCAGGGTAGGTCATGATGGTACTGCGTAAAACTTCTGACCAATATCTAGAAACATGCAAAGTATCAACTCAATCCATCAATATGGTCAAGAGATATAGACTTACAAAAACTTAAAAAAAAAAACAAACTTAAACACAAAATTTCTAAGTCTGTGACCTTGACCTCAAGGTCACCCATGGTGGGTCATGATGGTACTGCATACATACATGTGATATCTTCTTTGGCCCAAATAGGGAGATTTGTGTTTTGAAATAGGGAGATTGGGTCTCAAATAGGGAGATTTTAGCACGGTTAAAAAGCGAAGATTTTTTGCCATTTTTTTTGCAAAAGATGCATTATATTTGCCTTATGATCCCTTATATCTTCATGAATTTGCTAATGGGTGGTAATTTTATAACAAACTAATAATTCAATAATTAAATATGATCACAGGTGAGGAAATTTTAATTCCCAAATCGGTCTAGCTAAGTGATGACGTCATCATGGACATACAACATGCATGTAAAAAGCGTATCTAAGAAGTCGCGAAAACTAATGACATTTATTATTTCATACTTTATGTCCATTGTATCAACGTCAATTCGAGAAAATTTAAAGATTTCAATGTATTGAAATAAAACAGACAAAGAAAAAAGCAGAAAAACGTACTAATTTCTTTCCATTTTCCACAGAGATTTGTGTTTCAAGTTTTTGTAATTCCAATGTTTACTTTATTAGCTGGTACCCCGCATTTTTCTGGTTCGATAACGCAGTTGCTCCCCCTTATTATAACCGTTTCGTTCCCATAGTTTGTAGGTCGGAAAATTTACCCGGCAAAAATTTTTGCCTAACGCTACGTTCGACGCAAGCGGCATTTTCATGTCCGTTCAATCTGATCTTTCGTAACTATATGGCGTTTGTTTAACTTTTAAACTTAATCATTTGATGTCGCACCGCCACCCAATTATCGCTGGTCACTATCTGTCTGAAGTTTAATATTAAATTTTATTTGGCTCCGAGCTCAAAATCAGAAAATTGTTACACATTGTTGAAACGACAGACGGACATTATTACAGCAAATTACAGCAAATTGCACAATGTCCACGCGACTTTGGTAGATTATTGATAAGCTCCGCCCACGCGTTAGTTAGAATGGGCCAATCAGCACGTGTTGCATAAATTACTGCGATGTTCACGCAACACAGTTACCAGTCCTCACGTTTCAGTAACTTTCACACTTTTCCGCGAAAATTGTTTTGATAACTAGGCAATTAACAGGGGCAATTATCATGTTGACACGTGTGTAGTAGTGATATATATTGCGTCTGAAGCTTGTGAATATAAGGACCGATCGAACAGAAAAAAAAAGAAAAAAAGAAAATGAAAAAAAAAAAATTCATGGAAAAAATGTTTTTTACTCGGACCGATAAAAATGCACAAAAAAATGAAAGATAAATCGGTCCCAAGTGTTCAAAATGCCCGAGAATCTTTAAAGGACAATCATAATTAATTGTCCTATTAAGATTATCGGCAATGTTTAATCCAAGCCCTCCAAATTAAAGACGCATTAATCTTTCTTAAGATGAACTCTGATCAAATTAGCGGTTTACATTATCCCGGGTTACATTATACACTGTACCTGTAAGACTGACAATTTGTCGCATCATTAATCCCTTCTCACTTCGCCAATTACCCAATAAAGTGACATGTCATCTATTCTGCATTGTCCCCTAAATTACTCCACGGTATTTATCGGGTCAACGATCAATAACACGTACCGTTTCTTACCGCAAAATTAAAAATGGAACATTGCCGAAAAATTGGGATAGGCAAATGCTGAAATCGGGAGATTTAGGCCCTACTGGGCTCGTCGTGGGACAATCGGGTTGGGAAGCCCAAAATCGGGAAAACCCGACGAGATCGGGAGATATCACATGTATGACTGCATAAAACTTCAGACCAATATCTAGCAACATGCAAAGTATCAACTTGATCAATCAACATGGTCAAGAGATATAGACTTATAAAAAACTTTAAACGAAAGTGTGACAAGGACGTACACGTAAACGTACACGTAAACGGGGACGACCGAGGTGACTACAATAGCTCTATGCACTTCGTGCAGGCGAGCTAAAAATGATTTTGCTACGCCCTTGGTTTTCAACACTCCCCTCGGGACCTAGCGAATGTTAATGAATGGAAATTTTACAAATACTGGATTGACGACTACCCGCAGTCAACTTTGACATTGATTTTCCCTGCCAGTGCTGAAGCTATAAGTTCAAATAAGTCCTCATTGGAAATATAAAAAGATTATAACTTTATAACATACTGAAGTTTGAATTCCTAATGCTTTACTTGATTTATTGCAATAAGCACTTGAACACATTTTCCTAAACTTTTTTGTTGAGTATATATAAAGTAACAACATCCAAGAGCCAACAGAAATGTCATTAAATTAAATATGGGGAGTGCAGAGAACTAGTGGTGAACGAAATACAGATCAAGAGGTTGAGCTGGACAAAGTCACTCCCTAAAGTACTGGTAACTACCAAGGAAGCAGTAGGTCATCCCTTAATGACTGAAAAACTGTTGACTGGGACATTAAATCACAAATCAAACAAGAATAAAGTTCATCTCAATTTAAAGAAACAGTAAATGGTACATGTACGAGGGTTGGGATTTAAGTTCGTAGACTTAAGTCTACAGCATTTATCCAATATTAAATTTGATGCATTATTATAAAGAAACAACGTCTCCTTGTTTCATAACGTCTCCTTGTTTCATAGTAACAATATTTTTCAAGTCATTTTGTGCAGTGCTCATAAAATGGTCTCCATAGCAACCTAGTTTTCGCTACCCAGGGCACGTCGAATTTTAAACATTTCTGAAGTTATGTGGCGTTGAAGAACACACCGATAATTATCATATTGTAAACCAAAACTTGAGCTCATTGCAGTATCATGTTTTTATCCCAGTTTAAATTTTTAAGCATTATGTCGATGACTTGATTTGTTACTGGAAAAAATGTATGGCCAGTCGCCCTGCTTGGAAAAGAAAAATGGCGTTAACAGGCAATGTCGAAACAACAGCATTGATCAAATCTAATGTTTGATTAGCCAAAAAACCCACAGAAACATTCAAAACAATAGGGATGTGTTGTACAGTTGTGGAACAGATAGTGCAGTGATATTTTTAAAATGGTATATGAGATTTCAGATGGATGTACTTGAATTTTAACGATGAGAAATGCACTCGTCTACAATTAGTCTTCAAATGCTACGGCCAACATTCTTGATTTAAAACACTGATATGCATGATACGCATAGAAAGTTATGTATAAGAACAATTTCTGTGTGACAGTCACCTGATCTTTTACAAAGTAAGTCTACAAACTTAAATCCCAACCCATGTATAAGTGTTCACTGGGGGGCATATTACAATGGCGTGAAAACCATACCGTGGAGGAGTTTCATTTGCAGAGGAGCCGTGTAGTGAAAAGAGCAGATTGTGTAACCTATTGAAAAGTGATAAATTGACCAGGTACTACAATAAAGGGGGAAAAAGTTTGGTTCATGATGTTTAAAAGCTGATAATTCGATTATTTGAACAAATATCAAAGATATTTTTTTTTCAAAAAGCAGTAGCTTTTAGACAGAATTATTTTATTTCTGGAGAAAATTCAACATGTTATGCACAAATTGTCTAGAAATTTATGTATCAAATTTCAGTGTTTTCAGCTTTTTTGAAGGAAAAGCTACAGCCTTAAAGCAGAATCAATTCACTGATTCTGAACTGCATACACAGTTTAGCAGTCCGACTATAGGGTTGATCCCCAGGTTAGCCAAAGCAATTCAAGATAGTAGAAGTGAGCTGCCCCCAAGAAAGAGCCAAAGTTGTTGTTTTTTATTTTATGTAAATTGTAGAAATGTATGTACATATTGTTTTGTGTTAAGTTTAAGTATTAGTATTATGTTAGTATAATTGAATAAACCATATCTAAATTTATCAATTTGTTTATTGTGTATAAATGGTAAAAATTAAGTGGAAAACTTCATTTATGTTCATAGTAATTTAAAAATTTTGACCAAACATGATAAAAACCTCTTATTAGTACCTTAGTTGTCAATTAAACTAATTTTAGGCCATCCTCGTGCATTTTGTGATACATAAAGTCAAGCAGAAACAATATACATGTAAATTGGCATTTGCTTTAGTACTATATCCGGGTTATTTTGGATCCAAGTCAAATCTAGATTTTAACAAATCTGCTCATTTGATAAAATGTAAATCCGCGCTTTTGATTTATCGAGAAAATTTGCGCTTTTCACTACATACTCGCCATTTTGTAAAAATTTCTTTGTGCTTTTGTAACGCGCTGCACTGGAGTGATAAATAGAAATTATACAAGCAAAAGTTCATGATTCATGCCCCCTAAATATATTTGGAATTCCTCACCCAATCAAGATCAGGCCTTAAGGCCAATTTAGACAATCTGATTTTCACATGCTTTCTTTGCATATGCTAAACATAATGGAAAAGAACATATTCTATCCTTATGCTTTTTTAACATAAGCTTTTGGCTGATCAGCAGAGAGTTCCATCGGGTTAACTGCATTTACAACCACAACAAGAGCTATCATTGGACTATTTGCAACATGTCAAAATGAAAATTATCATCCAAACCTTGGTTAGTTGTATATGTAATTCAAACAGCTTATTAATTTAAACTAGAATGTATTTTCAGACATAGAATGTGGCAAAACCTAGTCTTGAAAATTTTATATGGGTAACGCATCAAACCTTGATTGAAGATGGACAAAAAATAGAAAAAAACTAAGGTAATGCGTGCAATTTCATGATAACAGACCCTAAAAACTGTATAATGCTAATGCTATATGAAGGGTTAGCTACAATACTCAGAACCAGACACAGGGTTAGCTGCTAACCCCGTGCCAGGCACGAGGTTAGCTGCTAACCCTGTGCTAGACACAGGGTTACCTGCTAACTTCGTGCCAGGCACGGGGTTAGCTGCTAACCCCGTGCCAGGCACGAGGTTAGCTGCTAACCCCATGTCAGACACAGGGTTAGCTGCTAACCTCGTGCCAGGCACGGGGTTAGCTGCTAACCCTGTGCCAGGCACGAGGTTAGCTGCTAACCCCATGTCAGACACAGGGTTAGCTGCTAACCTCGTGCCAGGCACGGGGTTAGCTGCTAACCCCGTGCCAGGCACGAGATTAGCTGCTAACCCTGTGCCAGGCACAGGTATTTGCAGCTTAACCCATGTCAAGCAGTTGCAAAGTTTTCTCTTAGTGTGTGTATTAGGTTTGTATGTGTATGCAATGTGTATAACAGAATACAAAGGCAAAACTGATGTTTTAACCCTTGTTTATATATGTCTTAATACATGTCTGTGGAGTTTCACTGTACATACCTTACTCATCTGAGATGCTGTAGTCTTCTTGGAAATGATAGACAATAAAAGATAAGAATGAAACAAACTGTCAGTGTTGTTTATTGACTTTTCAACAAAAATACTACATTGTATCAAAAATAACATTGAACATCAAATAACCCACATTATAAATGACAAAGTTATAACACTTTCCACTTTCACCCCTAACTACATGTACCTGTGTGGCACACTGGTTAAGAAACTCGAATTTTTTGAAATTCAAAAATTGTGAGAATTTACATTGAACCATGCATATATACCTGCCAATTGATGAGATAAGATGAAAAGTTTTTATTTTTTTGAAATCGATCAATAAATGACAAAGTTATAACATTTTCCATTTTTCCCCCTAACTACCTGTGCGGCACACAGGTTACAGGTTAAGAGACTCAAATTTTTTGAAATTCAAAAATTGTGAGAATTTACATTGAAACATGCATATACACTTTTCAACTGATGAGATGAGATGAAAAGTTTTCATTTTTTTGAAATTGATCAATAAATGACAAAGTTATAACACTTTCCATTTTCACCCCTTACTACCTGTGTGGCACACAGGTTAAAGGACTCAATTTTTTTTTAATTCAAAAAATGTGTGAATTTACAGTGGAAAATGCATGTATTCTTGCCAATTGATGAGATAAGATGAAATGTTTTTAAATTTTTGAAATTGATCAATAAATGACAAAGTTATAACACTTTCCATTTTCACTCCTTACTACCTGTGTGCCACACAGGTTAAAGGACTCATTTTTTTTTTGAAATTCAAAAAATATGAGAATTTACATTGAAAAATGCATGTATTCTTGCCAATTGATGAGATAAGATGACAAGTTTTTAGGTTTTTGAAATTGATAAATAAAATGACAGTTATAAAACTTTCCATTTTCGACCCTGACTACCTGTATGGCACAAATTTTTTGAAATTCAAAAATTGTGAGAATTTACATTGAAACATGCATATATACTTGCCAATTGATGAGATAAGATGAAAAGGTTTTAATTTTTTGAAATTGATCAATAAATGACAAAGTTATAACATTTTCCATTTTTACCCCTAACTACCTGTGTGGCAAACAGGTTAAGAGACTCATTTTTTTTTTTAAATTCAAAAATGGTGAGAATTTACATTGAAACATGCATATACACTTTTCAACTGATGAGATATGATGAAAAGTTTTTAATTTTTTGAAATTGATCAATAAATGACAAAGTTATAACATTTTCCATTTTTACCCCTAACTACCTACAGGTTAAGAGACTCATTTTTTTTTTGAAATTCAAAAATGGTGAGAATTTACATTGAAACATGCATATACACTTTTCAACTGATGAGATATGATGAAAAGTTTTTAATTTTTTGAAACTGATCAATAAATGACAAAGTTATAACACTTTCCATTTTCACCCCTTACTACCTGTGTGGCACACAGGTTAAAGGACTCAAATTTTTTTTAATTCAAAAAATGTGAGAATTTACATTGGAAAATGCATGTATTCTTGCCAATTGATGAGATAAGATGAAAAGTTTTTAATTTTTTGAAATTGATCAATAAATGACAAAGTTATAACACTTTCCATTTTTACCCCTAACTACCTACAGGTTAAGAGACTCAAATTTTTTGAAATTCAAAAATGGTGAGAATTTACATTGAAACATGCATATACACTTTTCAACTGATGAGATATGATGAAAAGTTTTTAATTTTTTGAAATTGATCAATAAATGACAAAGTTATAACACTTTCCATTTTCACCCCTTACTTAGTACCTGTGTGGCACACAGGTTAAAGGACTCAAATTTTTTTTAATTCAAAAAATGTGAGAATTTACATTGGAAAATGCATGTATTCTTGCCAATTGATGAGATAAGATGAAAAGTTTTTAAATTTTTGAAATTGATCAATAAATGACAAAGTTATAACATTTTTCATTTTCACTCCTTACTACATGTGTGGCACACAGGTTAAAGGACTCATTTTTTTTGAAATTCAAAAAATATGAGAATTTACATTGAAAAATGCATGTATTCTTGCCAATTGATGAGATAAGATGAAAAGTTTTTAGGTTTTTGAAATTGATAAATAAAATGACAAAGTTATAAAACTTTCCATTTTCGACCCTGACTACCTGTATGGCACAAATTTTTTGAAATTCAAAAATTGTGAGAATTTACATTGAAACATGCATATATACTTGCCAATTGATGAGATAGATGAAAAGTTTTTAATTTTTTGAAATTGATCAATAAATGACAAAGTTCTTTCCATTTTCACCCCTTACTACCTGTATGGCACACAGGTTAAGAAACTAAATTTTTTTGAAATTCAAAAATTGTGAGAATTTGCATTGAAAAATGCATGTATTCTTGCCAATTGATGAGATAAGATGAAAAGTTTTTAGTTTTTTTGAAATTGATAAATAAATGACAATGTTATAACACTTTCCATTTTACCCCTAACTACCTTTGTTTTAAAAGGCTCAATTTTTTGAAATTCAAAAATTGTGAGAATTTACATTATAGCATGCATATACACTTTTCAGCTGATGAGATAAGATGAAAGTTTTTTAAATTTTTGAAATTGATCAATATAGGGATCAACCATTGTTTTCAGTGTTCAAACATTCGATGGATCACGAGGAAGGTGTTTGAACACAAGGCCGCAGGCCGCGTGTTCAAACACCTTCCGAGTGATCCAGCGAATGTTTGAACATTGAAACAAACCATGGTTGATCGCTATTCTTGCATTTTCACTCTAATCCACTTTAAATCTCATGAAAATAACATTAACAACGTAAAAACTCACCGAAAACCGCGGAGTTTCTTCAACGTCGGCCATTTTGTTTCTACAAAACACATGACGTCACGTCGCACTGACCAATGACGTCGGCCAAAACCCATGTTCAAACGGCATGTGAATTTCATGATTTGAACATGGGTTTTGCTGTTTGAACACAGCTTTCGACAAATCGAAAACGGCTTCAAACAGCTATGCGCATAGATATCTATGCAAGAATAAATGATAAAGTTATGACACTTTCCATTTTCACCCCTAACTACCTGTGTGGCACAAAGGTTAAGAGACTCGATATTTTTGAAATTCAAAAACTGTGAGAATTTACATTGAAACATACATATATACCTGTCAATTGACGAGTTATGATGAAACGTTTTTTTTTAAATTTCGAAATTGATCAATAAATGACAAAGTTATAACACTTTCCATTTTTACCCGTAACTACCTGTGTGGATTTACATTGAAACATGTGTATATACCTGCCAATTGATGAGATAAGATGAAAAGTTTTTAAATTTTTGAAATTGATCAATAAATGACAAAGTTATAACACATTCCATTTTCACCCCTTTCTACCTGTGTGGCGCTCAGATTTAAACAAGTACAAGTAGGCACTGATCAGGAAAAGGCGTTATCAGAAAGAAATTCCCACTCCAAAAGTTGAGGAGGGAAAAACTAGATTACAATTAGGTACTTATACTTAGAAAAGATATTGTAAGCCGAGTGAGCAGCTATTTCCCAATAGGGGGCCACTCAGTTACCCGAACTTACACAAAATATGAAAATCCACATAACAGTGCAAGAATTCAACTCCAAAACGTTAAACAAATGGAACCACAACAGAAGTACCGCCTTGGAATGATCAGTATCATTAGATTACTTGGGGGGGGGGGGGGGGGGGGGGGGGGGGGGGGGGCTTAAATGGATTTTACTGATTTTTTTTTTAATTCAAAAATTGTGAGAATTTACATTGAAACATGCAAGTATACTTGCCAATAATTGATGAGATTATCTCAGTTGATATTTTGAAATTGATCAATAAATGAAAACCAGAGGACCAATGGTCCTATAAACGCTCACCTGAGATCTGGGATATGTGACTTAAGTTGACCTTGCCATAAAATGGGTCAAGGTCATCCCAGGGTCATGATTTATATAAACTTTATAAAGCTCTATTGCCTGATGCTTCATTGCCAAGTTTCAAAATCATAGGCCTTCTGGTTCTGGAGAAAAAGATTTTAAAGGTTTTTGCTATTTATAGCCATGGCAGCCATCTTGGTCATGTGACCTAAACCTTTTATATAAATTTTCATTCCCTCTTCCTAACAATGCTCCACTTAAAGTTTGGCTTTTATTGGTATAGCGGTTTCAGAGAAGTAGATGTTTGAATATTATGGTCATATATATGTATATAGCCCCAGGGCAGGGGCAGACAACCTCCTGGGGTCAATTTTTTTTTCAATAAACATAAATTTTCTGTCCATTTGCATACTCCCAGCAAGTTTCCTCCATTTAATTCCATTTTACTATTTTTTCCCATTCGAATGCATTAGTGAACTAAGTTGACCTTGCCGTAAAATAGGTCAAGGGCATCCCAGGGTCATGATTTATATAAACTTTGTAGAGCTCCATTGCCTGCTGCTTCATGCCAAGTTTCAAACTCATAGGCCTTCTGGTTCTGGAGAAGAAGATTTTCAAAGGTTTTTGCTATTTATAGCCATGGTGGCCATCTTGGTCATGTGACCATGACCATTTATACAAACTTCCATTCCCTCTTTCTAAGGATGCTCCATATAAAGTTTGGCTTCAATTGGTCAAGCGGTTTCAGAGAAGATGTTTGAATATTATGGTCATATACATGTATAAAGCCCTGGGGCAGGGGCAGACAACCCCCCAGGCCCAAAATATTTTCATAATCATGAATATTCTGTCCATTTGCTCATTCCTAGCAAGTTTTTTGCCATTAAATGAAATTTTCTTATTTTTCCCATTCAAATGCATGGGTGACCTAAGTTGACCTTGCCGTAAAAAAGGTCAAGGTCATCCCATGGTCTTGATTTATATAAACTTTGTAGAGCTCCATTGCCTGATGCTTCACACCAAGTTTCAAAATCATTGGCCTTCTGGTTCTGGAGAAGAAGATTTTTAAAGTTTTTTTCTATTTATAGCCATTGCGGCCATCTTGGTCATGTGACCTTGACCATTTATATAAACTTTCTTTCTCCTTTCCCAAGGATGCAGATGAAGTTTGGCTTTGATTGGCCAAGCAGTTTCAGGGGAGAAGATGTTTCATTATTATGGAAATATACATGTATATAGCCCCGGGGCAGGGGCAGACAACCCCCCAGGGGCTAAAATTCTCCATTAACATTAATTTTCTGTCCAATTTGCCTTTTCCCAGTACGTTTTACCCATTAAATAGCATTTTACCATTTTTCCCATTCAAATGCATTGGCGACCTAAGTTGACCTTGCTGTAAAATAGGTCAAGGTCATCCTAGGGTCATGATTTATATAAACTATGATGGGCCCGCGTCCCCGATGCTACATACCAAGTTTCGTGGAAATCGGCCTACTGGTTCTGGAGAAGAAGATTTTTAAAGGTTCTTGCTATTTATAGCCATGGCGGCCATCTTGGTCATGTAACCTGGACCATTTATATATACTTTCGTTCCCCATTCCTAAGGATGCTCCACATGAAGTTTGGCTTTGATTGGCCAAGCGGTTTCAGAGGAGAAGATCTTTGAAATTGTGAACGATGGATGGACAACGGACTGACGGACGGACAAACGGACGGACGGCAGAGCATGGGTATACTATAAGCTCACCTGTGAGCCTTCGGCTCAGGTGAGCTAAAAATATAACGCCATTTTCAACCCTTACTACCTGTGTGGCGCACAAAAGACTTTTTTTTATAATATATATATTAAAAAATTGTGAGAATTTACATTGAAAAACATGCATGTAAACCTACTACTGTCTATACACCATCTTCCAGAAACTGCATTTTGCAAAATATTCCTTTTCTGAAAGACCTCAAGAAAAATATTATCATACCACCATTTTGCATTCCAAGTCTTAAGAAGGTGCCAAAAAATTTGAAAATCGGTTAACAAACAAAAAATTTTATAACAAACAAAAAATTTTATGCCAGAAAATAATTTTGAATATGGGTTTTCCATTGAAAAAAAGTCAGCAAGGGAAGTAACCATTTTCCCGGAAAAAATCTAAATTAGCAGTTTTTCATTTAAAATGCACAAAAAAAAAAAAAAAAAAAAAAAAAAAAAAATGTATTGTATGCATAGCTGAGAGCCCAACTCTTAAAATTATTCCACAGAGTTGCCTGATTTTCAATTTTTAGATGTTTGGATTACCTCCTTTGTACATGAAAAAGGCCTATTCAAAATAAATTTTGGCATAGTTATTTTATTAGTGAATTCATTTTCAAAATTTCAGAAAAGCGAGATTTTGAAAAATGCAGTTTCTGAAAAATGGTGCACAGACAGTAATTGATGAGATAAAATAAAAAGTTTTTATTTTTTTAAAGTTGATCAATAAATGACAAAGTTACAATATTTTGAGCCTGTGCTTGAGAAAACCAACAATTTGGGCTTTCGACCAGGTCTGACACAAACCGGCCTGTACAATCTCAGAAGCTGACTAGAACCTTGAAATCTCGGATTTAAGAAGAAGAGGTATTGCACTATTTATGGAGTGAAAAAAAAGGTGCTCATCAGTCGTGCAGTTATTGCACGGATGATCTGCAGCTTTATTGTCGCATATGCAGACTGTTGGTTTTCTTATGCATCTGCTCATTAGCTCACCTGAGCCGAAGGCTCACAGGTGAGCTTATAGTATACCCATGCTCCGGCGTCCGTCCATCGTCCACCATTTTCAAAGATCTTCTTTGAAACCGCTTGGCCAATCAATGCCAAATTTTATATGATGCATCTATAGGAAGGGGGAACCAATGTGTATATAAATCCAGGTCACATGACCAAGATGGCCGCCATGCCCATAATTATTTTATTAGTGAACTCATTTTCAAAATTTCAGAAAAGCGAGATTTTGAAAAATGCAGTTTCTGAAAAATGGTGCACAGACAGTAATTGATGAAATAAGATGAAAAGTTTTTATATTACCCCTTCATATACTAGTAGATGCTTCCTATAAAATTTGACTTTTATTGGCTAAGGGGTTTTGGAGGAAATGATGTTTGAACATATATTTATCTACATGTATATTGCCCCGGTGTGGGGGCAGACCAACCCCTGGGGTCCAAATTTTTTCAGAATCTTAAATTCTTCAGTCCAAATGCCCATTACATGTATCTGCAAGTTATGCCCTAACAATTTTCCCCATTCAAATGCATGGGCGACCTATGTTGACCTTGCCATAAAATGGGTCAAGGTCCTTACAGGGTCATGATTTATATACACATTGTACTAGTTTAGGCCCAGATGCTACATGCCAAGTTTCGTTGAAATCGGTCTGCTGGAGAGAAGACTTTTGATGGGTTTTTACCATATATGAGCATGGCGGCCATCTTGGTCATGTGACCTGGATTATTTACAAAAATTGGTTCCCACTTCCTATAGATGCTTCCTATCCTATCAAATTTGGCTTCAGAGAAGAAGATCTTTTATGGTTATATACATGTATGTTGCCGCGGGTTTGCCCATCCTACAAGTTTTTCCCTTCAAACGACAATTTTACAATTTTTCCCATTCAAATGCATGGGCAACCTACCTTACCATAAAATAGGACAGGGTCATCACAAGGTCATGATTTATAAAAACATTGTATTACTTAAGGCCCAGATGCTACATGCAAAGTTTCATTGAAATTGGTCCACCAGTTCTGGAGAAGATTTTTTAATTGTTTTATATAAGCTTGGCAACCATCTTGGTCATGTGACCTGGATTTTTTATATACACATTGATTCCCCCTTCCTATTGATGCTTCATGTATAATTTGACTTTGAAAATTTGGACGATGGACGGATGCCAGGTGACTGCCTATCCTATAAGCTCTCCTCTGAGCCTTCGACTCAGGTGAGCTAAAAATTTGATTGTGTGATAGTTCCTGGTCATATCCTTTTCTGCTTTGCAATAAATGAATGTTCTGTCAGTCTGCAGAAAGAGTCCTTGGTTCTTAAGTTGCCAAGAAAGTGTGAAACAAACTGGCCCTGAATGTTTTCAGCACAATTGTTGAGAAAAGACACTGTGTGTTTCTTTGATTGTCACTGTGCTGTAAAAATTGTGCAATATCACGAGAAAATTGGCCTTTTTGCATATGTGAAGACAGCAGTACTCCACAGCTGATCAGAAATAGTACAATTACTCAATTTTCAATCTGAAATATACTGAGCCAAACTTATAACGCAACATTGGTTTATTTTATTGTCATGCACAAGTACAGTATCAAACAAACATTTCCTCCGCTGAATTAGGTTGCTGGACGATCGACACATCTCATAAGATCTTGTTTGTAACATTCTGTGTTATGCGTCTCAAGAAATTAATCATTTTCCAGAGGTAGGGTCTTGGCAAAAAATGAAATGCATGGTGATTTTCCAGAATTCGACATGTGACGTGTATTCGTACCTGGAAATTAGTGTCAGTTTTCAGGGGTACCTCTGTCCCATTTTAGACAACGAATAATTTTACTGTCAAAAGATCAATTTTGCTCAATTTTAACCAGAGCTGAAGACTCATTTTTACTCCAAACCATTCAAGTTTACTCACATTTTAACATTTGTTATAGACGTTCCTGACACAACAATTGGACGCAATTGTGTTTTCTAACAATGCTGAATGAAGGAATGAACATGTTTTCACAAAGGTTTCGTTTAAAACATTCACCATTAGAATCATTTTCTATTGTGTTCAATGGAATGCTCAGTATTAAACTTTCAATTTTCAATGATGCAAACTTTGATTTAAAATTTTGGGTACAAATGGAAGCCATATTGCAATTACCTCATCCAATCTCACTTGGCGATCCATAAAGAAGCAATTTGAGTTAAAACTGACTTCCAGAATCTCTCAGGGGTCGCATGCCACCCTAATAACCGTTTTGGCCAATTAGATTCGAGCCCAGTGACCCATGCCCAGAAAACCAAAACCTTTGTGCCCAGTTTATTCATTGGCGATTGCTGACCATCATATGTCGGGGAAACCGTCTTACGTTACATTAAAATTCGAAAAACATGTCATAACCGTGTTGCGTTATATGTTTGGCTCAGTATATCAAGCTTCGATCAATGTTTTGTGACTACAGGACTGTGTAGGACCTGGTTGGAAATCCGCTAATAGAAAGGTTTTCTCTTAATGTTGCTCAATTCATCTTGCACAATGTCTCTGTGGTGTCTTCTGATAGTAGTGTTAAGACTGAAACCATCTCCGCATGCACCCTGTTAAAAGATAAAAGTAAGCAGCATATTTAATTAGACTATTATAAGAAATACATGTACTTCTAATTGTAAGAAAAATATCAACCATACATTATTTTACCCAATTCAGTCTGCACTAAGATGTTAAATCTTCAAGCTGAATAAAGTGGATGCATTATTCCTAAGAAAATGTGCATTGTGCTTGAAATATGTAAAACCATCTGACATAACATGTCCTTAACACTTTTGTTGAGTGTAATTTACACCAAAACCCAACTTACCAGAGGACCAATAGTCCTGTAAAAGCACACCTGATCTGGGTAAAATGTAGGGGAGCTAATGACCCCTGCCCTGGGGTGTGGCATGTAAGGAGCACAGATGGCAGTATTTATAAAGAGGATTGCTGAATAATGCTACTGAGAAAATATAAATGCTCTGGGACTAATGGTTTTTGAGAAGAAGATTTTTTGTATGCTTTTCTCATTGCTCTAACAGACACACACAGACGCTGGTTCAAGTACCATCCTATAAGCTCACATTGTGAGCCTTCAGCAGCTTGAGAGTCTTTACAGATGCATCCATGCATTTATGAAATTTATGGATGCTAGCTCAAATGGCTTTAAAAGTAGATAATCTATCACAATAGTTGCACAAATTACATGTACCTGTTTCCTAATTGACCTGTGTTTCCTCAATATTCCATGTTGGTAAACAATATAATCATTGTTTATCATCAGTATCTTCTCCCAATGCAATAGTATCAGCTGTCTTACTACTGGTAGTTCAAGTACCACCAAGCATCATCCAACATCCCTTCAACTGGAAGACCTGATAACAAATATCAAAATATGGTGTGTAAGTTTTTCTGGCTAAAAGACACAACCTGGCACCAGTAGGGTTCAAACCAAAGACTTCTTGATTCAGAGTTTGATGCCTAGGCCACTGTGCTTCCTCAGAGCTGCTATTCTGACAACTCTTAAAAGGGTACAAACTATTTAACCAGACAAGCAAGGTTTATATACTAGCATGTCAATTCCTTTTAGCTATGTGTGTAAATACCTACAGTCAAATATTTGGTGGGATATCTACAATGCAATTGCAGAAAGCTGAACAATGTTGACGGACGGTTACAGTTACTTTAATTTTATCCCATTTCATGTGTGTTAGAATATATACCCATTTAATGTGTGTTAGAATATAGATCAGCTCACTGTTTGTCGGGTCAGTTGTTATGATATAAATCACTGGCACTACACACTCCTGATTTGATCTTTACAAATTACAACCCATCTCCAAACAGTGAATTATTACTCAACAATTCAGCTAGAGCTGATCTATGTCTTGAATAGAAAACACCCACTTACTATTGTTTGTGAGCATGATGTTAGCACAATCTTTGTGTTTTGTGTTTAACCTCATTTTGTTAAAGGTACTTACCTTATCATTTCTGAATTCAACAGCATAGGCATAGAGGAAGAATTTACTTTCTTATCTCTTCTAGTTTGTACCATTCTTCTAATACTGTCATAAATATGGCCCCTTTGTGTTAGTTGGCATCCACTACCTGTAAGTTAAGGTAAGAAATAGTGACAAGTGTTAATATTCTATAAACCCATCAGAGATAATTTTTATTTGAAGTTATGAGATTGAAGCACAAAGCAGATTGTGCATTAGTCATGGCTACCAGTGGACAGCTCTTTCATACAAGATTTACAATAAGATCTGTCGCAGGACAGCGTAGCTCGCCTGACTTGTGCTTTGCCACTAAATTTATCAAAATCTATGACCCATGACCCTGACCTCAAGGTCACTCAGGTGGGTCGTAAAAGCATAAAATTTCAGACCAATATCTACAAACATGCAAAGTATCAACTTGATCCATCAACATGTTCAAGAGATATAGACTTCTAACAACTTTAACGAAAAACTTCAACAAAACCTTTCTAAATCTGTGACCTTGACCTCACGGTCACCCAGGGTGGGTCATGATGGTACTCCATTTAACTTCAGACCAATATCTTCAAACATGCAAAGTATCAACTTGATCCATCAACATGTTCAAGAGATTCTTTAATGAAAAACTTTAACATAAAATTTTTTAAGTCCGTGACCTTGAGGTGACCTTGACCTCAAGGTCACCCAGGGTGGACCACGATGGTACTGCATAAAACTTCAGACCAATATCTACCAACATGCAAAGTATCAACTTGATCAAGAGAATTAATGTCCCCCGCCTTGATTGTTTAGTTACACAAACATAATCTGAGAATAACATATATCCAAACCACATGCACTTTCTTGTACACGCCCGAAAAAACAACTAAGTTAAAAATTGCGAAAAAGTGAAAAAATTAAATTGAGGATTATATCCAAACCAAGTATGCATATCTTCCGTAAAGTTTCAAAAGAATCGGAACAAGAAAATGTGTTTATGAAACACTGCCCCCAACTGGTAAGTCACTTTCAAGATGTAAAAATGTCCAAAAAATGACTTAAGTTCAAATTGTAAAAAAGTGACAAAAATTAATCTGAGGAGTATATCACAATCACATGCATATCTTCAAAGCATGGTCACAATGTCTGCAAAGTTTCAAAAGTATCGGTATTAAATTGTAGGAGGAGTTGCGCACACAAGGTACCCTCTATCCATTCACTAAAATGCCCGAAAAAATGACTAAGTTCAAATTGTGAAAAAAATGACAAAAAATAATCCAAGGATTGCATCCAAACCATATGCATATCT
Organism: Rugalucina vietnamica; assembly: GCA_964017185.1. Taxonomy (NCBI): domain Eukaryota; kingdom Metazoa; phylum Mollusca; class Bivalvia; order Lucinida; family Lucinidae; genus Rugalucina; species Rugalucina vietnamica. The sequence continues at coordinate 22,533,598 of OZ024875.1, read as the reverse complement.
TCAGACCATGCCCATAACAAATGTAAAGTTTTAAATGAATTGGCATGAAACTGTATGAGGAGTTGCGCACACAAGGTAACCACTACCCATTCATTTTCATTGTGAAAATGCCTGAAAAATGGCTAAGTTCAAATTGCGAAAAAAGTGACAAAAATTAATCTGAGGACTATATCCAAACCACATGCATATCTTCAAAGCATGGTCACAACATCTGTAAAGTTTCAAGAGAATCGGAATAAAACTGTAGGAGTTGCGCACACAAGGTACCCACTATCTATTCACTTTATCAAGAATTAAAAAGGGAAATAACTCTCACAGAATGGGCCCCTAGCCCCTTGAATTTACCTGAAAGAAAAAATATGGGTCCTCTTAATTTTCATATACAAACTACATACCAAATTTCAAGATCCTAGCTCTAACGGTTCCTGACCGAGTGCTAAGTGTAACTCACGCATCACAGACTGACTGCACACCACTGGACTGGACGGACAGACCCAAACCAATATTCCCCCTCAACTTCTTCGAAGTTGGGGGCATAATAAAACTCAATAAATGCAACCTATGCTAAGCTGTCAGGGAAGTGGAACGAGGTACCGAAGTGGAGCGGAGTGACAGTTAGCCAGCTGATCTATGTGCAGAGATGAGAATTTGAAACAAAAAAAAAGGCGGCCCCCGTGGCCGAGCGGTTAAGAGTGCTGTTTCTTAATCATTCCATCATCTCACCGCTTAATCATTCCATCATCTCACCGCTGAATAGAATAGAATAGAATAATCACCACTGTGTCTGGTGTGGGTTCGAGCCCGCTCTGGCCACATGTGAGACAAGCCTGCGGGTGTGTCAGGTGGTTTTTCTCGGGGTTCTCCCGTTTTCGCCCCGCCTACTGATTGGTCTGAGCAGAAACAATCTTGAAAGGGACGTAAAACTGAATTAAAAAAAAAAAAAAATAAGAGAATAAGAAAAAGAAGGAAAAGAGAAAAATGGTTGCATTTATTGAAATGAATATGAATATTGTATGGCCTCCATTATTTCATTCAAATTCAGATAAAGAAAAATAAATTGTAGATCTATAAAAAAAAATAAATAAATTATATGTCCCATTTAGATCTGCATGACTGCATTTATTTTCAGGATTGTGTTAAGAGAGTGGGTGCATTTATTAGAATGAATATTGTATTACAAGCCTATGAAAAATCAATATCAGTTTCCACTACGCTACGTCAGCTGTGTTTCTTGAATGAACTGACCTAAATATTGGCCTCAGTCAGTCAGTGTGTATTTATAAACGGTCCATTACACATTAATAGACTGGATTAATTTGACACAGATACCGATGAGTAAGTTGATTAAATCTTTTGTTTGCAACTTGTTCGCAATCAGTAATGACTCAAAGTTGATACATGTATCATAATTATTGACATTATTGGGAACCAATAAATTTTGACTGTGTCTGGTCAGATCAGAGACATGAGAGATGGCGTGATTATTTTTTGGCTACACACGACAGCGAGAAGACAGGAGAGGGAATTTGAAACAGAAAACTAGCACTAGCCAGTATCATTAATATGTAGAATTACCTGTTCCGCTGATTATAGTGTCATGAAAAGGCAAATTTATTTTGATTTGAATTCACAAAACAAATGCCAGTTGAGTCGCCCATCTTGCAAGTTCTTCTGTGATGACGTAACGAAAGCCGTGCGTCACCGAACTTGATCACGTGCCAAGTTTGACGTCATCAACGAGTGGCTTTCACAGAAGAAGTTGAAGAAAAAAAACATGAAGAAAAAAAAGACTAAAAAGTGCTGGCGGTGCTGATGAAATGCCAAAATAACCAAATCCAAGTGGTTTGTATTAAATCCCCAGTAGTTCGTCACACTACTGTAGTTTTGAATGCAAAATCATGGGAATTTCTACTCTTTTAGTCTTTACAACATCTTTTGGAAACAAATTTTTACCATGTCAGTTTGGCCATTGGGGCAGTGTCTGATCACATTACCCTTACCAATATCTTAAACTGTTAAACAAATACTAGGTGGAGCAGACTGGCGCAGTGGTCATCAGTGCAACAATGCTGGCCACTGTGCGACAATGCTGGAGCCACCGACTCGGCAATGCTGGAGCCACCGTGCGACAATGCTGGAGCCACCGGTTTAGCCCTTTTAAATTAAATAACAGGAAGAATAAGAGCTGTCGCAGGACAGCGTGCTCGACTGCTTCTGACCTTTGTCAAGCATAAGGCCAAACCCGACCAGTAACCCAAAGCATTATGCTCACATCTTTTTGCCTTGATGCAATAAGGCAAAATCACAACCATGAAAGTTAACTATAACTACCTAAGATTTAAAGGTCTCACTCATATTGTGAAAAAAGCGTGTTCATATACCAACTGAGTGCCAAGACACAAGGCAAAATCACTGAACCGTGAAAAAAGGTCACACTGACCTATAAGTATTGCAGGGTCAAAGGTCAAGTGATACTTACTCATAATGTGAAAGAAAAATGATCATATACCCATTCAGTGTTGAGATATAAAGCAAAATCACTGAACCATGAAATTAGGTCATATTGACCTATAAGTATGTTTGGGTTAAAGGTGTGGTCATACTCATTCATAATCAGAAAGAAGTATGAAAAAATACCAACTGAGTGTTGAGATATAAGGCGAAATCACTGAACCATGAAATTAGGTCACAGTGACCCAGGACTACTTTATGGTCAAAGGTCTTGTCATACTCATACATATCGTGAAAGAAGTATGTTCATATACCAATTGAGTGCAGAGATATAAAGGAAAATCACTGAACCGTGAAATTAGGTCATATTGACCTAGGACTACTTTAGGGTCAAAGGTCTTGTCATACGCAAAAAATAGTGTGAAAGAAGTTTGTTCATAAACCACTTGAGTGCCGAGATATAAGGCAAAGTCACTGAACCGTGAAATTAGGTCACAGTGACCTATAAGCATATTGGGGTCAAAGGTCTGGTCATACTCACTCATAATCTGAAAAAAGTATGAAAATATACTAATTGAGTGTCAAGATATAAGGCAAAATCACTGAACCGTGAAATTAGGTCACAGTGACCTAGGACTACTTCAGGGTCAAAGGTCTTGTCATATGCATTCATACTTTGAAAGAAGTTTGTTCATAAACCATTTGAGTACCGAGATATAAGGCAAAAATCACTGAAGCGTGAAATTAGGTCACAGTGACCTGTAAGTATATTGGGGTCAAAGGTCTGGTCATACTCACTCATAATCTGAAAAAAGTATGAAAATATACTAATCGAGTGTCAAGATATAAGGCAAAATCACTGAACCGTGAAATTAGGTCACAGTGACCTAGGACTACTTCAGGGTCAAAGGTCTTGTCATACGCAAACATACTTTGAAAGAAGTTTGTTCATAAACCGTTTGAGTACCGAGATATAAGGCAAAATCACTGAACCGTGAAATTAGGTCACAGTGACCTATAAGTATATTGGGGTCAAAGGTCTGGTCATACTCACTCATAATCTGAAAAAAGTATGAAAATATACTAATTGAGTGTCAAGATATAAGGCAAAATCACTGAACCGTGAAATTAGGTCACAGTGACCTATAAGTATATTGGGGTCAAAGGCCTGGTCGTACTAACTCATAATCTGAAAGAAGTAAGAAAATATACTAATTGAGTGTCAAGATATAAGGCAAAATCACTGAACCATGGAAAGTAGGTCAACAGACCCTTACCGTCATGACACACAAGTCAGTGTCACAAAGTCAAAAGATGAATGACCAACCATCCTCCTAAGTTGTTTCTGTTAAGAAATAAAAAGAAAAAAAATCGAGGAGTTCTAGATTTTGACCTCTAGCCCCGCCCCCTGACTCCGACCCAGAGGTCCGATGTCATGGAACCTAAAGTGTATGAAGTATGAATGCTTTATGATTAGTTGTTGCCAAGATATGCCTCCTTGTAAAAGTTACACAGCAGTACATCTATTTTTTAGTGTTCTAGTTTTTAACCTCCAGCCCCACCCCACAGGCATGGACCCAGGGGCCCGATGCCATGGAATGAAACTCAACCCTACAGGGTACCTATGGTCCGAGTATGAAAGCCCTCTGATAAAAAGTTTTCAAGATACAGACTTCTAGAATACTATATCACAGAAAAGCCATTATTATTAATGGTGTTCTAGATTTTAACCTCTAGCCCCACCCCCTGGCATGGACCCAGGGATCTGATGCCATGGAATGAAAGCCGACCCTACAGGGTGTCAATGGCCCAAGTATCAATGCTTTCTGCTGAGTGGTTGTCAAGATATGGACTTCTAGAAAACTTTAACATAAGAATTGCCATTTTTGAAGGTGTTCTAGATTTTAACCTCCAGCCCCACCCCCTGGCCTGGACCCAGGGGCCCGATGCCATGGAATGAAAGCTAACCCTACAGGGTATCTATGGTCCAAGTATGAATGCTTTCTGATGAGTGGTTGTCAAGATATGGACTTCTAGAAAACTTTAACGCAAGTGTGACGCGCACGCGCACGGGAACGCGCTCGGGAACGCGCACGGGAACGGGAATGTGGACGACCGGGGTGACTGCAATAGCTCTATGCACTTTGTGCAGTCGAGCTAAAAAGAAGTGTCCATCCTCCGGGGTATCATTTGTTGTGGTTTTGAGCAAGTCACATTTCCATAGCGCCTGAGCTAATGGTCAGAATTTGATTGACTCTGTGGCAGTCTGTGCATAGTAAAAAATATGTAAGAAATTGTAAGCTTACCCAGGAAACTTGAGCAAGACACAGAGACTTCCTTGACATTTTGTCGACTGTAACTTTTTGTCAAATGTAACATTCTGTCGAATTGACAGTTTATTGAAGATTCATCGAAAATTTTTCGTCGAATTGACATTTTGTGGAAAATGTCGAATTTTGGTAGAACTATACAAAAAGTCTATTGCATGTGAATTGTTAAACATTTGGTGTGACACTACGCAAGATATTGCTGACATTTTTAGCTCACCTGAGCCGAAGTATGCTCTGTCGTCCGTCGTTGTCCACAATTTCAAAGAACTTCTTCTCTGAAACCGCTTGGCCGATCAAGTTGAAATTTTATGTGGAGCATCCATGGGTAGGGAAATGAAAGTTTGTTCACGGGATCTTGGTCACGTGACCAAGATTGCCGCCATACCCATGTATGGTAAAAACCCTTCAAAAATCTTCTCCAGAACCGGTGGGCCGATTTCCACGAAACTTGATATGTAGCATCGGGGACTCAAGCCCATCTGATGGGCCCCATCATAGTTTGCTAAAATGATGAGTCGATGACCCTGGCATGACCTTGACCTTTTTTTGCGGCAAGGTCAATTTTGGAAATATTGGCTTTTACATGAGAAAAGGCGAAAACAATGGATATTTTGGAAACTGTTGCAGCCTGAGACTTGAAAATTGCTAGATGCAGACAACTAATGGAGTCAATGAAGGTATGTAATTAATTAAGGTCAAGGTCATTTCTTGTTCTTGACCCAAGGTCGTTGAAATATCAAAATTAAGTCACAAACCGCTTGACCGATGAAGTTGAAATTTTATGAGGAGCCTCCTTGGGTATTGGAATTGAAATTTTTGTTCGCGATATCTTGGTCACATGACCAAGATGGCCGCCATGCCCATATATGGTAAAAATCTTCTTCTCCAGAACCGGTGTGCCGATTTCCACGAAACTTTATATGTAGCATTGAGGACTCCAGCCTAAAATGATGACCCTGGAATGACCTTGACTTATTTTGCGGCAAGGTCAATTTTGGAAACATAGGCTTTTACATGGGAAAAGGTGGAAACAATGGATATTTTGGAAACTAGTCGCTAGATGGAGTCATTGAAGGTATGTAATTAATAAAGGTCAAGGTCAGTTCTTGTCCTTGACCCAAGGTCACTGAAATGTCACAATTAAGTCATACTTTCAAAGATCTTCTTCTCTGAAACCCCTTGGCTCATCAAGTTGATTTTTTTTTTTAATTCAGTTTTACGTCCCTTTCAAGATTATTTCAGCTCATATGAGACAGGCCAATCAGTAGGTGGGGCGAAAACGGGAGAACCCTGAGAAAAACCACCTGACACACCCGCAAGCAGAACTTGGCTTGTCTCACATGTGGTCAGAGCGGGGCTCGAACCCACACCAGACACAGCGGTGAGATGGTCGAGTGATTAAGAAACAGCGCTCTTAACCGCTCGGCCACAGGGGCCGCTATAAGTTGAAATTTTATGTGGAGCCTGCTTGTGTAGTGGCATTGAAATCTTGTTCACGATATCTTGGTCACATGACCAAGCTGGCCGTCATGTCCATATGGTAAAAACCCTTTAAAAATCTTCTTCTCCAGAACCGGTAGGCCGCTTCACAGTCAGGAAACTTGGTATGTAACACCGGGGACTCCAGCCCATGGTAGTTTGCTAAAATGATTACCCTTGTTTGACCTTGACCTATTTTACAACAAGGTCAATTTTGGAACATAGAAAAAGGCGAGAATAATGGATATTTAGGAAACTATTGCAGCCTGAGACCTGAAACTTGGCAGATGCAGACAACTAATGAAGTCAATAAAGGTGTGTGAGTATTCAAGGTCAAGCTCATTTCATGATGACTAAATGCTCCGAGATCAGGCTTCAGGTGAGCGTTTCAGGACCAATGGTCCTCTGGTGTGAAAAAGACTGCTCTGCTTTCTGAAGGCTCACAAGGTGAGCTTGTAATAGTATAGTAGTCGAGCGCGTCCGTCCATCTGTCTATGCATCCACACTTTCAAACGTACATATCTTAAGGCCTCTGGGCCAATTGCCATCAAATTTTATCAGAAGCATCATTGGGGTGTTGGAAAGGTTGCATTACGTTTTGGGCTAGGTCCGATAAGACCTCTGGTTACCATGGCAACAGATAGCTCCCATAGACTTACAATTGGAAAAACATAAAATAAATCTTCTCCGATACCGCAAGGCTCAGCGCTTTTATATTTTGTATGTAGCAATGTATAGTGGTCCTCTTTATAAATCCTGCCACTTGTGCCCCTGGGGATCATACAGGCCCCTCCCCAGGGGGCGTCATTATCTGCCATAGGCTTATAATGGGAAATACAAATAACACCAAAAAGTGCCCTAAAAGTAAAAATTCTCAACACAAGATAAATTGCATTAGCCATAATGCATGTTATATTTTCAAATATGTAGGCCCTAAAGGCATAGGTATGGTGAAATTTTTGAAAGCCTGAAAAGAAAAGTGAAAATTTCTGTGTTTTCGCACCTACAATATGTCTCGGATAACAGAAATGCCATCTAAATGTGCCCCACTTAAAATTCATTTTTTGACAAAAGTGAAACCCAAATGTCCACCCTGATTGTTTTTTAGCCGTAAAGAATCAAAAAGAAAAAAAAAATCCAATAAGAGCTGTCGCAGGACAGCGTAGCTCACCTGACTTGTGCTTTGTCACTAAATCTATTACAAGAACTCCGCGGAGGTCGATATCGCACCTGCATCGGGCAAAGTCAATAGACCATGAAATATAGTTCAAGGGCACCGGGTCAAGGTGCGTGCTTGAAGGGCATGTCAAGGACAATTACTATGCAAGGTTTCAGACTCGCAACTATCTCTGATGTCGAGAAAACCAAACTTCGACGTAAAAATTTTCAAAGTCAGTGGACCGTGAAATATAGGTCAAGGGCACCGGTTCAAGGTGCGTGCTTGAAGGGCATGTCAAGGACAATTACTATGCAAGGTTTTAGACTCGCAGCTATCTCTGATGTCGAGAAAACCAAACTTCGACGAAAAAATTTTCAAAGTCAGTGGACCATGAAATATAGGTCAAGGGCACCGGGTCAAGGTGCGTGCTTGAAGGGTATGTCAAGGACATTTACTATGCAAGGTTTCAGACTTGCAGCTATCTCTGATGTCGAGAAAAACAAACTTCGACGTAAAAATTTTCAAAGTCAGTGGACCGTGAAATATAGGTCAAGGCCACCGGGTCAAGGTGCGTGCTTGAAGGGTATGTCAAGGACATTTACTATGCAAGGTTTCAGACTCGCAGCTATCTCTGATGTCAAGAAAACCAAACTTCGACGTAAAAATTTTCAAAGTTAGTGGACCGTGAAATATAGGTCAAGGGCACTGGGTTAAGGTGCGTGCTTAAAGGGTATGTCAAGGACAATTACTATGCAAGGTTTCAGACTCGCAGCTATCTCTGATGTTGAGAAAACGAAACTTCGACGTAAATGTTGACAAAACTTCGACGTAAAAATTTTCAAAGTCAGTGGACCGTGAAATATAGGTCAAGGGCATCGGGTCAAGGTGCGTGCTTGAAGGGTATGTCAGGGACAATTACTATGCAAGGTTTCAGACTCACAGCTATCTCTGATGTCGAGAAAACCAAACTTCGACGTAAATGTTGACGGACGAACGAACGCACGAACGAACGAACGAACGGACAGAAATTTGGACTCCTATATCGCACCCTGCTATAAGCAGGTGCGATAAAAATCTATGACCCATGGCCTTGACCTCAAAGTCTCTCAGGTGGGCTGTGATGGTACAGCATAAAACTTCAGACCAATACATGTATCTACCAACATGCAAAGTATCAACTTGATCCATCTACATATTCAAGAGATATAGACTTATAAAAACTTCAGCCCAAAACTTTTTTAACACAAAGTCCATGACCTTGATCTTAAGGTCACTCAGGTGAGTCAAGATGGTACAGCATAAAACTTAAGAATAATATCTAATAGCAGGCAAACTATCAATAAGATCCGTCATATACACGTCTAAAAACTTAAAGCAAAAGCTTTAACAAAAAGCTTTAACATAAAATTTCCAAGTCTGTGACCTTAATAAACCACCCTGCTTTTTCACTCACCAATACTATATTGTAGTCATCCTAGAAAATCACTACCAATCCGATCATACGATCTTGTCAATGGGCAATGATTGTCAATGTCATGGTCATAGACTTTATTAGATTCAGTGGCAAAGCACAATTCAGTCCTACAACAGCTCTTATGTAACCACCAAATCAGCTACTGTTTTTACATTATATCTTTTCTGAAACACATTATTTACTCTTTCAAGGCATGTATGCTGCAAGTGCTCCCAACAAGATGGCCCTTCAGATTGCAGATCTTCTTCAACACCCCCCAACAGGTTCCACTGTTTGATCTTTGCTCAGAAGGATCATGTAAGTATTTAGAAAACCTATTTTTTTTTTTTTTTTTTTTTTTTTTTTTTTTGCAATTGCCTACCGACCCACTCTTTTATCTGCCTAACAAAATTTCTTCTTTGGCGTTCGGACTGATTTTTTTTTAGCTATTGTAGTCACCTCGGTCGTCTGCATTCTCGATCACTGTGACCTAATTTTTCAGTGATTGTGCCTTATAGAGATGTATGAGCCTCATGATTTGGGTTACCAGTCAAGTTGGTCTAACTTGGTCATGTCAAGTTGGTCTAACTTGGTCATAATAGTTGACAAAGCCAAATGCAGTCGAGCACATGTCATGCGACAGCTCCTATTTTGAATATTGCTTGATCAATGTCTTTCACTCTATGCGCACTTAATTTTACCTGTGTTTGGTTATGCTGAATGCAATCTGAATGTACACTCCCATTTTGACGTACCTACTCACTCTAAACCACCATGTAGGCAATCACAAACAAAGATTTTTTTAAGGATGGCCTTAGTAGTAAAACAATTTTGAATTAGATCTAGCTACATAAAACAATAAAAAAAAATATATATATTAGAAGTAACTCACACTCGCACAAACACTTAAGTTAAAGTAAATTGATAATAAAAATAAGCACTGGGGGCATTCTTTCAATAGTTGAAGCTAAGCACTGGGGGCATTCTTTCAATAGTTGAAGCTACATAAAATTTTGTACTCTGTTTTTGCAGGTATGGATTATGGAGAGCAGAAGTGAAGCCTGTGAAGTTTTCTACCTTGCAGATTGGTCAAACAAATTCCATCCAGACAAATTTTAAGTGATAGAAGGTAACTCATAATGCAAATAAGTAAGCGGTACTGTAGCTGAAAATAACACTAAGGGCTAGGCTATCTGATGCATACTATCACACTATATTCTTGTGTGTCAACATCTGACGAGGGGCCCACTTGGCTGTGTGGTTAATTATTTTATTAACAAGCTTTATGATATGATGTCGCTGTTTTCCAGTGGATAACATCATGTTATAAAAACTGTTATGACCACACGAATAGAATAGAATTTATTAAAATGCACAGTTGTACCCATAGTCTGCGTTAAGGGCATATATATAACATACATCAAAGTCCATGTACAACAATATACACAAAATCTACATGTGTATTTTAAACACTTTTGTGGGAAACACGTAATGTCATTTATCATATGACGTCGCTGTTTTCCAGTGGATAACGTCATGTCTTAAAAATCATATGACCAGTGGTAGAGCTAAATGGGCGCAGAAGGGGGGGACGCCCTGCCTTCATTGCCATAATAGCCTTGCCCGCCCTGCCCTATTTTTATCCCGTAAGACGCCCCTGTCCTTAATTTGCCCCAAATTACCTTTAAATTGGCTCCTGTTAATCCCTATTCACTGCGTCACGCTGTGTTAATTTTACCGACAATATGTGTCAATAATTACTCCAAGGCCAGTTAATCTATTTTTAGAATACTACTACTGCAGTAAACACCTGTACACTGGCCTGATAAACTATTATTGATATCGATTTCAATACACACAGTTGAATAAGGCAGAGATTTATAGAGATTTATAGAGAGAAAGATGCCTACAAGAGACAAACGATTCAAATCACTGAAGAAAACAGCAGAATCATGTATGAAGTCATTTTACATGATTATTGTTGATACACCTCTGACTTGTCAGACATAATAAATTATGGTTTAAAAAAAAATCAGTGGTAAGAAGGGGGAGAGGGGGGGGGGGAGGTCATTCTGTTGCATCCCAGGCAACATTTTTTCAGTCATATTGGGACAGAGCAAATGCTTTCTTGCTACAGACCCGGCTACAGACCGGTACTGGGTAACATTATTTCAGTCATATTGGGACAGAGCAAATGCTTTCTTGCTACAGACCCGGCTACAGACAGGTACTGGGTAACATTATTTCAGTCATATTGGGACAGAGCAAATGCTTTCTTGCTACAGACAGGTACTGGGTAACATTATTTCAGTCATATTGGGACAGAGCAAATGCTTTCTTGCTACAGACCCGGCTACAGACCGGTACTGGGTAACATTATGTCAGTCATATTGGGACAGAGCAAATGCTTTCTTGCTACAGACCGGTACTGGGTAACATTATTTCAGTCATATTGGGACAGAGCAAATGCTTTCTTGCTACACTGGGTAACATTATGCAAGCATTCATATTCTGAGTGTATTAACACTTTTGCGGGAATATGTAACGTCATTGACGACGTCCGTAACAACAATATAAATTTTCATTGAAAATATGTCCACTTCGAAGGCGATAAAATCCTATTTTAAAAGTCATATGATAAAACAAATTTTACACGAGTGGTCATTTCATATGAAATTTATTAAACTCGCCGAAGGCAGTATGCCGGTTGATTTTTCTAAGGGGTTATCCCATTTTCGTCCCACCTACTGATTGGTCCACAATTTCAAAGATCCTTTCTCTGAAACCACTTGACAGATCAAATCAAAACTTTATGTGTAATAAAAATAAAACAGAGATCCTTTAAGAGCAGTGAACATATTAGTGAGAAAGGAGATGGGCCATACAGCGGTTACGGCTACTTAAGCCTCTTCAGTGACCCTATAGATTTGGCAACATGGTGCCAAAGAGAATTACTGTAATTTTACATTTTTCAATAGTGTAGTCAATACAAAGACTTGTAAAAACCAAATGGGGGCCAAATATATTTAAACCTTGGTTAGAAAATGAATCTAAACTGATAAATAATTTTCTGATTTTTCAGAGTACCCTAGCTGATCTCAAAGGACCAAAAGGAAAATATAATCTGCATTATGTATGATGTACGGGGAGACTGCTTGGACTCAACTAATGGAGTCAATGAAGGTAAGTAATTATTGAAGGCCAAGAGCATTTCTTGACCTTGACCCAAGGTCATTTAAATATCAAAATTAAAAATATGGTTTTCTCAGATATCACTGGGTTTGGAAACTATTGCAGCCTGAGACCTGAAACTTTGCAGATCATGCAGACAAGTTATGAAGTCAATAAAGGTGTACGAGTATTCAAGGTCATTTCATGATGACTTAATACTCCAAGATCAGGCTTCAGGTGAGCGTTCTCAGGACCAATGGTCCTCTGGTTAACATGACAGAAAGCCATTCAAACAACAAGACCCACATTCAGATCAGGAAATACATGTACCAATTAAACATGGGTTTTGGCTAAATCACCGTCATTGTGACATGACCTAACTGTTTTCCGTAAAGACAAAATGGTTGAACATGCTTTCAGTGAGCTTTTAGGTTGTTAATTTTTTTTTTTTTTTTTTTTTCAATGAGATTTAGGATTAAATAGTTGTGAAAATGCATGAAATAGTGATTAAGCAAGCTTATTTCAATGCACTAGTACATTTCTAGAAAGAATTTGAACCAATTTACTAGAGCCTTGGCCAACTTTTATGCATCAAAATGCATGTTTGATCCCTATATGCAAATTTGGTGTATTTTAGATTCTTGCTTTTTTGATAGGTTAAATGGAGACAAAGCACAGTACTATAGAGTAGACAGCTGAAACAGTGACACAGGACAGTCATCACATTCCGCAGGTATTTTTACCATAGTTTCATAATTCCAACTTTACTAATTTCCTTCATTCTGATTGGTTGTTTGGAAGATTTATACTTCGATAAAAGCAATGTGTAAGCATACTCGGTTTTAACCTTAAAAACGTCACGACGTTACATGATTATGTGACGTTTCTTTGAAGAAGTGTTGACGTCACCACTTCTAAACGTCATAAAAACAATGGATGAACAGGTCGAAATGAATATTTGGAATTTTGATTAAAATGGACGCTTTTTCTTTTAACATATAACATCGTACAGTAAGTGTTTTAATCTTCTTGTTGTGTGTTGAAATTTGACTTTAAAATTTCTTAATGTTCCGAGCCCCAGTTCAAAATCGACATGCCTTTCTATCGGTCCAGACTGCGATATTTTTTCCCAATAGAACAATTTTGAATGAAGGGGAGATGTTTTAAAGCTTCCAACTTTACAGCCTGTCTATAGCAAGCCAGTTATAGCTTCTATTAATTGTGAGAAGTGAGTTCTATGCTTTGGAAATTTTCAAGATGGCTCATGAAGATCAGTTTTGCTCTATTTTCCTTCAGCTGGCTATAAAAATTTAAATCAATGTCTACAGACAAATGCAATGTAATGAGACAAAGTTGGAATTATGAGGAATTAATTTTATTTTTGTTGATTTTATCGACGTGTAAACTCAGGCGAATCACTCACAAACTAAATAAAGCCCGAAGGGCTTTATGAAAAATTTTGTGAGTGATTCTCCTGAGTTTACACATCAATAAAATCAACAAAAATAATAATACATTCCTACACATTATACATTCCTTGCAATTTAAAGTAGGTTAAAAAGTGAATTTTGTAAATTAACCCCCTTCATTAATCACAAGTCAAGTACTATAAATTCACACAAAGTTAGTACAGATCGACATTTTCATGTTCAATTTCCCATTTTATTGGTGGATATGTGGCAATAATTGACAGTTAAAAATACATGTAAACTTATCAAAAAGAAATTCTATCTGCTGATAAACTGCAACTTATGAATCACTACAACTTAGGTTTTCTTTGAAACCCAACTTCATTAAATCTATGTTCTATAATACCATTTTAAAATATGTTTATTCCAGCTAGATGGAGACTCAGAAAATCATGTGATTATACTACAAGTGGACTCATCAAACCCTCACTGACATTTCTACTGAAAAACCAGGTTTCATCATGGTCAGAGAATATGCCAGCAATGAATACAAAATGAAGAAATAAAACTGTTAAAAGCTGGAGTTGATGCTTCTGATTGAGAAAAAAATCTAGAATGACTTTGAACTAAGTTTAGATACAGCCACAATGTGGTATTTGTATGAGAGGAACTGTTGCAAGGATGAAGCAAGGCCAAATAACTTAATCTTTTTGGCCAACCTAATCCATTTGGCTCACAAGGCGAGATTATAGTATACCAATGCTCTGGTGTCTGCCCATCCACCATATTTAGCTAACCTGAGCCAAAGGCTCACAGGCCCATGCTCCGGCTTCCGTCCATCATCCGTCAACAATTTCAAAGATCTCCTCTACAACCGCTTGGCCAATCAAAGCCAAACTTCATGTGGAGTATCCTTAGGAAGGGGGAACTAAAGTTTGTATAAATGGTCTAGGTCACATGACCAAGATGGCCACCATGGCTATAAATAGCAAAACCTTTTAAAAATCATCTTCTCCAGAACCAGAAGGCCTATGATTTTGAAACTTGACATGAAGCATCAGGCAATGGCAAAGATTGTATAAATCATGACCCTGGGATGACCTTGACCTGTTTTACGGCAAGGTCAACTTGGGCCGCCAATACATTTGAATGGGGAAAATCAGAAAAATGTGATCAGATGAGGGGAAAACTTGCTGGGAATATGCAAATGGACGGAAACTTTATGTTCATGAAAAAATTTTGTCCCCAGGGGGTTGTCTGCCCCTGTCCCAGCGCTATAAATACATATTTATGACCATAATATTCGGACATCTTTTCTGAAACCGCTTGGCAAATCAAAGCCAAACTTTTTGTGGAGCATCGGTTGGAAGGGGTATTGAAAGTTTGTATAAATGGTCAAGGTCACATGACAAAGATGGCAGCCCTGGCTATAATTAGCAAAAACCTTTAAAAATCTTCGCCTATGATTTTGAAACTTGGCATGAAGCATCAGGCAATGCATCAGGCAATGGAGCTCTAAAAATGTGTATAAATCATGGCCCTGTGATGATCTAGACCTATTTTTTGGCAAGGTCAACATAGGTCGCTCATGCATTTGAATGGGGAACATTGTTAAAATGTGATTTGAAGGGCAAAACTTGCAGGAAATGGGCAAATGGACAGAATATTTATGTTTTTGAAAAAAAAAATTGTCCCCAGGTGATCGTCTTCCCGTGCCCTGGGGCTATATACATGTATATGACCATAATATTCACACTTCTTCTTCTCTGAAACCGCTTGGCCAATCAAAGCCAAACTTCATGTGGAGCATTGTTAGGAAGGAGAAATGAAAGTTTATATAAAAGGTCATGGTCACATGACCAAGATGGCAGCCTTGGCTATAAATAGCAAAAATCTTCTCCAGAACCAGAAGGCCTATGATTTTTAAAATTGGCATGAAGCATTAGGCAATGGAGCCCAGTACCTTAATTAATTTTTTAGACCATTGGGTAATTACCCACCCCTTTTTTATTCAATTGGGTATCTGAAATTTTAATTGGGTATGTTCATATTTTTTACCCCCTCTGTTGTCAATCAATTGGGTAAAATGGAAAATCAATTGGGTAAATGGTCACGAAAACAGATTATTTGGGTATTTAGTGTTTAATTATTTTTTTTATCATTTATTTAATTAAGTTTATTTTTAAGAATTGCCTGCATCACTGTTGTATTGAACTGAAGGGACAAGTAAGAAAGGGCACCACTCATTGTCAATGGTATTTAGCTGATTTGCATGTGCTACAAGGTACAAACCTGGATCATTACTGATTTGCCAACTTTCTTAATGATTTGATAGCAGCCAAGGTACTTTGAAAAGCCAAAGTTCCAACTCGCTACTTTCGTTTTTCATTACGTCATGTTTACCCTCCATCGAAAGTGATTTCAAGCGTATATTCCCTACCAGACACATGTCAAAACGTTCGTTTACAATTCCAGTGATGAAAGGATGAGTGTAGATATCAAATCGCCATAGACTACCTGTTATTTTATCGTAATTTAATTGCTTTGTGGAACATTGACGCCATATTTGTCATTTTTGAGATTTTCCCCCAATACTGTATCTCGTCATTATCGGATATTGTAATGAAATACTTTAGCGTGCGCTGGAAACCATTCTCGCCACCAGGTCGCTTACGCACTGGCAAACCGGAAACGTTATAAACGCCGGTACTGATAAAAACCGGTACGCATTGAATTTTCCCGGGATTGCGTATCGCCGATTTCTTTTGCGTTTTTGTACGCAATCGGGTCGTCTTGTATTGGGGTTTTTACTAATTGAATTGCATAATTACGCAAATACGCTGACTAATTAAGCTACTGAATGGAGCTCTACAAAATTTATATAAATCATGACCCTGGGATAACCTTGACCTGTTTTACAGCAAGCTCAACATAGGTCACCTACGTATTTGAATGGGGAAAATTGTTAAAATGGGATTTGAAGGGCAAAACTTGCAGGAAATGGGTAAATGAACTGATTTAAGATTCTGAAAAGAATTTGGACCCCATGGGTGGGTCTGCTCCTGCCCCAGGGCATTATGTATACATGTATATAACCATAATATTCAAATCTCTTCTTCTCTTAAAACCACTTGGCCAATCAAAGTCAAATTTTATAGGAAGCATCTGCATGAAGGGGAAACCAATGTGATTATTAATAAACCAGGTCACATGACCAAGATGGCCACCATGCCCATATATGGTAACAACCCTTCAAGCACTTTCACAGGAAATGCTGAACCTATTGCAATAGAAATTGATATGTAGCAATTAAGACTATAGTCCTACAATGTGTTTATAAATCATGACCCTTCGATGACCTTCACAGATTTTACGGCAAGGTCAACATAGGTCACACATGCAGAAAACTGTTAGAAAGGCACTGATGGGAAAAACTTCCAGGAAATTGGCAAGTGGACAGAATATGTATGAATTTGAAAAAGAAATTAACCCCAGGAGGTATTCTGACCATGTCTTGGGGCTATATACATGAATATAGGGATCAACCATGGTTTTCAGTGTTCAAACATTCGATGGATCACGAGGAAGGTGTTTGAACACAAGGCCGCAGGCCGCGTGTTCAAACACCTTCCGAGTGATCCAGCGAATGTTTGAACACTGAAACAAACCATGGTTGATCGCTATTCTTGCATTTTCACTCCAATCCACTTAAAATCTCTTGAAAATAACATTAACAACGTAAAAACGCACCGAAAACCGCAGAGCTTCTTCAACGTCGGCCATTTTGTTTCTATGAAATACATGACGTCACGTCACTTTGACCAATGACGTCGGCCAAAACCCATGTTCAAACGGCACGTGAATTTCATGATTTGAACATGGGTTTTGCGGTTTGAACACGGCTTTCGATCAATCAAAAACGGCTCCAAACAGCTATGCGCATAGATATCTATGCAAGAATATGACGTTTATAGTCAAACAAATTAATTGGTATATATCTCAGATCTCAGGTGAGCGTTTACAGGACCATTGGTCCTCTGGTTAGCTCATGTGAGCCGTACACAAGGTGATCTTATAGTTACCCATGTTCCATCATCCGTCGTACTTGTCATTGTGGTAAACAATGTTTGAACGTCTTCTCTGAAACTGAAGGGCCAATCAAAGCCAAACTTAATGTGGATCATTGTTAGGAAGGGGGAATGAATGTTTGTAAATGGTCAAGGTCACATGACCAAGATGGCCCCTATGACTATAAATAGCAAAAATCTTTAAAAATCTCCTTCAGAACCAGAAGGCATATGATTTTGAAACTTGGCATGAAGCATCCAGGAATGGAGCTGTACAAAGTTTGTATAAATCATGACCCTGGGATGACGACTGATTTTACTGCAAGGTCAACATAGGTCGCCCATGCATTTTTGAATTGGGAAAATTGTTAAAATGTTATTTGAAGGGTAAAACTTGATGGGAATGGGCAAATGGACTGCAGATTTATGATTCTCAAAAAATTTGGTTCCCAGGGGTTGGTCTGCCCCCAGCCCGGGACACTATTTATAAATGTTTATGACGTTCAAAGACAGTCTTCTCTGAAACTGCTTGGCCAATGAAAGCCAAGTTTTACATGATGCATCTATATGAAGGGGGAACCAATGTGTACATAAATAATCCAGGTCACATTACCAAGATGGCCACCATGCCCATATATGGTAAAAACCCTTCAAAAATCTCTTCTCTGGAACTGGTGGACTGATTTCAACAAAACTTGGCATGTAGCATCAGGGACTAGTGTGCTACAATGAAAATATAAATTATGACCCTGTGATGACCTTGACCTATTTTACAGCAAGGTCAGCTTAGGTTGTGTATGCAGCAACCTCTTAAAATGTCATTGAAGGGAAAAACTTCAAGGAAATGGGTCAATGGACAGAATATGTATGAATATGAAAATGACTGACCCCAGGGGTTCATCTGTCCCTGCCCTGGGGCTGTATACATGCATATGACCATAATAGTCAAACAAGTTTATTGGTATATATCCCAGATCTCAGGTGAGCGTTTACAGGACCATTGGTCCTCTGGTTTGATTCTGAAATACACAAGTCTATTAAGCCATGTGTTGCATAGGTAGTTAGGGGTGAAAATTGAAATAATTGAGCCACACAGATGGTGAAAATGAAAACTGTTATAACTTTGTCTTATTGCTCCATTTGAAAAATGTAAAAAAAAAACAACTTCTCATCTATTGAAAGATGTTTGTGCATCATGCTTCAATCTAACAATTTTTGAATTTCGATTTAATAGTCTTCGAAGCCATGCACCACACAGGTACCGAGGAGTGACAATGGAATTAATGATCAATAATTTTTTTCAAAATTAAAAAAAAAAAAAAAAAAAAAAAATCCTGTCATCTCATCAATTGTTTCGATGTTAATACTGGCAATTTTTTTTATTTACATTGGAAATGTTTTAGTTATTCAAGCCTTGATATTTATTGATCAATTTCAAAAAATTTAAAAACTTTTCATCCTATATCATCAACTGGTAGGTTTACATGCACGTTTCCATGTAAATTCTCACAATTTGTCATTGTCATTTATTGATCAATTTCAAAAAAATTAAAAACTTTTGGTCTTTGCTCCTCAATTGGCAAGTGTATGTGCATGTTTCAATGTAAATTCTCACAATTTTTGAATTTAAAAAAAAATTGAGTTTCTTAACCTGTGTGCCACACAGGTAGTTAGGGTCGAAAATGGAAAGTGTTATAACTTTGTCATTTATTTATCAATTTCAAAAAAAAAAAAAAAAATAACAAACTTTCATCTTATCTCATCAATTGGCAAGTGTATATGCATGTTTCAATGTAAATTCTCACCATTTTTGAATTTCAAAAAATTTGAGTCTCTTAACCTGTAGGTAGTTAGGGGTAAAAATGGAAAGTGTTATAACTTTGTCATTTATTGATCAATTTCAAAAATTTAAAAACATTTCATCTTATCTCATCAATTGGCAAGAATACATGCATTTTCCAATGTAAATTCTCACATTTTTTGAATTAAAAAAAATTTG
Source organism: Rugalucina vietnamica (assembly GCA_964017185.1). Classification (NCBI taxonomy): domain Eukaryota; kingdom Metazoa; phylum Mollusca; class Bivalvia; order Lucinida; family Lucinidae; genus Rugalucina; species Rugalucina vietnamica. The sequence continues at coordinate 22,514,080 of OZ024875.1, read as the reverse complement.
AGTCCTTTAACCTGTGTGCCACACAGGTACTAAGTAAGGGGTGAAAATGGAAAGTGTTATAACTTTGTCATTTATTGATCAATTTCAAAAAATTAAAAACTTTTCATCATATCTCATCAGTTGAAAAGTGTATATGCATGTTTCAATGTAAATTCTCACCATTTTTGAATTTCAAAAAAAAAATGAGTCTCTTAACCTGTGTGCCACACAGGTAGTTAGGGGTAAAAATGGAAAATGTTATAACTTTGTCATTTATTGATCAATTTCAAAAAATTAAAACCTTTTCATCTTATCTCATCAATTGGCAAGTATATATGCATGTTTCAATGTAAATTCTCACAATTTTTGAATTTCAAAAAATTTGTGCCATACAGGTAGTCAGGGTCAAAAATGGAAAGTTTTATAACTTTGTCATTTTATTTATCAATTTCAAAAACCTAAAAACTTGTCATCTTATCTCATCAATTGGCAAGAATACATGCATTTTTCAATGTAAATTCTCATATTTTTTGAATTTCAAAAAAAAAAAAAGAGTCCTTTAACCTGTGTGGCACACAGGTAGTAAGGAGTGAAAATGGAAAGTGTTATAACTTTGTCATTTATTGATCAATTTCAAAAATTTAAAAACATTTCATCTTATCTCATCAATTGGCAAGAATACATGCATTTTCCACTGTAAATTCACACATTTTTTGAATTAAAAAAAAAATTGAGTCCTTTAACCTGTGTGCCACACAGGTAGTAAGGGGTGAAAATGGAAAGTGTTATAACTTTGTCATTTATTGATCAATTTCAAAAAAATGAAAACTTTTCATCTCATCTCATCAGTTGAAAAGTGTATATGCATGTTTCAATGTAAATTCTCACAATTTTTGAATTTCAAAAAATTTGAGTCTCTTAACCTGTAACCTGTGTGCCGCACAGGTAGTTAGGGGGAAAAATGGAAAATGTTATAACTTTGTCATTTATTGATCGATTTCAAAAAAATAAAAACTTTTCATCTTATCTCATCAATTGGCAGGTATATATGCATGGTTCAATGTAAATTCTCACAATTTTTGAATTTCAAAAAATTCGAGTTTCTTAACCAGTGTGCCACACAGGTACATGTAGTTAGGGGTGAAAGTGGAAAGTGTTATAACTTTGTCATTTATAATGTGGGTTATTTGATGTTCAATGTTATTTTTGATACAATGTAGTATTTTTGTTGAAAAGTCAATAAACAACACTGACAGTTTGTTTCATTCTTATCTTTTATTGTCTATCATTTCCAAGAAGACTACAGCATCTCAGATGAGTAAGGTATGTACAGTGAAACTCCACAGACATGTATTAAGACATATATAAACAAGGGTTAAAACATCAGTTTTGCCTTTGTATTCTGTTATACACATTGCATACACATACAAACCTAATACACACACTAAGAGAAAACTTTGCAACTGCTTGACATGGGTTAAGCTGCAAATACCTGTGCCTGGCACAGGGTTAGCAGCTAATCTCGTGCCTGGCACGGGGTTAGCAGCTAACCCCGTGCCTGGCACGAGGTTAGCAGCTAACCCTGTGTCTGACATGGGGTTAGCAGCTAACCTCGTGCCTGGCACAGGGTTAGCAGCTAACCCCGTGCCTGGCACGAGGTTAGCAGCTAACCCTGTGTCTGACATGGGGTTAGCAGCTAACCTCGTGCCTGGCACGGGGTTAGCAGCTAACCCCGTGCCTGGCACGAAGTTAGCAGGTAACCCTGTGTCTAGCACAGGGTTAGCAGCTAACCTCGTGCCTGGCACGGGGTTAGCAGCTAACCCTGTGTCTGGTTCTGAGTATTGTAGCTAACCCTTCATATAGCATTAGCATTATACAGTTTTTAGGGTCTGTTATCATGAAATTGCACGCATTACCTTAGTTTTTTTCTATTTTTTGTCCATCTTCAATCAAGGTTTGATGCGTTACCCATATAAAATTTTCAAGACTAGGTTTTGCCACATTCTATGTCTGAAAATACATTCTAGTTTAAATTAATAAGCTGTTTTCACTGCATTTCACAAAATTTAGTGGTTTTGGTTCTGTATGAAGATTCACTTATTAGTATTTTGTACAATCTGAAGAAGCATGTCTGATAATGTAAGCATGCATTTGAAAACTGGTGATACCCTCAGTCTCCATTTCTGTGATTTTCCAGTGCAATTAACCAGGTAAATGGAGGGAAAATCAGCACCTCAATGCGACAAAATATACCTTTGGACATTCTGACAGTACTAGTAGAAAGCGGCAAAAAGTGGAAAAATGATGTAATAAATGTTTTAGAAATAACACTGTATTTGTAATCTTTGAACACTGGATTACCAAATGAAAGAGTTTTAAAACATTTATTTTCAATATAAGAGAGTTATCTGCCCTTGTTTTAGCCCATAATACACATAATTTTCCAATACCTATCAAATGCTAACCATAGCAACCACATCATCATAAAAGTAGACAAAAAAATTTCAACAGATTGCATGTAAGAATGATATGCTTAACAATAGGTTAAACAGTTTTAAGCAAATGCATTGAGTTTTGTAAGTTTTGTATGCAGAAATGCATTTACGCAACTTTGACATCTTTTTGCAGGACAATGACGTATGTAGGGTTCATATAGTAAATTGGTCATAACTCACACAACAAGTAGCCCAAGGGCAACAATCGCTCACCTGAGAGTCAATAAGTACAGTCACTGGACAAAGTAATTGGGGTTTTTACCATATATGGGTATGGTGGCCATCTTTGTCATGTGACCTTGAAACCCTACTTACATCAGCAGGAATAGCTCTTGTCTGAATTGTGTATCCTCTTGTCTGCCATTTTGGTTCACTTGAAAAAAATCATCTAACAAGGCCAGGGTCCTATAATGACCCCCGGGGTGGGGCCATATTTGACCCAAGGGGTATGATTGGCAGGATTAATGTAGAGCTCAACATGACATTGTTGTATATCAAATATACAAGCTTTGTGTCATGCTGTTGCAGAGAAGATTTTTTCATGTATTTCCATTATAAGTCTATGGTAGATAATGACATGCCTTGGGCGTGGCCTGTATGGACCCCAGGGGCACCGTTGGCAGCATTTATAAAGGAGAGTATTATACATTAGTCCACACAACATCTGGGCCTTGTGGTTTTGGAGAAGATCTTTTTATGTTTTTCCCATTGTATGTCTATGGGAGCTAATGACTACCGGGGCGGGGCCGTTTTTGACCCCAGGGGCATGGTTGGCAGGATTTATAAAGAGGGCCACTACACATTGCTACATACAAAATATGAAAGCTCTGGGCCTTGTGGTTTTGAAGAAGATTTTTTTAAGTTTTTCCCATGACGCCCCCGGGGCGGGGCCCGTATGGACCCCAGGGGCACGGTTGGCAGGATTTATGAAGAGGACTATTATACATTGCTACACACAAAATATGAAAGCTCTGGGCCTTGTGGTTTTGGAGAAGAAGATTTTTTTATGTTTTTCCCATTGTAAGTCTATGGGAGCTATCTGTTGTCATGGAAACCAGAGTTCTCTGACCTGACCTGGCCCAAAACTTAACACAACCTTTCCCCCTCCTCAATGATGCTTTAGTTAAAATTTGATTATGATTGGCCTTGTTGTCTTAGAGATATTCAAGTTTGAAAATGTGGACGGACGGACGCATGGACGCAGGGACGGACGGACGCACAGACGCCGGCTTGACTACTATACTATAAGCTCACCTTGTGAGCCTTCGGCTCAGGTGAGCTAATAAATAATCTGATCGAATAAAGACTAATAGACTCTAGAAACATCATACATTCAAAGTAACATTGTTTTTTAATAATCGTAAAATTGTCTGAAGGTACATTTTCTCACGTTGTGGCCCATATGTGCTTTTTTACATATATATTTTCAGCACATGTACAAAAGCAAATCATCTAAATTGGCCTTTGGACATATTAATATCTTGTAAAGGGCAGCACCTGACGTCAACAGATTATAATCAAAATCAACTTTAGGCAAAAGCAATTATTATTTTGAGTTAAGTGTGTTAGTTGGCTAAATCTATACTAGGTTCCACAGCCAATGCAACTCTTCCTTAAAATTTAAATAACTTTTTGTAGTTTCAAACAATTAATCCGAAATTGTGTATATATTATGTGGTCCAACCATTTTCAAAGAGGACATGATAAAGTCAGCCGTCAGAGAAATCAGCCATCAGATTTTTTTTGTTCGCCTACAATTGTGTAAAAACTGACAAAGGGGTCATTTTGAACCAGAGGACCATTGGTCCTGAGAACGCTTACCTGAAGCCTGATCTTGGAGCATTTTGTCATCATGAAATGACCTTGACCTTGAATACTCACATACCTCAATTGACTTTCTAAGTTGTCTGCATGATTTCTGCCAAGTTTCTGGTCTCAGGCTGCAAGTTTCCAAACAAGTAGCCCAAGGGCAACGATCGCTCACCTGAGAGTCAACAAGTACAGTCACTGGACAAAGTGTTGTTTTTTTTCCATATATGGGTATGACGGTCATCTTGGTCAAGTTTCAGGCCTATGACTGCAATGGTTTCCATAGGATCATTGGCCCTGTAAATGCTTACCCGAGACCTAGGTGTCACTTTTACCATGTTTCCATGTTTGCCTATGTTTCCAAAATCAACCTTTACCTACATTAATCACATACCTTCATCTACTCTATCAGTTGTTTGCATCTATCACTATCCAGTTCTCAGGCTGCAATAGTTTTCAAAAAATAACATTTTAAAAGCAGATGGGCTCCTGGGGTCCATTTTTTTCACAATCATTAAATTTCAGTCCTACTGCCCATTTCCTGCAAGACTTTCACTTAAAATGGCATTTTAAAAGTTTTTCCCATTCAAATGCATTGACAACCTATGTTGACCTTGCCATAAAATAGGTCAAGGTCATCACAGGGTCATGTTTTATATATACATTGTAGTACTTGAGTCATCCATACTTCATGCAAAGTTTCGTTGAAATCGATTCACCGGTTCTGGAGAAGAAGATATTTTAATGGTTTTTACCATATATGGGCATGGCGGCCATAGCAACCAGAGTTCTTATCCGCCTGGAATAAAAAACACAAATTATGTAGAGGCCACTGTCAGGAACATGTATACAAAGTATAGGCTTCATCTCCTTCACAGTTTCTGAGAAGAAGATTTTTGAATGTTTTTCGAAATTTTGCCCTATATGGGGCCCCTGCAACCAATCAAAATGAAGGATTAGGACAAAAGTCACATGAAATTTAGAGGACTACTCAATTGACATTTCTGCAAAAACAAAATTCAAATATCTCAAACAAGACAGCAAAAATAGGCAATTTTCACTTTTCCCCATTATAATGGGAAGCATAAGTTGCCATAGCAACCAGAGTTCTTATCCGATCGAAATAAAAAACACAAATATTCGTTCCCCCCAACTGTAGATGCTATATGTGAAATATGAAAAGATTCGGCCAGGCAGCTTCAGAGGAGAAGTCCTTTGAAAATGTTGACGACGACGACGGACGACGCACGGACGCCGGCTCGACTACTATACTATAAGCTCACCTTGTGAGCCTTCGGCTCAGGTGAGCTAAAAATCCATTGTTTTCACTTTTTTTCCATGTAAAAGCCTTTGTTTCCAAAATTGACCTTGCTGTAAAATAGGTCAAGGTCATCCAAGGGCCATTATTTGAGCAAACTATAATGGGCTGGAGTCCCCGGTGCTACATACCAAGTTTCGTGGAAATCAGCCAACTGGTTCTGGAGAAGAAAATTTTTGAAGGGATTTTACCATATATGGGCATGGCAGCCATCTTGGTCATTTGACCAAGATATTGCAAACAAAATTTCAATGCCACTACCCATGGAGATTCCACATAGAATTTCAACCTGATCACCCAAATGGTTTCAGAGAAGAAAATCTTTGAAACTGTGACTTAATTTTGATAATTTCAATGAACTTGGGTCAAGGTCAAGAAATGACCTTGACCTTTATTAATTACATACCTTCATTGACACCATAATGTGTCTGAATCTAGCAACCTTCAAGCCTCAGGCTGCAATAGTTTCCAAAATATCCATTGTTTTCGCCTTTACCCATGTTAAAGCCTATGTTTCCAAAATTGACCCTGCCGTAAAATAGGTCGTGGTCATCCAAGGGTCATCATTTTATAACAAGTAGCCCAAGGGCAACGATCGCTCACCTGAGAGTCAACAAGTACAGTCACTGGACAAAGTGATTTTTTTTTTTTTTTTTTTTTTTTTACCATAAATGGGTATGACGGCCATCTTGGTCACGTTTCAGGTCTATGGCTGCAATAGTTACCATAGGATCATTGGTCCTGTAAACGCTTACCTGAGACCTAGTTGTCACTTTTTCCCATGTTTCCATGTTTGTCTATGTTTCCAAAATTGACCTTGACCTAAATTAATCACATACCTTCATCTCCTCTATTATTTGTTTGCATCTACCACTTTTCAGGTCTCAGGCTGCAATAGTTTTCAAAATATCCATTGTTTTCACTTTTTCCCATGTAAAAGCCTATGTTTCTGAAATTGACCTTGCCGTAAAATAGGTCAAGGTCATCCTAGGGTCATCATTTGATCAAACTATGAAGGGCTGGAGTCCCAAATGCTACATACCAAGTTTCGTGAAAATAGGCCTGCGGTTCAGGAGAAGAAGATTTTTGAGTGGTTTTTACCATATAATTATGGGTGTGTTGGCCATCTTGGTCATGTGTGCTGGAGTCCCAAATGCTACATACCAAGTTTCCTGAAACTCGGCCTGCCGGTTTTGGAGAAGAAGATTTTTGAGTGGTTTTTACCATATATGGGCATAGCGGCCATCTTGGTCATGTGACCTGGATTTCGCAATAAAACTTTCATTACCCCTAGCCATGGATGCTCCACATAAAATTTCAGTTTGATTAGCCATGCGGTTTTAGAGAAGAAGATCTTTGAAAACTGTGTATGGACGACAGACCGGTCAAGGTCAAGAGATGACCTTGACATAAATTAATCACACACTTTCATTACCCGTAGTTGTTTTGCATCTATCACTTTTCAGGTCTCAGGCTGCAATAGTTTTCAAAAAATCCATAATTTTCACTTTTTCCCATGCAAAAGCCTATGTTTCCAAAATTGACCTTGCCGTAAAACAGTTCAAGGTCATCCTAGGGTCATCATTTGATCAAACTATGATGGGCTGTAGTCCCCAATGCTACATACCAAGTTTTGTGAAAATCGGCCTGCCGATTCAGGAGAAGATTTTTGAGTGGTTTTTACCATATATGGGCGTGGTGGCCATCTTGGTCATGTGACCTGGATTTCGCAAACTTTTGTTCCCCCTATCCATGGATGCTCCATATAAAATTTCACTTTGATTGGCTTAGCGAATTCAGAGAAGAAGATCTTTGAAATTGTGGACGACGGACGGACAACGGATGACGGATGGACGCTGGACTGATTGGTATACTATAAACTCACCTTGTAAGCCTTCGGCTCAGGTGAGCTACAAATATGATGGGCTTGAGTCCCCAATGCTACAAACCAAGTTTCGTGGAAATCTGCCCACTGGTTCTGGAGAAGAAGATTTTTGAAGGGTTTTCACCATATATGGGCGTGGTGGCCATCTTGGTCATGTGACCAAGATATCGAATAAAATTTCAATGCCACTACCCAAGGAGGCTCCACATAAAATTTCAACTTGATCAGCCATGCTATTTCAGAGAAGAAGCTCTTTGAAACTGACTTAATTTTGATATTTCAATGACCTTGGGTCATGACCTTGACCTATTACATACCTTGATTAATTACATACCTTCATTGACGCCATTAGTTGTCTGCATCTAGCAACTTTCAAGTCTCAGGCTGCAATGGTTTCCAAAATATCCATTGTTTTCGCCTTTACCCATGTAAAAGCCTATGTTTCCAAAATTGACCTTACCGCAAAATAGGTCAAGGTCATCCCAGGGTCATCATTTTAGCAAACTATGATGGATTGGAGTCCCCGATGCTACATACCAAGTTTTGTGAAAATTGGCCCACCGGTTCTGGAGAAGAAGATTTTTGAAGGGTGACCAAGATCATGTGAACAAACTTTCATTCTCCCTACCCATGAAAGCTCCACATGAAATTTCAAGTTGATCGGCAATGCGACTTCAGAGAAGAAGATGTTTGAAATTGTGGACAACAACAGACGATGGACAGACGCCGGAGCATGGGTATAATATAAGCGTACATTAGGAAATATATGAGACAAATATTAAATTTGACATGAACTTCTCAAAAGTTAATCAGGTGATCTACTCCTCAGTCCTAATTACTGTACCAAACATGAAGGCTGTTGCTTATTTTTTGAGATATCATGCACACAAGATTTCCAAATTTAATTTTCAAAGTAGCATAATTAAAACCAGAGGACCAATGGTCCTGTAAATGCTCACCTGAGACCTGAGATATATACCAATAAACTTGTTTGACTAGAATGGTAATATACATGTATATAACCCCAGGCGCGGTCAGAGCAACCTCTGGAATCAATTTCTTTTTTAAATCATAAAGATTCAGTCAATTTGCCAATTTACTGCAAGTTTTGCCCTTCAAATGACATTGTAACAATTTTCCCCATTCAAATGCATGGGCAACCTAACTTGACCTTGCCGTAAAAAGGGTCAAGGTCATCCCAGGGTCATGATTTATACAAACTTTGTAGAGCTCCATTGCCTAATGTTTCATGCCAAGATTCAAACCCATAGGCCTTCTGGTTCTGGAGAAGAAGATTTTTTAAAGGTTTTTGCTATTTATAGCCATGGTGGCCATCTTGGTCATGTGACCTTGACCAATTATTCAAACTTTCATTCACTCTTCCTAAGAATGCTCCATATAAAGTTTGGCTTTGATTGGCCCAGCGGTTTCAGAGAAGAAGATGTTTGAATATTATGGTCATACACATGTATATAGCCCCAGAGCAGGGGCAGACAACCCTCTGGGCCCAAAATATTTTCTTAAACATAAATCTTCTGTCCTATTGCTCATTCCTAGCAAGTTTTTTGCCATTAAATGACATTTTCCTATTTTTTCACATTCAAATGCATGGGCAGCCTAAGTTGACCTTGCTGTAAAAAAGGTCAAGGTCATCCCAGGGTCATGATTTATATAAACTTTGTAGAGCTCCATTGCCTGATGCTTCATGTCAAGTTTCAAAATCATAGGCCTTCTGGTTCTGGAGAAGAAGATTTTTAAAGGTTTTTGCTAAATAAAGCCATAGGGGCCATCTTGGTCATGTGACATGGACCATTTATATAAACTTTTTTTCCCTCTTCCTAGGGATGCTCCACATGAAGTTTGGCTTCGATTGGCCAAACGGTTTCAGATGAGAAGATGTTTCAATATTATGGAAATATACATGTACCGTATTCCGTTGACTACAACCCGCACTTTTTTGCCACAAAATTAGGGGTCAGTTTTAGGGGTGCGGTTAGTACTGCCGACAAAACTTTTTACAACTTTTTTAGCAGAAAATTTCGGCTCAAAAATGCCTTTCCGCAACAATCAGACAAGTTTACTGTCCGAGAAATAAAAAGAGAGAAAAAACAACGTGCTAATTTGACCCCCGGTACATCGTACTCACATATGTTGTGTCCGTGCATTGGCCATAACGTTTATACCAAAATTATTCCTTTAATTTGCGGGAAAACACGTTTTTTTTTCGCTTGAACGCCATTAGTAAACAATAAACAAATACACATGCCATGACCTCGTGATCATCCGATAATTGGATTTGATTGGCAGTTGTTATTGTCACTTGATCAGAACGAGGTTGTTATGCTTCTTGAACACGAGTTCCGATTTGTGTCACTGAACTTCCCATTGAAATAATACAGTAAAATCGGATTCAAGTTTTGATTACATAAAATAATCTTGTAAGAGTTTGTTCTCTTGGATCAATATAAATAGAACAGAATATAACAACGCGGGATCGGACGAAAACAAACATGGGCAAAACATGATGATGGGGCAGGGGGGAGAGGGACGGGAAATAGACATTATTTTGGTTATTCTTTCTAGAATATTTGGTGGCCCTAAAAGGGGCCGTTGGCTGTCACTAAGACTGTAGCATTACTGTCTGTTTTACTCGTCAAAGCCATCGAAGTCTTCATCATCGGACTGGAGGAGTTCGTCCACCTGCTCATCGGTCATGAACTCATTATTGAGATCCCTCTGGCGACAGTCGGCGTAGTAGGGGTCGTCAATGAAGTCGTCGTCGTCGCTTTCGTCGGCAACGTTTGTGGCTGAGTTGACTGGCTCGTCGTCTCTCTTCTGGGCGAGGTCTTCCCATAGAACGTCGTCTTCTGTGCCGTCCATCGCATTGGAGATGCAGCATTTCTTGAAGGAGCGGACGATGATAGCTGGGTCAAGCTCTTGCCATGCGTCGTTTATCCATGTGCAGACATCTAGCAGGGATGGCTTTCTCATGTTACCAGAGGCTGTGTATGTGTGCTCTCCGTCGCAGTACCAGTCATTCCAACGGCGCCGTAGCATGTCTTTCATAGGCTTGTTGATGCTGACGTCGAGCGGCTGTAGGATGCTTGTCATACCACCGGGGATGATTGTTAGCGTGGATCTGTAGTCATCCTTTAGAAGAGTCTTGACGTAGTCGGACTTGTGGCACCGGAACGCATCTAACACCAGAAGACTTTTCTCTCGTAGAGCACCAGGACGTTTCCCCCAAACACTCTTGATCCAGTCAATCGTCAGCTCCTGGTCCATCCAGCCGTGGGATTGGCATCGAACAATCACCCCTCTTGGCCACTGTACACCCTTTGGAAGCGTCTTTCGCTTGAATATGACGTATGGAGGGAGTTTACCGCCGTCAGCTGTGCACGCTAGCATCACCGTGAATCTGTCTTTCTCGTGACCGGTTGTGTTGATCGACACTGTCTTGGACCCCTTTGGTGCGACGGTTGTTGTAGGCGGTAAGTCGAACGTCAATGGCGTCTGGTCTGCGTTGCCGATCTGACTCAGGTCATAGTCGTGTATCTTACGCTGCTTGATGACGAACTTCTGGAACTGGAGTAGTTTGTCATCGAAGTCTTCTGGTAGCTTCTGGGAGATGTGGGTACAGCGTCGGATAGACAGATTCTTGCGTCTCATGAAGGCATAGCACCAGTCTGCTGAAGCTTTGAAGTCTTTGATCTTCATACTCTTGGCGACCTTGATAGCATGTACTCGGATCTCGGACGTTGACACAGACTTTCCACAGCGGCGACGCTCTAGGACAAACTCTAGCACCTTCTCTTCGATCTGGGGGAATTTCTCGGCGGACCCTCTGTCGGCTTGTTTCTTTCGTGGCATGGCCTGAAGTCTTGACTTCTGTTTTCTCCACTGGCGAATACAGGACTCGTCGATGGTGAACTCTCGACCGGCAGCTCTGTTCCCGTGGGCTTCGGCGTAGGCAACAGCAGCAAGCTTCTCTTTTGCAGTGAAGGCTCTGCGGAAGCGACCCATAGTGACAAGAATGGTTTCTTTCTGACAATAATGACAAGGTTTCTTTCAGACAGTAAGGTTTCTTTCGGACAGGTAAGTTTTCTTTCAGACAATAGGTTTATCTTTCTGTCTTATGACAAGAAATGATAACAATCAAAAGATTGTGTGTGACAACTCAAAATTCTCAACGCTCTTATATACAAGTACTTCTTCTCAATGTCACTTCTCAAACTTCTCCAATTATCACTTTGGCAAACAATTAATAGATGTCCGTCTTTAATCATAAACCGATCAAGTGGATTAACGATCGATTAAAGCACACACTGGAAAATTGGACAGTGATTAATCTTCCAATTATTGGGTCAGTTGGACATCAAACACGCCGCTAATTTGTTGTTTACATGCGTGACCGCTTTGATCACAGTGCACAATGGAAAATTAGGACTGGTATTGTTGGAAGGAAAGGTATGTCAAACTTGGTTTTGGATGAAATAAGACGAACTTACTTTACAGAAATGTGTATTATTTCAATTTATTTTCCAGAATAATTATTTTGCAATACCAATATTTTAGTAGTTTATTACTTTACTGCCAACAATAGTGATTCAACGCACGTGCGTTTTCCCGCCAAAACAACATACTACGATTTTTTTTTGTTTATTTATCATTTTGCTTCCTGTTTGACTTTCTATTTATGACCGTGGAAATTTCAATTTTTCAGTGCGGGTTTTACTTCCGAACTTAGTTTTTACTCCAGATTTCACTCCATATTTTGGGTGCGGGTTGTATGAAAATGCGGGTAGTACGACACGTTATACGGTATATAGCCCCGGGGCAGGGGCAGACAACCCCCAGGGGCCAAAATTTTTCCATAAACATTAATTTTCTGTCTATTTGCCTATTCCCAGTAAGTTTTACCCATTTAATAGCATTTAACCATTTTTCCCCATTCAAATGCATTGGCGTCCTAAGTTGACCTTGCTGTAAAATAGGTCAAGGTCATCGCAGGGTCATCATTTATACAAACTTTGTAGAGCTTCTTTGTGTGATGCTTCATGCCAAGTTTCAAAATCGTAGGCCTTCTGGTTCTGGAGAAGAAGATTTTTAAAGGTTTTTGCTATTTATAGCCATGAGGAGAAGATCTTTGAAATTGTGGACAGATGACGGACGACGACGGACGGACGGACGACGGAGCATGGCCATCCTATAAGCTCACCTTGTGAGCCTTCGGCTCAGGTGAGCTAACCAGAGGACCAATGGTTCTGTAAATGCTCAGCTGAGATCTGCTATAACTATATCCTTTCCTCTACCAGAGCGTATTTATGCGTAATTGCTGCCAGACACTTTTTGATCATCTCTCACGACATTGTTAAAGCTATCATGTGCGGTCTTTTTATATGTATCGATTGCCCAGTAAGTAGGCTTAATATAAAGCTTAATTGCACAGTGCATCCAACAAGCGAGTTAGAGGTCTAAAAAGTTGGGAAAAAACGTGATTTTTCTGTGTTAAAAATGTTGAGTTAACCCTGTTATCTTTGAATCGCAACCACGCTCAAACCGAACAAGTGTGACCATACTGCTAGGGCTGGAAAAAAGACACAAGAAGAGAGAGAAGAAAGAGATATAGAAAGAGAAGAGAAAGGGGGAAAAAAATTGGGAATCAAATCGCAAAAAAAAACAACAGAGGACCATTGGTCCTGAGAACGCTCACCTGAAGCCTGATCTTGGAGTATTAAGTCATCATTACATGACCTTGACCTTGAATACTCACACACCTTTATTGACTTCATAAGTTGTCTGCATCTGCAAAGTTTCAGGACTCAGGCTGCAATAGTTTCCAAACCCAGTGATTTCTGAGAAAACCATAATTTTAATTTTGATATTTAAATGACCTTGGGTCAAGGTCAAGAAATGACCTTGGCCTTCATTAATTACTTACCTTCATTGACTCCATTAGTTGTCTGCATCTAGCAACTTTCAGGTCTCAGGCTGCAACAGTTTCCAAAATATCCATTGTTTTCGCCTTTTCACCTGGAAAAGCCTATGTTTCCAAAATTGACCTTGCCATAAAATAGGTCAAGGTCATCCTAGGGTCATCATTTCAACAAATTATGATGGTCTGGAGTCCCAAATGCTACATACTAAGTTTCGCGTAAATCGGCCAGCCGATTCTGGAGAAGAAGATTTTTGAGTGTTTTTTACCATAGTTGGGCATGGCGGCCATCTTGGTCATGTGACCTGAATTTCGCTACATACCAAGTTTCATGAAAATCGGCCTGCCGGTTTTGGAGAAGAAGATTTTTGAGTGGTCTTTACCATATATGGGCGTGGTGGCCATCTTGGTCATGTGACCTGGATTTCGCAATCCCCTACCCATGCTCCACATAAAATTTCACTTTGACTGGCCAAGCAGTTTCAGAGAAGAAGATCTTTGAAAAGTGTGTATGGACGACAGACAGGTCAAGAGATGATCTTGGCCTAAATTAATCACATACCTTCATCTACTCCATTAGTTATTTGCATCTACCACTTTTCAGGCCTCAGGCTGTTTTCTTTCTTTTTTTTTTTTTTTGATTCAGTTTTACGTCCCTTTCAAGCTTTTTCACTCATATCGAGACGAATCAATCGGTAGGTGGGGCGAAAACCAGAGTACCCGGGGAAAAACCACCTGACACACCCGCAAGCAGAACTTGGCTTGTCCCACATGTGACTCGTGCCCCGAGCGAGGCGCGAACCCACAGCGGTGAGATGATCGAATGATTAAGAGCACTGAAGTCAGCGACCTTAACCACTCGGCCACGGGGGCCGCCCAGGCTGTTTTCAAAATATCCATAGTTTTCACTTATTCCCATGTAAAAGCCTATGTTTCCAAAATTGACATTGCCGTAAAATAGGTCAAGGTCATCCAAGGGTCATCATTTTATCAAACTATAATGGGCTGAAGTCCCCGATGCTACAAACCAAGTTCTAGAGAAGAAGATTTTTGAAGTGTTTTTACCATATAAGGGCATGGCAGCCATCTTGGTCATGTTATCGCGTTCAAAATTACAATGCCACTACCCAAGGAGGCTACACATAAAATTTCAACTAGATCGGCCAATAGGTTGCAGAGAAGAAGATCTTTGAAATTGTGGACGACAACGCCGGACGAACGACGGACGGACGCCGGATCATGACCATCCTATAAGCTCACCTTGTGAGCCTTCGCCTCAGGTGAGCTAAAATAAGAAGTCAGTGTGCATCAATTTTTCCACGGTGACCCCTGCGTCATGACCTTTCAGTAGTAAAACCAAAACAGCTTACCGTATTCGTTCTAAATAGCCCACATGCTCCAATAAGCGTACACCATGGTCATTTCCGAAAATCATGTGTATAAGCGCACTACACGAATCGCATATTTATATTTTTTCAGCAATTTTACACTTTTATATTGCATTAAAACTTAATTTTAGCTGATCAAACACTATTTTGGAACGATTTGAAAAGTTTAATGACATCATCATTGTTAATTTTGACATTGTTATATCAACAGTTTACGAGTTGTTAACATTCCTAGTGTGCGCTTATAAGAACGATATTTTGTAACCTTAACTTTGAGTTATTTTGAAAAGTTAAGCGCACTGTGCGCTAATTAGAACGAATACGGTACACTATGTTAAAGAGTTTTCGCCTTTACCCATGTTAAAGCCTATGTTTCCAAAATTGACCCTGCCGTAAAATAGGTCATGGTCATCCAAGGGTCATCATTTTATAACAAGTAGCCCAAGGGCAACGATCGCTCACCTGAGAGTCAACAAGTACAGTCACTGGACAAAGTGATTTTTTTTTTTTTTTTTTTTTTTTACCATAAATGGGTATGACGGCCATCTTGGTCACGTTTCAGGTCTATGGCTGCAATAGTTACCATAGGATCATTGGTCCTGTAAACGCTTACCTGAGACCTAGTTGTCACTTTTTCCCATGTTTCCATGTTTGTCTATGTTTCCAAAATTGACCTTGACCTAAATTAATCACATACCTTCATCTCCTCTATTATTTGTTTGCATCTACCACTTTTCAGGTCTCAGGCTGCAATAGTTTTCAAAATATCCATTGTTTTCACTTTTTCCCATGTAAAAGCCTATGTTTCTGAAATTGACCTTGCCGTAAAATAGGTCAAGGTCATCCTAGGGTCATCATTTGATCAAACTATGAAGGGCTGGAGTCCCAAATGCTACATACCAAGTTTCGTGAAAATAGGCCTGCGGTTCAGGAGAAGAAGATTTTTGAGTGGTTTTTACCATATAATTATGGGTGTGTTGGCCATCTTGGTCATGTGTGCTGGAGTCCCAAATGCTACATACCAAGTTTCCTGAAACTCGGCCTGCCGGTTTTGGAGAAGAAGATTTTTGAGTGGTTTTTACCATATATGGGCATAGCGGCCATCTTGGTCATGTGACCTGGATTTCGCAATAAAACTTTCATTACCCCTAGCCATGGATGCTCCACATAAAATTTCAGTTTGATTAGCCATGCGGTTTTAGAGAAGAAGATCTTTGAAAACTGTGTATGGACGACAGACCGGTCAAGGTCAAGAGATGACCTTGACATAAATTAATCACACACTTTCATTACCCGTAGTTGTTTTGCATCTATCACTTTTCAGGTCTCAGGCTGCAATAGTTTTCAAAAAATCCATAATTTTCACTTTTTCCCATGCAAAAGCCTATGTTTCCAAAATTGACCTTGCCGTAAAACAGTTCAAGGTCATCCTAGGGTCATCATTTGATCAAACTATGATGGGCTGTAGTCCCCAATGCTACATACCAAGTTTTGTGAAAATCGGCCTGCCGATTCAGGAGAAGAAGATTTTTGAGTGGTTTTTACCATATATGGGCGTGGTGGCCATCTTGGTCATGTGACCTGGATTTCGCAAACTTTTGTTCCCCCTATCCATGGATGCTCCATATAAAATTTCACTTTGATTGGCTTAGCGAATTCAGAGAAGAAGATCTTTGAAATTGTGGACGACGGACGGACAACGGATGACGGATGGACGCTGGACTGATTGGTATACTATAAACTCACCTTGTGAGCCTTCGGCTCAGGTGAGCTACAAATATGATGGGCTTGAGTCCCCAATGCTACAAACCAAGTTTCGTGGAAATCTGCCCACTGGTTCTGGAGAAGAAGATTTTTAAAGGGTTTTCACCATATATGGGCGTGGTGGCCATCTTGGTCATGTGACCAAGATATCGAATAAAATTTCAATGCCACTACCCAAGGAGGCTCCACATAAAATTTCAACTTGATCAGCCATGCTATTTCAGAGAAGAAGCTCTTTGAAACTGACTTAATTTTGATATTTCAATGACCTTGGGTCATGACCTTGACCTATTACATACCTTGATTAATTACATACCTTCATTGACGCCATTAGTTGTCTGCATCTAGCAACTTTCAAGTCTCAGGCTGCAATGGTTTCCAAAATATCCATTGTTTTCGCCTTTACCCATGTAAAAGCCTATGTTTCCAAAATTGACCTTACCGCAAAATAGGTCAAGGTCATCCCAGGGTCATCATTTTAGCAAACTATGATGGATTGGAGTCCCCGATGCTACATACCAAGTTTTGTGAAAATTGGCCCACCGGTTCTGGAGAAGAAGATTTTTGAAGGGTGACCAAGATCATGTGAACAAACTTTCATTCTCCCTACCCATGAAAGCTCCACATGAAATTTCAAGTTGATCGGCAATGCGACTTCAGAGAAGAAGATGTTTGAAATTGTGGACAACAA
Organism: Rugalucina vietnamica; assembly: GCA_964017185.1. Taxonomy (NCBI): domain Eukaryota; kingdom Metazoa; phylum Mollusca; class Bivalvia; order Lucinida; family Lucinidae; genus Rugalucina; species Rugalucina vietnamica. The sequence continues at coordinate 22,496,816 of OZ024875.1, read as the reverse complement.
CAGACGATGGACAGGCGCCGGAGCATGGGTATAATATAAGCGTACATTAGGAAATATATGAGACAAATATTAAATTTGACATGAACTTCTCAAAAGTTAATCAGGTGATCTACTCCTCAGTCCTAATTACTGTACCAAACATGAAGGCTGTTGCTTATTTTTTGAGATATCATGCACACAAGATTCCCAAATTTAATTTTCAAAGTAGCATAATTAAAACCAGAGGACCAATTTCCTGTAAATGCTCACCTGAGACCTGAGATATATACCAATAAACTTGTTTGACTAGAATGGTAATATACATGTATATAACCCCAGGCGCGGTCAGAGCAACCTCTGGAATCAATTTCTTTTTTAAATCATAAAGATTCAGTCAATTTGCCAATTTACTGCAAGTTTTGCCCTTCAAATGACATTGTAACAATTTTCCCCATTCAAATGCATGGGCAACCTAACTTGATCTTGCCGTAAAAAAGGTCAAGGTCATCCCAGGGTCATGATTTATACAAACTTTGTAGAGCTCCATTGCCTAATGTTTCATGCCAAGATTCAAACCCATAGGCCTTCTGGTTCTGGAGAAGAAGATTTTTTAAAGGTTTTTGCTATTTATAGCCATGGTGGCCATCTTGGTCATGTGACCTTGACCAATTATACAAACTTTCATTCACTCTTCCTAAGAATGCTCCATATAAAGTTTGGCTTTGATTGGCCCAGCGGTTTCAGAGAAGAAGATGTTTGAATATTATGGTCATACACATGTATATAGCCCCAGAGCAGGGGCAGACAACCCTCTGGGCCCAAAATATTTTCATAAACATAAATCTTCTGTCCATTTGCTCATTCCTAGCAAGTTTTTTGCCATTAAATGACATTTTCCTATTTTTTCACATTCAAATGCATGGGCGGCCTAAGTTGACCTTGCTGTAAAAAAGGTCAAGGTCATCCCAGGTTCATGATTTATATAAACTTTGTAGAGCTCCATTGCCTGATGCTTCATGTCAAGTTTCAAAATCATAGGCCTTCTGGTTCTGGAGAAGAAGATTTTTAAAGGTTTTTGCTAAATAAAGCCATGGGGGCCATCTTGGTCATGTGACATGGACCATTTATATAAACTTTTTTTCCCTCTTCCTAGGGATGCTCCACATGAAGTTTGGCTTCGATTGGCCAAACGGTTTCAGAGGAGAAGATGTTTCAATATTATGGAAATATACATGTATATAGCCCCGGGGCAGGGGCAGACAACCCCCAGGGGCCAAAATTTTTCCATAAACATTAATTTTCTGTCTATTTGCCTATTCCCAGTAAGTTTTACCCATTTAATAGCATTTAACCATTTTTCCCCATTCAAATGCATTGGCGTCCTAAGTTGACCTTGCTGTAAAATAGGTCAAGGTCATCGCAGGGTCATCATTTATACAAACTTTGTAGAGCTTCTTTGTGTGATGCTTCATGCCAAGTTTCAAAATCGTAGGCCTTCTGGTTCTGGAGAAGAAGATTTTTAAAGGTTTTTGCTATTTATAGCCATGTGGGCCATCTTGGTCATGTGACCTGGACCATTTATATAAACTTTCATTCCCCCTTCCTAAGGATGCTCCACATGAAGTTTGGCTTTGATTGGCCAAACGGTTTCAGAGGAGAAGATCTTTGAAATTGTGGACAGATGATGGACGACGACGGACGGACGGACGACGGAGCATGGCCATCCTATAAGCTCACCTTGTGAGCCTTCGGCTCAGGTGAGCTAACCAGAGGACCAATGGTTCTGTAAATGCTCAGCTGAGATCTGCTATAATTATATCCTTTCCTCTACCAGAGCGTATTTATGCGTAATTGCTGCCAGACACTTTTTGATCGTCTCTCACGACATTGTTAAAGCTAGCATGTGCGGTCTTTTTATATGTATCGATTGCCCAGTAAGTAGGCTTAATATAAAGCTTAATTGCACAGTGCATCCAACAAGCGAGTTAGAGGTCCAAAAAGTTGGGAAAAAACGTGATTTTTCTGCGTTAAAAATGTTGAGTTAACCCTGTTATCTTTGAATCGCAACCACGCTCAAACCGAACAAGTGTGACCATACTGCTAGGGCTGGAAAAAAGACACAAGAAGAGAGAGAAGAAAGAGATATAGAAAGAGAGGAGAAAGGAGGAAAAAAATCGGGAATCAAATCGCAAAAAAAAAAAACAGAGGACCATTGGTCCTGAGAACGCTCACCTGAAGCCTGATCTTGGAGTATTAAGTCATCATTACATGACCTTGACCTTGAATACTCACACACCTTTATTGACTTCATAAGTTGTCTGCATCTGCAAAGTTTCAGGACTCAGGCTGCAATAGTTTCCAAACCCAGTGATTTCTGAGAAAACCATAATTTTAATTTTGATATTTAAATGACCTTGGGTCAAGGTCAAGAAATGACCTTGGCCTTCATTAATTACTTACCTTCATTGACTCCATTAGTTGTCTGCATCTAGCAACTTTCAGGTCTCAGGCTGCAACAGTTTCCAAAATATCCATTGTTTTCGCCTTTTCACCTGGAAAAGCCTATGTTTCCAAAATTGACCTTGCCATAAAATAGGTCAAGGTCATCCTAGGGTCATCATTTCAACAAACTATGATGGTCTGGAGTCCCAAATGCTACATACTAAGTTTCGCGTAAATCGGCCAGCCGATTCTGGAGAAGAAGATTTTTGAGTGTTTTTTACCATAGTTGGGCATGGCGGCCATCTTGGTCATGTGACCCGAATTTCGCTACATACCAAGTTTCATGAAAATCGGCCTGCCGGTTTTGGAGAAGAAGATTTTTGAGTGGTCTTTACCATATATGGGCGTGGCGGCCATCTTGGTCATGTGACCTGGATTTCGCAATCAAACTTTCGTCTTCCCTACCCATGCTCCACATAAAATTTCACTTTGACTGGCCAAGCAGTTTCAGAGAAGAAGATCTTTGAAAAGTGTGTATGGACGACAGACAGGTCAAGAGATGATCTTGGCCTAAATTAATCACATACCTTCATCTACTCCATTAGTTATTTGCATCTACCACTTTTCAGGCCTCAGGCTGTTTTCTTTTTTTTTTTTTTTTTGATTCAGTTTTACGTCCCTTTCAAGCTTTCAAGCCCGGGGAAAAACCACCTGACACACCCGCAAGCAGAACTTGGCTTGTCCCACATGTGACTCGTGCCCCGAGCGAGGCGCGAACCCACAGCGGTGAGATGATCGAATGATTAAGAGCACTGAAGTCAGCGACCTTAACCACTCGGCCACGGGGGCCGCCCAGGCTGTTTTCAAAATATCCATAGTTTTCACTTATTCCCATGTAAAAGCCTATGTTTCCAAAATTGACATTGCCGTAAAATAGGTCAAGGTCATCCAAGGGTCATCATTTTATCAAACTATAATGGGCTGAAGTCCCCGATGCTACAAACCAAGTTCTAAAAAAGAAGATTTTTGAAGTGTTTTTACCATATAAGGGCATGGCAGCCATCTTGGTCATGTTATCGCGTTCAAAATTACAATGCCACTACCCAAGGAGGCTCCACATAAAATTTCAACTAGATCAGCCAATAGGTTGCAGAGAAGGAGATCTTTGAAATTGTGGACGACAACGCCGGACGAACGACGGACGGACGCCAGATCATGACCATCCTATAAGCTCACCTTGTGAGCCTTCGCCTCAGGTGAGCTAAAAAAAGAAGTCAGTGTGCATCAATTTTTCCACGGTGACCCCTGCGCCATGACCTTTCAGTAGTAAAACCATAACAGCTTACCATATTCGTTCTAAATAGCGCACATGCTCCAATAAGCGCACACCATGGTCATTTCCGAAAATCATGTGTATAAGCGCACTACTCGAATCGCATATTTATATTTTTTCAGCAATTTTACACTTTTATATTGCATTAAAACTTAATTTTAGCTGATCAAACACTATTTTGGAACGATTTGAAAAGTTTAATGACATCATCATTGTTAATTTTGACATTGTTATATCAACAGTTTACGAGTTGTTAACATTCCTAGTGTGCGCTTATAAGAACGATATTTTGTAACCTTAACTTTGAGTTATTTTGAAAAGTTAAGCGCACTGTGCGCTAATTAGAACGAATACGGTACACTATGTTAAAGAGGGGTCTTTTTGCTTTCAATACTGGCATAAGGCATGTTTCTAAGACTCACAGAAATGGTTTAATGGACAATTAACCAACCCTTCCCCCTTTTTATGTACATTTTGTAAAATGCCTGGTGGTCCTAAGAAATATATACCAATAAACATGTTTAAATATTATGGTATATAGCCCCAATGCCGGGGTGGAATTAGCTCTAGTGTCATATTTTTCGGAATAATTAATATTCTGTCCATTTGCCAATTATTTTTCAGAATAATTAATATTCTGTCCATTTGCCAATTTCCTGCAAAATTTTCCCTTCAAATGACATTTCAACTATTTCCCCTCTCCCCCCCCCCCTTTCAAAAGCATAGGGGATTTATGTTGACCTTGCCAAGGTCTAGGTCATCACAGGGTCAATATTTATATTGTGGTACTTTAGTAGCTGATGCCTCATGCCATGTTTCCTTGAAATAGGTTCACCTGTTCCAGAAGGGAAGATTTTTGATAGGTTTTTACCATATACCATATATATGGGCATGGCGGCCATCTTGGTCACATGACCTGGATTATTTATAAACACATTGGTTCCCCCTTTGTATAGAAACTTCCAATCAAATTTGGCTTTGATTGGCCGAGCAGTTTCAGAGAAGAAGATCTTTGAATATTTTTGTAATATATACTCAAGTATATTACACTGGCGCGGGGGCAGACTAACCTCCGAGATCCATATTTTCTCAGAATCATGTACCTTCAGTCCATTTGCCCATTACCTGCAAGCTTTAACCTTGAAATGACATTTTAACACTTTTCCCCATTCAAATACATAGAAAACCTATGTTGAACTTGCCATAAAATAGTTCAAGGTCATCAAAGGGTCATAATTTATAAATACATTGTAGTAGACTCGAGTCATTGATACTACATGCCAAGTTTCATTGAAATCGGTCCACTGGTTCCGGAGAAGATTTTTAAAGGATTTTAAGCATATATGGGCATGGTGAACATCTTGGTCATGTGACCTGGATTACTTATAAACACATTGGTTGATGTTTTATCTATAATTTGGCTTTGATTGGACAAGCGGTTTCAGAGAAGATCTTTGAATATTTTTGTAATACACATATATATTGCCCTGGGGTGGGGGCAGACTAAACCCGGTGTCGAAATTTTTTCAGAAAAATAAATATTAAGTCCATTTCCCCATTTCCAGCAAGTTTTCACCTTCAAATGACATTTTAACAGTTTTCCCCATTCAAATGCATAGGTGACCTATGTTGACCTTGCTGTAAAATAGGTAAAGGTCATCCTAGGGTCATAGTTTATAAAGACATTGAAATACTCTGGTGACTGATGCTACATGCCAAGTTTCATTGAAATCGGTACTACAATTCCGGAGAAGATTTTTGAAGGGTTTTTTTACCATATATTGGCATGGCGGCCATCTTGGGCAGGTGACCTGGATTATTTATAATGGCATCGGTTCCTACTTCCTATAGATGCTTCCTATAAAATTTGACTTTCATTTGCCAAGCGATTTCAGAGAAGAAGATCTTTGAAGATTATGGCTATATACATGTATATTGCACCGGGGTGGGGGCATACCAACCCCTGGGGTCTTACAAGTTTACCCTTCAAATGACAATTTTACTATTTTTCCCATTCAAATGCATGGACAACCTATGTTGACCTTGCCATAAAATAGATCAAGGTCATCACAGGGTCATGATTTATAAACATGTAGTACTTTAGTCCTAGATGCTACATGCTAAGTTTCTTTGAAATCAGTCCACTGGTTCTGGAGAAGAAAAAAAATTGAACGGTTTTTACTATATATGCCTGTGATGATCTTGCACTTCATGCAGTCGTGCTAAAAAGTGAAAAAATTAATAAAAACTTCAAAGTTCTGTTATTCTGTTAAAATTTTACACAAACTTCTCAAAAGTTAATCAGGTCATCTACTTTTCAGCCCCAATCAGAATATTAAATATGAAGGCTCTAGCTCAAATACTTATTGCAATATCTTGCACACAAGATTTTCAATTATTTTTTTTTCATAATTCAGAAAAGGGGCATAACTCAGGCATTAGAAAAAAGTATGGGTCAAATATTTTTTTCATGAAACAAATGTAAATGAAATTTCAAACCCCTAGCATTCACCATTGAAAAGTTTCAAATTTCACAAAAACGGGAAAAAATCAATCAAAATTTAAAAATTCTGTAATTCTGTCAAAATTTGAAACAAACTTCTAAAAAATTAATTGGGTGATTTACTCATCAGCCCCAATTAGTATACTAAGTATGAAGGCTCTAGCTCAAATACTTTTTTTAGTTATCTTGCACACAAGATTTTCAAATTTTGCTTCCAAAGGGGTATAATTCAGAAAAGGGGCATAACTTGGGCACGGGAAAAAACATGGATCAACTATTTTTTCCTGAGTATCATATATATGAAATATTAAAACCCTAGCATATAATAGAAACATATTTATCCAAGCATGCACCATTGAAAGTTTCCATAAAGTGTAACAGACACAGACACACACACACACACACACACACACACACACTGACAAGCCCAAAGCAATATGCCTTCCGTCGGGGGCATAACAATAAACTTGTGTTGGCTGTGGAACTCTGAATATAATGTCAGTGTGTTTAAATGAGCAGTTAAATGAGCAGTTTGTTGAGTATGTACTTCTTATAACAAGTAGCCCAAGGGCAACAATCGCTCACCTGAGAGTCAACAAGTACAGTCACTGGACAAAGTGGTTGTTGTTTTTTTTTTTTTTGTTGTTTTTTTTTTTTTTTTTTTTTTTTTTTTTTTTTGAAGATCTGATCAAAATTGAAGATGCTGGAGTGGCCACAACACTAAAAATTGATTTTTCAAGCGTTCAAGGGCAGCTAACTCCGCAGTCCAGGGTCAAATCTGGCTCAAATTCCAACTCATCCAAGATGTTATGGTTATCCTTGTTTCTTCCAAGAATGAAGAAGATCCAATTAAAATTGAAGGCGCTAGAGTGGCCACAATACAAAATATTGATTTTTCAAACACTAAAGGGCAGATAACTCCGCAGTCAGAGGTTGGATCTGGCTGAAATTCGAACTCATCCGAGATATTGTAGTTATTCTTGTTACCTGCAAGAATGAAGAAGATCCACTGAAAAACAAAGATCCTAGAGTGGCCACAACACAAAATATCGATTTTTCAAACACTCAAGGGCAGATAACTCCGCAGTCAGAGGTCCGATCTGGTCGAAATTCAAACTCATTCGAGATATTGTAGTTATCTTTGTTACCTGCAAGAATGAAGAAGATCCACTGAAAAACAAAGATGCTAGAGTGGCCACAACACACAAAATATTGATTTTTCAAACACTCAAGGGCAGATAACTCCGCAGTCAGAGGTCGGATCTGGTCGAAAATGGAACTCATTCTAGATGTTATGGATGTCCTTGTTACTTTTAAGAATAAAGAAGATCTGAATAAAACTGAAGGCGCTAGAGTGGCCACAACACTAAATATTGATTTTTCACACAGTCAAGGGCAGATAACTCTGCAGTCAAGGGTCTGATCTAGCTGAAATTCGGACTCATTCGAGATGTTATGGCTATCTTTGTTACTTCCAAGTATGAAGAAGATCCGATCAAAATTGAAGGCGCTAGAGTGGCCACAATACTAAATATTGATTTTTCAAACACTCAAGGGCAGATAACTCCGTAGTGAGAGGTCGGATCTGTTTGAAATTCAAACTCATCCCAGATGTTATTGATGTCCTTGTTACTTCCAAGAATAAAGAAGATTCGAATAAAAATAAAGGTGCTAGAGTGGCCACAACACTAAGTATTGATTTTTCACACAGTCAAGGGCAGATAACTCTGCAGTCAAGGGTCAAATCTGGCTGAAATTCGAACTCATCCTAGATGCTATGGCTATCCTTGTTACTTCCAAGTATGAAGAAGATCCAATCAAAATTGAAGGCGCTAGAGTGGCCACAACACAAAATAATGATTTTTCAAACACTCAAGGGCAGATAACTCCACAGTCAGGGACCGGATCTGGCTGAAATTCGAACCCATCTGAGATATTATAGTTGTCCTTGTTACCTGCAAGAATGAAGAAGATCAAATGAAAAATAAAGGCGCTGGAGTGGCCACAACATTTTTCCCATTATAAGTCTATGAGGATTTTTCCAGACGCTCAAGGGCAGCTAACTCCGCAATCTGAGGTCGGACCTGGCCAAAATTCGAACTCATCCGAGATATTCTGGTTGTCCTTGTTATTCCCAAGAATGAAGAAGATCCAATCAAAAATGAAGTTGCTAGAGTGGCCACAACATTTTCCCCATTATAACTCAATGGGAGCTATCTGTTGCCATGGAAACCAGAGTTCTGATCCGACCTGGCCCAAAACCTAATGCAACCTTTCCCCCTCCTCAATGATGCTTCAGATAAAATTTGATTGCGATTGGCCTTGTTGTCTTAGAGATTTTCAAGTTTGAAAATGTGAACCCACGGACGCACAGACCCACGGACGCGGGCTCGACTACCATACTATAAGCTCACCTTGTTAGCCTCGGCTCAGGTGAGCTAATAAAATTTAATACTAATTCTGACACAGCATTATCATGTGCCTCACTGAACTTTATGAAAATGTCATGGGATGTTCAGTGCATTTTTTGTGATGTTGCATGTAAACATGTAATTCTGTCAAGAAGAAGTTCAATGGAAAATGTAAGTATTTCTCTATTGGTCATGATAGAATCATGCCTCTTGTAGAATGAGAATAATTTTATTTACAGTTTATACACAATTTTTGTTTTTCTTTGCTCATGTTCATGTTTTAGATAGGGTTTATGGTTTGATATAATATCTATCAAGGTCTTTTATGCTCAACAGGAATCATGATCAGACTGTTTAACATTGATAATTTGGTGACAACACCTGCATCACACACCTGCATGAAGTTGGATAGCCTCTTAGTGGTGTTATGCAATTCAGATTCTAAATCAAACAGTTTCTGTTATGTAACTATAAATAATTGTCTGGCCAATGCAATGCTGAGTCTTCATCAAAGAATTCTCTTATGTCACTATGTATAACTGTCTAGATGGTACTAGGTTACTGATAAGCAGTGAGTTCTTGGTTCAGTGTTCAAATTGGATCAGTTTAATGAACATGTCTGTTAAGCTATTATTATTCACATGGAATGTTATTAATTTTGGGATAAATAACTTGTTTTCTTCTAATATTAACTTTTTCCTAATACTTTCATGGATTGAATTCAAAGTGCAATGGATTAACCCTAGGATAATGACTTATATGTATTAACACATATACATGTATATTGGATTATAAAGGATTCTTGAGTAACATTTTTCTATCATTGATCACATTATTGTGATATATTCAGTTATGATTATGGATACCATATTATGTTGGAACATTAGAATCTTTCATATAAAACAGTGCATTAAATCAACAGAAAGGCAATTCCACCAATCCAGGATTCTTCATTTAGATCACCATGACTAGGCAGAGTTTATACTACATGAATTTCATGTTCTTGTATATGGTTACATGGGATGATGTGTAACTAATGTTTTTCCTTTTCTGCTTGAATTCATGTAATCTATGGTGCATATGACTTACATTTAGTATAAAAGAAATCCCCATCTTGGACAATTTAGTATAAAAGAAATCCCCTTCTTGGAATGTGTATGGGGCAAAGCATGGTTTTGTGGAGTGCCAAAGCTTAAAAGCCTTCCAGTGTTAGAGAAAGATCAGACTCTTAACTTCTCATGGTTGATTAAGCTGTGTATCGCACGTAGGCACCCAAGTCAACAGCTCGCCTTAAACAGATTCGCTAAATTTCCATGCAGTCTTCAATTCCTTATGGTGGAATCAACAAGTGTCCAGATTAAGTGCCATCATGGGCTTTTCTAAGCCATGCTTTGTGTTAAAGTAAAGCAGAGCATTTTGTTTTTAGTTAAGTGTCTAGTCTGTGCCAGTGTTTATGCAATAAGCAAGTCATTCCTGTTGTGTCAGCAATTTAAGGCTTTGTGTCTTTCTTTATTAAGGGTTCGGAATTATTCTTTTGGTGGAATTAGTTTATTTTAATTCTATTGGTGGAGTTTAAGGGCAGAAAGTGTTGAGATATAGTGGCTTTATGTGTTTTTTGAAGCCATCTTTTGTGTTTAAAAGAAAGCAGAGCATTTTTTTTTTAAATTAGTGTCTAATATGTGTCAGTTTATATGGGAAAGGAAGTCATTCCAAGTGTGTCAGTATTTAAATCTGATGTCTTTCGTCCAAGTGTTTTTAATTATTCTTTTGGTGGAATTAGTTTATTGCGATTCTGTTGGTGGAGATAGGAGAGCAAGTGTTAAGCATTAGTGAAAATGCTTGGGTGCTGTGTTTATGCATGAAATATATTATGTATGTATATGTTTCCAGCACCGATCATGCTCCAATGCTATAAACCTGTTAGGTTATCACATAGTATATGGCAGAGGTGCACCATGCCGGGGATTTTTGTAGACATATATTTTCTGAAAGCCATTACCCTAAGCTACTAAATGCCGCTTGTTAGCACTCTGACTGCTGGGGCTTTATCGTGCCAGGGCGTGTTACGTACGTTACCGATGTATGATTTTTAAATTCAAACTGCTAAGGGGATCACCAATATTTATGACAAAAACAAATATTTGACAAGAACTTTACCTTTAAATATGTAGCAGAGATGTTACCTAACCTAATAGGACCAAATTCAATAACATTTAGATTTCATGACTAGTGGTACAACAGAAGTTACGTAAATAACCCATGTAATTTGGCATATCCACCGTGTTTCGTTTCTTATAGAATATAGCTTAGACCAAATATCAAAATACAATTTCTATTATAGTTATTTACAGTCCTTGCCCTTTAAAATGACATATAATAGAGCTCTCTGTGACCTTCCGTCACTCCACAGATGCTGATTGTCTTCTCCTACCCCCATTCAAATAGTATGCCCATTAATAAACATGTCCCAGCAGAAACAGAACAAAGACACTTCCTTTCCTGAACAACATCCCAGTTTTCGAAATAAAACGTCCATAGGTATTAAAAGCACACGAAAAATCAACTACAGACCCGATGCTTCATGATTATGGTAACATATTTTACGTAATGTCATGGTAACGTATGTAACATTTTTGTATTTTCACTATAGAATCATTAACTTATGATTAATTGCAAATTATCATTTTTCTCTCACAGTTATTTCAATTAGGAAATTAAATTTATTGAATATCTGTCCTAAAAGGTATTAAAAGCACACAAAAATCAACTACAGACCATGCTTCATGATAACGGTAACATATTTTACGTAATGGCATGGTAACGTATGTTACAATTTTGTATTTTATTTAAAGATTCAAATACTTATAATTTATAATAGATTATCATTCTTCTCCCATAATCATTTCAATCAGTAAATTTATCTGTCCTAAAAATGAAAGAAATGAGATCCAAAATCCCAAGCTATATCTTTACAATGTTGATGTGCATATAAAATTTGGTAAGATTCTGTCAATCGGCTCTCAAGATATTGAGCTGAAACGAAATTCTGACGACAATCAAGGGCCATAACTCAGTAAATATTTTGCGAAAAATGACAGGAGACCATCCCAAGTTAGATCATGTCAATGTTGATGAGCATACAAAATTTGGTCAGATTCTGTCAATTCGTTTTTAAGATATTGAGTGGAAACGAAATTCTGACGTCAATCAAGGGCCGTAACTCCGTCAAAATTTTGCGAAAAATGACGGGCAACAATCCCAATCTAGATCATGTCAATGTTGATGTGCATATAAAATTTGGTCAGCTTCTATCAATTTGTTCTTGAGATATTGAGTGGAAACGAAATTCTGACGTCAATCAAGGGCCATAACTCTGTCAAACCTTTGCGAAAAATGACGGGCAACAATCCCAAGGTAGATCTTGTCAATGATGATGTGCATATAAATTTTGGTCAGATTCTGCCAATTTGTTCTCGAGGTATTGAGCGGAAACGAAATTCTGACGTCAATCAAGGGCCGTAACTCCGTCAAAATTTTGCGAAAAATGACAGGCAACAATCCCAAGCTAGATGTTGTCAATGTTAATGTGCATACAAAATTTGGTCAGATTCTATCCATCGGTTCTCAAGATATTGAGTGGAAACGAAATTCTGACGTCAATCAAGGGCCATAACTCCGTCAAAATTTTGCGAAAAATAACGGGCAACAATCTTAAGGTAGATGTTGTCAATGTGGATGTGCATATAAATTTTGGTCAGATTCTGTCAATTTGTTCTCGAGATATTGAGCAGAAACGAAATTCTGATGTCAATCAAGGGCCGTAACTCCGTCAAAATTTTGCGAAAACTGACATGCCACAATCCCAAGGTAGATGTTGTCAATGTTGATGTGCATACAAAATTTGGTCAGATTCTGTCAATTTGTTCTTAAGATATTGAGCGGAAACAAAGTGTTCATGGAATGACAGAACCACGGAACCATGGAATCACGGAACCACGGAAGGACAGGGTGAATCCAGTATAGCCCCACTTTTCCAAAGCAGAGCTATAAAAACATGATGTGAATGTATCAGTAAAATTGTAATCAATATCTCAAAGTTCAATTTTAAAATATCTTAATTAAGCCAAAGTTCACTTTTCATATGGATTGTTTTTTTGTTTTTTTTTTTTTTTTTTTTTTTTTTTTTTTTTTTTTTTTTTTCCAAAGAGAACCTAAACAAACTAACAAACTAATTTTTACCACCAGATATGAATTTGCTGAAATGGAAAGTAGATGTTATCTTAAAATGTTAGACTGTTACTGATTGCATCTTTATATTAAAACAGTGTTTTCTGAGGAAAACTATGTCCCCCCAACCGTTTAGTAATTGAAGTGTAGCTACCTTGTGATATGAAGTTTTTCTAGGGAAGACACCATGTAAGGTCTGATAGTTTAAACTTGTTTTGGACCCTGTCTAAAATTGGGTCACAATCACCAAATTCTTATTAACTCTGAACCTCCTCACAACAATGCTTCTGAGCAAGTTTGGTCAAAATCCATCAATTATTAGTTTACAAGATATCGTATCGGAAAAACTAATTTCAACAGTTTTTATGGACCCGTGACCTTGGAAATTAGGTCAAGGTCATCAAAATCTAATCAACTTTGAGCCTCCTCCAAACAATGCTTCTGTGCAAGTTTGGTCAAAATCCATCAATTGGTTTACAAGATATTGCAGTGAAAAGACTAATTTCAACATTTTTTTATGGACTCGTGACCTTGAAAATTAGGTCAAGGTCACCAAAATCTAACCAACTCTGAGCCTTCTCGCAACAATGCTTCTGTGCAAGTTTGGTCAAAATCCATCAATTGGTTTACAAGTTATCGCGTTGGAAAGATTAATTTCAACATTTTTTATGGACTCGTGACCTTGAAAATTAGGTCAAGATCACCAAAATCTAATCAACTCTGAGCCTCCTCCCAACAATGCTTCTGTGCAAGTTTGGTCAAAATCCGTCAATTGATTTACAAGATACTGCGTTGGAAAGACTAATTTCAACATTTTTTATTGACTTGTGACCTTGAAAATTAGGTCAAGGTCACCAAAATCTAGCCGACTCTGCGCCTTCTCGCAACAATGCTTCTGTACAAGTTTGGTCAAAATCCATCCATTCGTTTACAAGTTATCGCGTTGGAAAGACTAATTTCAACATTTTTTATGGACTCGTGACCTTGATTATTAGGTCAAGGTCACCAAAATATAATCAACTCTGAGCCTCCTCCCAACAATGCTTCTGTGCAAGTTTGGTCAAAATCCATCGATTGGTTTACAAGATACTGCATTGGAAAGACTAATTTCAACATTTTTTATGGACTCGTGACCTTGAAAATTAGATCAAGGTCACCAAAATCTAATCAACTCTGAGCCTTCTTGCAACAATGCTTCTGTGCAAGTTTGGTCAAAATCCATCTATTGGTTTACAAGTTATCGCGTTGGAAAGACTAATTTCAACATTTTTTATGGACTCGTGACCTTGAAAATTAGGTCAAGGTCACCAAAATCTAATCAACTCTGAGCCTTCTCCCAACAATGCTTCTGTGCAAGTTTGGTCAAAATCCATCAATAGGTTTACAAGATATTGCATTGGAAAGACTAATTTCAACAGTTTTTATGGACTTGTGACCTTGAAAATTAGGTCAAGGTCACCAAAATCTAGCCGACTCTGCGCCTTCTCGCAACAATGCTTCTGTACAAGTTTGGTCAAAATCCATCCATTCGTTTACAAGTTATCGCGTTGGAAAGACTAATTTCAACATTTTTTATGGACTCGTGACCTTGATTATTAGGTCAAGGTCACCAAAATATAATCAACTCTGAGCCTCTTCCCAACAATGCTTCTGTGCAAGTTTGGTCAAAATCCATCGATTGGTTTACAAGATACTGCATTGGAAAGACTAATTTCAACATTTTTTATGGACTCGTGACCTTGAAAATTAGATCAAGGTCACCAAAATCTAATCAACTCTGAGCCTTCTTGCAACAATGCTTCTGTGCAAGTTTGGTCAAAATCCATCTATTGGTTTACAAGTTATCGCGTTGGAAAGACTAATTTCAACATTTTTTATGGACTCGTGACCTTGAAAATTAGGTCAAGGTCACCAAAATCTAATCACCTCTGAGCCTCCTCCAAACAATGGTTCTGTGCAAGTTTGGTCAAAATCCATCAATAGGTTTACAAGATATTGCATTGGAAAGACTAATTTCAACAGTTTTTATGGACTTGTGACCTTGAAAATTAGGTCAAGGTCACCAAAATCTAGCCGACTCTGCGCCTTCTCGCAACAATGCTTCTGTACAAGTTTGGTCAAAATCCATCCATTAGTTTACAAGTTATCGCGTTGGAAAGACTAATTTCAACATTTTTTATGGACTCGTGACCTTGATTATTAGGTCAAGGTCACCAAAATATAATCAACTCTGAGCCTCCTCCCAACAATGCTTCTGTGCAAGTTTGGTCAAAATCCATCGATTGGTTTACAAGATACTGCATTGGAAAGACTAATTTCAACATTTTTTATGGACTCGTGACCTTGAAAATTAGGTCAAGGTCACCAAAATATAATCAACTCTGAGCCTTCTTGCAACAATGCTTCTGTGCAAGTTTGGTCAAAATCCATCAATAGGTTAACAAGATATTGCATTGGAAAGACTAATTTCAACAGTTTTTATGGACTCGTGACCTTGAAAATTAGGTCAAGGTCACCAAAATCTAATCAACTCTGAGCCTCCTCCCAACAATGCTCTTGTGCAAGTTTGCTCAAAATCCATTCATTTGTTCAGAAGATATCGCGTCAGAAAACCTAATTTGATCAGTTTTCATGGGCTGGTGACCTTGAAAATGAGGTCAAGGTCACCAAAATCTAATCAACTCTTTCCCCCCTCCCAACCATGTATCTATGCAAGTTTGGTCAAAATCCATCCACTGGTTCAAAAGATATCGCGTAAGAAAGAAGCTACGCGGACGCGGACGCCGCCGCCGACGCCGACGCCGACGCCGACGGGAACCGCACCAAAAACAATATGTCCCCCACCTTCGGTTGGGGGGACATAATGACCAATCTGTCTGAATGTCAGGATGGTATCATATAAAACAGTAGTAGTAGTGTGGTACAGGTATGTTCCAAATACAAACACTGCAGAACTATAAATATTTATGGCATATTACTACATGTAGAATGACAGTAAGAAAATGTCACATCAGGTAGAAGTTTCAGTTTCAGTTATATTAAAACACATTCACATGTTGCATTGTAAATAATGTTTTTTCTTGTATATTCTTGAAGCAAAAAGACTATGCCAGAAAACTTCCCTCAATTATTTTCAAGATAAAGCCATGCCATAATAAATATTTCTAATTCTGCTACATCCAAATTATTGGAAAGGTCAACTTACTGGTAATTTCACTATCACCTCAGATTGCTTGATAGAAATATACAGAAAAACAACTTTATAATTACCTCAATATACAATTCATGAGGGGTTTGAGAGAAACCATTAAATGGTTCTTCATAAATACTCACTCTCAATAAAAGCACCTCTATGAGTGGTTACTGACTGCAGTTTTAATATGACATTCTTACAGACAAAATGTGCTTAAGACTTAAGTCAATACAGTAACAGATCTTGATTAAGTTCTTCAATAATTGCTAGACAAGAGGATGTCATATATTATGCGTAAACTGATCAATTGAGGAGGAATATATACTGCCTTGCACAGTCCAATTCTGCAGTCGGCAGGCATAAATTTCAAAATGCATATAAATATATACAGTCAGAGGTCGGATCTGGCCGATATTCGAACTCATCCGAGATATTGTAATTATCCTTGTTACCTGCAAGAATGAAGGAGATCCACTGAAAAACAAAGATGCTAGAGTGGCCACAAAAAAAATATTGATTTTTCAAACACTCAAGGGCAGATAACTCCGCAGTCAGAGGTCGGATCTGGTCGAAATTTGAACTCATTGTGTTGTGGCCACTCTAGCATCTTTGTTTTTCAGTGGATTTTTTTTCATTCTTGCAGGTAACAAGGATAACTACAATATCTCAGATGAGTTCGAATTTCGTCCAAGTCCAACATCTGACTGCGGAGTTAGCTGCCCTTTAGTGTTTGAAAAATCAATATTTTGATGGAAGTTTTCATCCATATGCTTGTTACAGGCGGACATTATTAGCATGTGTTTTGCATGGCGCCCTGTAACAAGCATAAACCAGAGGACCATTGGTCCTGAGAACGCTCACCTGAAGCCTGATCTTGGAGTATTGATGACTTATCATTACATGACCTTGACCTTGAATACTCACACACCTTTATTGACTTAATAAGT
Source organism: Rugalucina vietnamica (assembly GCA_964017185.1). Classification (NCBI taxonomy): domain Eukaryota; kingdom Metazoa; phylum Mollusca; class Bivalvia; order Lucinida; family Lucinidae; genus Rugalucina; species Rugalucina vietnamica. Next base: position 22,479,781 of record OZ024875.1, on the reverse strand, counting down.
TGTCTGCATCTGCAAAGTTTCAGGTCTCAGGCTGCAATAGTTTCCAAACCCAGTGATTTCTGAGAAAACCATAATTTTAATTTTGATATTTAAATGACCTTGGGTCAAGGTCAACAAATGACCTTGGCCTTCATTAATTACTTACCTTCATTGACTTCATTAGTTGTCTGCATCTAGCAACTTTCAGGTCTCAGGCTGCAAGAGTTTCCAAAATATCCATTGTTTTCGCCTTTTTCCATGTGAAAGCCTATGTTTCCAAAATTGACCTTGCCATAAAATAGGTCAAGGTCATCCAAGGGTCATCATTTCAACAAACTATGATGGGCTGGAGTCCCAAATGCTACATACCAAGTTTCACGAAAATCGGCCAGCCGGTTCTGGAGAAGACTTTTGAGTGGTTTTTACCATAGTTGGGCACGGCGGCCATCTTGTTCATGTGACCCAAATTTCGCGATCAAACTTTCGTTCCCCCTACCCATGGACATTCCACATAAAATTTCACTTTGATTGGACAAGCAGTTTCAGGGAAAAAGATCTTTGAAAAGTGTGTATGGATGGCAGACTGGCCAAGGTCAAGAGATGACCTTGACCTAAATTAATCACATACCTTCATCTACTCCATTAGTTGTTTGCATCTAACACTTTTGAGGCCTCAGGCTGCAATAGTTTTCAAAAAATCAATAGTTTTCACTTTTCCCTATGTATAAGCCTATGTTTCCAAATTTGACATTGCCGTAAAATAGGTCAAGGTCATCCAAGGGTCATCATTTTATCAAACTATGATGGGCTGAAGTTCCCAATGCTACATAAAGTTTCGTGGAAATCGGCCCACCGGTTCTGGAGAAGATTTTTGAGTGGTTTTTACCATATATGGGCGTGGCGGCCATCTTGGTCATGTGACCCGGATCTCGCGATCAAACTTCAGTTCCCCCTACCCATGGATGCTCCACATAAAATTTCACTTTGGTTGGCCAAGCCATTTCAGAGAAGATGATCTTTGAAATTGTGGATGACGGACGGACGACAGACGCCGGACGGACGCCGGATCATGGCCATCCTATAAGCTCACCTTGTGAGCCTTCGGCTCAGGTGAGCTAATAAAAGCCATATATTGTGCGATGAGGCTCTTTTGTTTGTGCAGAATTTATGCAATAATAGCGATCAAAAAAGATTTTGTCATTCATTAACATTCGCTAGGTCCCGCGGGGGTGTTGAAAACCAAGGGCAATAGATTAATATCAATGTATCTATTAATGACTCATTAATGTAGAAAGGGTCTACTTGTAAATAAGCATTTCAACTGATCTATTAAACAGATTAGAAGATGAATGCAATCTAGGAAATAAAGCATGTATATATTCCAGCAAAATATTTTCAGCCATCAAATAAAGTAACCTACCTCTTTGAGAGTAAATATTGTGTCTAGTATATCTCCCAACAGTTCCACGGTGAGTTTGACATGAATGTTGTGTTGTAGACATTCCTCTACCTGTTTTAGACATAATGGCAGTAATATCTGTCTTGGTCCTGCAAACATAGGGGTACAACTATGGCTTCATGAAGTAGGCTTCATCATTAATTATTGCATAAATACTCATGTCACATGATATTAACAGCCGTTTATTAATGCGCAGAAAGCCATGTTTCAATATTGCAATTCACGCACACACATGCTGTTAATACATGGCTTTTACTTATGCTTGTTACGGGGCGCCATGCAAATAATGAGAAACTGAACACCGCCCGTAACAAGCATAAAAATGAAAGCTTTTATGCGTATGAAAATCTGATGAGGCTGTAAAATATAGTGCACCATCATTAATTGTGTTTGTGTAGAATTTATGCAATAATAGCTATCAAAAATGATTTTGTCATTCATTAACATTCGCAAGGTCCCTCGGGAAGTGTTACGCCTTCGGTTTTCAACACTCCCCTTGGGACCTAGCGAATGTTAATGAATCATGTTTGATCCCTATAGTAACACACCCCAACCTATTTATAACACCATTTGCCATAACACAGTTTGAATATAACAGGGCTCATTGCAGAATTAATGAATTCTTTTGTTATAAACATGTAGCTATACATTTTACTCTCATTATTACATACTAGATAATTTCGTGTCTATGCATAAAGGCCTGATGATACGTTTACACTATGTTCCCAGTGGTCACAACAGCCCTGTTTGCTTGAAATGTAGGGTGACGTGGAAATTTTGTCATAATTTTCTATGTCTTCAAAATCTATTACATCTTGTTAAGTTTTCTCATGCTGTATTACAGTTTCTGTGACGAGCTGTGGTCGTGATAATCTTGATGTGTCAAGGAGTAGCTATGATTCTCTACGGTTATCCCACGACCTGTAGTGATAATCTTGATGTGTCAAGGAGTAGCTATGATTCTCTATGGTTATCCCACGACCTGTAGTGATAATCTTGATGTGTCAAGGAGTAGCTATGATTCTCTACGGTTATCCCAAGACCTGTAGTGATAATCTTGATGTGTCAAGGAGTAGCTATGATTCTCTACGGTTATCCCACCACCTGTAGTGATAGTCTTGATGTGTCATGGTGTCGCTATGATTCTCTAGGGTTATCCCAAGACCTGTAGTGATAATCTTGATGTGTCATGGAGTCGCTATGATTCTCTACGGTTATCCCACGACCTGTAGTGATAATCTTGATGTGTCATGGTGTCGCTATGATTCTCTACTGTTATCCCACGACCTGTAGTGATAATCTTGATGTGTCAAGGAGTAGCTATGATTCTCTACGGTTATCCCACGACCTGTAGTGATAATCTTGATGTGTCATGGTGTCGCTATGATTCTCTACGGTTATCCCACGACCTGTAGTGATAATCTTGATGTGTCATGGTGTCGCTATGATTCTCTACCGTTATCCCACCACCTGTAGTGATAATCTTGATGTGTCATGGTGTCGCTATGATTCTCTACGGTTATCCCACGACCTGTAGTGATAATCTTGATGTGTCATGGTGTCGCTATGATTCTCTACGGTTATCCCACGACCTGTAGTGATAATCTTGATGTGTCATGGTGTCGCTATGATTCTCTACGGTTATCCCACGACCTGTAGTGATAATCTTGATGTGTCATGGTGTCGCTATGATTCTCTACGGTTATCCCACGACCTGTAGTGATAATCTTGATGTGTCATGGAGTCGCTACGATTCTCTACGGTTATCCCACGACCTGTAGTGATAATCCTGATGTGTCAAGGAGTAGCTATGATTCTCTACCGTTATCCCACCATCTGTAGTGATAGTCTTGATGTGTCATGGAGTAGCTATGATTCTCTACGGTTATCCCAAGACCTGTAGCGATAATCTTGATGTGTCATGGTGTCGCTATGATTCTCTACGGTTATCCCACGACCTGTAGTGATAATCTTGATGTGTCATGGTGTCGCTATGATTCTCTACGGTTATTCCACGACCTGTAGTGATAATCTTGATGTGTCATGGAGTTGCTATGATTCTCTATGGTTATCCCATGACCTGTAGTGATAATCTTGATGTGTCGTGGTGTCGCTATGATTCTCTACTGTTATCCCATGACCTGTAGTGATAATCTTGATGTGTCATGGAGTAGCTACAATTCTCTACGGTTATCCCATGACCTATAGTGATAATCTTGATGTGTCGTGGTGTCGCTATGATTCTCTACTGTTATCCCATGACCTGTAGTGATAATCATGATGTGTCATGGAGTAGCTACGATTCTCTACGGTTATCCCATGACCTAAAGTGATAATCTTGATGTGTCATGGAGTCGCTATGATTCTCTATGGTTATCCCACCACCTGTAGTGATAATCTTGATGTGTCATGGAGTTGCTAAGATTCTCTACGGTTATCCCACCACCTGTAGTGGTAATCTTGATGCGTCATGGAGTAGCTATGATTCTCTACCATTATCCCACCACCTGCAGTGATAATCTTGATGTGTCATGGAGTTGCTATGATTCTCTACGGTTATCCCACCACCTGTAGTGATAATCTTGATGTGTCATGGAGTAGCTATGATTCTCTACGGTTATCCCACGACCTGTAGTGATAATCTTGATGCGTCATGGAGTAGCTATGATTCTCTACGGTTATCCCACCACCTGTAGTGATAATCTTGATGTGTCATGGTGTCGCTATGATTCTCTACGGTTATCCCACGACCTGTAGTGATAATCTTGATGTGTCATGGTGTCGCTATGATTCTCTACGGTTATTCCACGACCTGTAGTGATAATCTTGATGTGTCATGGAGTTGCTATGATTCTCTATGGTTATCCCATGACCTGTAGTGATAATCTTGATGTGTCGTGGTGTCGCTATGATTCTCTACTGTTATCCCATGACCTGTAGTGATAATCTTGATGTGTCATGGAGTAGCTACGATTCTCTACGGTTATCCCATGACCTATAGTGATAATCTTGATGTGTCATGGAGTCGCTATGATTCTCTATGGTTATCCCACCACCTGTAGTGATAATCTTGATGTGTCATGGAGTTGCTAAGATTCTCTACGGTTATCCCACCACCTGTAGTGGTAATCTTGATGCGTCATGGAGTAGCTATGATTCTCTACCATTATCCCACCACCTGCAGTGATAATCTTGATGTGTCATGGAGTTGCTATGATTCTCTACGGTTATCCCACCACCTGTAGTGATAATCTTGATGTGTCATGGAGTAGCTATGATTCTCTACGGTTATCCCACGACCTGTAGTGATAATCTTGATGCGTCATGGAGTAGCTATGATTCTCTACGGTTATCCCACCACCTGTAGTGATAATCTTGATGCGTCATGGAGTAGCTATGATGCTCTACCGTTATCCCACCACCTGTAGTGATAATCTTGATGTGTCGTGGTGTCGCTATGATTCTCTATGGTTATCCCACGACCTGTAGTGATAATCTTGATGTGTCATGGAGTAGCTATGATTCTCTACGGTTATCCCACGACCTGTAGTGATAATCTTGATGCGTCATGGAGTAGCTATGATTCTCTACGGTTATCCCACCACCTGTAGTGATAATCTTGATGTGTCATGGAGTAGCTATGATTCTCTACGGTTATCCCACGACCTGTAGTGATAATCTTGATGTGTCATGGAGTAGCTATGATTCTCTACTGTTATCCCACCACCTGTAGTGATAATCTTGATGTGTCATGGAGTTGCTATGATTCTCTGCAGTTATCCCACCACCTGTAGTGATAATCTTGATGCGTCATGGAGTAGCTATGATTCTCTAGGCTTATCCCACCACCTGTCATGGTTTCATCATGGCCTCTCACCTTCTGATGCGGTCAATTGTGTCTGACCAAGGCGTATTCTGTCAAGGTCTGCTATGGACTAAACACAGACACTGTGTACTTTAAAGCACTTTTTGTGCTTGTGGTATAAGAATACTTCCTATGGAGCAATAGTGCTCATCAACAACCTACTGCATAGCTGATTATGAACGTGGGGGATTCACACATTTGTTTGTTTTTGTTTTTTCTTGAAAGCCAAAGTGCAGTGTATGGTGTCTATTGTTTACTATTGTGACTGCTCTAATATGAAGGAATTTGTCGCCCTGATGCCATTGTATATTCTTAAACATCATGCGCCGCGATAACCATAATGTGTCATACACATTAAATCGGACTCAACACCATCATTGACCAGATCACAAAATAACGCAACAAAACGTGTTGAGTATTCCGTAGGAAACGGGAGAAAATAATAATAATAATAATAATAATGACTTTATTTAGAGAGGGGGCTCAGTTGGACAAGTCCAATCTTCCCTGAGGCCCTCTATTAAAACAATATTTACAATTATTTAAACATAAATATACAGACATACAAATGAATACAAACAAACAAAAGAGTTCTACGCCTAAAGTGAATTATTTGCTATCCAATTTAGATATCCACTCCTGAAATGTTGAAGAGAAGTTGCACTCCTGAGATGGTCTGGAATGGAGTTCCATATCTTAGATCCTGAATATGCAAGCCTGTTTCTGTAAAATTCAAAGTTTGGTTTAGGAACATACAGAAGATTTTCTGATGTAGATCTAAGGGTTCTATCATGGACTTCATTGGAAAACTTGAAAAGACTAGTTAGGTAGGGTGGGGTCAAGTTATGCATAATTTTGTACATAAGGATTGCCTTCTGGTAGGTAACCCTCACTGGGAATTCCATCCATTTTAGTTCAGCAAAGAGTTGTTCTGATGGTGTGTCTATTGGCTTATCTAATATTGATCGTGCTGCTCTCTTCTGAAATTTGATTACTGCACTCATAAGCTCAGTATTTGCATTGCCCCATATTGAGCAGCAATACTCTAGATGAGGGAGAATGTAGGCATTATAGAAGAGTTTCCTGGTTGGGACATTAATGTACTGTTTTATCCTGTTTAAGAGATAAAGTAATAAGTTACATTTTTTCAGGGATGCCTCAATGTGGACAGACCAGGTTAGGGTGTTGTTGACATGAACACCTAGCAGTTTTTCAGTTTCAGAAATTTGAATTTGCTCTCCTCTAATGGTCAGAATTGGTGGTGCTTCCATTATCTTGTTGGCTGTATTTTTGGATGCTAAGAATAAAGCTTTGGATTTTGAAGTATTCTTTTTCATATCATTATCATCACACCAATCTGAGAAGTTGTCTAGATCTGCATTTATTGAGGTTGTTATGGTTGGAAGATGGACACTAGAAGTGTGCAGTGTGCCATCATCTGCAAACAAGTCCAAAAGACAGTATTTAATATATAATGGCAGATCATTTATATAAAGTAAAAATAGCAGTGGTCCAAGTACTGAACCCTGAGGGACACCTGCTTTAATCTCTTTGTTCTTGGAGAGTTTCCCAGAGACTTGGACTTGCTGGGATCGATTACTTAGATATGAATTAAACCAATTTTGGGATGACTGACTGAATTTGTAGGCTGCTAACTTTTGTTTTAGAATCTGATGGTTTACAAGATCAAAGGCTTTGGAAAGATCTAACAAAACTGTCCCTACTATTTCATTGTTGTTCATAGCTGTAAACCAGTTGTCAATCATTTTGGTTAAGGAGGTTTGGCAAGAATGATGCCGCATACATGTGATATCTCCCGATCTCGTCGGGTTTTCCCGATTTTGGGCTTCCTAACCCGATTGTCCCCCGCCCAGCCCAGTAGGGCCCAAATCTCCCGATTTCAGTATTTGCCTAGCCAAATTTTTCGGCACTGTTCCATTTTTAATATTGCGGTAATATACGGTACGTGTTATTGATCACTGACCCGATAAATACCTTGGAGTAATTTAGGAGACAATGCAGAATAGATGACATGTCACTTTATTGCCTAATTGGCGAAGTGAGAAGGGATTAATGATGCGACAAATTGTCAGTCTTACAGGTACAGTGTATAATGTCAACCGCAAAGGCCTAGGTGCAGCAACCATCGAAATCGGCCCTGTAAAACGCGGAAAAAGTCAAAGTCAATAATTACTACGAATGTTGGTGTTAATTATACATTCAAACATTCTAGTTTCAGAAACCGTTTAAGTTTTCAGGCTGGGTCCATTAATATGCATGCAGTATGCCCTCAAAGTTACCTAGGTTAGGGCATTTTTGTGAATTTCCGCCGATTTCGGGCCATTTGGGACCTAAACAAACATAGAGCGCATCGAGGTTACATCACCATTTTTTCACATTCAAGTCCATTCATCAACAGAAACCGGTAGCCAAAATATAAAATTGTAACCTACATGCGCTCATAGTTAAAAAAAAAACTTTTTCTGTATTTTTCCGTCAATTTCAGCACACGCAACGTTACAAATGGCGCAGAAAAATAACGCGCTATTAAACGACGTCATGCGATTTTATAATTGACGTTAGACTCATGTTCACGCACCTTGCGCACCTTACGATAAGAAAGCATTTGATAGAAAGATAATATAGGCCGTATACACCTACCAACAGTTAGAAAGTCTGCCTTGGTTTTGTCTGAGGTGTTTTTCTTTCGATCCACAACAGTTACTTTCTTAGCGCAAGGTGCGCGTTCTTATCGCAAGGTGCGCGATTTTTAATTGTTTGCTAAAATCACCGCAAAATACGCCCCTGTCTATGAATGACAAACACACTTCATTTAAGAATTAAATGTAGCTTTTAATCCCAAAAACAGCACCATAGTTAAAGGCTTTAATACTCAAACTCAATATAACTATATAGCCTATGTTCATTGTCAGTGCGACAGATTAGCTGCTTCACGTTCACCAATTTCGTAATTTTACTACTTGGTTTATTTTTTGGTTACATTTGGCCTGCGATTAGCTTGCGATGATCGTACGATGTCATTTTTGCATTTTCGTGCAGTCTCCGCAGAGTGACCCTAAGATGTCCCTACGATTCTACGGCCTCCTACGATACGATTTTATACAGTCTGCACTTTGACAATAGTTTAAAAATCGTACGACTGTAGCCCGTAGACACGTCGTAGTGGCATAGCACGGGCGCCGTACGGAGACCCTACGATGATCGTGTGGTCACCGCATAATTTTTGTATTTTAATTTTGGGACAAAAATCGTACTGCGGCCGTAGGGAGACCGAAAGGGTTCAGTTAGAAGTCATAGGGACTCCGTACCGGGACATGGCTCGATCTGTACGATCGTCACTTAAAGTGTGCGGTGACCATACGATTACCGTACGATCTCAGTGCGATTTTGTATGAAAAAGCCAGAGCAAGAAATCGATGACATACAATGTCCGTATGTATTCCTACTACAGACGTCGTAGCACATGGTCACCTACGATGTCTAGACCAGACAAGCAAATTCAGAGAATTTATGTCCCCCGCCTTGATTGTTTAGTTACACAAATATAATCTGAGAAGCCACATGAACTTTCTAAGTGTAAATGCCAAAAAGACGACTAAGTTCAAATTGCGAAACAGTGACAAAAATTAAACTGAGGATAATATGCAAATCATATGCGTATCTTCAAAGCATTATAAAGACATTTGTAAAGTTTCAAAGGAATCAGAATAAAATTGTAGGAGGACTGCAGACCTGTCAACTCTCCCGGGTGGGTGCAGGACATTTCGTCTAAAACCATTTCGTCTAAAAGCCATTTCGTCTAAAGGACATTTCGTCTAAAAGACATTTCGTCTAAAGGACATTTCGTCTAAAGGACATTTCGTCTAATGGACATTTCGTCTAAAGGACATTTCGTCTAATGGACAATTCGTCTAAAAAATCTAGTGGATGCGACATTTGGTCTAAAAAAAAGTTAAGAAAAAATAAGAATTTTTAGACCAAATGTCGCACCTTACTGGAAATCAATTTCAGAGATGTGACTTGAAATATTTATTTATCATTTCTGTTTACTTGCAAGCTTATGGTGACAATACATGTACATTGAGCTATCTTAACTGGTCATTGTGAGCAGTTATCAAACTGGTAGCTATAAGGATTAGTTTTGGTCCATTGTTGTCTGTTGCAGTTGTTGATTGGTAAATAATAAAAGCATTATATATTTTTAAATAAAAGATGCTGCTGCAACATCGCTGGAGGGATTGGCTACAATAGGTCATATTAAATAATGAAATTGATATCCAATTTAATGTTGTTCAAAAATATTTTCCCTATCATTTATGTTTTAGACGAGTTTTAGACGAATTTTAGACGAATTTAGACATTTTTAGACGAATTTTAGACGAAATGTCGTATTCGACGAAATGTCCATTAGACGAAATGTCCATTAGACGAAATGTCCTTTAGACGAAATGTCATTTAGACCAAATGTCTTTTAGACGAAATGTCCTTTAGACGAAATATCCTTTAGACGAAATGGCTTTTAGACGAAATGGTTTTAGACGAAATGTCATGGATCCCTCCCGGGTATCCCGTTATTCTAACGGTTTTGCCATGGACTTACGACCTCCCGTCCGATTTCAATTAAAAACGTCAAACTAACGGATTTCCGGCTGTCTACCGGTTAATTTTAACATCCGAAACAAAAAAGAAAACATATCCCGGTTTTTCCGTGTTTATACAAACAAAGTCAAGGTCATTGCAATTTCCGGTTGAGTTCGGGAATTTTCGATCGTTCCGACTTCTATTTTTAGCCTATTCGGCAAGTCTCGGGTGTATTCGAGGTTCTCCGATCTATTTTAAGCATGATATTGGTGAAAGATAAAACAATCTTTGTGATTGGCCATTAACTTTTTAGGCTGATTTCGGAACCAATCAGATTGCATGTAACAAATGATCATTGGGAAAACTACCAATATGGCCGCGCCCTTGGTAGAAATAATGTCGAAACTGATTTTCGATCGAATTTCATCGTTACTTCGCGGTTTTGCATCATAGGCTTTATAGAAAATTGTACAAGCGAATTTTCAATACCTAAGGTATGACACCGTCTCATTTTTTCCTTGTTTTATGGGTTTAGTATCGGTAAATGCTAGCGGTATACTCCTTTTTTTTGCCAATAACAAGTATTGTCTTTTTGAAAAGCTGCAAAAAAATCTCCCTCCTGAAGAAAAAATCTCCCTCCTTGAAATTTTATAGGTCTTAAAGCGCGCGCTTAAGTTGCATGCTAATTTGGTCGATACATCACTGTTTCGCGCAATCTCCCTCTTAGAATTTTCAGGAGGTTGACAGGTCTGAGGAGGAGTTGCGCACACAAGGTACCCCCTGTCCATTCACTTTCATTGTCAAAATGATCGAAAAATGACTAAGTTCAAATTGCGTACAAAAGTAATCTAATAAAAATTAATCTGAGTATCATATCCAAACCACATGCATATCTTAAAAGCCTGGTTAAGGCATATGTAAAGTTTCAAAACAATCGGAATGAAACTTAAGGAGGAGTTGCGCACACAAAGTACCCACTGTCCATTCACTTTTATTGTCAAAATAAAAACGGCGCGTCCGATCACTTAATCGACTGGTTGAACAACTTTTTGTTTTATTGTTTTATTGAATGTTTTGTAAACAAGTTTAAGCGTTTTCAAAACGCTTGCGATCTCTCAGCACTATTTTTACTGTATGACCACGACTGAATGAACACAAGGCGATAACCACAGACCGAAAAGACTCTGGCAGCTCGGTTCAGTGTGAGCTCTCATACCTGAGCCGACATGCGGTATTTAGTGTGACCCGATCGGAGCTGCCTCGTCCAATTAACTTTGTACGACCGGAAGTCAGTGGTCGATTAACAACAAGATTCCAGCCCTGTTCAATTATATATGCGCTCTCGCCATGGCGAGGTCGCAATAACTACACTGCTAATCAGCGCCTTTGCTGTCGCTTCACGGATATAATTTAACCCCTCTTCTCGTTAAATATGAACTTCTAAAAGCTTCTAGCTGTCTTCTTTGGCTGTGCAGCCTGGTTTGTGTAAGACCTTGTCGAAAACCTAGATTGCTTGTCATGTAGAAAAATGTACAGTTAATAATTTTCAAGGGAGGCAACAACTATCTCTACAATAATGTGTTACAAAGTGAAAAATGTATGTTAAAATGCTGTGCATACTGGTATATATAAATAAAATCGTTAATAGAAATAAGCAAGATAATAATTTAGAAGAACCTAGAGCTTTGGAAGATCATATGTGAACAATCCATTTTACTAACCATATTGTGCTTCATTGACATATTTATTTTTACTCGCGTTCTGCATTGGTTGATACAATAAACATGACAGGCATATACCAGCCTTTATTCACCCTGCAAGGTAGGTAGCCACTGGTATCATTTACATGTCTTTGATGTCGCGACTGGGATTCGAACCCGCGGACTTCCGCAACCGACAACAAAGCATAACCACTGAAAGAACAGAGGCAGATTGAGCTGCGGCGCTTGAATAGACAAAGTAAACAGTAAGGACTATGTCTAGTCACAGGAACCTTACGTTGGATTAACTTGAGTGCTTCGAAAGGGCTTAGAACTGCTGTGTTTGTTTGGTTGACTTTGGGTTGAATGTCCCACCCACATCTTAGGTCAGAGACGAAACCCGTTTAAAGTCTCATCCGAACCATGCCTTAACCTTTACGTATAAAATGTGGCTTCTCCATGCTTGTGCAGTCACAAGAGTCACGTAGTAACCAAGCTGTCACGAAGTGGAGTGGGCTGCGGGTTAGCCAGCTTGGTACCAATTAAGGAGTTAAGAAGGCGTTCAGATAGAGTTTTTTAATGCAGTTGTACGTTTTAAGATAGATTTGTTGTCACATAAACAACGTGTCCAGACAATTGCAGTTTAAAGTGTTTTCAGCGTAGATCAATTTTCAGTCGTCATTTATACATACAAACATGTACTTCCAGAAAAAAAGAGAGTTGTGATTAGAACCTTTGAAGTGATCGTATAGATACATCAGTCAGCATAAATGCCCTCACCATTAAAAAGTTTGTGCTAGTGGAACGGTTAATTTCCCATATAGCGGTTCTCTCCTTTGCAAATCTCCATTTAGCAATTTGATGTGCTGCAATGAAGCCGTCTTGTCATGATGCGAGAAAGAAGCGCGCTACACGAGACAGGGTCGTTCAGGCAAAAATCATGATTCACGTTCAGCATGAGAATAATGCTAAAAACATGATACAGGTTTAATTTCCTGGGCGAGACCGGTAGTATAGGAGGTTGTTTTTGTGGGTTTGTAGTACCGGGAGCACCCGAAGGCTCAACCGGGAGGTTGATTTTTGTTGTTGTGTTTGGAGAAGCCCGGGATCGAACCTGCGACCCCTGGTTTACAAGGAGAGTGACTTAACCACGTTTTTTTTTTTTTTTTTTCTTTTCTGGGCGAGACCAGTACTTTTTGTCCTGTGAGCACCCGAAGGCTCAACCGGGAAATTGGTTTAAGTAGATGTTTTTGGAGATTTAGTAGATGTTTTTGGAGAAGCCCGGGATCGAACCTGCGACCACAAGGCGAATGGCTTATCCACTGCACCACGGAGGCAGTCTTGTTTGACAGCGTGAATAAACAGAGGCATTTTAACGGTTTTAATATTTCAAGTTTTAAAGTCCATGTGGTGAATATTAAGTAGACAGTCTATTACTTCAGGGTTCGTCTGTCCAGTTATAAACACATTGTTTCAAAGTTTTAATGATTAAATAAATTCATTTAGCACTTTTACAATATATTGAAATCGCATGTTTCAAGAATAAATATGAATGTGACCACGAGTTTTACTACAAGGTTAACAACTCACCAAGACAATCAAAATGTCAAGAAAAGGTTTTTTACAAAAAGAAGGAACACTGGTAATCAGGAAAGATGCCCGCGAAACGTTTAAACCAAACTTTTACTTTTGTAAAGTAAATCTAGGGTTTGCAGGTGTATACATTGTTTCTTACTTTTGCTCCAAAACAAAGATTGTGCGTACTCGTTACATTGTGCGTACTCGTTACAACCGCCTCAGCGAGGCGGTTCTAACGTGTACCCACAATCTATGTTTTGAGCAAAAATATTAAACATATCAAGTTTTTTATGCTTCTGAATTTTTCAATTTTGTGCGTTTCTAAATGTTCAACCGTATGGTACCCAGATATACGAGTAGCTAGGTTACAATCAGATTCACAATATAATAGACCGTGTACGGTCTGATGTCTGGTGCCAGAGTTATCCGCTTTTTGTCTTTTTATAATCTTTTTAGATTGCTTCTGTTTGAAAACACAAATGTAACTTTTATCAAAATAATAACAAGTCTTGCGCTAGCTGATTCACGCACAACATATAAGTTATATTATACTGTACATAAAGCCGCTTTTTCAGTCGGTCTTTTCGAGGATCGCATCTCAACATTGAGTACTGAAGTAGGTGGCATTCGACTTGTTATCATCTTCAATATAAATAAATAAATAAATAAATAAATAAATAAATAAAAACATGTCATAGGGCACATTATTTTTATGCATTGTCTACTGTACATGCGTGCGACGACTGTTTTGTTCAGCGCTTATACAGCATGCTTTCGAAATGATATTTTTGAAACGCCTTTACATCGGGCTATTCCGGAGAGACCGCTTTCTGAATCCTGCAAAGCGATGGTTTAGTAAAGACTGCCTAGATTGTAGGAATTATTTTGCCCGATTACGAGATGGTTGCCATGTCCCTGCACAGGTCCTCGCAACAGAGTCTGACACTATTTAGAAACATGATAACGAAATCGCAGAAACCTGCTAAAACTTAAGAACGTTTAAACTAAACTCATATTCTCCATTGTATTAATAAATTGTACGGGTGTGGGTGTGTACATGTATGAGAGAGGACCGGAAGTTTAACGGTAATAGGGAAACATTGCCAAAATCGACAGAAAAACACATGCTTCTTCTGTTCCGTTTCCCGGACACTCAGTTTAAAGGGGGGGGGGGGGGGGGGGGGGGAGGGCTTATCGATCAGGGTGCTGGCGATCATCTCCCGCCAATTGTAAGAATTGTAAGAATATCACCTACGTCTTGGTTCCTCGCAGACACTTTAGTATCGGTCATTGTGCCGAATCACAAATGCACCTTCGTATAAACGTATATGACGTTAACATTTACGTACATTACGTTATTTTACGTCGCAAAAATGGACAGGGGTGTGTCTCTTTGTAACCCCCGTAGCTCTAACAATTTAAATGCAATTCTAATAAAAAAATCATTTTTGTCCATCAAAATGACCCCCTTAACACATATTAAGAAATCATGCATTTCTGAAACAAGGCCGATTTCGATGGTTCCTGCACCTAGGCCTTTGATCAGAGTTCATCTTTAGAAAGATTAATGCGTCTTTAATTTGGAGGGCTTGGATTAAACATTGCCGATAATCGTAATAGGACAATTAATTCTGATTGTCCTTTAAAGATTATCGGGCATTTTGAACACGTGGGACTGATTTATCTTTCATTTTTGTGCATTTTTATCGGTCCGAGTAAAACATTTTTTCCGATTTTTTCCCCCCAAAAAAGTTCGATCGGTCCTTATATTCACAAGTTTCAGACGCAATATACCACTACTACACACGTGTCAACATGATAATTGCCCCTGTTAATTGCCTACTTATCAAAACAATTTTCGCGGAAAATTGTGAAAGTTACTGAAACGTGAGGACTGGTAACCTTGCGGTTTTAATGTGTTGGGTAAACATCGCAGTAATTCATGCAACACTTGCTGATTGGCCCATTCTAACTAACGCGTGGGCGGAGCTTCTCAATAATCTACCGAAGCCGCTTTGACATTGTGCAATAATGTCCGTCTGTCGTTTCAACACTGCGTAAAAATTTTCTGATTTTGAGCTCGGAGCCAAAATCAAAATTTAATATTAAACCAGCGACCAGTGACCAGCGATAATTGGGTGGCGGCACGACATCAAATGATTAACATATAAGTTTAAAACAAACGCCATATAGTTCCGAAAGATCGGGTATTTCATACAGATGAAAACGCCGCTTGCGTCGAACGTAGCGTAAGGCAAAAAGTCGGGTAAATTTTCCGACCTACAAACTATTGGAACGAAACGGTTATAATAAGGGGGAGCAACTGCGTTATCGAACCAGAAAAATGCGGGGTACCAGCTAATAAAGTAAACATTGGAATTACAAAAACTTGAAACACAAATTTCTGTGGAAAATGGAAAGAAATTTGTACGTTTTTCTGCTTTTTTCTTTGTTTGTTTTATTTCAATACATTGAAATATTTAAATTTTCTCGAATTGACGTTGATACAATGGACATAAAGTATGAAATAATAAATGTCATTAGTTTTCGCGACTTCTTAGATACGCTTTGTACATGCATGTTGTATGTCCATGATGACGTCATCACTTAGCTAGACCGATTTGAGAATTAAAATTTCCTCAGCTGTGATTATATTTAATTATGGAATTATTAGTTTGTTATAAAATTACCAAATGTAATGCATCTTTTGCACAAAAAAGGCAAAAAATCTTCGCTTTTTAACCGCGCTAAAATCTCCCTATTTGAGGCCCAATCTCCCTATTTCAAAACACAAATCTCCCTATTTGGGCCAAAGAAGATATCACATGTATGATGCCATCTAAAGCCAGACTGATTGTCATAAATAAGCTTATGCTTGTCTAGAAAATCTATCAAGCATGTACTGATACGCCGTTCAAAAATCCCAGTAATAATCGGGAGTACAAAAATAGGTCTATAGTTATTAATGTCATGCTTTTCACCCTTTTTGAAGATAGGTGTAACTTTGGCTTTTTTCAGGTCATCCGGATATATTCCATTGGCAATACTAACATTAAGTATAGTTGCTAGGGGCTGAGATATGATAGATGCAGATAATTTTAGATATTTGGCACTTATGTCATCTATTCCTGTGGCCTTGTTGACTTTGAGATTTTGTAGCTGCTGGAATATAAATGATGGTGAGACCAGGGGAATTTCAAATTCTGTACCATCAGGTACTTTTTCATCTACAAAGTCTTTTAACTTGGTACAGGTTGCAGTTTGTCTGGTGTCATTAGGATTTAAGTCTTTATATAGAGATGTGAAAAACTCATTGAAATGATTTGCAGATGTTTCAGGATCTAGGATAGGATCTCCATGTTTATCATGAATTATGTTTGTTTGTTGTTTTGGTGATTTATGAGTAACATCATGCAAATTTTGCCAGAGGCACTTTGGATTTTTGTAATTATCATTTATACTTTGGGAGTAGAACTCTTTCTTAGCAGTGTGAATGAAAAAAAGTCAATAAGCAATGCTTATTAAATACCCCCCGCAGGATAACTGTTTACCACAAAAAATATTTTGGCAATATAATTTCTTCATGCAAATGTCAAATGGGTGTACATCATGTAGGTATGATATCAAATTGTTCCATCAAAAACTGTTCCATCAAAAACTGTGGTAGGAGTTGATCAGCTTGTGAAAGCCCTTACATGTAAAAAAACCTAAGAAAAATTGTCTAAGGTCTCATAGCTGTCATTTTGTCAAAATTTATTTTTTTCGCAATAAAATTTCTTCATGCAAATGTCCAGTGAGTATAAATCATGTAGGCATGATATCAAATTGTTCCATCAAAAACTGTGGTAGGAGTTGATCGGCCCGTGAAAGCCCTTACCTGTAAAAAAAAACTAAGAAAAATTGTCTAAGTTCTCATAGCTGTCATTTTGTCAAACATTATTTTTTCGCAATAAAATTTCTTCATGCAAATGTCCAAGGGGTGTACATCACATAGGCATGATATCAAATTGTTCCATCAAAAACTGTGGTAGGAGTTGATCGGCCCGTGAAAGCCCTTACCTGTAAAAAAAAAACCTATGAAAAATTGTCTAAGTTCTCATAGCTGTAATTTTGTCCAAAATTATTTTTTCACAATAAAATTTCTTCATGCAAATGTCCAATGGGTGTACATCATGTAGGCATGACATCAAATTGTTCCATCAAAAACTGTGGTAGGAGTTGATCGGCCCGTGAAAGCCCTTACCTGTAAAAAAAAACCTAAGAAAAATTGTCTAAGTTCTCATAGCTGTAATTTTGTCCAAAATTATTTTTTCACAATAAAATTTCTTCATGCAAATGTCCAATGGGTGTACATCATGTAGGCATGACATCAAATTGTTCCATCAAAAACTGTGGTAGGAGTTGATCGGCCCGTGGAAGCCCTTACCTGTAAAAAAAACTAAGAAAATTGCCTAAGTTCTCATAGCTGTCATTTTGTGAAAAATTATTTTTTCGCAATAACATTTCTTCATGCAAATGTCCAATGGGTCTACATCATTTAGGCATAATATCAAAAAGTTCCAACAAAAACTGTGGTAGGAGTTGATCAGCCCGTAAATGTATACAAAAGCAAACAAGTCCAAAAGACAGTATTTAATATATAATGGCAGATCATTGATATAAAGTAAAAATAGCAGTGGTCCGGGTATTGAACCCTGAGGGACACCTGCTTTAATCTCTTTGTTCTTGGAGAGTTTCCCAGAGACTTGGACCTTGGACTTGCTGGGATCTATTACTTAGATATGAATTAAACCAATTTTGGGATGACTGACTGAATTAGTAGGCTGCTAACTTTTGTTTCAGAATCTGATGGTTTACAAGATCAAAGGCTTTGGAAAGATCTAACAAAACTGTCCCTACTATTTCATTGTTGTTCATAGCTGTAAACCAGTTGTCAATCATTTTGGTTAAGGAGGTTTGACAAGAACAATGCCGTCTAAAGCCAGACATAAATAAGCCTATGCTTGTCTAGAAAATCTATCAAGCATGTACTGATATGCCTTTCAAAAATCCCAGTAATAATCGGAAGTACAGAAATATGTATATAGTTATTAATGTCATGCTTTTCACCCTTTTTGAAGATAGGTGTAACCTTGGCTTTTTTCAGGTCATCCGGATATATTCCATTGGCAATACTAACATTAAGTATAGTTGCTAGGGGCTGAGATATGACAGATGCAGATAATTTGAGATATTTGGCACTTATGTCATCTATTCCTGTGGCCTTGTTGACAGGATGAGACAATCGTGATAAAATGCAGACTAAATGCAGCCAAACTTAGCTTGCCAGATTATTCACTACCTTCCTGTTGCACTACAGACCACTTTAAAGTTTAGTTATGTACTGTCAAGTACCGTCACTGCGTGTTGTGTTCAGCCCATTTTATCATGACTCAATATTTCTCATTTTCGACGTGAGTGCCGTGGCAGATTTTTAAATTGTCAAAAATTTGCCACATTGTCCAAGGTTAACATGGCCTGTTATATTTGCTTATCCCGTTCCCCTGCGTTGCCTCATGTTTATCCTGTTTTGATCATGGGGGTCTGAAATGTGACTGCTGTGGCTGCCAGGAACATAGTGTAAATGCTACATTTGTAATCAGCTATGGTCATGTGCAACAGTCAATAACCCAGCCTATATTGTTCCTGAGAAAGCTAATCAAAGGCAGATTGTCAATACTTAGAGCACACTTCTTCACCTTCACACCCTGTATATGCATGATACAACCAAATTCCTTACAGTGCATATTGCTGCAACATCACACAAAATAAAAGTGTGGTGATGGAAGCCCGTCAACTGGGCAGAGTTCCTTGTCTAGCTGTAGGATGTTGGGAAATGAATATTGCTTTGTTGCCAAAAATCACCACACTCTGTTTTGTCATTTGAGGATGCATTAACTACACTACAATCAACCATGAAAACAATCAGTTGATAAAGGTGGATATTGTTTACCCTGAGTAGAGAAGAGTTGAGTTTCTAGAGTTTTTCTCAACATGATGCATTAAGGATACAGTATGCAATAATTGGTGAAATTTTGTTCATTTTACAAAATCACTCTCATCAAATAAACTATTTTGGTACCTACATTATATCAAAGGCTCAAATTTCCACAATAACTTATAAGCTTAGAAACTGAAAAACTAAGAAAAATAACTGTAAAGAGCTTCTTTAGTTTTGCTTTCAATTCAAAGCATGGCCATCAGTGTCAATAAAGTTATCCACGGTCAGTAAAACTCTTTAGCACCCATTAGCAATGCCCCTCTCCATGCTATTTATTGGAATGGAAGCTGATTTACTGCATATGGGTCATATCACAAGAAATTCTTTGTTTCATAAAAACAATCTTTGTTATTCGTTTTTATGTTCGACAAAAGGATAAACAGCCAGACATAAGGGTCAAGATTTATTGAAAATCATTTTTCTTTTAAACAATAAGCATTCTTTGTTGCATACCTGATTTGCAACTGCTTTTGTCTAACTTTCTAAATCAAGTTTTCTTATAGCACCACTCAAATCCTGTGTAAAGTTCTGGTCATACTGTACAGCCGATGTTTTTGGCTCTACATATGACTACAATGGTTTGATCAGTGTCTTTTGGTTGAGCAGATTATATTATATACTGTCATTATTTTTGTTATGCATTGTTTTGTTATGCAGTGGCTTTTATGTAAGCATATTGTTGAATTCTCAAAGGTTGTGGGCCTATGGGGATATTATATAATAATTTGTTAGCCATCAGATAATGAATCATCATTTGATTATGCATATTCACAGTACCTGCTTTTATTATCGTTTCTGTTGTAAATGACCAGTTTATTACTAAAGTAAGAATAGAGGGACCAGGAATCAATGCAATTAAATTTAAAGTCCCCCAACATAGCGGATGGGAAAGAAAATACATAAAACACAACAAAACATTTTCCGACAACACACTCAAAGAGCAGAAGGACTAGCTCTTTCCCAACAAGGTAGCCTGTTGCGAAATAACACCATTCTGAGATTTGTTGTGTAGAGATGGTTACAAAAAATGGCATGTGTAGCTGCAGAAGCTAGTTAGAGGCTTGAAATAAAGATTTAAACCAACTTATGATCACACATGATGCAAGTATGTGTAGTGTATACGCTTCTTTGCAAATAGAATTTTCTTGTGGTGCTGTTCAATTTCTTTTTGATGAACATATATGCTTATTTAGCTAATTAATAAATGGTTTTGGTTTTCACAAGGAAAGTGGCATTTTTATATTAAAGTTCACAAAAATTAATAAGTAAAGTGGAATAGTGTTACCAGTAGTTACTGCAAGCTGATCTGCGGCTTTTGTTTTCGCCTTTGCAAAAATCCAGTTTTATCATGACATGACTCACTGCATTTCTATAGCAGCATCACCATTACAAAATTGCCAAAGGTCAGTGTAATAAAATAATTTCCTCTTCAAGGTGTCTGGCAAAACCCATTTCATTGAAAGGAGGTAACTGTCAGTCTTTGAACCCCCAGAGATAAAATGTTCCGGTAATAATGTGAGGTCATTTACAACAGGGGGCGATTAATAGCCTAACGGTTTGAGTGTTCGCTGATTGGTTAAGTATATAAGTATTTATGAATTTTTCATGTTTTCTTTAGCAAAAGCCCGCCTCCAAATGCATGGCCTTCAAGATTTCCTATTGCGGGATGTACTGACCAGAAATTTGAATGTCAGAAAGCTGCCAATCATGAATAAATTTGCATTTGATTGATGAAATGAATTTTGTGGCTTCTTGTAAAGTAGACTTTGTGTTGGAACTGTCATCTTCAAAGCATTTCAATTCCTTTCTTATCCATCCCAGTGGAATGAAATTTGGCACATGTGTTGATTGAAGTCTTCTCTTCAAAATGGTATCTCAGATTTTTTCTACTATGATTTGTTGCTGAGTAAATTGGAGTTTTGTTTAGGATGACCAATCAATTTTGTCACAGAAAATTTAAAATGCAATATCTCAGTTTCAAAGAACTTTAGCGGAAATCCATGATACCGTTTTAATGATCTAGTGTTAGGGAAGCTTTTCAAGGAAAAAGGAAAAACATATAGCAAAACATGTAGAAGATGAAACATCAAACATGACATATGACATAATTTTACTTAAGCTTTCTTCTAGCCTCCAATTCATAACTTACAATAAAACAAATGCATTCACCTTAAACTTCAAAATCTTGCCTTTAATTTGGTATATAAAACAATATCACTATGACTTATAAACATAGTAAAATATGCATTTGAATATGGTTACCCCCTGATTGCATACTGTAACCTTAACTATACACTACAATCAACCATGAAATCAATCAGTTGATAAAGGTGGATATTGTTTACCCTGAGAAGAGAAGAGTTGAGTTTCTACAGTTTTTCTCAACATGATGCATTTACTACACAATGATCAACCATGAAATCAATCAGTTGATAAAGGTGGATATTGTTTACCCTGAGAAGAGAAGAGTTGAGTTTCTACAGTTTTTCTCAGCAGTTCCAGTTTGGCCTGTACCAGATCTCCCTGAAGTTCGTAGCTGGGTGGCATCCTGTGTAGTGCCAGGTTAATGAGGTCAGCAATGTCGGTGTGTGCCACCACCTTCATCAGGGGATCATACACTTCGTGGAATGATTGCAGTAGTGTCATCTGTAAGATAGGTCAGCTCTTAGAACAACTTAGTGTAAAGTACGTATAGTACACATATTTGGTTATATACTAATACTATACTTTTTCTTTTTTTATTTTTAGAAAGAAAACCAGTACTACTACAATGTTTTGGTGTTGAAGAGCCTAATTTCATGATTTGTAATGTGATGACTCAGAAATAGTCCCATTATTTGCTACTGACCACAGGAACATCACATCTACTTACTACATATAAAGACTGTGATATTGATTCAAAAAGTAAGAAAACTTTTCTATTATTTCTACTGTTTACCTGGTTAGACTTGATTTTATCAGAGTTTGAGGCAAGCATTTGTCCCATACAGTCAAACAATGTGTGTAGATTGGTGTGGAATTCTTGAGCACTGTCACCACTACGGTCATATACACTGAAATAACAAACAAGATAGGTTAATAGTCATAGATAATTTTGTCAACAAAAACATCACTTGCACAAAGTACATGTTGTGTTATTATCCAGCAAGTCAGAAATACTTTTCCTTACTATAAATTATGCATTTCCAGAACTGTCACTTTTTCTTATTTGAATTTTAAAACAAGAATTGGCAATAAGCAAGGCTTATTAAATACCCCCCCGCAAAGTAAAAGTCAGTCAAAAAAAAACAAACTAATTTTTAGCTGTTTATGATGCAAACTATACATGAGCCACTTCGTGGGAAAGCCAACAATGTGGTTTCTGAAGAGGTCTGACACAAACCGGCCTGTTGAAAACATGCACAAAAATTGTCTAAGTTCACAAAGCTGCCATTTCGTCAAAAACTATTTTTTAACAATAAAACTGCTTCATGCGAATGTCTAACATGTCTTTATTGTGAAGGTAAAGTATCAGATCACTACATCAAAAGCTGTGGTAGGAGTTGATCGGCCCATATCTGCACACCTTAGAATAAATGTTGTAACTTGCACAAAAAATTGTCTAAGTTCAAACAGCTGAAATTTTGTCAAAAATATTGTTTTCAAAATAATATTTCTTCATGCACATGCCCAGTGTGTCTGTATTGTGAAGGCAAAGTATCAAATAACTCCAGCAAAAACTGTGGTAGGAGTTCATTACAAAAACATGCCCATGCAATATACAGAGATTTTTTTCACCTGTAAAAATTGACAATTTCATCAGAGAAAATTGATATTTTTTTTATTTTTGCTCCAAACATAGATTGTGGGTACACCACAATCTATGTTTTGGAGCAAAAATAAGAAAAATAGGTATACCCCTGCAAACCCCAGTTTTACTATATAAAAGTGGGGTTTAGTGGGTATATATTGCACGGATATGTTTTCCTGATGTTATCGGCTCGTATAAGCACTACCATAGCAAATGCTCATAAAAATTGTCTATGTTGTCTAAGTTCAAACAGCTGCAATTTTGTCAAAAATATTTTATTCAAAATAATATTTCTTCATGCACATGCCAAATGTGTCTGTATTGTAAAGTCAAACTATCAAATGGCTCCAGCAGAAACTGTGGTAGGAGTTGATCGGCCTATATCTACACTACCATGGAACCCATGTTGAAAACAATGCACAAAAAGTGTCTAAGTTCACAAAGCTGCAAATTTGTTAAAAATTATTTTTCCAAAATAATATTTCTTCATGCACATGTCCAGTGTGTCTGTATTGTGGTGGCAAAGTATCAAACGGCTCCAGCAAAAACTGTGGTAGGAGTTGATCGGCCCTTATAGGCACTACCATGGAACCCATGTTGAAAACAATGCACAAAAATTGTCTAAGTTCACAAGCTGCAAATTTGTTAAAAATTATTTTTCCAAAATAATTTTTCTTCATGCACATGTCCAGTGTGTCTGTATTGCGGTGGCAAAGTATCAAATGGCTCCAGCAAAAACTGTGGTAGAAGTTGATCGGCCCGTATAGCCACTACCACTATGTTCTCTCAATTGTAATTTTGTCAAAAATTATTTTTTCACTATCAAACTACTTCATGCAAATGTCAAACATGTCACCATTGTATTGGTAAAGTTTCAGAGTTATTCATGGAAAACTGTGGTAGGAGTTGATCGGCCCATGAAGGCACTATACATATGCATATAAACACAGCCATTAAGAATTAGAAAGGGAAATAACTCTCACAGAACTGGCCCCTAGCCCCTTATGTTTTATCATAATATTTGCCCCATTAATATGTATGTGTGTGCAAGGTTTCATGGAATTCCGGCCAAGGGGCTTCAAGATATTAAGGAAACAAAGTGTTACGGATGGGACGGACAGACGGAGACCCGGACGGACAACATGAAAACAGTATACCCCCCTTAAAACTTTGTTTTAGCCGGGTGTATAATTAAGCAAGGGTAGTAAAATATGAAAATGTAACATTTTCTAACTGAGAAGAGAAACAGTTAGGCTTACATTTTTTGCTGTAACTCTCTTGATCTCACAACAAATCTCATTGTGTAGTCCATAGCCTAAATCAACAATAAACAAACAATAAAAATATTCAAGTTACAGTTTTTCAAACAAGTAGCCCAAGGGCAACGATCGCTCACCTAAGAGTCAACAAGTACAGTCACTGGACAAGGTGTTTTTGTTTTTTTTTTCATATATGGGTATGACGGTCATCTTGGTCAAGTTTCAGGCCTATGGCTGCAATGGTTTCCATAGGATCATTGGTCCTGTAAATGCTTACCCGAGACCTAGTTGTCACTTTTTCCCATGTTTCCATGTTTGCCTATGTTTCCAAAATCGACCTTTACCTACATTAATCACATACCTTCATCTACTCTATCAGTTGTTTGCATCTATCACTTTTCAGTTCTCAGGCTGCAACAGTTTTCAAAAAATAACATTTTAAAAGCAGATGGGCTCCTGGGGTCCATTTTTTTTTCAGAATCACTAAATTTCAGTCCTACTGCCTATTTCCTGCAAGACTTTCACTTAAAATGACATTTTAAAAGTTTTTCCCATTCAAATGCATTGACAACCTATGTTGACCTTGCCATAAAATAGGTCAAGGTCACCACAGGGTCATGTTTTATATATACATTGTAGTACTTGAGTCATCCATACTTCATGCAAAGTTTCGTTGAAATTGGTTGACCAGTTCTGGACAAGAAGATATTTTAATGGTTTTTACCATATATGGGCATGGCGGCCATCTTGGTCATGTGACCTGGATTATTCATATACACATTGGTTCCCACTTCCTATAGATGCTCCATATAAAATTTGGCTTTGATTGGCCAAGTGGTTTCAGAGAAAAAATCTTTGAAAAGTGTGTATGGACGACAGACCGGCCAAGGTCAAGAGATGACCTTGACCTAAATTAATCATATACCTTCATCTAATCCATTAGTTGTTTGCATCTACCACTTTTCAGATCTCAGGCTGCAACAGTTTTCAAAAACAAGAATTGACAATAAGCAAGGCTTATTAGATACCCCCCGCTGTGAATGCCCTTACCTGGGGGTGTGAATGCCCTTACCTGTACACAAAAAGAAGAAAAAATGTCTAAGTTCTCATAGGTGTCATTTTGTCAAAATTTATTTTTTCGCAATAAAATTTCTTCATGCAAATGTCCAATGGGTGTACATCATGTAGGCATGATATGAAATTGTTTCATCAAAAACTGTGGTAGAAGATGATCGGCCCGTGAATGCCCTTACCTGTACACAAAAAGAAGAAAAATTGTCTAAGTTCTCATAGGTGTCATTTTGTCAAAAATTATTTTTTCGCAATAAAATTTCTTCATGCAAATGTCCAATGGGTGTACATCATGTAGGCACGATATGAAATTGTTTCATCAAAAACTGTGGTAGGAGTTGATCGGCCCGTGAATGCCCTTACCTGTACAAAAAAGAAGAAAAATTGTCTAAGTTCTCATAGGTGTCATTTTGTCAAAAATTATTTTTTTGCAATAAAATTTCTTCATGCAAATGTCCAATGGGTGTACATCATGTAGGCATGACATGAAATTGTTCCATCAAAAACTGTGGTAGGAGTTGATTGGCCCGTGAATGCCCTTACCTGAAAACAAAAAGAAGAAAAATTGTCTAAGTTCTCATAGGTGTCATTTTGTCAAAAAATATTTTTTCGCAATAAAATTTCTTCATGCAAATGTCCAATGGGTGTACAGCGTGAAGGCACAATATGAAATTGTTCAATCAAAAACTGTGGTAGGAGTTGATCGGCCCGTGAATGCCCTTACCTGCAAACAAAAAGAAGAAAAATTGTCTAAGTTCTCATAGGTGTCATTTTGTCAAAAAATATTTTTTCGCAATAAAATTTCTTCATGCAAATGTCCAATGGGTGTACAGCGTGAAGGCACAATATGAAATTGTTCCATCAAAAACTGTGGTAGGAGTTGATCGGCCCGTGAATGCCCTTACCTGTAAACAAAAAGAAGAAAAATTGTCTAAGTACTCATAGGTGTCATTTTGTCAAAAATTATTTTTTTGCAATAAAATTTCTTCATGCAAATGTCCAATGGGTGTACATCATGTAGGCACAATATGAAATTATTCCATCAAAAATTGTGGTAGGAGTTGATCGGCCCATGAATGCCCTTACCTGTAAAAAAAAAAAGAAAATTGTCTAAGTTCTCTTAGATGTCATTTTGTCAAAAATTATTTTTTGCAATAATATTTCTTCATGCAAATGTCCAATGGGTGTATATTATGTAGGCATAATATCAAAAAAATCTAAGAAAAACTGTGGTAGGTGTTGATCGGCCCATATCTGCACACCTTAGAACAAGTAGCCCAAGGGCAACGATTGCTCACCTGAGAGTCAACAAGTGTACCAAGTTTCATCGAAAAATCTTTAACGGTTTTCAAGTTATAGAGCGGACACGTTTTGTGACGGACAGACGGACCGACAGACGCATGGGGAAAGACAATATGTCTCCCGACCCTGAAGGGGGGAGACATAAATACCAATAAAATATAGCAAAAAGGCCCAATGGCCCAGTGGATAATTCGCTTATTTAATTACCCCTAAGGGTTGCCATGGAAACCAGAGTTCAAATCCAATCAGCTTGAAACCTAATGCAGGCAATCCCCCACCACACTGATGCTTCTGATAAAGTTTGATTGCAATGGACCTGCTGTCTCTGAGATACACATGTACATGTTTGAAAGTGTAGACTGATGCACGGCCAGACGTACGGACGGACGCCCGCTCGACTCTCATCCTATAAGCTTACCTTGTGAGCCTTCGGCTCAGGTGAGCTAAAACAGAGGATCAAATATGTAAGCGCTAAAGTTTTCACAACACTTTACAGTCATTTTCCAAAGCTCA
This sequence comes from Rugalucina vietnamica, assembly GCA_964017185.1. Classification (NCBI taxonomy): domain Eukaryota; kingdom Metazoa; phylum Mollusca; class Bivalvia; order Lucinida; family Lucinidae; genus Rugalucina; species Rugalucina vietnamica. Next base: position 22,452,623 of record OZ024875.1, on the reverse strand, counting down.
CATACACATAACTCTGCAGTCCATGGTCGAATCTCGCTGAATTTTAAACTAATCACACATCTTATGGCTGTCCTTGTTACCTCGAAGAATGAAGAAGATCCAATCAGAAATGAAGGCGCTGGAGTGTTCACAACATCTTTCCCATTATAAGTCTATAGAGATTTTTTCAAATGCTCAAGGGCAGCTAACTGCAGTCCATGGTTGAATCTCGCCCAATTTTGTACGCATTCGTGATCTTATGACTGTCTTTGTCACATGAAAGAATGAAGAAGATTGGATCAAAAATGTAGGCATTAGAGTGTTGACAACACTAAATAGCCATTTTCAAATGCTCAAGGGCAGGTAACTCCGCTGTCCATAGTCAAATTTCGCCGAATTTTAAACTTATCTTAGATCTTATGACTGTCCTTGTTACCTGCAAGAATGAAGAAGATCAGACAAAAATGAACAGGGTTCCCACGGAAAGTATAAAATAAAATTCCATGACTTTTCCATGATTATTCCATGATCGCAGTTGAATTTCCAGGACTTACTTTTCTGTTTGTTGATTTATTATTTTGTCATATACTGTAGATCCGGAAATATTCGCGAGAACTTAATTTTCGCTAATATTCGCGAATCAGTTGCCTCGCGAATTTAAAGTTCTCGCTAATAAAGAGTCACTATAAACTTCATAGAATACATGTACACTCACTCGCGAATTCAAGAATTCGCTAATAATTCGGAAATAGAAAATTCGCGAAATAAAAGTCACGCGAAAATTTCCGAATTTACAGTAACACTTTTTAAAAGGCAAGAACAGAAAATTATATTTCAAAAGTAACTCACTCTAAGGTATTTTCTTGTTTTCTGATGAAGGCGAATTAATTTGACTGACCTTTTGAACATGTTGAAAAATACAGAACTTTACTTATTAATAATTATCGAGCGAGCGAAGCGAGTGAGGAAAAAAATGAATTCCAAAGACATCCAAACTGGCATTTCATAAAAAAATTCCATGATTATTCCATGATATTTCATCATTTTTCAAATTCCATGATTTTTCCATGCATGGAATTATTTTTAGCCATTTTCCATGTTTTCCAGGTTTTCCAGTGCCCGTGGGAACCCTGAATGAAGGTGCTGGAGTGTTCACAGCAGCTTTCCCATTGTAAGTCTATGCAGATTTTTTAAAATGCTCAAAGGCAGCTAACTCCGCAGTCCATTGTAGAATCTCGCCAAATTTCAAACTCATCCAAGATCTCATGACTGTCCTTGTTACATGAAAGAATGAAGAAGATCTGATCAAAAATGTAGGTGCTAGAGTGTTGACAACACTTAACAGCCATTTTCCAAATGCTCAAGGGCAGGTAACTCCGCAGTCCATGGTTGAATCTCGCGGAATTTCGAACTCATCCTTGTCTTGTGGCTGTCCTTGTTACATGAAAGAATGAAGAAGATTGGATCAAAAATGTAGGCACTAGAGTGTTGACAACACTTAACAGCCATTTTCCAAATACTCAAGGGCAGGTAACTCTGCAGTCCAAGGTCGAATCTCGACAAATTTCGAACTCATCCAAGATCTCATGGCTGTCCTTGTTACATGAAAGAATGGAGAAGATCGGATCAAAAATGTAGGCACTAGAGTGTTGACAACACTTAACAGCCATTTTCCAAACGCTCAAGGGCAGGTAACTCCACAGTCCATTGTCGAATCTTGCTGAATTTCGAACTCATCCGAGGTCTTATGGCTGTCCTTGTTACCTCCAAGAATGAAGAAGATCGGATCAGAAATGAAGGCGCTGGAGTGTTGACAACCTCTCTCCCATTGTAAGTCTATGGAGATTTTTTCAAACGCTCAAGGGCAGCTAACTCCACACTCCATGGATGGATCTGGCTGAATTTCGAACTCATTCGAGACTTTATGGTTGTCCTCATTACCTGTAAGAATGAAGAAGTTTCTATCAAAATTGAGGCTGCTAGAGTGTTGACAAACTTTTCCCCATTATAAGCCTATGGGAGCTATCTGTTGCCATGGAAACCAGAGTTCTGATCTTATCTGCTTCAAAACCTAATACAGGCAATCCCCCACCACAATGATGCTTCTGATAAAGTTTGATTGCAATCGGCCTGCTGGTCTTCGAGATATACATGTTTGAAAGTGTGGATGGACGGACGCACGCGCTGACGCACGCACGGACGCACCCACGGACGGACGCCGGCTTGAGTAGTATACTATAAGCTCAACTAGTGAGCCTTCTGCTCAGGTGAGCTAATAAATGTTGAAAACTTGCACAAAAAATTGTCTAAGTTCAAACAGCTAAAATTTTGTCAAAAATATTTTTTTTTCAAAATAATATTTCTTCATGCACATGTCCAGTGTGTCTGTATGAATGTGAAGGCAAAGTATCAAATAGCTCCAGCAAAAACTGTGGTAGGAGTTGATCGGCCCGTATAGGCACTACCATGGAACCCATGTTGGAAACAATGCACAAAAATTGTCTAAGTTCACAAAGCTGCAAATTTGTTAAAAATTATTTTTCCAAAATAATATTTCTTCATGCACATGTCCAGTGTGTCTGTATCGTGATGGCAAAGTATCAAATTGCTCCAGCAAAAACTGTGGTAGGAGTAGATCGGCCCGTATAGGCACTACCATAGAACCCATGTTGGAAACAATGCACAAAAATTGTCTTAGTTCACAAAGCTGCAAATTTGTTAAAAATTATTTTTCCAAAATAATATTTCTTCATGCACATGTCCAGTGTGTCTGTATCGTGATGGCAAAGTATCAAATGGCTCCAGCAAAAACTGTGGTAGGAGTTGATCGGCCCGTAAAGGCACTACCATGGAACCCATGTTGGAAACAATGCACAAAAATTGTCTAAGTTCACAAAGCTGCAAATTTCTTAAAAATTATTTTTCCAAAATAATATTTCTTCATGCACATGTCCAGTGTGTCTGTATCGTGATGCCAAAGTATCAAATGGCTCCAGCAAAAACTGTGGTAGGAGTTGATCGGCCAGTATAGCCACTACCATAGCACATGCACATCCCCTGTAATAGAAAATGCTAATGAAAAATTGTCTATGTTCTCTCAGTTGTAATTTTGTCAAAAATTATTTTTTCACTATCAAACTACTTCATGCAAATGTCAAACATGTCACCATTGTATTGGTAAAGTTTCAGAGTTATTCATGGAAAACTGTGGTAGGAGTTGATCGGCCCATGAAGGCACTATACATATGCATATAAACACAGCCATTAAGAATTACAAAGGGAAATAACTCTCACAGAACTGGCCCCTAGCCCCTTATGTTTTATCATAATATTTGCCCCATCAATATGTATGTGTGTGCAAGGTTTCATGAAATTCCCGCTACGGGGCTTCAAGATATTAAAGAATATGCATATAAACACAGCCATTAAGAATTACAAAGGGAAATAACTCTCACAGAACTGGCCCCTAGCCCCTTATGTTTTATCATAATATTTGCCCCATCAATATGTATGTGTGTGCAAGGTTTCATGAAATTCCGGCTAAGGGGCTTCAAGATATTAAGGAAACAAAGTGTTACGGACGGGGACGGACGGACGGACCGACAACGTGAAAACAGTATACCCCCCTTATAACTTCGTTATAGCGGGGGGTATAAATAGCTAATTTCCACTTTTCCCATTATAAGTCTATGGAAACTTAAAGTTACCATAGCAACCAGAGTTCTTATCCGACTGGAATAAAAAACACAAATTATGTAGAGGCTCCTGTCAGGAACATGTATACAAAGTACAGGATTCATCCACTTAACAGTTTCTGAGGAGAAGATTTTTGAATGTTTTTTTTTTTTTTTTTTTTTTTTTTTTTTTTTTTTTTTTTTTTTTTTCAAAATTTTGCCCTTTATGGGGCCCCAGCAACCAATCAAAATAAAGGATTAGGACAAAACTCGCAAGAAACGTCAAACACTACTCAATAAACATTTCTGCAAAAACAAAATTCAAGTGTCTGCAATTTTAGCGGAAAAATAGCCGATTTCCACTTTTCCCATTATAAGTCTATGGAAACTTTAAGTTGCCATAGCAACCAGAGTTCTTATCCGCCTGAAATAAAAAACACAAATTATGTAGAGGCCACTGTCAGGAACATGTATACAAAGTATAGGCTTCATCCCCTTGACAGTTTCTGAGAAGAAGATTTTTGAATGTTTTTCGAAATTTTGCCCTGTATGGGGCCCCTGCAACCAATCAAAATGAAGGATTAGGACAAAAGTCACATGAAACGTAGAGGACTACTCAATAAACATTTCTGCAAAAACAAAATTCAAATATCTCAAACAAGACAGCAAAAATAGGCAATTTTCACTTTCCTCCATTATAAGTCTATGGGAAGCATAAGTTGCCATAGCAACCAGAGTTCTTATCCGATAGCAATAAAAAACACAAATATTCGTTCCACCCACCTGTAAATGCTATATGTGAAATATGAAAAGATTTGGCCCCGCAGCTTCAGAGGAGAAGTCGTTTGAAAATGTTGACGACGGACGACGACGACGGACGACGGACAGACGCCGGCTCGACCACTATACTATAAGCTCACCTGTGAGCCTTCGGCTCAGGTGAGCTAAAAAGCTTGTGCTCTGTGCTATTTTCAGAGTATAACCAATGTGTAAAACAAGCCACCGATTTTACTATAGATGGGTGACATGGCAGGTATGTCATGGTTAAAACTCTAGACAGTATGTACTGGACTGTAGAAAATATATGCAGACCTTTTAGAAGAACTGAATGAACCAGAGAACCAATGTTCCTGCAAACGCTCACCTGAAATCTGCTGTATACACCAATAAACATGTTTTAATATTATGGAAAATAGTATATGGGCAGATGAAGCCCTGGGGTCATTTTATTTTTCAGAATAATCAATATCCTTTCCATTTGCCAATTTCCCTGAGTTTTTTCCCTTCAAATGACATTTTAACAGTTTTGCCCATTCAAAATAAATAGGCCAACCATGTTGACCTTGCCCTCAAATAGGTCAAGGCCAACACAGGTTCATGATTTATATATACATTGTAGTACTTGAGTCATCAATGCTTCACGCCAAGTGTCTTTGAAATCCGTCAATCAGTTCCCGAGAAGGTTTTTAAAGGTTTTTACCATATATGGGCACGGCGGCCACCTTGGTCATGTGACCTTGATTATTTATATAAAAAGTGATTCCCCCTTCCTATAGATGTTTCATATAAAATTTGGTTTTGATTGGCCAAGCAGTTTCAGAGAAGAAGATGTTTGAATTTTATGGTAATATACATGTTGCCCCGGGGTGGGGGCAAATGTGCCCCTGGGGTCCATTTCTTTTCAGAATCATTGATATTCAGTCCTACTGCCCATTTCCTGCAAGATTTTCCCTTTGAATGACATTTTAACAGTTTTCCCCATTCAAATGCATTGGTGAACTATGTTGACCTTGCTGAAAAATAGGCCAAGGTTATTACAGGGTCATGATTGATATACACTTTGTAGTACAGTGGAGATTTCTTAAAAGTTTACCATTTTCGCAGGTGCCTTGCGTTGTACGTGCGAGACCCGCGCGTGGGGAATTATCGCGTTAGTACCTGCGTTGCTTCGCGAGTTTCGCGAAGGTATCATTATAAACCAATCAAATCATATTATCAACCCGTATATGACATAGTCCTATTCGCGATGTCTGCGCAGGCAGTCAAACACCAATCATATAACCTGTTTATACCTGCGAAGCCAACGCAGGTACACGCAGGAAAGTTTTTATCCAATCAAATCCTTTAAAATGGCACTGCAGTATCTGCGTGGGTATTTGAGCCAATAGTTTAGCTCCCTGCGCGTTGGGTCAAAATAACTGCATCGATAAGTTGAAATTCCTAAAAGCATTTAAATGAAATAAATAAATGAAAATAAAAAATAAGAAGAAGACAAATAAAAAAGAAATGAAAAAGATAAAATTTTTGACAATTGCCTATGTTCAAAATTTTACATTAATTGCTTTATCCATATTACCGTTACATGAAATAATAATGATAATAATAGTAATAATGATAAAAGAAGAAAAATAACTTGCCGGAATTTCTTTCATCGTAAAGACTATATTATTGTAGTCTTGAATTAAATTAAACGGACAGGACAGCGGCATGTCGCTAAAGGTGTAAAAGGTAATAAATAACACCTTGGTAATAAAGTTTAAAGAACCGTGTGAGAGACACGCGACAAATATTACTCAACAGCGCTTTGACACGCGCCGTCTTTATGTTACAACTTGAAAGATCATATGCGAAACAGTTTTTAGTATCAAAGACTTGTTTCATGATTGATGCGCCGCCATAATTTACGTGTATATTGCTTTTTATAAAAATTTGAAGCCACGAGTTCCGTTCTATACACAGGAATTTACACAGTAGCCACTGAATGACACGCGTGTACATGTATAATGCTTCAAGATGACACCTTTGTAATTACCAAATGTTTTGATAGTACATGTATGAAGGCAGAGCACCTTTAATCTGTAGGTGTAAATTTTCACGGTAGCCAATGAATGGCACGCGTGTACATGTATATTGCTTGAATATGACACCAATGTTATTTAGCTAGTAATATTGTCCTTCCATAAAGTTAATTTAACTAACATATCTGGAGGTGCATGGAGGTCTCTGCTTCAAACCTTTACAACAGGCAACTACTGTAGGCGGCCTGGCCATAAAATAAAACTGTGTCATATATATAACTGATTGCACTAAATAGCTACATGTACCTAATTGCGAACCCAGATCGTACTGCCCATTCTACGATAAACACTTTTCTGTGATAATTCTGACCAAGTAGAGCACAACACATCATATGAAACCATAGCCACTGTTCTTACTAAGCTAAGCAAACTGTAATTATCTCGAATTACGGTGATGTGATCAGACTGCTCGATAGCGTATCAAACTGTCCACATGCATGCATATATGAAACCGCAGGAACTACACCGAAAACATAACAGTTTGAATACTTTTGATGTATTTCAATACATCATAGCTAATTTAATTCAAATTAGCACATCAGCAAACGACTTTCCAGTTTCTAAATGGTATGGTCGCGCACGGACAAATACACTCAAAGGTGTTATCAAATACATAAAATCACCATTTGCATTTGCTTAACAACGATCAAAAAAGTACAAGTAGGCAAAGATCAGGAAAAGGCGCAATCAGAAAAAGACTCCCACTCCAAAAACCAAGGTGGGAAAAAACCAAACTAACAATCAGGTACATATACCATGAAAACATTTCGTAAGCCGAATGAGCAGCTATTTTCCCAATAGGTGGCCACTCAGTTACCTTAACTTAACTAAAAATATGCAAACATACATAAGGCACCAACAGCACAAAAATATTTTAAACACCAAGACATAAAACAAAAAGAACCACCACAGAAGTATCGACTTGGAACTGGTGTACAAAAAAAAAAAATATCAGCAGTTCAGTTCAGCATTTCAGCGTTTTAGTGTATTACCGCTGATCAGTCAGCAGAAAATTCAACGCTTAGTCTGTTCCGTATTAATGAGCCGCATCGTCATAAAACCGGATTTTGCATATGCGAAAACAAAGCCGGAGATCAGCTGTGCAGTTACGTCCCTTTGCTTTTGCTATACAGATAGTATAATTCCTCTTCTACGTAAATGCTAACTTTCAAGCTTCTAGCCTGCTTCCATGTCCGTACAGGCCGGTTTGTGTCGCACCTTGTCGGAGACACCGAAGACCGGATTTTTCGTGTCGCGGCTAAATTATTTAAAGGTACATGATTTAAACACAAATCATAGAAAAATTACAATAGTAAACTTCCATGTGCAAAAGGTTGTGAGTCTTGGTTAGATTTGTTGGCACTAGATACAAATATTAATGGATTAGAATGAAACCACATTGTATGTGAGTTCTAGCTTATGTTGCATGTTCGGCTATGATGTGTGTATATGGAAAATCTCGCAAGTCTTCAACAAGACTTCATTGTTTCCATTGGTGACAGTTGCGTGCGCGCGAGATCACCACCTCATTTAGTAAAATGCATTTTCTTCTTCACAATGTAAAAATAATACCATTCGAGCAAAATCGCATGTTTGTTTGTTTGTTGTTGTTTTTTTTGTTTTTGTTTTTGTATTTTTTTTTTGTTTTGTTTTGTTTTGCTTTCAACAAAAGCGAGTCTCGGCCCCGGAGTGTTATTTGCATGCCTGTGTTTGAACATACTTAAAATTCCTATACAGTGATCATTCTGGGCTGAATATACTAATTAATGAATTAATTAACCTTCATTAGCCGAATAAAGGGATCCAGTGTTTTCTCTAAGTAAAAAGAAGACTTACGAGAAGAATTCGAAGAGGAATGAAGAAAAAATATAGCCTTGTAGATATTATTTTTTCGCCTGCATTCAGTACCAGTTGAAGCCAGTGGAGTTTCATAGAGTTTTTTCATAGAGCTCTTGTTCGATTATACATGTTTAGTTTATTGAAGAACAAACAAATACCGCGGATCTAAAATAAAAGTTGTGCCCTGCAACTTCAAAGCCCCAATGTTTTGACAGTATTGACAATAAAACGTACTTAACACTCATATGCCCGTGGGGTATGGCGATCATTGACCGATTAACCTTTAGCATGCTGTAGGCGACTGCGGTCGACCGTGGAATACCTATCTGTGCCAACTAGAGGCGACTGCGGTCGACAAGAAAAAACGCTTTCAAATTTCCAGCACTTTTCGCCCACTGCCTACTTATGAATATTAATGAGCGATGCCCAGACAGTTGCGCATGAAAACAACATGGCGGCTTGTGGTTTTGGGACCGATTTGTCGGCCGATTTTGATCGGATTTTCGTTATTTTTGCATTAGAAATGCATTTTCAGCGCTTTTTTCGCTGGTAAATGGAAAATTGGGTGCATTTACACCCGAAATATGACATCGTAACGGTACGTACGGTGAATTTTTACGCTAGAAATCAGCGTAACAAAGACTTCCGAAACCGAAAGTAGATTTGTTTACTGCGTTTGTTGAAGGACCTCTGACGGTGGTAATGGGAGGCATAATGTATAGCTGCCTCAGATTTTGATAAACATAAATGTTGGTCAAATGCTTCTGTTTTTGTATACATGTTTGCTGGTAGTCCATAGTTTATGATATTGGATTGAGGTTCTTGTTTCAAAAGAAGTACTGCTTTATTTTTGGGTTAAAATGGGCATATTTTGTATTAAACGTATAGAAAAATAGAAAAGTATTTATTCAACATCGTTCCCCCCCCCCCCCCCCCCCCCCCCCCCCCGAGTCCCAAGAAATCCCTTTGCATATGAATGAATTGTCATATTATACATAATATATGTGAATGGCGTTCTGGGACTCGGGGGGGAACAGTACCCTACAGCCCAAAATGTTATCTCAGTACTAGAGCCCAAGTATGTGAAATTGTTTTTAACTTAAAATTAAAAAGAAAACAAAACAGCAGTTAAGTTGTATGCCATATATAAAGTACAAAAAATGGATATATACATTTTTTTCCTAAATTAACCCAAATCTGGTTGATTTATAACCATTTTTTATGTTCCATTCTCCAGAAAATGAGGGTACTGTACATTCTGTGGAACAAACTTTTGTAATCATTCTATACTAATATTGTCCACTTGTTTACACGGCCAATAACCTCTTGCACCACAAACAGTAACATTTGTGGACTGTTTTCCTATTTTTTTTTTAAATGTATTAACTTCCAAATCAACAACTATTCAGTCAGGTCGGTACGATGCCACCACTGTCTAGGTATTAGCCAGTACCATGGGAACTTAAACTGTCTTTGTCATTGGTACAATACAGCGACGTAAAGTTTCAAGTCACCAGTAATACGTGGCCCAATCCCAAAATGACTGAAAAACTGTTCCTATTAAAGGATGCTCGGCCATAATCTCTAAAATCAAATCAAAAATAACTTTTATGATTATAATCACTTCCACACAATTCTTTAATGAAAGTGATTCTAAATGGAGGCCCTGGGTTTGATCCAATCGTGGGGAGCCGTACTGTGCCTGAGACACACTAACCAGGAGCTGTACTGTGCCTGAGACACACTGCCCCCCCACCCCCTCCCCGAGTACTGGGTACAGGAAGTAATACATGGCCCAATCCCAAAATGACTGAAAAACTGTTCCTATTTAACGATGCTCGGCCATAATCTAATCTAATCAAAAATAACTTTTATGATTATAATCACTTCCACACAACCATTATACTGAAACGAGACACATGTAAGACAAGCCAAGTTCTGTTTGCAGGTGTGCCTGGAGTTTTTTCTCTGGGTTCTCATGTTTTCGTCCACCTACTGATTGGTCAATCTCATACGAGCTGAAATAATCTTGAAAGGGACGTTAAAGTGAATCAGAAAAATTAATACATTGAAGGCCGTGTTGTAACAGGTTTATACAGGTAAATATTCATGCAAGGTTGCTCAGTGTGACCAAGTTTAGTCACAATGGGCCGTGTCTGGAGAAAATGTTTTTGGTTAAGATCGAACTCTAATCAAGCTGTGCAAGACATAGAAAATGGATTGAAGTTTTGATAATTAATGAGTAGACACAATTCTGAGTAGCTGGCTGGTCATCGCTGATCTGGGGAGAAGGTTTTGCATATAACAGATAGCAGATTTTCTTATGAGTTAACAGTGCCTTGTATAATGTTTGGTGGTACTTAGACAATAATATTATACAGGTGAATGCTAAAGGTTTGTACCCAAAATGTTGACGTTGTTATATTTCAATTTCATTTCAGTGGCATTATGCATGTTTATCGCACTTTACACAGTGGTACATGCACAAAACATGATACAATAGTGGAATTAAAGGACTACAAGCAAGGAAAAGCGAAAAATTAAAAAAAAATTCACATATGAAATTTTGACCCCCACCCCCGCTAAAATCGCCTTTTTTACACTATATGGAGGAAATAGTCAAAACTTTTAATAGTTATAGGTTCAGAATACACTGGGCTTTTGCCCTAATCATAAAATACCACCACCAAAACCTTTGAGACATTGTTATGGTATTTTGAAAACGAGGCATAAAACCCCCAAGAATGTCACCGATTCTTTATTCAGCTGTATTTATGGCTCAAAAATTAAGAAAACACGGAAAAAAATTGGAAAAAACGTCAGTGGGCTGCGATATCGATTTCACTATATTGCTCAGCATGCTAAAGGTTAAAGAGACCCTTATACGACAAAAGGAGCTGATGGTTTTGGCTAGCATTGCTTGGACCAGGATGCACATGTACACGTACTCAAATCAGATACATACCGATCGCTGTCCGGCAAAGTCGATCAAAATTTCAATGCCTTATATAAGTTTCAAAAGCCCGTGGCCGCCCAATGTCTTTCAAGATAATGAAAAATAAAATCACACACAAGGGTTATTTTTTCGACGGGGCCAATGTCTTACCCAAGGTTTCATTAGCTTTAATATTGTAAAAGAATGTGCATGCAGAATATGAATTTAATGAGAAGGAATTATAACGTTATTTTAAACATGTGATATTTCATGTGTTTCGGATATTAAAAGGGAGGATTTCATCAAAATGCGTATCTTCAAAGGGGTAAGTAAAAGAAAAGCTCAGTTTGTTCAAACGCAAATTTCACAAAGCAAATTTAACATTTATGTGAAAAAAGTATTTTTAAGTTCATAACATTGAGACAAATGATGAAAAATAGTGAGCATTTTACCCATCTAGTTTTTGCAACTGTACCATGCATAACTGTAGTATTCTGCAGTATTTTCTGAAAAACAATACCCGGCACATTTTTCCGAACTATTTATTTGACATATTGTGTCGATTAAAAAGAAGTATCTTGTTTTGTCAAACTATTATTTTTGATGCAAATATTTACTACTCCGAGGAAATATGGTGGGAAGGGTCACATTGAGGGTCTGTTGAGGGCTTTGTCTATCGTGCGAGAAGCCTCCGTGGTGCAGTGGTTATGTTACTCGCCTTGTAAACCATGAGTCACAGGTTCGATCCCGGGCTTCTCCAGTCCGTCGGATGGGACTGTAAACCGAGGTCCCGTCTCCATATGACCTTAGCTGTTGGTGGGACGTTAAACCCCAATCAACCAACAAATCTATCGTGCGAAAATGCCAACGCAAATTTGACTGGCTGGCCGATTTCGTGCGCTGGTCACATGTACACACGCAGACATTATCGCGTTTCTCATTGGTTGAAAAACCAACGCGAAAATATTGGAAAATTGCGAAGATTTCGCGCGAGTGGTTCGCAGTTTGTATTGGTTGAAAACCCAACGCGAAGATTTTGAGAAAATGCGTTGGCTTTGCGAGTTCAGACTACTTTCTCATTGGCTGAAAATTCCTCGCGCTAATTTCGCGAAGTAGTGTGTGGCCTTCGACTGCGTGTAGCATGCGTGGGCAACGCAAGGCGCGCGCGAATGCACGGACAACTTGCTAGCTATCTCCACTGTACATGATTCACCAAAGCTTCATGCCAAGTTTCTTTGAAATCGGTTAATCAGTTTCAGAGAAGATTTTTTAAGGGTTTTTACCATATATGGGCATGGTGGCCATCTTGGTCATGTGACCTGGGTTATTTATATACATAATGATTCCCCCTTCCTATAGATGCTTCATATAAAATTTGGCTTTGATTGACCAAGCCGTTTCAGAGAACAAAATGTTTGAATATTATGGTAATATACATGTATATTGCCCCAGGGTGGGGCAGATGAGCCACTGGGGTCCTTTTTTTTTCAGAGTCACTAATATTCAGTCCTACTGCTCATTTCCTGCAAGATTTTCCCTATAAATGACATTTTAACAGTTTTTTCTATTCAAATGCAAGGGCGTCCTATGTTTACCTTGCCATAAAATAGGTCAAGGTTATCACAGGGTCATGTTTTATATATATATACATTTTAGTACTTGAGTCATTGATGCTTCATACCAAGTTTTTTTTTAAATCGGTCTACCAGTTCTGGAGAAGAAAATTTTTGAAGGGTTTTTACTACATATCGGCATAGGGGCCATCTTGGTCATGTGACCTGGATTATTTATATATTGGTTCCCCCTTCCTATAAATGCTTCATGTAAAATTTGGCTTTGATTGGACGATGGGTTTCAGAGAAGAAGAATGATGGACGATGACGACGTTGGACGTACGGACACTGGGTGCCTGCCTATCCTATAAGCTCACCTGTGAGCTTTCGGCTCAGGTGAGCTAAAAAGTCATGAAATTACGTATTCTAAGTACTGCATAAAAATACTTGAGGAATCATTTGATGAGTAACTGACCTGGAAGATCTGTATGAGCCTGTGGTTCCCAATGTCCTTGTCTCTGTACGCTGCTGAGATCAGATCAGCAAAACACCGTAGCATTGGTCTGAAATATTTACAGATTATTACAGCCACCATGGCATTGCACGTAGCTCCACATTGTGGCAGACATGCTAAAAATTTGACTATAAGATTTCACTTTTTTTCCAAATAGAGATGAGGTTGACTGTCCTGTGGCAGTATCTTCAACAGAAATGTCAAGTAAACTTTGTTTACTACAACGATGAAAACCATCAAATCATATTGGTTATCCCAAAACATCCAATACAGCCGAGAGAAACTACTGCAATCATTTTGTCAGTTCTGTGGCAAGATGTTCCTAGACAAGCATCTGCATGCTGATTTCCTCTGTATTGTTGTTTCTGGATGACCGATCTGAAAATCACTTACTTATGTATGAGAGGGGCTGAGAATATGTCCGTTATGTAGGTTTCCAGCACTGGCTTGAAGTTTTCAAATCTCAAATGGTGAATTAATGTGAAAATATGAATCTGAAACAAATACAATGTATTCAAAATAGAACAGTATTGTGTCTGTGGAGACTTGTTTTTATTACTGTTATTATTTCTCTGTCACTGAATAAACAATGCTGACTCTCATTTGAAATTAATAGTAAAGAGTATCTTAATCAGGAAACTACCATGAAAATGAAAATTTACAAATTATTTCCTTTGAAAATCAATACAGTCAGTAAAACTCCCGGAATACCACAACCTTGCAAGATCATTGTTTACCTCCATCTCATATTTTTCCATGATGATGTTTTATGGTAAATGGCCATCGCATACATTTCAAACCCTTGGAAGCCTCTACCTCTTCAAACATTTGCCATTTACAAGATCAATGATAGACTAGAGGACCATTGGTCCTGTAGCTCACCTGAGAGATTATCACATTGTAAGCTCATGAGATTTAAATTAATTGAGAATCGACCATTGAAAGTCTATCGACCATTGAAAGTCTATGCATGGACACTATTGACCCCCGGGGCATGGCCAAATTTGACCCAGGGGCATGACTGGCACAATTTATAATGGGGACTACCAAACATTGCTACATACAAAATATAGAAGCTCTGGGCCTTTTGGTTTCAGAGAAGATGATTTTTGTTAGTTTTTCCCATTGTAGGTCTATGGAGACTATCTACCCCCGGAACGTGGCCAAATTTGACCCCAGGGGCATGGCTGGCACAATTTATGTAGAGGACCATTAGCCATTGCCACATACAAAATATCAAAGCTGTGTGCCCTGTGGTTTCAGAGAAGAAGATTTTTGAATTTTTTTCCCATAGCAAGTCTGTTGAGACTATCAACCTCCGGGGCCTGGCCAAATTTGACCCCAGGGGCATGAATGGCATAATTTATGTAGAGGACCATTAGCCATTGCTACATACCAAATATCAAAGCTGTGAGCCTAGTGGTTTCAGAGAAGAAGATTTTTTAATTTTTTTCCCATAGTAAGTTCATGGAGACTATCAACCCCCGGGGCGTGGCCAAATTTGGCCCCAGGGGCATGAATGGCACAATTTATGTAGAGGACCATTAGCCATTGCTACATACCAAATATCAAAGCTGTGGGCCTAGTGGTTTCAGAGAAGAAGACTTTTTTTAGTTTTTCCTATTGTAGGTCTATGGAGACTATCGACCCCCGGGGCGTAGCCAAATTTGACCCTGGGACATGATTGGCATTATTTATGTAGAGAACCATTAGCCATTGCCACATACAAAATATCAAAGCTGTGGGCCCTGTGGTTTCAGAGAAGAAGATTTTTTATATTTTTTTTCCATAGTAAGTCTATGGAGACTATCAACCCCCGGGGCGTGGCCAAATTTGACCCCAGGGGCATGAATGGCACAATTTATGTAGAGGACTATTAGCCATTGCTACATACCAAATATCAAAGCTGTTGGCCTAGTGGTTTCAGAGAAGAAGATTTTTTTTAGTTTTTTTCCTATTGTAGGTCTATGGAGACCCCCGGGGCGTGGCCAAATTTTACCCCAGGGGCATGATTGGCATAATTTATGTAGAGGACCATTAGCCATTGCCACATACAAAATATCAAAGCTGTGGGCCCTGTGGTTTCAGAGAAGAAGATTTTTTATTTTTTTTTTCCATAGCAAGTCTATTGAGACTATCAACCTCCGGGGCCTGGCCAAATTTGACCCCAGGGGCATGAATGGCACAATTTATGTAGATTGGCGTGGCCAAATTTGACCCCAGGAGCATGGCTGGCACAATTTATGTAGAGGACCATTAGCCATTGCCACATACCAAATATCAAAGCTGTGGGCCCTGTGGTTTCAGAGAAGAAGATTTTTTAATTTTTTTCCCATAGTAAGTCTATGGAGACTATCGACCCCCCAGGGCGTGGCCAAATTTGACCCCAGGGGCACGAATGGCACAATTTATGTAGAGGACCATTAGCCATTGCTACATACCAAATATCAAAGCTGTGGGCCTAGTGGTTTCAGAGAAGAAGATTTTTTTAGTTTTTCCCATTGTAAGTCTATGGGACCTATCTGTTGCCATGGAAACCACAATTTTGATACAATCTGCTCCAAAACCTAATGCCATCAATCCCCCAACCCAATTATGGTTCATATTAAATTTGATCAAGATCGGCCTACTAGCTTCAGAAATATTTTTCTTTGAAATTGTGGACGGACGACGGACGGACGACGACGGACGACGGATGCCTGCCTATCCTATAAGCTCACCTGTGAGCCTTCGGCTCAGGTGAGCTAATAAAACTTACAGTTTATAAATGTACAAATTTATATTTATAATCTTATTTTTGTACAGGGTCGATTGCCTGTGTACATGGTAACAAAAAAAGCTTGAAAAATATACACAGCCCGGTGTTGCTCCTGCCAATTTCTGCAAGGTTTCTCTAAGCATGATATTAAACAAGATCTCAGTTTTCTGTGAGTTCCCTGACTGAGTTCACTGCTGCATCTATTTTATCTTCAAAACAGAATTTTCTAAATTTCAAAAGATTTCTACAGTTAATACCAGTAAAAATACACCACAATATACACAATGCACATTACATATTAGCTGTAATACTTACGAGTGAGATGAAGATTTTGATGTCATGTTTAGATGATGGTGATTCTGGGTTCAACATGGCAAACAGTGCATCCAATATGTCATGTAAAAACTGAAAAAAAAAAAAAATATGAGTAAGAGATGTCACAGGACAGCGCAGCTCGACCAACCCCACTTTGCCTGTTAAAATCTAATTCTGTTGTGCATGAACTTGACCTCAAGGTTACTCGGGTACATGTAGGCTGAGATGACACTGCATAAAACCTCAGGCATATTATCAGCTACAGATACAGGGTTCTAAAAATTTTAACCAAAGACTTTTAACATAAAATTTTGAAGTCTATGACCACTCAAGGCCACTCAGGTGTAGTTGGAATGGTACAGCATACAACTTCAGACCAATATCTAACAGACATGGCATTTACTAGATGCATCCGTTATTCAGACTTTGGCCAAAAACTTTAATAGTAACACTGAAGCAAAGATAATGGAGATAACAAAGCCAATGCTAGATTGTGTGCAATAGCTCTTATTGGCTTTAAAATGAGAATAATTTTATTTACAGTTTATACACAATTTTTGTTTTTCTTTGCTCATGTTCATGTTTTAGATATGGTTTATGGTTTGATATAATATCTATCAAGGTCTTTAATGCTCAACAGGAATCATGATCAGACTGTTTAACATTGATAATTTGGTGACAACACCTGCATCACACACCTGTATGAAGTTGGATAGCCTCTTAGTGGTGTTATGCAATTCAGATTCTAAATCAAACAGTTTCTGTTATGTAACTATAAATAATTGTCTGGCCAATGCAGTCAACATCAAAGAATTCTCTTATGTCACTATGTATAACTGTCTAGATGGTACTAGGTTACTGATAAGCAGTTCTTGGTTCAGTGTTCAAATTGGATCAGTTTAATGAACATGTCTGTTAAGCTATTATTATTCACATGGAATGTTATTAATTTTGGGATAATAACTTGTTTTCTTCTAATATTAACATTTTCCTAATACTTCCATGGATTTAATTCAAAGTGCAATGGAGTAACCCTAGGATAATGACTTATATGTATTAACACATATACATGTATATTGGATTATAAAGGATTCTTGAGTAACATTTTTCTATCATTTATCACATTATTGTGATATATTCAGTTATGATTATGGATACCATATTAAGTTGGAACATTAGAATCTTTCATATAAAACAGTGCATTAAATCAACAGAAAGGCAAATCCACCAATCCAGGATTCTTCATTTAGATCACCATGACTAGGCAGAGTTTATACTACATGAATTTCAGGTTCTTGTATATGGTTACATGGGATAATGTGTAGCTAATGTTTTTCCTTTTCTGCTTGAATTCATGTAATCTATGGTGCATATGACTTACATTTAGTATAAAAGAAATCCCCATCTTGGACAATTTAGTATAAAAGAAATCCCCTTCTTGGAATGTGTATGGGGCAAAGCATGGTTTTGTGGAGTGCCAAAGCTTAAAAGCCTTCCGGTGTTAGAGAAAGATCAGACTCTTAACTGCTCATGGTTGATTAAGCTGTGTATCGCACGCAGGCACCCAAGTCAACAGCTCGCCTTAAACAGATTCGCTAAATTTCCATGCAGTCTTCAATTCCTTATGGTGGAATCAACAAGTGTCCAGATTAAGTGCCATCATGGGCTTTTCTATGCCATTTTTTTGTGTTAAAGTAAAGCAGAGCATTTTGTTTTTAGTTAAGTGTCTAGTCTGTGCCAGTGTTTATGCATTAAGCAAGTCATTCCTATTGTGTCAGCAATTTAAGGCTTAGTGTCTTTCTTTATTAAGGGTTCGGAATTATTCTTTTGGTGGAATTAGTTCATTTTAATTCTATTGGTGGAGTTTAAGGGCAGAAAGTGTTGAGATATAGTGGCATTATGTGTTTTTGAAGCCATCTTTTGTGTTAAAAAGAAAGCAGAGCATTTTTTTTAAAATTAGTGTCTAATATGTGTCAGTTTATATGGGAAAGGAAGTCATTCCAAGTGTGTCAGCATTTAAATCTGATGTCTTTCGTCCAAGTGTTTTTAATTATTCTTTTGGTGGAATTAGTTTATTGCAATTCTGTTGGTGGAGATAGGAGAGCAAGTGTTAAGCATTAGTGAAAATGCTTGGGTGCTGTGTTTATGCATGAAATATATTATGTATATATATGTTTCCAGCACCGATCATGCTCCAATGCTATAAACCTGTCATAGTTTGTATTCTAGTTTTATCTAGTTAGCTCTTCAAGCAGCCTCGGTTGCAGTGCTGAGTACTGATCCAAGTCATAAGTTTGTTCAGATTGAAGTTCAAATGCTGGTTAATAAGATAAATATTATGGACAAATACCATAGCTCTTTTCTATTTTAAACTCTCACACAAGAGAGGCTGAGAGGCATGCTGTGTGTGCAATTTTATTACCATCAGTCCGGCGGCAGAAAGTTTAAGATCGCTGTTTTCTTAATCACTTGATAATCTCACTGCTGTGTCTGGTGTGGGTTCAAGCCCCACACTGGCCACATGTAAGACAAGCCAAGTTTTGCTTGCGGGTGTGTTAGGTGGTTTTTGTCGGGGGTTCTCACATTTTTTCACCCAGCTACAGATTGGCCCACCTCTTATGAGCTGAAAGAATCTTGAAGGGACGTAACACCGAATTGGAAAACAAAAATTAAATAGCCTGCTCATGGGCCATCTGATTACTGGTTATTTTCCTGATCCTGTCCAGGATAAGTGATGGGTCAAACCATCCATGTCACAGATTGAAAGTTTTTATTCTTTTCTGATATGGAGTAAGACATAGAGGGTTTCATTCAGTCAAAGATGCTTGTTTGTAAAAATCATGTTTTGATTTAGCACAGTAAAGAATGGTTTAAATTTATGTCATCAGGTTAATCTTTATTGGGGAATTGTCCATATGACAAGTTCAGGATAGATGCAGTCAGTACTCTAGCCATATGATAATCTCAAGCTTAATATGGTCATGTCATGCACCTCGTCTCTACTGCTGGATCGCACAGCATCATGCGCTAATATATGGTTTGCCCAACCTCTTCTCAACTGTTGGATCGACTAGCAGCCGCACAAGCGCTGGATCACCCAGCCTCGTCTCTTACTGCAGGATCACCAAGCATCATGCACTAGCCCTGAATCTACCAGTCTCGTATCCACTGTTGGATCGACTAGCAGCACGCACTAGCGCTGGATCTACCAGCCTCGTCTCCACTGTTGGGTCGACTAGCAGCACGCACTAGCGCTGGATCTACCAGCCTCGTCTCCACTGTTGGATCGACTAGCAGCACGCACTAGCGCTGGATCTACCAGCCTCGTCTCCACTGTTGGATCGACTAGCAGCACGCACTAGCGCTGGATCTACCAGCCTCGTCTCAAACTGCTGGAATGCCCAGCATAATGCACTAGCCGCTGGATCACCCAGCCTCGTCTCCACTGCTAGATCACCAACAGCATGCACTAGCCGCTGGATCACCCAGCCTCGTCTCCACTGCTAGATCACCAACAGCATGCACTAGCCGCTGGATCGCCCAGCCTCGTCTCCACTGCTAGATCACCAACAGCACGCACTAGCCGCTGGATCGCCCAGCCTCGTCTCCACTGCTAGATCAGCCAACAGCACACACTAGCCGCTGAATCACCCAGCCTCGTCTCAATCTGCTGGATCGCCCAGCATCATGCACAAGCCACTGGATCACCCAGCATCGTCTCCACTGCTAGATCGGCCAACAGCATGCACTAGCTCTGGACCGCCCAGCCTCTACTCTTTTTCATCTCAATCACTGGATCACTTTGCATCATGCCACTGGATTGCCAGTGTCATACCTGGAGGGAGGATCATGATTCTTTTTAGGAGCACAAACTAAGAGGATCATGGCCTTACTCAGTCTGAAGCCTCATATTTTTGTCATATCGGCTCTGGGAAATCAAATCATTTAAAGTATTGGACAATTCCTCAGTTAGATTTTCCAAAGCTCAAATATTCAAAGCCAAGACAGAACCAATTTTGAGAAGTCGTAATTTAGTGCTTTTAGCAAAGCATTTAGTAATGATTAGTATATGCTGATTACTATGGTTTGTTTATAAGTTAGAATAATTTTAGGTGTTATATACATGAAAATATGCTATGCTATTGTTTAAATATTATACACAGTCACAATTTGATGGTTTAACAGTATAGTTGCATTGATGCAGAGGTATCTTCTGTGCACCAATTTAAGCTGTGTGGATTGTACTCGGGTATTATCTACTAGGCAGTCACTGACCAGTACAGCATGGGGTGCATAACTATGATATCAACTGAGGAAATCTACATATGTATTATCTTCTAGGCTGACCATAATCAGCTAGCACAGTCAATTTATAGGTATTATCTTCTTAGCAGAGCAATTTGTTCTATCTGGTTTTTTCTCCTAGGCAGATCACAATAATCACAGCATGTATGTGCCCAAGTGTTCATATGCAATAAAATCTTAAGGTGCAGTCTTAATAGAATTTAATTACACCAAACACCTGTTAGAGTGACCAGCTGCAAGTCACTTAGAGTCTGTTAGGATGCGTATAATGTTCATTAAGGTTTTGTTTAACATAATAATGGATAAACGATCTGCATGGAGATTCCTGCAGATGCAGCAGGGGCCATATGATTGACAATTTGACAGCTTTGGGACTTATGATGAACAGCTATTATGGACACTGCAAAAGTAGCTTAACCAAACAATTTGCAGTTGTGTCACAAAGTGTCCATTCAGAATTTGTAGAGATAGAAGTAAATAGATCTTAGTTGTGATAATGAAATTGTGGCATTTACATGTGTTTCGAACTAGCCATGTTTAGCTTATGCACCTTTGTTTGCCTTCCAACTAGGCAAACTTAGGGCCAGTTTGAGACCGCAGTTAGGCGAAAGAACTTGCACTAGGTTCCATCCAAATAACTACTTCTGTGGTGCAGTGGATAAGTCACTCTCCCTGTAAACCAGGGGTTGCAGTACTGGTCTTACCAGGGAAAGAAAAATACTTAAATTTAATGTCATGATATTTTTGGATGTAGTAAGTAAGTAAGTATTTTGTTTGACCATGACAACCTACTGCTCTACATTATACACAGACGTATAGCTGTACCAGGATTTTCTACTACTGGTGCTGGGTTGTATCCATGAGCAAGATACACCCATGAACAATGGCTCTGTCTTTACATGACTAAATGTTGACATTTTAGACTGGGATAATATCAAGCCCTATCAGGATAGCGTCATAGTGTGCTTATAAGGATGCAAGAACCTGCATTCATATTTCATCTGATCAAACGTAGTTATGTAGGAATTTCATACCATTGATTTATATGTTTGTAATGTTTGCATGTTATAGATTGATTGACCTAGTTATTCTATTTCACTGGCATGGTTATGAAATTATATGCCGAGGAGTCTACACAAGCATGATCAACAACTTATGATGGGATCGAACAGAGGACCCTATGGTTATGCTTCAGATCATGTCTTTAAACATGCCTTTATTAGATAGCCATCAACCTTACAGTGAGTAAGGACTTGGGATGTGTTTAACAACTTGTTCTCATGTCTCATCTGAATAGCAATTAAAGTTGACTCCATCCTGACATGACAAAAATAGTTGACTGGGATAAAGCTCAAACAAACAAACAAATGAGCAATTTTTCAGAGCTTCATTGCAAACTTGTATTTACAGGGATTTGATTGTCAATGATATCCTTCTTCATTGTGTTGGTAATATCTGTACATGGGAAGAATGATTTGTTTCTCATTACTGGCAGTAAGGCCAAGGTTTCCATGAATTTTTCTCCAAAAAATAAAAGGAGTTTTTTATATATGGTTTTAGCCCAGGCTTTTCTGCCTTATAATGAGTCACAACGGAGACCAAGTTTTGCTTTCATTGTTTTCTTTCAATTTTGTACAACTGGTATAAAATTGGAAGGGCATAATGAGTAGCTGGTCTGGAATTTATTAAATTTTGCGTGCTTTATTTACATTAAGTTACATGTACTCATCAGTATTGCAATCATGGCTCTAATATTT
Organism: Rugalucina vietnamica; assembly: GCA_964017185.1. Taxonomy (NCBI): domain Eukaryota; kingdom Metazoa; phylum Mollusca; class Bivalvia; order Lucinida; family Lucinidae; genus Rugalucina; species Rugalucina vietnamica. The sequence goes on along the minus strand of OZ024875.1, from coordinate 22,430,136 downwards.
TGGGGGCCTCACTTGCTACCGCAAATTCGTTTGGCCTTTTTACCCCAAAATATCATGCTTTATCAAGCAAGTATGCAAAAGTCAGGCTAACCTGAGTATGGGATTTACCTACGCAGTAGCAATCTTCAGGTCACATGCAATTCTTTCGGTTCAACAATTCAGTACCATGTCTGATACCGCAATTCGGAGTCGAGCTTATATATAAAAGGCAAGCAAGCATTAACAATCAAAGTCTAGATGACCTATTCACATCTGTTCATACTCAGACAATACCATGACATTGTTGTTGTTGCATCGCTATTATGCTTGGAAAGACCACTTTTCATGCACCGTTTCATGCTTGCTACAGCCTAAAAGAGGAATCGATTCACTGATGCTGAACATCATTCATAGTTAAGTAGTCCGACTGTAGGGTTGATCCCCAGGTTAGCCAAAGCAATTCAAGATAGTAGAAGTGAGCTGCCCCCAAGAAAGAGCCAAAGTTGTTATTTTTATTTTATGTAAATGGTAGAAGTGTGTACATATTGTTTCTTGTGTTAAGTTTTAAGCTTTAGAGATATTATTAGTATTTTGTTTGTGATAATTGAATAAACCATGTCTAAATTTATCAACTTGTTTTTTGTGTATAAAATGAGAATAATTTTATTTACAGTTTATACACAATTTTTGTTTTTCTTTGCTCATGTTCATGTTTTAGATATGGTTTATGGTTTGATATAATATCTATCAAGGTCTTTAATGCTCAACAGGAATCATGATCAGACTGTTTAACATTGATAATTTGGTGACAACACCTGCATCACACACCTGTATGAAGTTGGATAGCCTCTTAGTGGTGTTATGCAATTCAGATTCTAAATCAAACAGTTTCTGTTATGTAACTATAAATAATTGTCTGGCCAATGCAGTCAACATCAAAGAATTCTCTTATGTCACTATGTATAACTGTCTAGATGGTACTAGGTTACTGATAAGCAGTTCTTGGTTCAGTGTTCAAATTGGATCAGTTTAATGAACATGTCTGTTAAGCTATCCCGCCTGCCATCCCCAAAACCACCATTAGCTAGTCTTCTTTCACAATTATATATGTTTTTACCCCAAAATATCATGCTTTATCAAGCAAGTATGCAAAAGTCAGGCTAACCTGAGTATGGGATTTACCTACGCAGTAGCAATCTTCAGGTCACATGCAATTCTTTCGGTTCAACAATTCAGTACCATGTCTGATACCGCAATTCGGAGTCGAGCTTATATATAAAAGGCAAGCAAGCATTAACAATCAAAGTCTAGATGACCTATTCACATCTGTTCATACTCAGACAATACCATGACATTGTTGTTGTTGCATCGCTATTATGCTTGGAAAGACCACTTTTCATGCACCGTTTCATGCTTGCTACAGCCTAAAAGAGGAATCGATTCACTGATGCTGAACATCATTCATAGTTAAGTAGTCCGACTGTAGGGTTGATCCCCAGGTTAGCCAAAGCAATTCAAGATAGTAGAAGTGAGCTGCCCCCAAGAAAGAGCAAAAGTTGTTATTTTTATTTTATGTAAATGGTAGAAGTGTGTACATATTGTTTCTTGTGTTAAGTTTTAAGCTTTAGAGATATTATTAGTATTTTGTTTGTGATAATTGAATAAACCATGTCTAAATTTATCAACTTGTTTTTTGTGTATAAACAGGTCCATTTCTCTATACATGTAAGAAAACCTGCCATCAGTGTTTTTGACCGGACTGACTTGGATCAAAGGTTTAATATCAAACTTATCATGCACAAGCTGAGACTAAGATGAGTGTTGACATTTTAACATTTGTAAGCAAAATAAATAGTAGGCTTTTACAATTTGAGATTTCCACCAGTTTGGCTCTTTCAAGTAAGAATAGAGGGACCAGGAATCGATGCAATTAAATTTAAAGTCCCAACATAGACAGCGGGTGGGAAAGAAAGTACATACGAGGTATGGCAGGAAAGTTCGTAGACACTTCAGCTATCAGAAAAAGTAACGCGTTGTTGAAGAAGCGTTTTGCATAATTTCAAGCAGCAATATCTTATGGGTATATTTCAGAAACTGTGTGCAATTTGAAGCAATAACACGCTTGGTATGGCCACTTTTCTGCTTGAGGGTAGGGCCCTGCGGGGCAGGTGTCAAAACGTGATAAAATGTGACGATATTCACATTCTTTTTTTGCTTGTGAAACGGCACGGAAGTGTGTTGTAACGATAAAATATTTTGATCGCGAAAGAATGTTCAGTCAACAACGTTTTCTGAATGTTTGGACCTTGGCGGCAGTACATTTTGATATCTGTGAATAAAATTTCAGATGCAGTCCGAAAAAATTGTTTGAAAAAATGGCGTAATTTTGACGTCGGAGAACAGCCGATAACCATAAAATTGGGTGTTTTTGTTATGGAAATGGCCAACAAACACGATGTAAATGCTATAAACAACAAAATAAAAGCTATCAGCTTGTCTGTCACCAGTTTACAAGTGGCAGAGTTGATTTTTGGGTGCTCGATAGATCATCTAAGTTGATAAAAGGCGGCGGAAGTGCACTCGCCTTACATTCTCAGCGAATGAAAATGGTTTCATATGTTCAACCGGTCACCAGAGAACCTGAGGACAGTTGGCACAGATCTGCATTTGACAGCTGGATACACATACTAAAATTGTACCGATATCCAAGGACCCTATGTGGAATAACTCTGAAACGTGGTTAAACTTGTTACAAATATATAAAGCACTGACGGCAATAAACTTCAAGTAACGTCACTGAGACGTTGACCCTTGCCCCGCTCCCGGTTAGGGAGATGCACATAAAAGGCTGTAGAAGATGTCGTGTTGGCCAGATTTTCATAAAATTTCGTCGATTTGCTCATGAAATAATTTTGCAAACCCAGATATATTCATTTTGACTGAATTTCTTTTCCTGCTGAAAATACTAATGGTGTCTACGAACTTTTCTGCCATACCTCGTAAAACACAACAAAACATTTTCCGACAACACACTCGAAGAACAGAATGACTAGCTCTTTCCCAACAAGGTAGCCATCCGGCTAGGTTTCAACAGGAACGAAAGGGAACGGGTATGACAGAGAGGTAGAAACAATAAACAGTAGTATAATGAAGATAAACCACTTTTCCTGGGACACCGATTATCGTTCCAACAGGTGACAAGTATGATGAAAACAAATCACTCTATCTGGGACACAACTTAGTACATGTATTCGAATTTTTATGGGTGCTACAGGTTTTTTTAGACCTTGAATACAGGACATATAATCACTCAGGATATTGCTCCATGCCTTTTTTGTGTGTAAATGTGTGAAGGCCATTTGATGGCGATATGTTGTACCTTGACAATTTCTCCGCCATCCATATTGCATAGTTTATCGAGGCTCTCTGATAGATGGTCCTTGAACTGCTCACCTTGCCAGTTCAGTATACCCAGCAGATCTCCTGAAACAGCAAAACTATAGGGAAATATCTAACAAAGATACATACATGTAATATGTTAGAAAAGTTAATAGAAAATATTCTACCAGAGGACCAATGGTCCTGTAAATGCTCACCTGAGTCTGCTGCATATACCAATAAACATGTTTGAATATTATGGTATTTAACTCCAGTGCAGGGGCAGATGAAGCCCTTGGGCCATTTTCTTTTTTCAGAATAATCAATATTCTGTCCATTTGCCAATTTCTTGCTGGCTTTTCCCTTCATATGACATTTTAACAGTTTTTTCCAACCCATGTTGACCTTAACTCACATAACTCACATATCCTCAACACCAATATCAGGCTAGACAGCCTCTGTAGGTGCATTCTTGTAGTAGTCTCTTGGTTTTGGTCCGGGACTGTAGCACCAGGGACTAAACTTATACAGGTGGTTTTTCCAAAACACATTTAACCGTGATTTGAAGCAGTTCAGGGAGGGTGCCATGACTACATGTTCGGGTAAAGCGTTCCAAGAGTCTATCACTCTTAGACTGAAACTGTTGGATCTGATTTTTAGCCTATGCTGTTTCTTAGCTAGTTTAAGTTGATGTCCCCTTGTCACAGTGTAAGTTGGAAAAGCGAACAGCTTGTCTTTGTCGATTTTGTCAATGTTGTGCATTATTTTATAAACCTTGCCATAAACTTGGTCAAGGTCATCACAGGGTCATGATTTATATATACATTGTAGTACTATAGCCATGGATGCTTTACGCCAAGTTTCATTGAAGTCAATCTATTGGTTTCAGAGAAGAAGATATTTGAAGGGTTTTTACCATATATGGGCATGGCGGCCATCTTGGTCATGTGACCTAGATTATTAATATACACATTGGTTCCCCCATCCTATAGATGCTTCACATAAAATTTGGCTTCAATTGGCCAAGTGGTTTTAGAGGAGAAGATGTTTGAATATTATGGTAAAATACATGTATATTGCCCCGGGGTGTGGGCATATGAGTCCTAGGTCCATTTTTTTCAGAATCATTAATATTTAGTCCTACTACCCATTTCCTGCAAGATTTTCACCTCAAATGACTTTTTAAAAATTTTCCCCATTCCAATGCATTGGCGACCTATGTTGACCTTGTCCTAAAATAGGTCAAGGTCACCACAGGGTCATGATTTATATATACATTGTAGTGCTTGAGCCATCAATACTTCATGCCAAGTTTCTTTGAAATCGATCCACCGGTTCTGGAGAAGAAGATTTTTGAAGGGTTTTTACCATATATGGGCATTGCGGCCATCTTGGTCATGTGACCTGGATTATTTATATACACATTTTTTTTGATTACCCCTTCCTATTGATGCTTCACATAAAATTTGGCTTTGATTGGCCAACCGGTTTCAGAGGAGATGATGTTTGAATATTATGGTAATATACATGTATTTTGCCCCAGGGTGGGGGCATATGAGCCCCTGGGGTCCAATTTTTTTCAGAATCATCAATATTCAGTCCTACTGCCTATGTCCTGCAAGACTTTCACTTTAAATGACATTTTAAAAGTTTTCCCCATTCAAATGCATTGGCGACCTATGTTGACCTTGCCGTAAAATAGGTCAAGGTCATCACAGGGTCATGATTTATATACACATTGTAGTGCTTGAGCCATCAATGCTTCATGCCAAGTTTCATTGAAATCAGTCCACCGGTTCTGGAGAAGAAGATTTTTGAAGGGTTTTTACCATATATGGGCATGGCGGCCACCTTGGTCATGTGACCTGGATTTCTTATATACACATTGGTTCCCCCTTCCTATAGATGCTTTATATAAAATTTGGCTTTGGTTGGCCAAGCGGTTTGAGAGAAGAAGATCTTTGAAATTGTGGACGGACGACGGACGGACGACGGACGGACGGACGCCGGATCATGGCCATGCTATAAGCTCACCTTGTGAGCCTAACGGCTCAGGTGAGCTAATAAATAAAAATATCCTTATAATACCCAGAATGCCCTCTGATCGACCTATGTCTGCCATGAAAACAAATCTGATTGTGGACAGCAGTAGGCTCAGTGGTAGGAAACCAGATAAGAGATGTTGACGGTTCATAATCTGCCTCTGCCTTGTTGTGTTCTTGACAAATCTACTCACCAGAATACTGGTTAAAGACCCACAAGTGGTGGCTCTGTCCTCACCTGAAAAATTATTGACTTGGTGGATAACCAACCATGCTTACAATCTAACTGAGAATAAAAATCTGCATCATTAGATAGGTTTACTGACCACTTTGAGTAAATTTTCCAGAGCAGAGCAGTGTGGATATTGTCATCTTCTCACTCTCATTGGCACGGTAGTGCAGGTGGTTGAGGTTACGGCTGAGATTCTGGGGACTATTGAGATCATCTAACACACATGGCAGCTCCAGGTATTTCTTCACATCTATTTTGGCCTTATCCTCTAGCTACAAATGGAATCTTATGTTGAAATATGTGACAACCTAAAGTCAATGTTGACCATAAATCCTTATATCGCTCACCTGAAATTTGGTCTTTGATAAATGATCTTTGGCTAAGGTCATGTTGGTCAAGGTAAAAAAGTAAACTTGACCTTGAATACTCACATAGTTATTTACACTATAAACTGTCTGTATCTACCAATTTTCAGATCACATGCTACAAAACTTTCTAAACCAGAGGACCATTGGTCCTGAGAACGCTTACCTGAAGCCTGATCTTGGAGTATTAAGTCAAAATGATATGACCTTGACCTTGAATACTCACACACCTTTATTGACTTCATAAGTTGTCTGCATCTGCAAAGTTTCAGGTCTCAGGCTGCAATAGTTTTCAAACCCAGGGATTTCTGAGAAAACCATAATTTTAATTTTGATATTTAAATGACCTTGGGCCAAGGTCAAGACATGACCTTGGCCTTCATTAATTACTTACCTTCATTGACTCCATTAGTTGTCTGCATCTAGCAACTTTCAGGTCTCAGGCTGCAACAGTTTGTTTTCGCCTTTTCCCATATGAAAGCCTATGTTTCCAAAATTGACCTTGCCGTAAAATAGGTCAAGATCATAATAGGGTCATCATTTCAACAAACTATGATGGGCTGGAGTTCCAAATGCTACATACCAAGTTTCATGAAAATTGGCCTGCCGGTTCTGGAGAAGAAGATTTTTGAAAGGTTTTCACCATATATGGGCGTGGCTGCCATCTTGGTCATGTGACCTGGATTTCGCGATCAAACTTTCGTCTCCCCTACCCATGGATGCTCCACATAAAATTTCACTTTGATTTGCCAAGCAGTTTCAGAGAAGAAGATCTTTGAAAAGTGTGTATGGACAACAGACTGGCCAAGGTCAAGAGATGACCTTGACCTATATTAATCACATACTTTCATCTACTCCATTAGTTGTTTGCATCTACCACTTTTCAGGCCTCAGGCTGCAATAGTTTTCAAAAAATCCATAGTTTTCACTTCTTCCTATGTAAAAGCCTTTGTTTCCAAATTTGACCTTGCCGTAAAATAGGTCAAGGTCATCCAAGGGTCATCATTTTATCAAATTATAATGGGCTGAGGTCCCCGATGCTACATACAAAATTTCGTGGAAATCGGCCCACCGGTTCCGGAGAAGAAGATTTTTGAGTGGTTTTAACCATATATGGGCGTGGCGGCCATCTTGGTCATGTGACCTGGATTTCGCGATCAAACTTTCGTCTCCCCTACCCATGGATGCTCCACATAAAATTTCACTTTGATTGGCCCAATAGTTTCAGAGAAGAAGATCTTTGAAAAGTGTGTATGGACGACAGACTGGCCAAGGTCAAGAGATGACCTTGACCTACATTACCTTCATCTACTCCATTAGTTGTTTGCATCTGCCACTTTTCAGGCCTCAGGCTGCAAAAGTTTTCAAAAAATCCATAGTCTTCACTTTTTCCCATGTTAAAGCCTATGTTTCCAAAATTGACCTTGCCGTAAATTAGGTCAAGGTTGTCCTAGGGTCATCATTTTATCAAACTATGATGGGCTGGAGTCCCAAATGCTACATACCAAGTTTCAAGAAAATCGGCCTGCCGGTTCTGGAGAAGAAGATTTTTGAGTGGTTTTTACCATATATGGGCGTGGCGGCCATCTTGGTCATGTGACCTGGATTTCGCGATCAAACTTTCGTCTCCCCTACCCATGGATGCTCCACATAAAATTTCACTTTGATTGGCCTAGCAGTTTCAGAGAAGAAGATCTTTGAAAAGTGTGAATGGACGACAGACTGGCCAAGGTCAAGAGATGACCTTGACCTAAATTAATCACATACCTTCATCTACTCCATTAGTAGTTTGCATCTACCACTTTTCAGGCCTCAGGCTGCAATAGTTTTCAAAAAATCCATAGTTTTCACTTTTTCCCATGTAAAAGCCTATGTTTCCAAATTTGACCTTGCCGTAAAATAGGTCAAGGTCATCCAAGGGTCATCATTTTATCAAATTACGATGGGCTGAAGTCCCCGATGCTACATGCCAAGTTTCGTGGAAATCGGCCCACCGGTTCTGGAGAAGAAGATTTTTGAAGGGTTTTTACCATATATGAGCGTGGTGGCCATCTTGGTCATGTGACCTGGATTTCGCGATCAAACTTGAAATGCCACTACCCAAGGAGGCTCCAGAAATGCCACTACCCAAGGAGGCTCCACATAAAATTTCAACTAGATCGGCCAAGCGGTTTCAGAGAAGAAGATCTTTGATATTGTGGACGACGACGACGGACGGACGGACGACGACGGAAGGACGCCGGATCATGGCCATCCTATTAGCTCACCTTGTGAGCCTTCGGCTCAGGTGAGCTAAAAATCCAATGTTTCCACCTTTTCCCATTGAAAAGCCTATGTAACAATATTTGACGTTCCTGTTCAATAGGTCAAGGTCAACCCAAGGCCATGATTTATATAAACTATGATGTGCAAGAGTCCCCGATGCTACAGACCAAGTTTTATTGAAATTGATTCACCAGTTCCAGAGGAGAAGATTTTTTAAGGTTATTACCTTATATGGGCATAATGGCCATCTAGGTCAGGTGACCTGGGCCATTTATATAAATTTTAGTTCCCCCTTCCTAAAGATACTACATATAAAATTTGGCTTTGATTTGCCAAGCGATTTCTGAGAAAATTAAGTTTTACATTTAATATGTAAATGACCTTTGGCCAAGGCCAAGAAATGACCTTGACCTTGAAAACTAACACAACTTCATTAGCTCAATATGTTGTCTGTATCTACCAACTATCAAGTCATAGGCTACAAAACTTCCTGAAAAATCTAATGTTTTCACTTTTTTTCCATGGAAAAGCCTATGTGACCAAAATTGACATTGCTGTAAAATATGTCAAGGTCAACCCAAGGTCATGCTTTATACATACTATGATGAGCCAGAGTCCAAGTTTCATTGACATTGGTCCACCAGTTCCTGAGAATTTATATTTATACCATATATGGGCATGGTGGCCATCTTGGTCTTGTAACTTGGACCATTATAACAAACTTTGGTTCCCTCTTCCTAACGATGCTCCATACGAAGTTTGGCTTTGATTGGTCCAGGGGTTTCAGAGGAGAAGATGTTTAACAACGACAGACGACGGAGCATGGGTATACCATAAGCTCACCTTGTGAGCCTAACAGCTCAGGTGAGCTAAAAACTTGACCCTCAGTCCCCTACTCTGGATCTGTCCATAGTGCTGCTGGTCCATATATGTAACTTTTTAAGTTGTTAGTGTTTCACTTTTTATACAGTCTTGGGAGAACTGGAAAATGGTACACATAAAGATGCTTGTGATGTGTTGTAAGTCATCCTTAACCACCATCAGGGTTTTTATTTGTGTTGAGAAAATATAAGAAGAACCATGCTAGCATTTCTGTCCTTACCTTGTATACACACAGATCATGTTGACCATCCTGAACAACTATCTGGTCTTTATTGGTAATACGGACAAATGCAAAACCAAACAGCTTTCTCATCTCTTTCTTGCTTTTCTTCACTGAAAACACAATACCTGCTAATTTATCACTGTAATGTATTTTAGAAACATCTTACAAAGCAGTACATCTACACTGTGGGCTTATCAGATGATTCATTGCATGTATTGTATGTCTAGTATGAATGAGCTAGTGCTTTATGCAAATAAACCAGTTGCTAGTTACCCGGCATTCAGATTTGTGGTAGTCTTAAAAACCAACGAACATAACATGGTGACAGAAGTGGGATCACTGTTGAAACTCATCTCAGTAAATACCCACAATCATCTCTAACAGATCTTTAAGAGTAAATTTTTGTCTGTTAAATTAATCTAAATAAGTCCTAATATAATATAACTATAAAATGGTACAAATACAGATAAAACATTTAATATATGGTCAATTAATTCTTCTAGTCAGTTCAAAATTGTTTTAAAGTAATGTTGACTGAATAGGACAGCCATCTAATAAACTGTGAGAAAGGTTTAGTATTTTAAAAACCTCATATATATAATAATAGTTCTTCTGGCAAACAGCATTAAACAATGCAAAATGTATACCTTTTCAGAATGTGATTGTATATGCTAGATGTACACCTGATCATATAAACCCAGTGTAATTACTGCACAGGTCCATGTAAACAAAAATGAAATTGTCTTATTATAAAGACTGTATTTTATGAAAATGTATAAAAGGTATAACATATTATATGATTTCTACATGGCAACATATTTCAATAACCAGACTGAGAACATTTTACTTTCATTCATTCAGTCATTGCTAAGCAATTTAGGTGACTGGATCTAAATTCCAAGTGTGAGTGTGCAGTTTAATTTTGCAGCTGCATAAACCAAATATATATATAATAATAATAAATTATACAAATGACCAGTAAAGAACTTCCTCATGAATAACTGTTTATTCAACAATACAAAACCAGAGGACCAATTGTCCTGTTAATGCTCACCTGAGATCTTGGATATACCCGCACCTCAAATCTCCGCATCAACCATGCGGAACTCCGCACAACATCTGCGGAATTCCGCATCAACTATGCGGAATTCAGCAAAAACATGCGGAATATCAGCATTTTTTGTGCGGAATTCCGCATGAACATGCGGAACTCCGCAGAGGTTTCACAATATGCGGAATTTCTTCCGCATCTCTCATCGGAAACTTTTCCGCACCAGCAGCGGAAAAATCGGACTTAATACTTTTTTAGTGCGGAAACAATGCGGAAAATGTAGACTCAGACAATTTTTGAAGCGGAAAATATCTTAGATTATTTTGCATGCGGAAAATAACTTACCGTATTCCGTTGACTACTTGGGCAATTTTTGTATATGTGTCATTGTCCCACTGTATCTTAGGAAAATTATAGTGCAGAAATTTTGACTTTTTACAAACAAAAAAATTCATAAAAAAATACCAATTATAAAAAAATTATCGCTGCCATGTATTTCTGGAGTCAAACTGTCAAATGTTAAAGACCATGCGCAAAGGATATCGTTATCTGGAGATTTGAAATTATGTCCGGGAATAGTCTGGGAAATGTTAGGTAATTTCGCTTCCGCCCGAGAGTGGGAACCCTTTCTTGGAGGTCCATTCAAATACTCCATAGACTCTACTCTTTTAGCTATTTAATCTGACAAAGATGAATAATAAAGATGCAGACGATTTCATGGAAACAATTTAGTTTATTGAAATTTTATAACTTATGCAATTTGTTTTAGCAAACTTATAATGTTAGGAATTATATATGTGTACCAGAAGATGGCTCAAAAGTTAGCATGTTCGATTCCACACATGAAAATATTTCTAATCCCATTTTCGCTTCCACTGATTCAAGAGCACTTGTTAGCTTCAACTGACAAAAGAAATGTGCCCTAAGTACTAGTAATCTGCCCCAAACATGCTTGTCTAGGAATAGTGTGGTTAGGATAGCTGACTGTCCAGATATGACAATAGCTGTTGACTACATGTGGACATAAAGCAATGAAACAAACAAACACAACCATATTGAGATAATGTAATAATATACATTTCTTTTGTCTCTCTTGACTTTAAACCAGCACCTCAAACCCCTGTATCGCATTGAGCGGAGCTCCGCATCACATGCGGAATTTTTTCCGCACCACATGCGGAATTCCGCATCAGACCATTTTGAATATATTATTGCTGACCAATAGGAAATCAGAATTTCAAGTACTGACTCACTTCCTGTTTTCAAATATTAGAGGAAGCATTGTTTGAAAGGAAGTGTTGTACCATGTGCCATTTTTAAAATTGTGTTATAATGAAAATTATAGTTAAGGAGTTTAGTTCTTTAGCATTGTAAGTAGCCAGTATTTATATGAATTGTCTTTTTATGTTGCTCTATGCCTTCTCTGTGTTGAAATTTGCTACTGCAGATTGCTTCAATAAATTTTGTCTCAGTCCATGAATTTAGTTCAACAAAACAACTATTTAGGAACATTAGAATCTCTAGAGTGGGATGTTAAACCACAATACAAAATTACAGGTCTTCATATACAATAGTTATTTCTCAAAGCAATTCAGACATATCTTTCTCCAGATTAAAATGTGTTTCCTTTGCATTCTCTGAAACAGCTTGACCTTTAGCCTTGTTCTTACTGTCCCAGTTCTACCCCGGTGAAGGCAAGCCAGTATACTGTGATAAACCGAGTAACTGTTTCTACCAAAGTTGATCGTGTTCTCAGTCAGGGTGTTACCGTGTAGCCCCAGTCTTGTTCCTAGTTGTACCATGGTGTTGTCCTGGTGCAGGCCGGTGTGCCTCGGTTTTACTACGGTAAAGCCCGGTATCGTCCTGGTTCACCCCACCTGTCACCTGTGTAAACCGGGGTACACCATGGCCAAATTATTAAAGCCGGTTTGCCCCTGTGGCATCTTGGTTCACCCTGGTAGAGTCCCGGTGAAGCCCTGGTTTGTGCCGGAATAGCCCTATGTTGTCCCTGTTACCCACGGTTTGCACCGGATCGTCTTGGTTCGAGTCCCATGCCATCAAGGTTTGTCACTGTGTCGCTCCGGTTTTTGACATCTCTCACAGTTCACCCGGGTTTACCCCGGTTGTATTAAACATTTTTATACAACCACGAAGGCTCCCCGGTTTATCTTGGTTCTTCCCAGTTTGCCACGGTAGCACTAAGGTTCTATCACGGTTCATTACGGTTTGTCCTGGTTTACCCTGGTTTGATTTACCCCCGGCGAACTGGGGAGCTAAACCGGGACAGTGAGAACATAGCTTAAGTAAGAATAGAGATTGTACAATCAAATTCAAAATCCCACACCGGATACCAGGCGAATGATTAAGTACAGCACAATACAACATGAAAATGTTACAACACCCATGAAGAGCAAAATGATTACTTCTGTCTCAACAAAGATAGCCATCTGGCTTACATCAACCAAATATAAAAGTGACAAGTATAACAGAAAAGCAGACAGAATAAACAGAAAACATAAAGAAAAATCACATCAAAACCGCCTTGGAACTGTCAGTGAAGAAATTACTGGAGGGCTTGAATAAATTTTATGTGGCCACAATCCTCACCATTCGACCCTTAAAAGCCAAATAAAAGTCATATGAAGCCTAGGGAATGCTGAGTCAAACATTTGTATACAGCCAAAACGAGTTAAGTCATTGAATTCGGTGATTTTTGTGTCCCATCTATATATTTTCAAGTAAACAAGTAGTTATTAAGTGCTTTGAAGCGGTTTTACCTAGGTTAAGGTCATAGCCCTACAGGCATGTGAAAGAAAAGCAGGAAATGTGGTCTACAGTCACTCTGTAAGACGTTTTCCACGTGAAATACCCATAAAATCCAGCAAAAATGCTGTCCCATCAGCACAGTAAGCTTATTACAGAACTTATTACTGAAAATACATTGTTGGGGTTGGCGGTTTTCTATCATTTGTCAATGCCATATACATAGACCTTTTATTTTACGCCTTGATTTTGGTTCTGAAGTAAAAATTAAAATTTTCATGTCTCAATTACTGATGTCCCAGATTCTTTCGTGAATTACGTTACTACCTTTAATGTCTCTCACAAAATACTTTTAACGTATATTTAGCTTACATGCTACATGTTTTTGGCAAGACAGTAGATACATGCTTGGAAAATAAATACAAATATGGGCTTGCTATTGTTCATTTGTCTAAGATAAAGTCAAAGCAAAAGCTGATAAAAAATAACACAGTTTTGTGAACTACGTTACCCTACCCATATCATTTGCTAATTAAGAGGTAGAAATATTCCATGTGACAGCAGTGAAAGGACTTTGACCATACTATGTAGCAAATAGATAATGAACTTTACGGGATGTTCTAAACATAGGAGAAAATAAGAATAAAGCTCAAAGTTGTGAATTACGTTACTGTGAATTACGTTACTACATTTTTACTTTAAGAGAAATAACTCTGAATTCTCATATCTCATTGGAATTTATGTTCGTTGTTCGTTTAAACCAAGTCTATTTCTGCTCGTAGGTATCAATTCCAACCATACAAGTGTTGCTTTTTCGTAGCTACATGGACTTAATTTATATTTTCTGGGTACACCATCTCACCCTTTTATGAAAATTATAAAGATAGCCATCGTATCAATGCAATATGTGCAAGGTGTCCTTTATAAATAACAAAAGTCATAAGTTAAAACGTATATTATGTTTTGCATACCGCCTATGATCTGAATGTGATTGAGTGTAGGTAACGTAATTCACATGCAGGTAACGTAATTCACTTTTTACATAATTCTGCTTTAGATCCATGATAGGATCACATGATTCATACTTTCAGTGATATAAAACATATGTTGTCTCGGTTAATTGTTTTTATCATTAATCGGTGTCACCTGGTACCCAGATAATCCAAAAAAATGTGTGTTTATCGTCCTTTTTTCAATATACACTTGAGAATAAGCACGCTGTATTTGACGCCCTGGTCCACTTATGTTGATATCTTTTATCCCATATGTTCTTTTGACTTACTTTGCATGCCTCTTGATAGCTTTATGTGAAAAAGAGACATGAAAATCATGCTTGTAACATACTACTTTCGAAAACATTTGACATATTTTGTGTGTGAATTACGTTACCTTTAATGTGTTATGGCATCATTTTCGGACAAAATGCACTTTTTCTATAAAATAAAGCTTTAACCTGTTGTATAAAACCTTTTTGAATATGTATGCGGTGATTCATTCTTTATTTGTTGGGTGTCTTGCGAACTACAACAAGTTAATGAATAACAATAATATAAAGATTTTTTTACTTATTTTATACATTGTACATTTGAAAGGGTCCTTTCTGCAAAAACAACAATGACATATACATTGAATTGTATTTAAGGTGCAAACAGAGGTTAAATTTACCTTCTGTGGCACATTTGAGGCAGATTGGTGGTAGAGAAATGTACGATTTCTCACAGGAAAGAATACATTGGTAATGGGTTTGTGAATTACGTTACCAAGCTAATGTTACATTTTTCAGTACGAAAATGGCAAAACGGTATTACAAGTGCCTCAAATACGTATAGTTATGATATTTATAATCTTTATTCTAAATAAAAACGAGTTCATTTATTTAATAGTTCTCAAAAGTGGATGGAAATAAGCAAACCGATGTTTGTATATTTAGAATAACAACTATTTTTAAATTTTCTTTTGAGTCCAACATTCAAACTACGCTGAGAAGGCAATTATGAAGTAAGTGTAACATATAACACTTGCTTTTAAGCAAGAAAATGACAATTGTGAAAAGCTAGTTTAAAACAGTTTGAAAGTGTCATACCTCCTTACATTTTTTGCATTTTTAAAAATACTCTACCACAGTAACGTAGTTCACATTAGAATTTAGTCTTGTTGTTCAAGAAGCGATAAAATTTGAAAATTCGGGTTGCTAACATTTTTTAAACATCACAATTTATCAGGCAGGGTCCAAGTAGTTGAAAAAATAGCAAAACACAAAAATCTAAGCCAAAAGATTTATGGGACAAATTTTGGCCCGAATTCAATGACTTAACTCGTTTTGGCTGATAAAGCAGAAAATGGTTCAGGTCACATGACCAAGGTGGTCTCCACACCCATATATGGTAAAAACTTTCTGGAACAGAAAATCCAATGTAGTATTCCGCAGGATGCGGAGCTCCGCATCATGCGGAATATGTTCCGCATCATGCGGAATATGTTCCGCATCATGCGGAATATGTTCCGCATCAAGCGGAATATATTCCATATCAATCTGCCTTGCGGAATTCCGCATCATGCGGAGAATTCCCTGTTACTTTTCCGCAAGATGCGGAAAATATGTTCCAATACTCCGCATCAGTGCGGAATTCCGCATTCAAATTCCGCTTGATGCGGAGTATTGGAACAAATTTTCCGCATCATGCGGAGAAGTCTCCGCTGCTTATCCGCAAGCTGCGGAGAATTCTCCGCATGATGCAGAAAAATAAGCGGAACATTCTCCGCATGCAACATCCTTCTTCTTTTTCATTTTTTACAGTTTGATTTCCGCACGATGCGGAAATATTGTTCCAATACTCCGCATGAGAATTTCCGCATAAAACATGCGGAAAATGGAGTTTCGTGCGGAGAATCTAGGTACGGGTATACCCATACATGTGATATCTCCCTATTTCGGAGGGATCTCCCTATTTTGGAGCAAATCTCCCTATTTAGAATTTCAGAATTTCCCTATATATTTTATACATCTCCCTATTTGGAATTTCAGAATCAAGAATTTCCTTCTTTGTTTAATCATTCTCCCTATTTGGAAAGGTAAATCTCCCTATTTGGAAAGGTAAATCTCCCTGTTTGGCTTCCCAGATGTATCACATGTATGTATATACAAATAAACTTGTTTGACTAATTATGGTCATATACATGTATATAGCCCCAAGGCAGGGACAGATGAACCACAGGGGTCAATTTTATTTTCAGAATCATAAATATTCTGTCCATTTGCCCATTTCCTACAATGTTTCTACTTCAATGACATTTTAACACTGTACTGCATATGCGACCTAAGCTGACTTTGCCGTAGAATAGGTCAAGGTCATCACAAGGTCATAATTTATGTACACATTGTAGTACTGTAGTACCCAATGATACATGCCAAGTTTTACTGAAATCAGTCCACCGGTTACAGAGAAGATTTTTAAAGGGTTTTTACCATTTATGTGCATGGTGGCCATCTTTGTCATATGACCTGGATTATTTACATACACACTGGTTCCCCTTTCAGGCTTCATATAAAACTTGGCTTTTATTGGGAAAGCAGTCTCAGAGAAGAAGAACTTTGAATATCAGTGAGGACGCAGCCAGCGTGCATGCGGTGATTGTATTTTATTTTGAAACCTTACTCGACGCAAAATAATCCGAAACAAAATGGCGACTTCTTTTTGGTCGAAATTTCGCTCAAAATGACACGCTTGTTGCTGTGCTTAAAACAATAGCTGTTATACGGTGCAGCTAGATCCGCCTAGTCCGGAATTTTATATTTCCGTCTTACACTGAGACGCCACATGACAAACTTTTTTTCAACTAAAACGACACGAAACACTTTTGCCTGTCACGGCATTCCCCTGAAATGCGAATTTTCGGGGGTGCCAATTATATTAGAACAAAAAATTGTTCACACTCGGATATTATATTTGACCGTACGTAAGTCATCAAGATAGATTTGACCGTGTTGAGGCTAATTCTGTGTATTGGAGAAGATCGTATTACGTCACACCACATGTGTAAAGTCGGCGGTCGTTTTTGAAGTATTTCTGTGGTGTAAACAGTCACATCATGACACGTTCTACTCTGTACATCAAAATGTGTGATACTTGTTGTCACCTGTCTCCATTTTGTGGAAAGGATTTAATTAATCAGTTTAATTTTGGTGAAATTTCATCATGAAATTCTGGATTTACCAAACCTTCATTCCATGAACATGAGGAGTGGGTGGGGAAGATCATGTATTTACTCAGATACTCTTCCTGAGATGTATGGGGTGTACACCTGGCAGATTAGACATGTGAGACTCTAACACTGCTCGTAAGTACCCACAAATATGTTTATTACAGCATAGCTCTATCCACAATCGTGACAATGGTCTCTAAAAGATCTTTGGCAGTTTGCTGAAACCTAAATTGCACCAGTCATTTGTAATCACTGCCCCCCTCCCCCCACCTACTGGGAAGGGTGAGGGGAAGGGTGTTAGCCGGGTTAAAGAGCAGGGCAGTTACTTTTCGAGTGTCCCCGCAGTCTAGGGGAAATGAATTATGAAGGGGGGGGGGGGGTTGACATTAGGATCCTAAGTTACCCCAGGGAGATTTTGTTCTGTGAAGGGGTAGGGCAAAGAGCAAAGTTTTGACCTCCAGTTTGCCCCCTGGGGGTGGGGCTAATGACAGGGCGCTGAAAGCTTAAAGTCACAATCCCTGCCCTTCCCTGTAGGTGGGGGAGCAGTGGTTACAAATGTACTGTGCATAAATTGGTGTGAACAGGTGAACCACCATTCAACATCGGCAGAAATTAGGACCCAATAAATCTGGTCTAAGCTTCTCTGTATTTTTTAAGGCAGTGTTTCTGTTGTGGTTCTAGCTCTATGTTTTTGTTGTCACAGGGTATAGGTATATAGCACACTTGTACTGCCTTGCGGTACAAGCCGGCTATATACCTATACCCTGTGACACTTTTGTTTGTGTGTGTGTGTTTTGTGTTTCTTTTTTTTTTTTTTTTTTTTCTTCTTCTTTTTCTTTTTAACATATTAACAAGTGAGGTGTATTAATGAAGAAAAGCTGTGTATTAATCAATCTATTCTTGTGGGCATGCACTGTTAATACTCTGCTGTTACATTAAGAAAACATGCCCATGTAATAAAAACAGTAATATACTATCAATCTATTCTTGTGGGCATGCACTGTTAATACTCTGCTGTTACATTAAGAAAACATGCCCATGTAATATACTATTTCTTTCTTATGTTTTAAAAATTTAAAATTATCTCCAGAAAATTTTTCATATTTGTCATATTTTTGCTCAAAACAGATTGTGGGTGCACGTAGAACCGCACCGAGATGGTTCTAAAGAATACCCACAATCTAGGCTTTGGAGCAAAAATAAGAAAACAGGTATACCCCTGCATACTAAAGTTTTTTTATATATAACGTCAATCGGGGTATTATCGGACAACGGTTATTATCGGACAGAAATGAAATGTATCATTTTCCCGGCTTCTTATATTTCTTTGGGGTATAATAAAGGTACCCGGGTACCAATCATTCTTTCCCGCCTCCAGCATCAGCAACCCGGTTGAGGCCCCGCAGGCACAGAATCATAAAATCGATCTGAAACAAATCAACCCATCGCATAATCACGACTTCCGGCGGTAAATATGATCTTTTATATTTGAAAAACACGCTGTTGCTGTTTCATGTGATATGCGAGGGAGCAAACAAGAGTATTTAAATCTACAATATTCCCTTTGCTGCCGGTAGTTTGTTTCTATAAATAGTTTGGGTACAGTTGTGTATTGATAGAAAGGGTGAACCAAGGGGAACAATATACGGTTATTATCGGACAACAGCTGTATCAATTAGTGATTTACCAATTAGTAATGGAATATCATTAAAAGCCGTTATCACTCTTGTATAAACCAATTTCATTAAAAATATACAATATCTTAAAGATAAGTTCAGTCTATGCCATTTTAACAGTATAATCCATAACTTTGAAGTCTTGATTGCAAATTCTAATCAACGTCAGTACGACGTATCGACGTTGGGTTGACGTTATTCACAACGTATTGTGTCGCGTTATCCGCAGGGCAGTCACACCTTTACATTATGCTGCTATCATGGTGATCTTTTTAAAAAAAAACCTTAGCGTTATATTGCGATCTGAAAGAAGAGCAGCGTTAATTTCCAGCTGGTAAAAACATTAAACGACATATGACGTCGACTCGAAGTTGACTCGACGTTGCTTTTAGCTTGGTACAACGTTAGTTCAAATGTTTTGTGATGTTTTGTGCTATCTTCTCTTTCCAACCTGGTGTCAATGTTGGGATATTAAACTTAACTGAATCGAATAGCGGGTGTTGTTGTTTTCAGACATTGTTATTAGGGATATGGGCGACCTCCCTGCGGGTAACGTTATACATAGTAGATACAGGTGTAAATGTTTCATATTCAGTTTCTCTATTTCATTCTTGGGTTCTTTCCTTATATCTTTCTTTCAATCTATCTTACAGTTTTGTGAAAATGGCAAAACGGAACAAATCCAGGCGGAATTGGGAACCTGATTTAATGCAAGATGCAATAAAATATTATCAGGAACAATTAAATACTGACAATCCTGCTTCTATAAGAGATGTTGCGGAATACTTCGGTGTCCCAAAGTCCACATTAGGAGATAGGCTTAGTGGAAGGGTATCGTCATCTCCTGAAGTTAATCCAGGCCCAAACCCAGTTCTTTCTAATACTGAAGAATCTAAGATAGTAGATTACATTAAAGTATGTGCCCAAATCGGATTTGGTAGGACCAAGCAACAAATTCTTACCATAGTCGGTGACATAGTTACAAAGAGCCAAGCGCCTAACAAATTCAAAAACGGAAAACCTGGAAATGATTGGTGGTCAGGATTTTTACGCCGATGGCCACAAGTAAAGCTGTGTAACCCCCAGTCACTACCCCGAGAAAGAGCTATTGCGCTCAACCCAAATGTAGTCAAGAACTACTTTGCCTTACTGCACCAAATACTTACTAAATATAGATTGCTTGATAAGCCGGAAAGAATTTATAACGCTGATGAAACTGGTATGCCACTCGACCCAAAACCACCCAAAGTTGTAAAACTGGTTGGACAGGATGCACATACGCAGACTAGTGGCGATAAAACCAATATCACTGTTGTTGCCTGTGCTTCTGCCGCTGGGGTTCTGTTGCCGCCGCAAGTCATATTTAAGGGTAAAAGAGGGATGGATAGAGATATGTTTCAAGGTTTGCCACCTAGTACGCGTGTGTGCATCAGTCCAAATGGTTGGATAGATTCGGAGTTGTTTGAAACCTGGGTCACTGAACATTTTGTCAAACATATCCCACCTGCTAGGCCGGTGCTGTTGCTAATTGACGGACACAGTACTCATGTGAGGTTGGATGTGGCGAGAAGATGCAGAGAGAACGGAATTATTCTCTTCGCTCTTCCGCCCCACACAACTCACAAGTTGCAGCCTCTTGACAGGGGTTGCTTCAAGCCACTGAAAGACAATTTCAGACGTGAGGCTAATGAGTACGTACAAGAACACCCTGGGAAGTTTCTTACCAGATTTGTATTTGGTAAGATATTTGGTAAAGTTTACGCAAAGAGTATTAGTCTGTCAACTATCATCAACTCCTTTGCCAAATGTGGGATTGCTCCGTACAACCCAAAGGTCATTCTTGAGAGCACAGACCTGGCACCGTCTTTGGTTGGAAACACGGAGGCTCAGATATCATGTATTTCTGATGTAGACAAAGCCCTAGAAGCTATGGGAGTGTTTGAACCCAGTTTATGTACCGTGCCATCCACTGCAGCCAGCGGTAAAGACATAGATCCACAACCTTCTACTTCATCAGATACTTTGGTTGAAGAAAATCGCGTGTTAGATTGTGAGCCAGAGTCGCAAAATGCATGTCTTGAAAGTTCCGCGTTAAGTCTAACATCTGGTACTGGGTCTGACAACAAACATGAATCAGAATACGCTTCTGTGATACTGTTTGACACGATGCCTGAAACGCAAGAAAATGAAAATGCCGCAGAAAGTCACGTGACAATAATTGTCATGTCTAACGATCCGTCAGAAGGCACAGAGATGTTTCTCTCTGATATCAGTGATTGTACCAATGACATTATTTACCGGTCCGAATGCGCAATTTCCGCAGATACAAGACTGTCTGAAAATGCCATTTTTCCAATTTCTAGTCATTGTCCTCAACTGGAGCATGATTACGCCGTTCCAGCTCACGATGCAACGCCCATTATGAACACTTCTGACAGTGCGGTTGATAGCACACTTAATGAAAGTTTGTGCGAGTTGTTGGACAAGTCTAAGGAAAGTGTAAAACCTGAGAAAAAGAAGCGAAAGGTCATAGTGAATGCGAGGGCTCTGACAGAGGATGAGTGGTTCGAAAAGGCAGAAGAAGAAGAGAGAAAGAAAAGAGAAATAGAGGAAGAGAAAGAGCGTAAGAAACAAGAGAGGTTAGAGAAAAAGAGAGAGAAAGAGGCTTTGAAGTTGAAAAAACAGTTGAAAAGTCTTAAAGCTCAAGACAAGACGACCTCGAATTGCTCGAAGAAATTTCAGAAGTACACTGGCCGTACCAAAAACATTCCGCGTACAAGAAAAGATGTTACTTTAAAAAAAGTCGCGAGCGGACCGTATCAGTGCCCTCACTGTGATGGCACATACGCAGAAGAGAAAGAAGCAGAAATAGAAAGGTTGTGGGTCCAATGCTTTGTCTGCAAGAAATGGATGCACGGAGATAACTGTTTACCCATTGGATATTTTGCCAATTGCGATGCGCCATTCAAATGCCCTGCCTGTTGGGACTGAGTATTTTGGAACAAAAACTATGACCACAAACTATAACATGCATTTGATATTTTAAATGTGAAGCAGCCATGATTGATTCTTTAATATAAACTGGTCAATATAAGTTTAAGTCAACATTAGCCATTTTTAGACAGTATTGCTTGTGATAAGTTGTTTACATCAGGAAAACATGTCCGTAACAAGCATACCCTCTTGAACCCCACTTTTATACAGCAAAACTGGGGTTTGTAGGGGTATACCTATTTTTCTTATTTATGCTCCAAAACATATGTTGTGGGTACTCGTTAGAACCGCCTCGGCGAGGCGGTTCTAACGTGTACCCACAATCTATGTTTTGAGCAAAAATAAGAAAAAATAAAAAATTTCAGCTGAAAATTTTCAATTTTTAAAGCTCAAAAAATCTCTGTTTATTGCATGGGCAAGTTTTCGTAATGTTTTAAACTAGCGAAAACAATTGAACACTCGAAAAAACAAAACCCAAAAAAAAACAACACAATAAGCATATGCAAGGAGAGATTACAGAAAACTTTTTAAAGAAACTGAATGTGCATCAATATGTGCTGAATTGCTTTAGAGTACCCCGAGTTTTATTTCATGCCCGATAGTGCATTGTTATTTCAAAAATTTGATAAAACAAGTGTGAAAACGTTTTGTCTGGAGAAAACTTTCAACTGTTGCGTAATTTATTTTGACCAGTTTTTATTGCATTCTGGTGTATCTTTTTGGGAATGACCCTTGGCATAAGAAAACCAGCAATTTGGGTTTCTGACCAGGTCCACACAAACTTATTTGTACAGTCACAGAAGCAGGCTAGAAGTTGTAAACTTTGGATATGAATAGAAGAGGAATTGTACTATCCAGGTATCGAAAACAAATGCACTGGTCAGCTGTGCACTTACTGCATAGGTGATCTGCTTCTTTGTTTCCCCCTATGCACGTTGTTGGTTTTCTTATGCGGAGGCTCAAATGTATTTTGCCATACCGTGCAGTTTGTGCACTCTATAGACGTTTTCGCTGAGGGTGAATATATCGATCTGAGTTCAATGGTCGAGCAAGTGTGATTTATAATTTTGTTATTTTTGGTTAAATTCGTTCTTGTTAAAGTTGTTTTATCGTGTTGTAGATGCACTTTCATAGTCAGTTCAAAAGATAACCCAATGAATTAATTTACATATTAAATCTTATTACGGTCAGAATGAAACGAAGAAGTCCGTTTACTTTTACACTTTTTTCCTCACGGGCGTATACATGTTTTCTTACGCCTATATATATACATGTATATATCTGCTGATGACTCAAATTGTTGACTGGGACTTGTTGACTGGGACGTTTTAAGCCTTTCCACAAACCAAGGGTTGTCAAAACAACATATGGTATGAGCCGCATCATGAGAAAACCTATCTTTCGGGTAAACCACTGGTTTACCAACTGGCTTTCCATTAGCTGCCCTGGTTAATTGATAGTCATGATAAATCTATTTGTAGCGTGTCCGACCAGGTCCACACAATCGGGTTTAATATAGCCACAGAATTTGATAAAAAAAAAGTTCAGCATGGGTAACATAGTGGATTTGCACTACTCGTGAGCGAAATCAATGGCGCTGGTCGGCTGTGCTGCTGCTCTGCGTCTTTGTTTTCACATACGCTCGTATATATGTAGAACTGATGCTTGTTTTCCTCATGACGCACCTCATATTATCATGAATAAATTAAATTAAGATCATGTTTTATTTACAGATTCTTTATCATGAAGAAAGTTATAATTGAGGCCGTGAACGCTGTGGCAATGCATCACTTCGGCAAAAGATCGCTTGATATAGGCGATAAATACTTCTTGAAACATGAGCCAACAAACTCTTACGATAAAAATGCTGTTGCGATTTATAAAGATGACCAGAAAGTTGGATATTTGAGGAGAGAGCATGCCAAATTCATTTCGTGTCTCTATAACGAGAAACTTGTAGAATCTACGGTCTTGCTAAAGCCCAAATTTGAACCGGTTGTTCGAAACCATAGACTTGGACCAGAACAGCGGTGTAATGTTGGCTTCTATTGTGTCGAAGAAAATAAGCCAAGAATATTAGAACTCATAGAATCGTCACCATTTATTTGCAGGATGCCTTAGATGAGAAAAAAATTCTGTTTTCTTTTAGTGAAAACAGACGCATATTAACTTTAACTTCGTTGGTTACCTTTAGTACATGTATGCATATATGTTTACATCTCTTCTCAAATTTTAAATGAAGCAAAATGTGACATTAGAACCACTCTTTTTTAAAACATACGGTACCTTCCTGTCTTATAGACATTTTAGCCGTCTTGTGGGAAAACCAACAATGTGATTTCCGAACAGGTCCGACACATACCGACCTGTGCAGTCACAGAAAAGAGCTAGAAGCTTGAAATTTCGGATTTAAGAAGAAGAGGGATTGTACTATCCCTGTTGCGAAAACAAAGACGCTGATCAGCTTCGCGGTTACCGCGAAGCTGATCTGCGCCTTTGTTTTCGCCTATGCAGATTGTTGGTTTTCCCATGAGGCGGCTCATTTGTCAAAATGCTTCTAGATAGAAGCCGCCGTGGCACAGTGGTTAAACCAGCCGTGTTGTAAATCATGGTAGTGGGCTTGGTACCGTGCTTCTCCAGTCTTTCGCTGGTGTGCAACTTTAAACCAAGGTCCAGTCTCCGTTTAAACATAATTGTATCTGTTGGCGGGATGTTAACTTAGTGACCGTCCCCACGGGTCCATCCTAAGAGACATTGATATTATTCGTTTGTAAACTGCATAATATGTGAGCCGCCTCATGGGAAAACCAACAATCTGCATATGCGAAAACAAAGATGCAGATCAGCTTCGCGGTAACCGCGAAGCTGATCAGCGCCTTTGTTTTCGCTAAACGGATAGTACAATCTCTCTTCTACTAATATCCAAAATTTCAAGCTTCTAGCTCGTGTCTGTGACTGTACAGGTCGGTTTGTGTCGGACCTGGTCGGAAACCACATTGTTGGTTTTCCCACGAGGCGGCTCATGTAATTGGTTAGTGGCATACCTGAAGCTCAAATTATACTTATTTTAATATGCTCTCCACTATTTCAGCTGTTAATTTGTTATTTTTTAAAAAGCTTTTAATTGTCCGATAATTGCCAAACCTGTCCGATAAATACCCCGTCTGGGTCCCCTTAAATAAACAAGCGCCATCTATTATGTGTCAAGGGGAGGCAACTCATGTATGATGCGGCTTTCTTAAAACTATCGGCAATACTTATTTCGAAGTTCGTGTTATTGAAAACATTGGACGTATTGCGAAAAAAACGATTTTTGTCCGATAATACCCCGATTGACGTTAAAAGTGGGGTTTGAAAGGGTGTACTTTACACGGACATGTTATCCTGATGTTAATGCTAATTTATGTAATTTACTTCTGAAAACAGGAAATATTAGAGAATTTTGGGGAACATCAATTTTACCTGTCTCTTTTGACAGTATTTGTGGGGTTAATGGGTTCCAACAGGGTTCAAACAGTTTTTGTGGGCTAGGGAAAAATATATGCGTTATGCACCAGTCATTTGTATCCTCAGCCCCTATGGGACCGGGGGATAGGGACACAGCAGGCTTATGTGCCGGGTTATAACCCAGGGATTTTTTTGGCAATTTTGGGATGGGGCCCTATGTCCTTTCTGATTGGGAAAATTAGTGGCGTGAACCCTGTATTTGGGAAAATTTCAAAACATTCAAAGTTGATGATATTTTCCCAGTTTACACATTATATGAATCTCATTAGTTTAAAATCATTTAATAATCACTGATTATCAAAGTTAAACAGCATTTCAAACAGTAGAGTTTGAATTTCACAATGTAAGGAACTAATGAAAATTATTTTCAACTGTGACTGGGATTTTTTTTCTCCAGATTGGGAAAAACATCACCTAAATCTCATTGGGAACGGGGCCTTATTTCGGCCCCTGAGACACCCGAAAAAAATCCCTGTAACCTCCGATGAGTTCGGGAGATATGACAGGATACAGTCACATTCAAATGAACTAGTAGTTGTATCTTTCATATTTAACTACTTTACTGGTCTGACTGTTAGCAGCTCTGTAAAAAATAAGTTAGATGCCCTGCTATTTCCCGGCACCATAGTGACTGTGGATACAAATGGCTGGTGAATTACTACACACCAATGCAACTTTATTAAACATGATTTCAATTATCTTTCAGAGGACTGAGGCATGAAAGGAATGTGATGTGATCCCTTGACATGGTCAACAACATGATGTGAATACCCAGGAAAATTCTGCACTGCGATATAAACTATAGAAACAACTGTTAAAGTAGAGAAAAAGGCTAACATGGCCTTGGAATTTATACCACACTTTTATATAGTAAAACTGGAGTGTGCATGGGTGTACCTATTTAAGCTATTTTTCTTATTTTTGATCCAAAGATTTTTGTCTATGGGTTCTTGTTAGACCCACCTCACCAAGGCCATTCTAACATGTAGTACCCACAATATAGGTTACAGCAAAAACAATGATCTTAAGTTATCAAAATTTTTCAACTAAAATCTTCATGGGTGTGTTTTCGTATTGTATCATGGTTTAATTTAGACCCTTGAAGTTTTGGATTTAGGAAGAAGAGGAATTCTACTATCCCTGTAGTGGAAACAAAGCCACTGATCACTGCACAGCTGATCTGCGCCTTTGTTTTCACCTAGGCTAAAAATGGAATCTCTCATGAGCAGCTCATATATGAACTCGAGATAAACAAGGCCTGGAAAAAAAGACTTAGTGGTTTGTTTGGGGTAACATCTTGGAAAACTCAAGGTAGGGTTACTATAAAGGTGCATATTTATTTATTAAATTTTATTTTATTCTCTTATTATTTTTTCTGTTAAAAGTCATTAATTTACCATAAATAATGTTGTTTTCTTCAATTTCTTAGAAATATTGAGATAAAAAAATTAGGATTCACCAAAAAATCTAGGTAGGGTCGATTACCCTAAACACTCCTTTTTTTATTTTAGGCCTAAAGTATGTCATGCTCACAGCTGACTTGAGAAATAAAAGGAAATGTGTTTTTATTATAACTTCTGGCCAACTCAGAAATCCAGAAGTCATTTCTTATGAACCAGTTTAAGTATGGAAAGCTGAGCTTCGTTGTTGTAGAAATTGACCGATATTTAACATGGGCGTATTCAGAGAGGGGGGACAGGGGGCCGGACCCCCCCCCCCCCTAGAATTGCCAGATTATTAGTTTTTGCCATGTTGAAATTTTCCGCCAGACCCTTTCCTGGGAATTTGGACCCCCCCTGAGAAAATTTTCTGGATCTGCGCATGTTTTATGTCAAAAACATTGATCACAGGCAGAGCTACACACAAAGGAGGTTTTCCTTCTGAATCCCTTGTTATAATATGCCAAAATTGTATATAATGCTTTGTTTGTCTTGTTATACATGTATATTGTATGTACAGAATTAAAAGTTTAAACCATAGAAGTTTCATGCATATATTAAATTATCAAAGTTTATGACGCCACAACCAAGCCAGATTCACACAACACCTTATAGCCTGGTTTTACAAACAGAGAAGGTTTCTACATACATGAAGTTGAAGAATACGAGGAAATGTTCTGTAAATTTTTGAGCCCAGTACTCATTACAGTTCGATCAGTAGTGTGTACGTCTGAATTAATCTTGAAGCTGTAAACTCGCAAATGAAATACTTTATACATGTGATACTTCCAATGATTTTCTTAAATCTACATTCTATATACATGTGTACGTTTTTCAAATGCCTCCATCAAATGAAAGAAAAAATCTCTGATGCATCTTAAACTCATCACATGTATGACTGGTGGCCCGAGGTTATAGAACTTCTTTCATGCTCAACTCAGCTGAGACTAAAATTTATCCTGCTCATAAATGTTAAAATGCCAACAATTGTTGGTATTTTAATATTTATTAGCGGGATAAATTACTAGTTTTTGAGTTTTGAACCTGAATTTTCCTTATTTTTTGACCATTTCAACATTTATAAGCAGTTGAAATTTTATGCTCACCTAAGCTGAGCTTGAAAAACGTTTTATAGTCTCAGGGCCTGGACTGATCATTTGAGATTCTTGACACAGCCTCATATGTTTACTACCAGACTGAAAACAACAAATGAAACTACATGTATTAGAAAATGACACAAGCTTGATTACTAGAAACACTGGACAATATCAGTCATAATAGTGTGGCAATTATGGAACATATTTACTTCATCTGAGCCTTCAGGCTTACTAGGTGAGCATTCAGCATATCTTTGCTCTGGTGTCCCTCAACCATTTCCAAAACTGATATGTACATAGAGAATCGAAAAGAAGGGGGCATACTCACCTTGAGGTCATTGACAACAGACAGTTTCATAAAATGCCATTGTGGCATTGAGCAACTCACAAGCCATTACACAGTTCCTGAGCCTGAGCATGGAGGTTAAATCAGAACCTCCATGGCCTGAGGCTTGGATTTATATGTTTGCCTAAGGTAAAAGTCAGATATATTTATCAACTCAGTACAAAATAAAAAGAAAATGATGATAAATGTGTCAGTCTAACATGTTGTCCTCTATATAGGATCTACCGACAATCTCTAGCAGCTTTGCTACCTTTTTCAACATTGATATTTTCCTCAAAGCGTTTACTTGTGTTCTAAAAATAGTATCAAACTGGGACAATTTCCAATTTGGCTTTACTTTTCTCAAATATTTCTCGATAAAATTGAAATCTGAATGAAAGTGACAATGTTTTATATAGCATTGGTTGAAATGAACCGTATTTGACAGATTAATAGCAATTATGCTGACATTTTTTCATAAAAGTTCAACCAATTTGAGCCTAATTTTGGGGCATAAACGCCATTCTCATCGTCAGTACCAATTTTCTTTTTTAGAACAAAAATTTGTTCACACCGATCATATCGTGATTCATACATCAATATTCTCACAAAAGATTAAATTTTCAGAAAATATGTGTCTCGACACGGGAGAAAATCAAATACTCGTTAAATAAACGATTTAACACGACTGACATTTTCGACAGTTGACTCGCGAAGGAAAAACCCCTAAATCGATGCGCCAACAAACTGTCATGACAACAAAGCAGCTTCACAGGGCGGGTTTAGCATTGCTTAAAATGGGCTGTGTGTTTGATGAAAATCAGTTTCGTCTTTGGTACACACGAACGGAATTACTTAAGGCCCTGTCTCTCGATTCAAAGTGGATGGCTTAATTTTCAAACGTTTTTGGTTGCTACGATTTTGATTATATCATTGCGCCTTGGCTACGCATCCCGACTGTATAGTAATATACACCCACTTTTCTTTGCTTTTATTTCGACTAACCCTCTTAAACTTTTGGTATATCGAAATACTGACTGAAGTCCTCTTCAGAGGTCAAGATGTAAAGGAAGATAGAGATATAGAATTCAGGGATGATAACAGCCACAACTTCTAAGTCCTGAAATCCTGCAAAACGAACCCTGAAGTGAGAATAAAAAAAAAAAAAAGGAAACAGACTTTTACTCGCTTTTATGGCGACTGTGTACTTGTCATGGTTATTTGTATGGTCTGCCGAGACAACAATGTCGCCAAGTGTCTGTTTCTTCTCGGCCTTAATGAAAGTATTCACTACAGGCGAGGAAAACTGGTTTAAATGAAGTCCGAACCACAGAAACCTTTCTTCCTCTGCCATATTGGAAAAACAAAACGGAAGACCGATTACGATTATAAACCATAGAAAGAAGCACGTCCCGCCTGCTTAGGCTCGCCCCAAGTTGCAAGAATTGTGTACATCGGTATCGCTGAATGGCAGCGCACCTTGACGGTCATTTTATCAAGTTTCAACACCATTTATACCATGTTTGCTTGTGGAAGGCATCGTCAGGACATCGGGAAGAGAATTGCGGTACTGTTGTCGGACCAGACTGAGGGTGGTCTGTTTTGCCATACTGTAGCAACTATGGTTTATAAACAAACACGCTTGTGAAGCTTGGGCCTTTTAATATGCGCATATTCAAAACAAAATATATATCTGTACAGAAGCATTTTAATGCGCTCGTTTCAGGGCATCGCAAATTAAAGGGCAGGCTTAATTGTTGTAACAAACGAAAACATGGGACAAAACCACATAGTCGGAACGTTCAGGGAAAAAAAAAAATTTTTTTTTTTTTTTTTTTTTCATTTTATGGAAAATTCGGGTCGGTGGATCGGAAATCCGAAAAAATAAAAAAACACTGGCCTTACTATTTTTAGATAATGAAACTGAAAGAGCTGTCTGATTTTAGCTATTCTCATTACATTTGGGCAGATGTGTTTGGGAGTTGGATTCAAGAGAGGAATATCATAAATACAGTAGGCGAATACTTGTTGTTGTTGTTGTTGTATCTGGAGTCCAGCCTTGACAGACTCAAACTTTATTTCCCCTTACCCATGGAAGCTCCACATAAAATTTCACTTTGATTGGCCAAGCGGTTTCAGAGGAGAAGATCTTTGAAAAGTGTGTATGGACGACAGACTGGCCAAGGTCAAGAGATGACCTTGACCTAAATTAATCACATACCTTCATCTACTCCATTAGTTGTTTTCATCTACCACTTTTCAGGCCTCAGGCTGCAATAGTTTTAAAAAAATCCATAGTTTTCACTTTTTCCCATGTAAAAGCCTATGTTTCCAAATTTGACCTTGCCGTAAAATAGGTCATGTCATCCAAGGGTCATCATTTTATCAAACTATGATTGGTTGAAATCCCCAATGCTACATGCCAAGTTTCGTGGAAATCGGCCCACCGGTTCTGGAGAAGATTTTTGAAGTGTTTTTACCATATATGGGCGTGGCGGCCATCTTGGTCATGTGACCAAGATATCACGAACAAAATCACAATGCCACTACCCAGGAGGCTCCACATAAAATTTCAACTAGATCGGCCAAGCGGTTTTAGAGAAGAAGATCTTTGACATTGTGGACGACGGACGGACGACGGACGACGGACGGACGACAGATCATAGCCATCCTATAAGCTCACCTTGTGAGCCTTCGGCTCAGGTGAGCTCATAAATGCATAAATAGAAAAATAACCGATTTAATCGGAAGATCAAAATGCCAATTGATTAATTGGTTTTTGAGCATTTTTGAATGATTATCGATTATAATCGATTAATCGTTCTATCACTACTCCCCTGCGAAAATTAGTTCTTACTTTAAGAACTGTTCTTGAACTGCTCTTAAGAGTTCTTAATCTGTTCATAAAGGATTTTAAGAACATTTGCACATGAACTGTTCAAGAACATACTTCAAGAACAGTTCAAAAACTTTTTAAGAACTCCTCGAGTTTGTAAATTGATCTTAAATAGTTCTTGAACATTTTAAGGACTTTTGTTGAACATATTATCGACTTAGATGTTCTTGAACTGTTCTTAAATTTGTTCTTGAATATTTTAAGGACTTTTCTTGAACAACTTGTCAATTTAGGTGTTCTGAACTGTTCTTAAATTTGTTCTAAAGTCATTTCAAAGACTTTTCTTGAACAAGGGTTATAAGGTAAATGTTCTTGATTTGTTCATAAATTTGTCTGAATGATTCAGAAGGAAGTCATGTGACTCCTAGGCATGCTGGGACTTTCCTTTTCTAAATGTCTTCTGCAGAAGAAAGGTCAGATTCAACAGAAATCTCTATTTAGTAGGTTTTTACTTATGCTTAAGATCTGGCTGAGGAAGGAAAATGACAGAAACATGTCAAGAAAATATTTAAGAATTATGTTGCTGCTTGTACATGCCTATTGTTCATGTATTGCTCTGAAATTCATTTTTGTAGCTAAATATCCTTACCCCACCCACTTCAAATACATGTAATACACACATTTGGCTTGAAAATTGAATATCTTTTGAACCAATTAGTGGATTTTGACCAAACTTTCATAGATACATGATTAGGAGAGGGGAAAGAGTTGAATAAATTTTGGTGACCGTGACCTAATTTTTAAGGTCACCGGCCCATGGAAAATGTTCAAATTAGCTTTAAAATTTGTGATGCAACATTTTCAGAACAAATGGATGGTTTCTGACCAAACTTACACAGAAACATTCTTAGGAGGAGACCCAGGCCTAGAAAAATCCACACGTCCGCTCGTATTTACGAGTGAAAGTTCGATACGGGCGAGTGGAAATTTACCCCGGCTCGCCCGACAGGACGAGTAGCATTTTTGGGACTGACTCGAGGCAGTAAATGTCCGTAAATGCAAAATCAGCTGAAGATTGCGTTTCCGATTGTCAACCGGATGTTTGCACTACGTAGATAGTCGGCAGTAAATGAAATTCAATAAAATCCGGTACATGGTCCAAATACTGGAGAGCATTTATCATTCACGTCGCGCCGTACATTCACGTCGCGCCGTACTATCTTGACCTGAGCCTCATGACCTTTTGGCGATTACGTTACTATCCGTTTCTCTCCACCACTTTCGACATAAGGAGAATTGGGTTCGTTCATCGAGACAACGTACTATCGAGACTTAAGACGTCCTGGGTTTTATCTCCATTTGATTAAACGGCTTACACCAAAAGTCAAATAATCGAGAATTTCCATTTTGATATCGAAAGTAGACAAAAATGTCGAAGCAGGGCGACATTAGTTTTTGATGATTTTTGTCTCTTTTGAAATCCAGATTTTAAGGACGAGTGCACCAGCAGTAAGGACGAGTGAAAATAGTTTACAACTCGCCCCACAGGACGAGTAGGTCCTCAGAAAAATTTCTAGGCCTGAGACCTAGAGTTGATTAGATTTTGGTGACCTTTACACCACATTTTCAAGGTCACCAGACTTTTAAATATGTTGAAATTAGCAGGTTAAGAACAGTTCAAAAACTGATCATGAGTAGTTCAAGAAAAAAGATTCTTGAAAAGTTCATGAACTGCTCTTAAAGTGTTCAAGAACAGCTCAAGTATATTTTAAGAATGTTAAATTGGACAAATTTTAAGAATGATTATTCTTGAAAAGTTCATGAAAGTTGTTCTTAACTGGTTCAAGAACAATTCAAGAACAATTGCTCTTGAAAAGTTCTTAAAAATTGTTCTTGAATTGTTGAAGAACTTATAGGAAAATTGATGTTTGAACTGTTCAAGAACAGTCTTTAAGAACATTTCAAGAATATCTGTTCTTACAAATTTGTCCAATTTAACATTTCTTAAAATGTACTTGAACTGTTCTTGAACACTTTAAGAACAGTTCATATCCAGTTCTTGAACAATGTTCTTGAACAGTGAAAGAACTTTTCATGAACTGTTCTTAAAAATTTCGCAGAGGCTGGGGACCTTTTTTTTTTTCAAAATCATAGATCTTCAGTCCATTTGCCCATTTCCATCAAGTTGTTTCCTTCAAATGACATTTTAACAATTTTCACCATTCAAATGCATGGGTGACCTATGTTGGCCATCTTGGTCAAGTGACCTGGACCATTTATATAAACTTTCATTCCCCCTTCTTAACGATGCTCCACATGAAGTTTGGCTTTGATGGCCAAGCAATTCCAGATCTAGAGAAGAAGATGCTTGAATATTATGGTCATATATATATATATATATATATACGTATATAGTCCCAGGGTCCCTGGGCAAGGACAGACAACCTTCTGCGGACAAAATTTTTTCATAAACATAAATCTTCAGTCTATTCGCATACTACCAGCAAGGCCCCCCCCCCCCCTCCCCCACCCCACCACCCCATTTAATTACATTTTACTAATTTCCTCATTCAAATGCATTGCCGACCTATGTTGACCTTGCCGTTAAATAGGTCAAGGTCATCCCAGAGTTATGATTTATATAGACTTTCTCCCTGACGGCTTATGCCAAGTTTCAAAATCATAGGCCTTCCTCTTCTGGAGAAGGAGATTTTTAAAGGATTCTGCTATTTATAGCCATGGTAGCAATCTTGGTCAAGTGACCAAGACTATTAATACACATTTTCATTCCCCCTTTTTAAAGATGCTTCACATGAAGTTTGGCTTTGATTGGCCAAGCTGTTTCAGTGGAGAAGCTCTGTGAAATTGTGAATCACGGAAGATGACGGACGGAGGCCTCACGTCGGAGCATGGGTATTCAATAAGCTCACCTGTGAGCCTTCGGCTCAGGTGAGCTAAAACAAAGTGTTAGAGTTTCCTGCCTTGTAAATCAGGGATAGTAGATTTGATCTCATGCTTCTCAAATCTTTCTGATGAAACTTTAAACTCAGAGGTCCCATCTCCATATGACCTTAGCTGTTGATTGGGGCATAAAATGTGAAAAACAGCTTACCATCAAACAATACACCATGAATATATAAATTAATAAAGCAAACAAATAAAGCAGAGAAACTTATGATGAAAAATGAAACTACAAGTGATAGAAGATTTCTGTTAAAGCATATTTAGTCTACACAATTTTTTTAGATTTTGGGGCTGGCTCCTGACTACTTCTAAGACTAGATCATCCACTTTGGCCAAATTGCACAAATAACTCTTCATATTATTTGTTCCTTTCTCCCAAATATCTCAAATTATTTTAGTATAAGACAGTAGTTTTATGATGTTTCTCCCATTTTGCGGGCCCCGGACAACTGGGTAGGGCATAAGAGATCGTTTGAGTCTCAACTGTGTTATTTTCATACAGACCAGAGCATACTGACCGGTCTCTTCTGCAATTCCTTGAATCCGGGGCCTGTTGACTGGGAGATTCAATCATGGAACTAGCCCCTGATAGCCAATTTGATGTATATTTGTTTTATATAGTACAGCCACGGTAGTGTAATGGATAGTGTATTCGCACAGCAATCAAGCAATTGCAAGCTCGTAACCTGGCTGGTACATATGCCTGTCATGTATATGTTGGTGACAAACGTTCATCCTGATGTAATAAAGGCAAACTTCCCATAGGGTGTAACATTTTTAAGAATATAATCATGATTTATAGGTAGTTGTTTATGATGAAGAGCATAAGGGGAATAAATTGATAAATGTATTCATTGCTGTTTTTTGTATATTTCCCATCAATGTTATAGATAATAGATAAATACATGTATAAGAAAAAGCATTTTCAAACCTGTTATTGATGTAGCAATCTAATGACACTCTATTTGTAATATTTACTATTCTGCATACATCTTTTATCATCTGCATACATCTAATATCAATGCATACATCTTTTATTACAGTCCAAACTTTGGCTATTTATAGCAATTTTGTGGTTTCAGAATTTGATGGTGAAATAAGTGTTTTATGACTAGGAGAAATGAGTGACTATGATGGTAAAAGTTACTGTCATCTTTTGGGTAATTACAACAACTATAGGGTGTAAAACATGGATTATTGTCTTGTATTGTATGATTATGTATCCATCACCAAACAAAATCACGATAGCAGTAAAGGATAAGCAATTGCATGCATTTTGAATCTCGGTACAAAACCCTTACCACTAAAACGCCTATCATTTTTAGGCACCCCTGTAAAACATTATAACACACTCAAAGTATTCTTCATGCCAGGAAATGAAACTCTTGCCAAGCTAACTTTGAATTTGTAAACAAAATGAAATGAAACAAGAAAAACTATTACTGCTAAAAATCTATGTGCAAGAAAAGATTCCAAGTAGTCCTGTACATGCTCATCTGATACCCGGTTTAAAACACTTGTATACATCTGTACATATACATGAATACCCTCAGGTACAGAAAATCACATGGATACAAAATTTTGATGTCAAAGACATCCCTAGTACATTTTTCCTCAGAGTTACTTATTGCATTGCATGCTTTAATGTGATTTCTTTGGTAAGAATATTTCCCCCTTTTCAATGCATGAGAAAGCAGATCAGATCTGTAAATGGTTTATGGTCAACCCAAGGTCATCTTTTGAAAAAACTATAATTGAGCCAAAATTAATGTCTTTGGAATATATTTTTCAGGTATTTTACAGTTTCAAGAAGATCTATGAAAATGATTAGCAAACAACCAACACCACAGCTCTGGTATATACCACAATGTACCTATCAGAATTTCCCCCCAGGGGGAGCCAAGTGAGATACATGGAAGAAATTAGAAAACCAAAACCCACCAATGGAAATTATTTAAGCATGTAGGAACAGCTAGGAGGTGGGATTTAGATACGTCTTCTGAAATTCTGAATTAAATCATCAAATTGATGATTAATGATAGACCTAACCAGGGATTTTGGTCACCACAATTTAATTAATTTGATTACAGGTGCATCCAACAGGTGTGAGAAGCCTGGTATCTAACCTGCAACCCCTGGTTTACAAGGCAAGCAACCTAACCACTGTGTCACGGGGGCTTCTATTTCCTTAAGGTGAAGCTTTATGAATGTTCTTCTACTAAAGCACCCAACCTGCCTAGTTAAACCCTCACCCATGAAGACAAGTACAAACAGAATATTGGAGGATATATATTTTGAAGAAACATTCTTAGTCTCATTAACACAGTCATATACGTGATGTCGTGTAGACTTTTTAGGTACCGGTGTAGAACGTTCCAAGATGGCAGCGAGTCAAACAGGGAGTTTGTAAGTAGCCTTTCATTTGTAAACATGTAAGTCATTTTCAGTATTAGGGGCCAGTATCAGACACTGTCACACTCGAAAAAAAATCAGAGTTTACGGTTTCGATATTGCCATTACGCAGTCTGATCACTGTAGCAAGAATTTGGCTTACCTGATTTTCAATTTAAGCGGAGACAGGCCAGGTTTTCACAACTTTTTGTCTTTTTAACAGCAAAAATCATCACTTTTCTACAAAGTCTATTAGCCTAAACCCCCAAACCCTACCTCTAGCCATGGCAGCCCACAGAAACTGTCATAGAAGAAAATACTTGAGCTTGAATATATGGGCCAGGCTACTATGTAGAGACCAGTAATTTTTAGCCAGCAACCGTGTAGACACAGGTCAATTTTGAGGATTTAGTAACTGTGTACTAGATGCAGATTTTTGGATACCGTGTAGATCATCAAGAAATCACTACCAGTCAGACCGGCAGATCACAGCTCTAAGAGACTACAAGTACACATTGTTCCCGCGTACAATCATAAACCTGAATAGGCCCTGCCCATTAGGGCCTAAAGAAATAGATGGGCTGCTTGTGCCTCCAGGCAAAGCTTCTTTGCTACTGACTGACCATCTGATTACTTGTTAACCACCCAGGTCTTGGCCTGCCCATGAAAAGTGGTTTCAAGTCAAACCATTCATACATATAAGCCTTATTGGCTTAGTTGGGTGGTTATATTTGAAGCCATTTGGATGTCATGTCATCCTAATTTTGGGTAAAAAAACCCCCATAAAATGGAGGTAACGTCCCCACATGACCATAGCTGTTGACTGGGACATTAAGCATCAATTCAAAAATAAACTGAAATGCTCTTACACCACATATCCTTGTACTGCCAGTTCCTTCTCTGGCACAGTTTCTGGTTCTAGATAGACCAAATATCCTTAAATACTAGCAACTCCTTTATCTTTTAACAATACTAACATCCTTGTTCTCACTTCTCTTATCACCCACTTTTCTTTGCTTTTATTTCGACTAACCCTCTAAACTTTTGGTATATCGAAATACTGACTGAAGTCCTCTTCAGAGGTCAAGATGTAAAGGAAGATAGAGATATAGAATTCAGGGATGATAATAGCCACACATTCTAAGTCCTGAAATCCTGCAAAACGAACCCTGAAGTGATACCAAGATTTTCTTAAATCAGAAATAAAGAGCTTAAAATGACAACATATCACAAGTAATCAACAGACATATGCTTTATTTATGACAAATATCTGATTTTACTCTGTTAAAACTGTATTTGACATTAATATGTATGAAATTACATGAACCATACAGGAGTGCTAAATCCTGAAATCTTGATTAATCCTGAACTCTATCACCCCTGATAGATACAACCAACCAAAATGCTAAATGTGTCGTAGACTTAACTGAAAGCACTGTCTGCGCATGTCCATATTCTTCAAACACTGGACAGTATTTTAATGTTTAGGCCATTTTTTTTCTATTTTTTGGATTTCCAATTTTTTAGAAAAAATATTGGGTCGGAGGAAAAAAAAAAAAAAAAAAAAAAAAAAAGGAAACAGACTTTTACTCGCTTTTATGGCGACTGTGTACTTGTCATGGTTATTTGTATGGTCTGCCAAGACGACAATGTCGCCAAGTGTCTGTTTCTTCTCGGCCTTAATGAATGTATTCACTACAGGCGAGGAAAACTGGTTTAAATGAAGTCCGAACCACAGAAACCTTTCTTCCTCCGCCATATTGGAAAAGCAAAACGGAAGACCGATTTCGATTATTAACCATAGAAAGTAGCACGTCCCGCCTGCTTAGGCTCGCCCCAAGTTGCAAGAATTGTGTACATCGGTATCGCTGAATGGCAGCGCACCTTGACGGTCATTTTATCAAGTTTCAACACCATTTATACCATGTTTGCTCGTGGAAGGCATCGTCAGGACGTCGGGAAGAGAATTGCGGTACTGTTGTCGGACCAGACTGAGGGTGGTCTGTTTTGCCATACTGTAGCAACTATGGTTTATAAACAAACACGCTTGTGAAGCTAGGACCTTTTAATACGAGCATATTCAAAACAAAATATATATCTGTGCAGAAGCATTTTAATGCGCTCGTTTCAGGGCATCGCAAATTAAACGGCGGGCTTAACTGTTGTAACAAACTAAAACATGGGACAAAACTGCGCATAGTCGGAACGTTCAGGGAAAAAAAAACAGAGGACCAATGGTCCTATAAATGCTCACCTGAGATCTGGGATATGTGACTTTAGTTGACCTTGCCATAAAATGGGTCAAGGTCAGCTCAGGGTCATGATTTATATAAACTTTATAAAGCTCTATTGCCTAATGCTTCATGCCAAGTTTCAAAATCATAGGCCTTCTGGTTCTGGAGAAAAAGATTTTTTAAGGTTTTTGCTATTTATAGCCATGGCAGCCATCTTGGTCATGTGACCTTGACCTTTTATATAAATTTTCATTCCCTCTTCCTAACAATGCCCCACTTAAAGTTTGGCTTTTATTGGTATAGCGGTTTCCAAGAAGTATATGTTTGAATATTATGGTCATATACATGTATACATATAGCACCAGGGCAGGGGCAGACAGACCCCTGGGGTCCAAATTTTTTCAGAATCATCAATCGCAAGTCCATTTGCCCATTTCCTGCAAGTTTTTCCCTACAAATGACATTTTAACACTTTTCCCCATTCAAATGCATGAGCGACCTATGTTGACCTTGCCGTAAAATAGGTCAAGGTCATCCCAGGGTCATGATTTATATAAACTTTGTAGAGCTCCATTCACTGATGCTTCACACCAATTTTCAAAATCATTGGCCTTCTGGTTCTGGAGAAGAAGATTTTTAAAGGTTTTTTTCTATTTATAGCCATGGCCGCCATCTTGGTAATGTGACCTTGACCATTTATACAAACTTTCATTCCCTCTTCCTAAGGATGCTCCACAAAAAGTTTGGCTTTGATTGGCCTAGCGGTTTCAGAGGGCAGGGGCAGACAACCCCCTGGGCCCAAAATATAAACATTAAACATAAATCTTCTGTCCATTTGCTCATTTCTAGCAAGTTTTCTGCCATTTAATTACATTTTCCTATTTTTTTCCCATTCCAATGCATGGGAGACCTAAGTTGACCTTGCCGTAAAATAGGTCAAGGTCATCCCAGGGTCATAATTTATATAAACTTTGTAGAGCTCCATTCCCAGATGCTTTACACCAAGTTTCAAAATCATAGGCCTTCTGGTTCTGAAAAAGATTTTTAAACGTTTTGCTATTTATAGCAATTGCGACCATCTTGGTCATGTGACCTTGACCATTTATATAAACTTTCATTCCCCCTTCCCAAGGATGCTCCACATGAAGTTTGGCTTTGATTGGCCTAGCGGTTTCTGAGAAGAAGATGTTTGAATATTATGGTCATATACATGTATATATGGTCATATACATGTATATAGCCCCAGGGCAGGGGCAGACAACCTCCAGGGGCTAAAATTTTCCATTAACATTAATCTTCTGTCCATTTGCCTATTCCCAGTAAGTTTTACCCATTAAATAGCATTTTACCATTTTTTCCCATTCAAATGCATTGGCGACCTGAGTTGACCTTGCCGTAAAATAGGTCAAGGTCATCCTAGGGTCATGATTTATATAAACTATGATGGGCCCGCGTCCCCGATGCTATACCAAGTTTCGTGGAAATCGGCCCACTGGTTCTGGAGAAGAAGATTTTTAAAGGTTTTTGCTATTTATAGCCATGGCGGCCATCTTGGTCATGTGACCTGGACCATTTATATAAACTTTTGTTCCCCCTTCCTAAGGATGCTCCACATGAAGTTTGGCTTTGATTGGCCAAGCCGTTTCAGAGGAGAAAATCTTTGAAATTGTGAACGACGGACGGACGCCAGACGGACGCCGGAGCATGGGTATACTATAAGCTCACCTGTGAGCCTTCGGCTCAGGTGGGCTTTAAAAGGTGTTTTTTTTTTTTTTTTTTTTTTTTTTTTTTTTAATTTTATGGAAAATTTGGGTCGGCGGATCGAAAATCCGAAAAAATAAAAAAACACTGGCCTTACTATTTTTAGATAATGAAACTGAAAGAGCTCTGTCTGATTTTGGGCAGATGTGTTTGGGAGTTGGATTCAAGAGAGGAGCATCGTAAATACAGTATGCGAATATTTGTTGTTGTTGTTTTTGTTGTTGTTGTTGTTGTATCTGGTGTCCAGCATTGATAGACTCAACTCCTTCATGCCACAGGACAACAGGAACATTTGCTACACAGTGGACACAGTTTAATTCAGCTAATTTACAAAGTAAGGACATGATGAGACATTTCCCCGTGCTTTTATTGAACACCCTTCGTATGTATAA
The DNA here is from genome assembly GCA_964017185.1 of Rugalucina vietnamica. Classification (NCBI taxonomy): domain Eukaryota; kingdom Metazoa; phylum Mollusca; class Bivalvia; order Lucinida; family Lucinidae; genus Rugalucina; species Rugalucina vietnamica. The sequence continues at coordinate 22,389,137 of OZ024875.1, read as the reverse complement.
AGTTTCCATTTAAAAGGAAAGTCTGTCCATGATTTTCAATTTGCAATATATTCTATAAACTAAACTAATGACACTCAGATTTCTGAGACGGAGAAGGTACAGCCAGGGGACCTGCAGGCGATGATGGAACACCAGTGGCATCAGTGATATGCTACACAAACTTGAGTGGCTGTACCTGGAGTCCTGCAGTAAGCCATTCCCCTTCTTTTACAATTTACACTCTGATACAGCTATCCCCCCAAAGAGCTGTCGCAGGACAGCGTAGCTCGTCTGACTTGTGCTTTGCCACTAAATTTATCAAAATCTATGACCCATGACCTTGACCTCAAGGTCACTCAGGTGGGTCGTAAAAGCATAAAATTTCAGACCAATATCTACAAACATGCAAAGTATCAACTTGATCCATCCATCCATGTTCAAGAGATATAGACTTCTAACAACTTTAACGAAAAACTTCAACAAAAAATTTCTAAATCTGTGACCTTGACCTCACGGTCACACAGTGTGGGTCATGATGGTACTCCATAAAACTTCAGACCAATATCTTCAAACATGCAAAGTATCAACTTGATCCATCAACATGTTCAAGAGATATAGACTTCTTAAATCTTAAATGAAAAACTTTAACATAAAATTTCTAAGTCCGTGACCTTGACCTCAAGGTCACCCAGGCTGGACCACGATGGTACTGCATAAAACTTCAGACCAATATCTACCAACATGCAAAGTATCAACTTGATCCATCAACATGTTCAAGAAATATAGACTTCTAAAAACTTTAATGAAAAACTTTAACATAAAATTTCTAAGTCTAAGACCTTGACCTCAAGGTCACCCAGGATGGGTCATGATGGTACTGCATAACACTTCAGACCAATATCTACCAATATGCAAAGTATCAACTTGATACATCTACATGTTCAAGAGATATAGACTTCTAAAAACTTTAACTGAAAGTGTGACACGGACGTACACGTAAACGGGGACGACCGAGGTGACAACAATAGCTCTGTGCACTTCGTGCAGGCGAGCTAAAAATATATGTATATCTGCAAGATTAATTAAAATCCGACCATCGGTTTATAAAATATAGTGCAGTAAAGAAACAACATACTTTTTTCCTTCATACACTGCAACATCTCCTTATGAGGATAACGTGCATATGGATTGCGTCTTAAAGCCATACAAGGTGCATTAAGTGTACACTGTTGCACAAAGGTGTCCTTTTTTAGTTTTTATGCTCGGTTCTGTTACATAGAAACCTTAATTGGCATAAAATACGCCCTAGATTTAGATATAAAACAAATGCTGTTTCGTTCCCGTTTTGGCTTCGGACCTCCTACAAAGAACCATATCAGAGATGAAACATAAAGAAAGAATCCATAAAATGAAGAGGGCTGGTTGCTGCAATTTTTCATAGTGGCTTGCATTCATTAAGTTTGATTAACAGACTCTTCTCAAATACAGTTTATTGGGTATAGCTTAAATCAAGCAAAGCTCTTGACCATGGCACTTTTAGCATTGTGGTTCTACACAGTATCCAAATGCTCATTATTCACCTGTGTCTACATGGTTGATGGTTAAAAATTACTGGTCTCTACACAGTAGCCTGACCGATATATTCAAGCTCAAGTATTTTCTTCTATGACAGTTTCTGCTGGCTACCATGGCTAGAGAGAGTGTTTGGGGGTTTAGGCTAACAGACTTTTGTAGAAAAGTGGCGATATTTGCTGTTAAAAAGACAAAAAGTCATGAAAACCTGGTCTGTCTCCACTACAATTGAAAACTAGGAGGAATTTTCAGAAGAAAACAAATGTCCCCCCTCTCTGCCCCAACCCACTTTTAATATTGTAAATTTTTACATATAACCCTGAAAAATATATACCAACAGACATTTTAAAATATCACATGTTTCAGCTTTCCATATTTATAAAATTTAAAGTTTCACGAAATTTACCCATCTACAATCCCAAACCAATCCCTGCCGGTATCAACTAATATGCAAAGTTTGAAGAAAATCGGTAAAAAACTACTCAAGTTAGAGAGCGGAAACGAAAAAAAAAAATGCAATTTTTAACCTCAATCAAGGGCCATAACTCTAAGGTCATGTGACGAAATTTACCCATCTACAATCCCAAACCACTCCTTGCCGGTATCAACTCATATGCAAAAATTGAAATTGGTCAAAACTACTCAAGTTAGAGAGCGTAAACTAACAAAATGCAATTTTTAACATCAATCAAGGGCCATAACTCTGAGGTCGTTTGACGAAATTTACCCATCTACAATCCCAAACCACTCCTTGTCGGTATCAACACATATGCAAAGAAATTGAAGAAAATCGGTAAAAAACTACTCAAGTTAGAGAGCGGACATGAACAAAATGCAATTTTAAACCTCAATCAAGGGCCATAACTCTAAGGTCATTTGACGAAATTTACCCATCTACAATCCCAAACCACTCCTTGCCGGTATCAACTAATATGCAAAGTTTGAAGAAAATCGGTCAAAAACTACTCAAGTTAGAGAGCAGAAACGAATGGAGACACCTGGATTTTCTACCAGTTAATTGACCTTTGTGACCTTGAAAATTAGGTCAAGGTCAACGAAATCTAATTACTCCATTCGGCTGTCCAAATGAAGTTTCTGTGCCAGTTTAGTCTAAATCCATCCAGTGGTTCAGGAGATATCGTGCAGACAAAAAGCTACGCTGCTGACGCTGACGCCGACGACGCCAACGGGATCCACACCAAAAACCAGAGGACCAATGGTCCTGTAAACGCTCACCTGAGACCTGAGATATATAGCAATAAACTTGTTTGACTAGAATGGTAATATACATGTATATAACCCCAGGGCAGGGTCAGAGCAACCTCTGGAGTCAATTTCTTTTTTACATCTTAAAGATTCAGTCCATTTGCCAATTTACTGCAAGTTTTGCCCTTCAAATGACATTGTAACAATTTTCCCCATTCAAATGTGTAGACAACCTAAAATGACCTTGCTGTAAAAAAGTTCAAGGTCATCCCAAGGTCATGATTTATATAAACTTTGTAGAGTTCCATTGCCTGATGCTTCATGCCAAGTTTCAAAATCATAGGCCTTCTGGTTCTGGAGAAGAAGACTTTTAAAGGTTTTTGCTATTTATAGCCATGGCGGCCATCTTGGTCATGTGACCTGGACCATTTATACAAAGTTTCATTCACTCGTCCTAAGAATGCTCCACATAAAGTTTGGCATTGATTGGCCAAGCGGTTTCAGAGAAGAAGATGTTTGAATATTATGGTCATACACATGTATATAGCCCCGGGGCAGGCCACCCTCTGGGCCCAAAACATTTTCATAAACATGAATATTCTGTCCATTTGCTCATTCCTAGCAAGTTTTTTGCCATTACAGGAATAGGCCCACAAACTATTGTGTATGCGTTTTATGAAAGCCTTCATGTAGCTGAACAGTTTGCAACAAATTTCATGAAAATCAACCAAGGTATAAGAAAAGTATAGCCGATTGAAAATTTTGACGGCCCAAATCCAGAACGAGGCTGTGAGGGTATGACGTCACTCCCTCACAATCATGGAATTATAGATCTGCCATTTCCATACATATTAAAGTATGAAAGTTGTTGAAATACTTTTCATTCACTTAATAGAATCATACTGATCTGTTTTCGAATGTAAAATGAAAGTCTCCTACTGTAAATTAGCATTTTTCCTTTTTGGTCACGTGACTAGCTAAACAAAATGGCGGCCACCATAGGCGGCCATTGTTGAATCTTAAAACTTTCATATCTTCAAAACCACTTAAATCGATTTTAATAAATGTGGTGTCAAAATGTTTGTTTCACTGATTTCTTTCTTTTGAAAAAAAGGATAATGTTTGTAAACCTATATTCCTTTAATTGACATTTTCCTATTTTTTCCCATTCAAATGCATGGGCGGCCTAAGTTGACCTTGCCGTAAAAAAGGTCAAAGTCATCCTAGGGTCATGATTTATATAAATTTTGTAGAGCTCCATTGCCTGATGCTTCATGCCAAGTTTCAAAATCATAGGCTTTCTGGTTCTGGAGAATAAGATTTTTAAAGGTTTTTGCTATTTATAGCCATGGCGGCCATCTTGGTCATGTGACCTGGACCATTTATATAAACTTTCGTTCCCCCTTCCTAAGGATGCTCCACATGAAGGTTGGCTTTGATTGGCCTAGTGGTTTCAGAGGAGAAGATCTTTGAAATTGTGAACGACGGACGACGACGGACGCCGGAGCATGGGTATACTATAAGCTCACCTGTGAGCTTTCGGCTCAGGTGAGCTAACAATACGTCCCCCACCCCTTCGGAGGGAGGACATAATCATGTAAGACACCCGCTCATCTCAGCCAAATTCTTGCTACAGTGATCAGACTGCCTAATGGCAACATCAAAATCGAAATCTCTGATCTTTTCCAAGCGTGACAGTGTCTGAGAAAATGACTTATATTTTTACAAATGAAAGGCTACTGTTTGACACCCCGCCATCTTGGAACGTTCTACACCGATACAAAAAAAGTCTACACGAGATCACGTTTATGACTGTGATTAAATCAATAGAAGTGCCACACTGGAGTAGAGTATTTGAAAAGGGCACTCCCATCTATTTGTTAGACAGAGTAACATATTTGTTCTTCATTCTACGTATACCACTCCTAGAACACAAGAACTGTGTATAATACTCCCTTACCAGAACAATGGTAGAACTCCAATCTGATGTGTGACCCTGGGAACACGTCTATAGGAACACTTATCTGAAATACAATGTGACAACTATGTAACTGCCAGTATACAAGGGACTTCAGCCATAAATAGATCTTATTTTATGAAATTAATGAAACAGTCCTCCAGTAAGTTTCATATGAAATGAACATAAGTGTGAGATTCTGTTTATCATATGACCACATTTAAGGCAATTTAACCTTTAAAAAGCTTTATGCTATTTTTAACCATGTTGTCATGAATGGCATCAATGGCACCTTTAGCATGGTGTACCTCTGTGCCAACTAGAGCTGACTGCGGTTGCCCACAGACACTTCCATTTTTTTCCCCCACATTTGCACCAATTTGGGGTTGTACTGTGATGTTACTGAGCATCTCACAGATAATATCAACAAAAAAGTCAAAGGAGATCAATGTTTTTTAACATCAACAAAGAAGTCAAAGGAGATCAATGTTTTTTTGGCATTATAAGCCTAGAAAACGCATTTTAACTGTAAGAAATCGCAAATACAGGCTTGTTGAACACTATAATTGAAGCTAACCTCGGTTTTTGGAGTGGGAATCTTTTTCTGATTGCGCCTTTTCCTGATCTTTGCCTACTTGTACCTTTTAATGCAATTTGGACACAAAAAGAAGCAAAAATCAAATTTTGATTGGTCGCCTAAAGCACAAAATAGCGTTTTCAGCAAACTGTAAATGGTGAAAATGTGACTTTGCGAAAAAACCTCAGTGGCATACAATATTGGAAACAAATAAACCAACTAGTCCTGTAAACACTCACCTGAGATCTACAATATACTCGAATCCATGGTGCATAATCCTGAGTCAAACTTGGGCAGTGAAAAACAAATAACCTATCCATTTGCACATTTCTGCAATGTTTCCCCATTAAATGGCATTTTATCATTTTCCCCATAAATATGCATATATTTTCTTGAGAACAGAGGGGGTATTTTGAGAAATCAGAAAATTATTTTCGGATTAGATTCATTTTCTAACCAACATTTAAAATATATTTGGCCCCATTTTGATTATACTAGTCTTTGTATCGACTACCGTGTTGAAAGTTGCAAAATTACAGTAATTCTCTTTGGATCCATGTTGCCAAATCTAAAGGGTCACTGAAGAGGCTTGAATAGCCGAAACCGTGGTATGGACCATCATCTTTCTCATAAATATGCTCACTGCTCTTAAAGGGTCTGTTTTATTTTTATTATCCATTAATTGATGCTTCATGCCAAGTTTCAGATTCATAGGCTAAGACCTTCTGGCTTTGGAGAAGAAGACTTTAAAGGATTTTGGTCGTATGATCTGGATCATTTATAAACATTCATTCTGCAATGGCCAAATGATTTCAAAGGAAAAGATGTTTACAGTACATGACCATATTCATGGACTGACCCCGAGGACAGGGGCAGACAACCCTTGAGGCCAAATATGTCTTTAACAAACATAAATATTCTGTCCACTTTCCTACTCCCAGCAAGTTTTACCCCCCTTAATTCAATTTTACCAATTTTCCCCATTTAAATGCATAGGCGACCTAAGCTGACCTTGCTGTAAAATAGGTGATGGTTATCCCAGGGTCATGATTTATATACATGTTGTGTATCTTTAGAACCTGATGCTACATGATCATATGCCTTTCGGTTCTGGAAAAGATTTTAGAAGGTTTTTGCTATGTATAGACCAGGGGGCCATTATGGTCATGCGACCCGGACCATTTATATAAACTTTCTCTCCTCCTTCCTAAGGATGCATCAAATGAAGTTTGGCTTAGACTGGCCAAGTGGTTTCATAAGAGAAGATGTTTGAACATTGTGGACCATGATGATGACAACAATGGCAGAGCATGCCCATCCTATAAGCTCTCCATCAGCCTTTGGCTCAGGTGAGCTAAAATGCTGCTCAGCATGCTAAAGGCTCATACACGTGTGGTCATACATTTTTTATTACATGTAGCTAGTTATCCACTGAATAACGGAAGTGCTAAATGTTAAATTATATGGCGATACAAAGGTTACAATAAAAAGTATTGTTGGGAGCATCATGAAGATTCTCTCAAAAATTAATATGGATCAACAGTTTTACTCGTTTTGTTCAATACAATTTTAATGTGCTTAGTGTGGGCTTTTTGGAGCATGTGTGCTTCATAGCTTGGTTTGGTTTAGTTAATGCTTAACATCCCAGTACAATAGGTCTTTCTCAAGGACACTACACAGCAGAGGTAGATATCAGACCCTATATACTAGCACTAGGCCTTTGCACTCCCTCTTGTGCTAAATAGAACAAGTAGCCCAGGGGCAACGATCGCTCACCTGAGTCAACAAGTACAGTCACTGGACAAAGTAATTGGGGTTTTTACCATATATGGGTATGGTGGCCATCTTGGTCCTGTGACCTTGAAACCCTACTTACATCAGCAGAAGAGCTCTTGTCTGGATTGAATATCCTCTTTTCTGCCATTTTGGTTCACATGAAAAAATCATCTAACAAGGTCAGGGTCCTATAATGACCCCCGGGGTGGGGCCATATTTGACCCCAGGGGCAAGATTGGCAGGATTTATGTAGAGCTCCACATGACAATGTTGTATATTAAATATACAAGCTTTGTGTCATGCTGTTGGAGAGATTTTTTCATATTTCCATTATAACATGCCTGGGGCGTGGCCTGTATGGACCCCAGGAGCACCGTTGGCAGCATTTATAAAGGAGAGGATTATACATTGGTCCACACAACATATGAAAGCTCTGGGCCATATGGTTTCGGAGAAGAATTTTTTATGTTTTTCCCATGGTGCCCCCGGGGCGGGGCCTGTATGGACCCCAAGGGCACAGTTGGCAGGATTTATAAAGAGGACCACTATATACAGTCCAATTTGGATAATTCGAACGCCGATTTTTCGAAACTACCGGATTTTTCGAAGACATCTGATGGTCCCGAAATGTTTCTCTATTGTTTATTGTTAAAGTATTACCGATTTTTCGAATTTCGATTTTTCGAAAAATTCAGTTTTTCGAACAATTTTGCCGGTCCCGATCAAAGAAATTCCTATCAAAACCCCCCTTGAAATTCGAAGCTGCAAACTGCCAATCAAAGTCACGCACGATGAACATGATTTCTTTGTAGAGCGAGATCAATTATTACACACTCGAGTGAATTCACAGGTATATACTCTTCAGGTAACAGACCTCGGATTAACGGTCACACTATTAGGTGTTGATCCATAAATTGAGTAACTGATGTCTTTAATTGAGATCAATGGCAACAATTACCGTGTTTGATTAAAAAATCAGTGTAGAGACAACCAGTGATTCGTAATGTGTAATCAGTACGAAAGAGGCTGTAAAATAAACTGGCTGTAGAAGTGTGGTTGTATCAAAAATACCAATTCCAATAAAAGTGATACTGGACGAATTTTTATCGGCTGTTTGTGACAGTGAAAGTAGGGGTAAAAAGTGTAAAAGGACTGTCTATTAATGTTAAGTTAGACTTTTAGTTTTGTACCAGTAAGTGTGCTGCAGTCTGATACTGATCTTTGCTATTTGACAAATGCTCGTTTTTATATGTTAAATATTTTGTCAATAAATGATTCATTGTTTTATATTCAACCATCTTTCTTTGTTGACAAGATTTAATAAAACATGTGAGTCTCCATTGTCTTTTTCGTTTTGCGTTTGTTTTAATCTGTTGGTCGTAAATGACATTATGATAAAACTCTTATAAACACATTTTCTTCATTCCATGTGCACAGATTCTCATATATGCGCCAAAATGCCGAAATGAAGCTGTCAAATCTGGCTATACCATTGTCTGAATGAAAATGACCCAACATTTCCGATTTTTTGATGATTCTCGAAAGTTCGAACTCTCGATCACTCGAAAGATTTCCTGCGGTCCCTTGCGTTTCGAATTATCGAACTTCAACTGTATTGCTAAAAACAAAATATGAAAGCTTTGGGCCTTGTGGTTTTGGAGAAGAAGATTATTTAAAGTTTTTCCCATGACGCCCCCGGGGCGGGGCCCGTATGGACCCCAGGGGCACGGTTGGCAGGATTTATAAAGAGGACCACTATACATTGCTACTGACAAAATATAAAAGCTTTGAGCCTTGCGGTTTCGGAGAAGAAGATTTCTTTATGTTTTTCACATTGTTAGTCTATGGGAGCTAATGACCCCCGGGGCAGGTCCATTTTTGACCCCAGGGGCATGATTGGCAGGATTTATATAGAGGACCACTACACATTGCTACATACAAAATATGAAAGCTTTGGGCCTTGTGGTTTTGGAGAAGAAGGTTTTTTTTTATGTTTTTCCTAATGACCCCCGGGACAGGGCCTGTATGGACCCCAGGGGCACTGTAGGCAGGATTTATAAAGAGGACCATTATACATTGCTACACACAAAATATGAAAGCTCTGGGCCTTATGGTTTCGGAGAAGAAGATTTTTTAAAGTTTTCCCCATGACGCCCCCGGGGCGGGGCCCGTATGGACTCCAGGGGCACTGTTGGACTCCAGGGGCACGGTTGGCAGGATTTATAAAGAGGAACACAATATATTGCTACAAACAAAATATGATAGCTCTGGGCCTTGTGGTGTCGGAGAAGAAGATTTTTTTATGTTTTACCCATGACACCCCCCCCCCCAGGGCGGGGCCTGTATGGACCCCAGGGGCACGGTTGGCAGGATTTATAAAGAGGACCACTATACATTGCTACTGACAAAATATGAAAGCTCTGGGCCTTGTGGTTTCGGAGAAGAAGATTTTTTTATGTTTTTCCCATTGTAAGTCTATGGGAGCTAATGACCCCCGGGGCGGGGCCATTTTTGATCCCAGGGGCATGATTGGCAGGATTTATAAAAAGGACCACTACACATTGCTACATACAAAATATGAAGGCTCTGGGCCATGTGGTTTCTGAGAAGATTTTTTTATGTTTTGCCCCATCACGCCCCCGTGGCGGGGCCTGTATGGACCCCAGGGGCACGGTTGGCAGGATTTATAAAGAGGACCACTATACATTGCTACACACAAAACATGAAAGCTCTGGGCCTTGTGGTTTTGGAGAAGAAGATTTTTTTATGTTTTTCCCATTGTAAGTCTATGGGAGCCATCTGTTGCCATGGAAACCAGAGTTAATCCGACCTGCCCCAAAACCTTGCACAACCTTTCCCCCTCCTCAATGATGCTTTAAATAAAATTTGATTAGATCGGCCATGTTGTCTTAGAGATATTTCAGTTTGAAAATGTGAACGGACGGACGTACGCACGCACGCACGCACGGACTGACGCCGGCTCAACTACTGTACTATAAGCTCACCTTGTGAGCCTTCGGCTCAGGTGAGCTAACAAATATGGTATATACAACCCTAGCACTGACTTACTCTGACGGTCTCATTCCATTCAGGTCTGTTGTTATGGTAATACACACCAGATAGGAACTCTGTCTTGTCTGCTTCACCACATCCCTCAGTGATACAAGACTGACAATGAAAATCACAATTTTCTCACCCATCAGACAATCATATCCCTTTGTGTGCCTGTCCCAGATATTTCTATCTCAGTACTAGTAGATTTTAGCTGTCTCAAAATGTCAATCATAATATGAAATATACATCTATATGAGTACATCCATATAAGGAAAAGATAAGTTAGGTGTCAATTGTCAGTGACAAAATTGTAGATGTTAATGTCAGGAAGTTTACAGGAGTAAATCTCAAAATTTAATTTTGCTTAGAATTTTATGCACAAAACAAAATGCTGATCGAATATTTTTGTAAAGTTAGTAATAAATTATTTTTATTTTTTTCATTGGTTAATTTGCATATTGTGTCATGTAAAAACAAAGTGGCTGCCTGAACAGCACTTGAAGCCCATACACAGTCAAAATGATCAAGTGATGGGTGAGAAAAATAATCAATGATGGTGTTGAGGCCTCAAAACAGAAATCTCAGGCTCGTTTTCAGATTTTTCAAATCTCATCCTCAGCAGAGCCTTGGATAAGATTTGAATAATCTGAAAACTTGCCTGAGATTTCCTTGTCTCGTCGTCAACCCCATCATCATAGATCATAGATTCCTGCACAAAAACCATCTCTTCATAAAACCACTGGGTAATGAAGTTTTTTCTAAATTTTGTTTAAATTATCAAAGCACATTTAGGCCATTCCAATTTTGAAAAAATGTATTGTCCTTTCCAATTTTCGACATTTTTAAGTTCTGGACAAGTTTGATTTAATTTTGTCTAGTCTGAGATCATTATAATCCACAGTTTGTTCAAATACAATGACTTTATATATATTGTTTACCCAGTTATTAGTGTTTCTTTGTATGTTATTTAACCTCAGTTAAATAGGAAAATATTATGTTTTTGTTTTCAAGCTATGTTAGTTTTTTTCCGGATAGGTAGGTAGGTTTTGCTGGCAGGAGTGGACGCTAAACATTGAAAACAAGAAAATTATATCATGTTATTTGTAACATGCTATATGGGGCGGTTCATAGAAGTTTGAGGGCTAAAATTAGACAATATTGGGATTGAATCATCTTTTCATTTCAGTTCATGAACACACGTGGAAAGATAATCCAATATCCAAACTAAAACTTATTGGCTGGTCGGTACATATGTATGCATGCCGTGACTTAACAAAGGCAGAAAACAATACACCCTGTATGACTGGGACGCAACAAACTTTCTTACTTTTTTATCCAAGACCTCATCTAATCTTGCTAAAATTCATATCTGAAGTACTCAAATATCTGTTCTTTACACATTTATAACATAAAGTCGTCTTTCAACCAGCGAACATGTTTTGACGTGATCATTCAAAGGTACCATAAATATAAGATTCGAAAAATGTACGCATTTGAAAGGCCTAGGGCGTTAATGTCCTTTTTTTGTCTCATATTTTGCTGAAAATGAATTTTGGAATTTAGTTGAGAAAACTATTCCTAAAACAGCCATATGTCCAATCTTTTTAAAACCAGAACAAGTACTTCATTTATCCTACAAAACCATTGATAGAGCACATTTTGCACTTTTTGGCCTTTTTTGACCATTTCTGAACACATTTTTAATTTTATGCCTGCCCACATGACCAACAAAATGATACTTTGCATGCAATATATCTGGATGATACTTCATAATTATTTCATAGTAAGAAGTTGTTCGTCGCGAGGGCCGGTAGAAGAAAATGGTGTAAAATTGTGAAAATTAGACCCAAAATTACAAAAAGTGGTATTTCTATGCTTTTCGGAGCGTTGCCATGCCAATATGTGTAATTTGCAAGTGGTAGTTGTGCCAGAATTTATAAGCAAGGACATATACCTGCTATTTGCAATATTTTTCTACTCAAAAATTTCAAAATTCATTTTTTTTACCAACGCATGAGGCCGAAATCAAGCCTTAAATCCTTTAGGCCATTAGGCTGGGATTACAATTTATTCTTTGCATTATTTTAGAAGCTTTTGAAGTTGAGGCCGATGCTGTTTGTCTTCAGAAACTCAAATTTGATCGGTCATGACCGTTAAAGTAATTAAAATTATTCACCATTTTTGCATTATCGGCTGGTTTCCAGCTTGAAAATAATCGATATTAGAAATACAGATAACCATTAACCCCCCTGACCTTGAAATGTTTACGGTTTATAGGGTTTATTCGCTGTATACAATCGATTTTCAAACAGGTGTCAGAGGATAGAACGCCGATTCGAATTTAATACAGATACAATATGGTAGGAATTAGTGTCTGAGTACATATACAAGGGTTTTCAAAAGGGTCCAAACACAAGCATTAATCATTGTTTAGAGAATTCAAACTGTACATTTTATGCCACTTTTACATTTGAACCCCACTTGGTCAATCGCAATTTTTCTAGAGCAAAGTATCGACCCCAGATTTAGACGGAATATTTCCATCGGTATTCCGTTAGATCTCTCCATACCGAGAGAGGAGCAAGGTCACGAAGTGTATCGGAGTGCAGGCTAGCCAGCTGATCTACCCCAGAATTTGAAAGATATGCAATGTTTCACTAAAGAACATGTCTTTGAGACAATTGCAATCGTGTAATTGTACCCGACAAAATAAGAAACGAAAGGGTACCGTGTATCATATTTTTTCATAAAAAATCACAAGTAATGATATAATTTGAAAGACATATGAGCCTCGACGTGAGAAAACCGGTTTTCGGGGTTTCCGACCGGGAGCGACACAAAAGCAAGCTAGATGCTTGAAATTTTGGCTACAATTAATAGAGGAATTGTACTTACCGAGTAGCGAAAACAAAGGCGCTGGACAGTTGTGCAGTTACTGCATATGCAAAATTCCGATTTTCTCGTTATGCGGCTCATATTTTTCAGGTACGAAGATCCCGTGTGTATCGCATATCTATAAACCATGTGGGGGTCAAATGTTTAAAGTCGCATTAAAATTTTATCATTTTACATTCTCCTTACAATAATTGCTGTAGGTGTATGTAATGTTTTTAGTACACCAGTCCTGAAGGTACTCAGACACATACTCTCTCCCTCTTTTATCTGTATGTTGTTCAAAGACGGGTTCTAAAGGCGAAGAATGTCATTTTACATCCTTTTCAAAAAAGGTACAAGTAGGCAATGAAGAGGAAAAACGCAATCAGTAAGAAACTCCTATTCCAAAAACCGAGTAGTGAAAAGCTAAACCGACAATTAGGTACTTAGACACTATATCGAAAGCCAAGTGAGCAGTTATTTCCCGAAAGACGGTCACTCAGTTGCCTGTAAACGCTCACCTGAGATCTGCAGCATATACCAATAAACATGTTTGAATATTATGGTATTGAAGCCCTTGGGCCATTTTCTTTTTCAGAATAATCAATATTTTGTCCATTTGCCAATTTCCTGCTGGCTTTTTCCTTCAAATGACATTTTAACAGTTATTCTCATTCAAATGCATTGGCAACCCATGTTGACCTTGCCATAAACTGGGTCAAGGTCATCACAGGGTCATGATTTATATATACATTGTAGTACTTGAGCCATCGATGCTTCAAGGCAAGTTTCCTTGAAATCTGTCCACTGGTTCCGGAGAAGAAGATTTTTGAGAGATTTTTACCATATATGGGCCTGGCGGCCATCTTGGTCATGTGACCTGGATTATTTATATACATATTGATTACCCCATCCTTTAGATGCTTCACATAAAATTTGGCTTTGATTGGCCAAGTGGTTTCAGAGGAGCACATGTTTGAATATTATGGAGATATACAAGTATATTGCCCCGGGGTGGGGGCATATGAGCCCCTGTGGTCCATTTTTTGTCAGAATCATTAATGGTCAGTCCTTTAGCCCATTTCCTACAAGACTTTCACTTTAAATGACATTTTAAAAGTTTTCCCCATTCAAATGCATTGGTGACCTATGTTGACCTTGCCATAAAATAGGTCAAGGTCATCACAGGGTCATGATTTATATACATTGTAGTGCTTTAGCCATCGATATTTCATGCCAAGTTTCATTGAAATTGGTCCAACGGTTCCAGAGAAAAAGATTTTTGAAGGGTTTTTACCATATTTGGGCATGGCGGCCATCTTGGTCATGTGACCTGGATTATTTATATACACATTGGTTATCCCTTCCTATTGATGCTATACATAAAATTTGGCTTTGATTGGTCAAGTGGTTTCAGAGGAGCAGACGTTTGAATATAGTGAAGATATACATGTATATTGCCCCGGGGTGGGGACACATGAGCCCCTGGGGTCCATTTTTTGTCAGAATCATTAATATTCAGTCCTACTGCCCATTTCCTGCAAGACTTTCACTTTAAATGTCATTTTAAAAGTTTTCCCCATTCAAATGCATTGGCGACCTATGTTGACCTTGCCGTAAAATAGATCAAGGTCATCACAGGGTCATGATTTATATATACATTGTAGTGCTTTAGCCATCGATGCTTCATGCCAAGTTTCATTGAAATTGGTCCATCGGTTCCAGAGAAAAAGATTTTTGAAGGGTTTTTACCATATATGGGCATGGTGGCCATCTTGGTCATGTGACCTGGATTATTTATATATACATTGATTATTCCTTCCTATTGATGCTTTACATAAAATTTGGCTTTGATTGGTCAAGCGGTTTCAGAGGAGAAGACATCTGAATATAGTGAAGATATACATGTATATTGCCCCGGGGAGGGGGCACATGAGCCCCTGGGGTCCAAATTTTTTCAGAATCATTAATATTCAGTCCTACTGCCCATTTCCTGCAAGACTTTCACTTTAAATGACATTTTAAAAGTTTTCCCCATTCAAATGCATTGGTGACTTATGTTGACCTTGCTGTAAAATAGGTCAAGGTCATCACAGGGTCATAATTTATATACACATTGTAGTGCTTGAGCCATTGATGCTTCATGCCAAGTTTCGTTGAAATCGGTTCACTGGTTCTCGAGAAGAAGATTTTTGAAGGGTTTTTACCATATATGGGCATGGCGGCCATCTTGGTCATGTGACCTGGATTTCTTATATACACATTGGTCCCCCCTTCCTATAGATGCTTCATATAAAATTTGGCTTTGATTGGCCAAGCGGTTTCAGAGGAGAAGATCTTTGAAATTGTGAACGGACGGACGGACGGACGACGGACGGACGGACGCCGGATCATGGCCATCCTATAAGCTCGCCTTGTGAGCCTAACGGCTCAGGTGAGCTAAAAATCACTGTTCCGCGCAATCTCCCTCTTAAAATTTTCAGGAGGTTGACAGGTCTGCCTGGGTGCCGAATAACTTACTGAAACCAGGAGCAAAAGTTAACAACAATTCCATACTGGAGATAAATCTTATAAACGCGAAACATTCAATCATATTTTAATGATCTAAAACGATCATGGCTGATCAGATTGGAGTGTTTAAAAACAAACTACATTGGTTTAACTTCACAAGCTTCGAAAGACTGCAAGAGTTTGTTTAGTACAGCCTTAAAATTGAAAAAAAAAAACCAGAGGACCAATGGTCCTGTAAACGCTCACCTGAGATCAGCTGCATATACCAATAAACATGTTTGAATATTATGGTATTTAACTCCAGTGCAGGGGCAGATAAGCCCTTGGGCCATTTTCTTTTTTCAGAATCTTCAATATTCTGTCCATTTGCCAATTTCCTGTTGGCTTTTTCCTTCAAATGACATTTTAACAGTTTTCCCAATTCAGATGCACAGGCAACCCATGTTGACCTTGCCATAAACTTGGTCAAGGTCATCACAGGGTCATGATTTATATATACATTGGAGTACTTTAGCCATCGATGCCTCACGCCAAGTTTCCTTGAAATCAGTCTATTGGTTTCAGAGAAGATGATTTTTGATGGGTTTTTTCCATATATGGGCATGGCGGCCATCTTGGTCATGTGACCTAGATTATTTATATACACATTTATTCCCCCATTCTATAGATGCTTCACTTAAAATTTGGCTTTGTTTGGCCAAGCGGTTTCAGAGGAGAAGACGTTTGAATATTATGGAAATATACATGTATATTGCCCCGGGGTGGGGGCACATGAGCCCCTGGGGTCCAATTTTTTTCAGAATCATTAATATCCAGTCCTACTGCCCATTTCCTGCAAGACTTTCACTTTAAATGACATTTTAAAAGTTTTCCCCATTCAAATGCATTGGTGACCTATGTTGACCTTCCCGTAAAATAGGTCAAGGTCATCACAGGGTCATGATTTATATATACATTGTAGTGCTTGAGCCATCGATGCTTCGTGCCAAGTTTCGTTGAAATCGGTCAACCGGTTCTGGAGAAGAAGATTTTTGAACAGTTTTTACCATATATGGGCATGGCGGCCATCTTGGTCATGTGACCTGGATTTTTTATATACATATGTGTTACCCCTTCCTATTGATGCTTCACATAAAATTTCGCTTTGATTGGCCAAGCGGTTTCAGAGGAGAAGATGTTTGAATATTATGGAGATATACATGTATATTGCCCCGGGGTGGGGGCGGATGAGCCCCTGGTGCCCAATTTTTTTCAGAATCATTAATATTCAGTCCTACTGCTCATTTTCTGCAAGATTTTTCCTTTAAATGACAATTTAACAATTTTTCCCATTCAAATGCATTCGCAACCTATGTTGACCTTGCCGTAAAATAGGTCAAGGTCATCATAGGGTCATGATTTATATATACGTTGTAGTGCTTGAGCCATTAATGCTTCATGCCAAGTTTGGTTGAAATCGGTCCAGTGGTTCCGGAGAAGAAGATTTTTGAAGGGTTTTTACCATATATGGGCATGGCGGCCATCTTGGTCATGTGACCTGGATTATTTATATACACATTGGTTCCCCCTTCCCATAGATGCTTCATGTAAAATTTGGCTTTGATTGGCCAAGCGGTTTCAGAGGAGAAGATCTTTGAAAATGGTGGACGATGGACGACGGACGACGGACGGACGGACAACGGAGCATGGGTATACTATAAGCTCACCTTGTGAGCCTGACGGCTCAGGTGAGCTAAAAAAAAAAAAAAAAAACTACCCGAAACTTGAATTGGCGGTACCGTTGAATAATCACATTCAAAGCATGATTACCGGCTGCATTAATGTCTTTCCTCTATAACTTTTAAAGAAAATAAATTCCAGTACTCTGTATGTGAATTTTATCAAGATTAATTAGAACTAAGAAAAAATCAACATGTTGAATTATGGCAATATGTGAAGACTTAATGGAAAAATCTCATCATTGCGTTTATTTTGTCGGGTTTATTACTTAAACATGTTGATAATAAAACTGTTTGTTTTTACTTCATTTAATTTTTCAAAATACTGCCAAACCATATTCGGTTACAATCTCCCTGCTTCACATGTACCAAAATAGCGTAGATTGGTTCAACATTACACGACTTGTTGAAACCAGAGAACCAATGGTCCTGTAAACGCTCACCTGAGATCTGCTTCATATACCAATAAACATATTTGAATATTATTGTATTTAACCCCAGTGCAGGGGCAGATGAAGCCCTTGGGCCATTTTCTTTTTTCAGAATAATCAATATTCTGTCCATTTGCCAATTTCCTGCTGAATTTCCCCTTCAAATAACATTTTAAAAGCAGATGAGCCCCTTGGGTCCATTTTTTTTCAGAATCATTAAAATTCAGTCCTACTGCCCATTTCCTGCAAGACTTTCACTAAAATGACATTTTAAAAGTTTTCCCCTTTCAAATGCATTGATGACCTATGTTGACCTTGCCATAAAATAGGTCAAGGTTCATGATTTATATATACATTGTAGTACTTGAGTCATCCATACTTCATGCCAAGTTTCGTTGAAATCGGTCCACTGGTTCGGGAGAAGATTTTTGAAGGGTTTTTACCATATATGGGCATGGCGGCCATCTTGGTCATGTGACCTGGATTTCTTATATACACATTGGTTCCCCCTTCCTATAGATGCTTCATATAAAATTTGGCTTTGATTGGCCAAGCGGTTTCAGAGGAGAAGATCTTTGAAATTGTGAACGGACGGACGGACGACGGACAGACGGACGCCGGATCATGGCCATCCTATAAGCTCACCTTGTGAGCCTAACGGCTCAGGTGAGCTAAAAATCACTGTTCTGCGCAATCTCCTTCTTAGAATTTTCAGGAGGTTGACAGGTCTGCCTGGGTGCCGAATAACTTACTGAAACCAGGAGCAAAAGTTAACAACAATTCCATACTGGAGATAAATCTTATAAACGCGAAACATTCAATCATATTTTAATGATCTAATACGATCATGGCTGATCAGATTGGAGTGTTTAAAGACAAACTACATTGGTTTAACTTCACAAGCTTCGAAAGACTGCAAGAGTTTGTTTAGTACAGCCTTAAAATTGAAAAAAAAAAAAAAAAAAAAAAAAAAAAAAAAAAAAAAAAAAAAAAAAAAACTACCCGTAACTTGAATTGGCGGTACCGTTGAATAATCACATTCAAAGCATGATTACCGGCTGCATTAATGTCTTTCCTCTATAACTTTTAAAGAAAATAAATTCCAGTACTCTGTATGTGAATTTTATCAAGATTAATTAGAACTAAGAAAAAATCAACACGTTGAATTATGGCAATATGTGAAGACTTAATGGAAAAATCTCATCATTGCGTTTATTTTGTCGGGTTTATTACTTAAACATGTTGATAATAAAACTGTTTGCTTTTACTTCATTTAATTTTTCAAACTACTGCCAAACCATATTCGGTTACAATCTCCCTGCTTCACATGTACCAAAATAGCGTAGATTGGTTCAACATTACACGACTTGTTGAAACCAGAGGACCAATGGTCCTGTAAACGCTCACCTGAGATCTGCTTCATATACCAATAAACATATTTGAATATTATGGTATTTAACCCCAGTGCAGGGGCAGATGAAGCCCTTGGGCCATTTTCTTTTTTCAGAATAATCAATATTCTGTCCATTTGCCAATTTCCTGCTGAATTTCCCCATCAAATAACATTTTAAAAGCAGATGAGCCTCTTGGGTCCATTTTTTTTTCAGAATCATTAAAATTCAGTCCTACTGCCCATTTCCTGCAAGACTTTCACTAAAATGACATTTTAAAAGTTTTCCCCTTTCAAATGCATTGATGACCTATGTTGACCTTGCCATAAAATAGGTCAAGGTCACCACAGGGTCATGATTTATATAAACATTGTAGTACTTGAGTCATCCATACTTCATGCAAAGTTTCGTTGCAATCGGTTCACCGGTTCTGGAGAAGAAGATATTTTAAGGGTTTTTACCATATATGGGCATGGTGGCCATCGTGGTCATGTGACCTGGATAACTTATGTATACATTGGTTCCCACCTCCTACAGATGTTTCATATAAAATTTGGCTTTGATTGGCCAAGTGGTTTCAGAGAAAAAAATCTTCGAAAAGTGTGTATGGACAACAGACCGGCCAAGGTCAAGAGATGACTTTGACCTAAATTTATCATATACCTTCATCTAATCCATTAGTTGTTTGCATCTACCACTTTTCAGATCCCAGGCTGCAATAGTTTTCAAAAAATAGCTAATTTCCACTTTTCCCATTATAAGTCTATGGAAACTTAAAGTTACCATAGCAACCAGAGTTCTTATCCGACTGGAATAAAAAAACACAAATTATGTAGAGGCTACTGTCAGGAACATGTATACAAAGTACAGGATTCATCCACTTGACAGTTTCTGAGGAGAAGATTTTTGAATGTTTTTTTTTTCAAAAATTTGCCCTTTATGGGGCCCCAGCAACCAATCAAAATAAAGGATTAGGACAAAACTCGCAAGAAAAGTCAAACACTACTCAATAAACATTTCTGCAAAAACAAAATTCAAATGTCTGCAATTTTAGCGGAAAAATAGCCGATTTCCACTGTTCCCATTTTAAGTCTATGGAAACTTTAAGTTGCCATAGCAACCAAAATTCTTATCCGCCTGGAATAAAAAACACAAATTATGTAGAGGCCACTGTCAGGAACATGTATACAAAGTACAGGCTTCATCCCCTTGACAGTTTCTGAGAAGAAGATTTTTGAATGTTTTTCGAAATTTTGCCCTATATTGGGCCCCTGCAACCAATCAAAATGAAGGATTATGACAAAAGCCACATGAAACGTAGAGGACTACTCAATAAACATTTCTGCAAAAACAAAATTCAAATATCTCCAACAAGACAGCAAAAACTGGCAATTTTCACTTTTTTCCATTATAAGTCTATGGGAAGCATAAGTTGCCATAGCAACCAGAGTCCTTATCCGATCAAAACAAAAAACACAATTATTCTTTCCCCCTACCTGTAGATGGTGTATGTGTAATATGAGAACAATCGGCCCAGCGGTTTCAGAGAAGAAGATCTTTGAAATTGTGGACGAAGGACGGACGGACGACGGACTGACGGACGGACCGACGCCGGAGCATGGGTATACTATAAGCTCACCTATGAGCCTTCAGCTCAGGTGAGCTAAAAAGGGAGTGCACTGATTGAAGGCCAGATCGAATGGACAACAATGTACAGTGAGGCATTATCGAATCGTCAACCATGACTCTGAAACGAAGAGTTCGTTGCCTCGATGTACATGTATGTTGGTACTATACGGACGTCAATAAAAACGCCTCACCGAAAATGTTGCATAACTTGACCAATAGATACACAATATTGAACATAATTTGCATTTTCCTTACTTTACATTCTCTCTCATGGTATAGCATAAACCAACTTTGTTTAAGATGCGCACTTTTCTCAAAACCTGCATGGGTGCACCATTTTTAAAAATGCACAATGACGTCATTATACAGACGTTTTTGACGTGAAAATTCTTGAAAGCCGTGCAAGTGGTTTTACAAACTGGAGAACATCAAACACTGGACAACGTGAAGCTGAAATACTGAAAATAAAAACATAAAAAAAAACATAGGGACTTTTCACAAGAAAAGAAACAGTTGGAACGAAAAAATGATACTGTTCGGTTTCTGGCGTCTCCATTAGTCTGGGACCATCGTTCGCTTATATATAAGATTCCCTCTTTCGTTTTTTGTTACCGTAGCTCTTTCGACGACGCTTCTGTAGCAAAATCTTTTTGACGTCGACGTCTCTTCTGCTTACGTCTCTTCTGCTTACGAAATCTAATGATGAAACGTTTCAGAAAGGATGCCGTTTCTATTCGGGTTAATACCTTGAGTTAATCTTCATAAAGTAGTCGATTTATTACAAATGAATAGCCAAGGATGGAGCAATGGTATTCTGGCGCTTAATTCCCTAGACATCAAATACACGTTATCCGTAAGGACGTTCGTTTCAAACTGAAAGGCAGGAGAAGTAACTATAGAAACTATTCTATGTCTAAAAGCCATGCCAGGATAGCCTTTGAAAACTTTTTGACCATTTTGACGGCGATTACCATTTTAGCATTGGTCATTAGCTGCAGTGAAGTCAATAACGCTAGAGAACGAGAATCGGTTTTCCAAAAATGTGTTTCAGCAACCTATGGTCACGTTTTGATATTCCACTCTGTGGCTTTTGTGTTGGTTTAGTAAAGGAGAATATCAGTAATCGAAAGAAGCCGGATGCCCGATAGACCGATTCATGAACAGAATAGGGATTTTGCTAGGGTGTATGTTTTCAACAGCATGTCATTTTTTCAGCAGCTGTCTGAATAATTCCATTTTACCATTTCCGAATGCGTAAAAGATTAGCAAAAATATGACCAATATTTAAAATAATCTAAGCTGTTAATCTTGGCAGTGTCACGTGTCAAAAGTGACTGAGGCGTTTTTTGTTGACGTCAGTATAAATCGAGTTTGCTTCCAAAAACTAAATTTTAAATCTACATTTTGACAGGTGTCTTGTGATGTTGTATCAGTCTGCGCTGTAAGATACTTTACATCGAGGGTATATTTATCTAAATTACAGCCAAACAACATTCGAGTACTTTTTGTCTGCGTTCTAAGTAAACATGATGACATTAGAGAGCGCCACATGTTAGCTTACAAACCAAATGGGCATGAGCCTCTGTACACAGTATTTATTTTCTGTATTATGAAAACTTTATCGGTAATGCTTGAAAAGTTTACAAAACAAAATGCAAGCTTCATTGTTTACAATGCTTAGGAAAAGATACGCTTTCGTTCTGATTCTGTCGTTAATTGCATGCTTTTGAATGGTTTCTGTACAAAATTTGGAATGAAATATGTTTAAACCAAAACCAATGCGCGCAGGTCGTATGAACCAGAGGACCAATGGTCCTGTAAACGCTCACCTGAGATCTGCTGCATATACCAATAAACATGTTGGAATATCATGGTATTTAACCCCAGTGCAGGGACAGATGAAGCCCTTGGGCCATTTTCTTTTTTCAGAATAATCAATATTCTGTCCATTTGCCAATTTCCCGATGGTTTTCCCCTTCAAATGGCATTTTAACAGTTTTCCCCTTCAAATGGCATTTACACAGTTTTCCCCATTCAAATGCATAGGCAACCCATGTTGACGTTGCCATAAACTGGGTCAAGGTCATCACAGGGTCATGATTTGTATATACATTGTAGTACTTTAGCCATCAATGCTTCATGCAAAGTTTCTTTGAAATCGGTCAACCGGTTCCGGAGAAGAATATTATTCAAGTGTTTTTACCATATATGGGCATGGCAGCCATCTTGGTAATGTTTATATACACATTGATTCCCCCATTCTATAGATGCTTCACATAAAATTTGGCTTTGATTGGCCAAGCGGTTTCAGAGGAGAAGATCTTTGAAAAGTGTTTATGGACCACAGACCGGCCAAGGTCAAGAGATGACCTTGACCTAAATTAATCATATACCTTCATCTACTCCATTAGTTGTTTGCATCTACCACTTTTCAGGTCTCAGGCTGCAAAAGTTTTCAAAAAATAGCTAATTTCCACTTTTCCCATTATAAGTCTATGGAAACTTTAAGTTACCATAGCAACCAGAGTTCTTATACGACTGGAATAAAAAACACAAATTATGTAGAGGCTACTGTCAGGAACATGTATACAAAGTACAGGATTCATCCACTTGACAGTTTCTGAGGAGAAGATTTTTGAATGTTTTTTTCAAAATTTTGCCCTTTATGGGGCCCCAGCAACCAATCAAAAAAAAAAGGATTAGGACAAAACTCACAAGAAACATCAAACACTACTCAATAAACATTTCTGCAAAAACAAAATTCAAATGTCTGCAATTTTAGCGGAAAAATAGCCGATTTCCACTGTTCCCATTATAAGTCTATGGAAACTTTAAGTTGCCATAGCAACCAGAGTTCTTATCCGCCTGGAATATAAAACACAAATTATGTAGAGGCCACTGTCAGGAACATGTATACAAAGTACAGGCTTAATCCCCTTGACAGTTTCTGAGAAGAAGATTTTTGAATGTTTTTCGAAATTTTGCCCTATATGGGGCCCCCGCAACCAATCAAAATAAAGGATTAGGACAAAAGTCACATGAAACGTAGAGGACTACACAATAAACATTTCTGCAAAAACAAAATTCAAATATCTCCAACAAGACAGCAAAAACTGGCAATTTTCACTTTTTTCCATTATAAGTCTATGGGAAGCATAAGTTGCCATAGCAACCAGAGTCCTTATCCGATCAAAACAAAAAACACAATTATTCTTTCCCCCTACCTGTAGATGGTGTATGTGTAATATAAGAACAATCGGCCCAGCGGTTTCAGAGAAGATCTTTGAAATTGTGGACGAAGGACGGACGGACGACGGACGACGGACGGACGACGGAGCATGGTTATACTATAAGCTCACCTATGAGCCTTCGGCTCAGGTGAGCTAAAAATCACGACACGCTTAAGAGTTTGGACGTATACAAATTAATTTGTTTCTTAAACTCGTTTTAGCAGTCACATATTTGCATGTGAGGCGTGTGCCAGACGTACAAAATATTAAAAAATAAAATAAGAAAATATATATAGAGAAAAAAATGTGTAGCGCACATTAGCGTGCCTAAAACTTGTGCCAAAAGCATTCAAAGCGTATTCAAAGCGCCTGTAACGCGCATGGAACTTATTCGAAACGTATATGATACACGTCTGACACACGTCGAGCTTGAAGATTTTTTTTTGAACACACTTGTTACGCGCGCCGACCTATAGCAGTATTCAAGATGATTTCTTGACGATTTAGCAAACGCCCATATATCAAAATCAGATATTTGCTGTCTCAGACACCACTAGCAAACAACTTTAATCGATAATATGTGATCACAAAACATAATGCTAAACGAGCCGCTTCTAGCTTTTTTAAAAGCTATCCTTGTATTCTGTACTAAAATCAGAACCACGCTATTTTTAGCATGCATCGGTTTTTCCAGCTAAATATCGATAAAAACAAAGAACTGGTTACCGCTTAACCAGACAAGGTATTATACATCTTATCAAAGAATCGGAAACCAGTATAAAATGAGGCACTTTAAGTGGGTTTCAACTTAACATTCTTTGTTGTCTGGTCAAATATAATATAAAACACCTGTTGAAGACCCCTACAGCTTTTAGGTTAGTACTTAAACCGTGTTGCTTAACCTCTGACAAAGATATGCATGTTGATCAGACTGCTTAAATAAACATGTTCTCAATAATGCGACTGACGGTAAACAATATATTACCGACGAACTCTCACATTGCACTAGAAAATGTGTAAAACAAATAGGTGCCTCTTTAAAGCGTGTTTACAAAACTATATCACGTGAGTTTAAACGGCACGGTCAATTTAATTTACCTACACATATTGACAAACACATCATAAGTAGGTCAACGTACAATTTGAGCCATATTTGCAAAAAATAAGCAGAATACCTCGCAGCGAAAACGCATATTCCATACATTGAAGAAAACATTGTCCAAAAAAACCCTCCCACTGTTCCAAAACCAAGAATAAATAACACTAAGCAAGCACAAAACTTCAATCAACGCATGAAAATGGCTGCTTCAGATCACTAGGACGCAATTTACAATAGACATGCCCACTCATTAACATTTTAACAACAAATTCACAAAAACGATAAAAAACTGAGAATTAAGGAAAAATAAACATAAACAGTGAAGCTGGCATAACACATGAAATTCAGCATTTCCAACTAAACTACCATCTATAAAAAATGTTAAATCTTACCGTTCTCAATGACGTCACGAAATGATTGACAGAATAATGAAAACACATAGGGCTTTATCAAATACTTAAATACATTACATAACAGATACATTTAACGTAACATACATTTCAAATACCTGAAATTCACACTGTTAAATACTTTCGCCCCAGAAAATTGGAATGGCCTTACTTTATACCAGATTTTAAGAGGGTTTTCCACACATTAGATGATATCTTTTAAACAAGTGGGTTGTCTACACAAAGGTTGCCAACAGAGGCATATCAATATACCCAAACATTGTCACAAGAATATTATTACAACGTTAGGTACTACCCTCAACACATCAGTCTATGCATATAAATGGACCTTGTGCATTGCCTCAATGAGGGTTTTTGTTTAGTTTTGTTAGCACAATAATGTCCAGTTAGAAACCTGAAACATCTACTAGAGGACCATTGGTCCTGTTGCTCACCTGAGAGATTATCACATTGTAAGCTCATGAGATTTAAATTAATTGAGAATCGACCAATGAAAGTCTATGCATGGACACTATTGACCCCCGGGGCATGGCCGAATTTGACCCAGGGGCATGACTGGCACAATTTATAATGGGGACTACCAAACATTGCTACATACAAAATATAGAAGCTCTGGGCCTTTTGGTTTCAGAGAAGAAGATTTTTTTAGTTTTTCCCATTGTAAGTCTATGGAGACTATCTACCCCCGGGGCGTGGCCAAATTTGACCCCAGGGGCATGGCTGGCACAATTTATGTAGAGGACCATTAGCCATTGCCACATACAAAATATCAAAGCTGTGTGCCCTGTGGTTTCAGAGAAGAAGATTTTTTAATTTTTTCCCATAGCAAGTCTATTGAGACTATCAACCTCCGGGGCCTGGCCAAATTTGACCCCAGGGGCATGAATGGCACAATTTATGTAGAGGACCATTAGCCATTGCTACATACCAAATAACAAAGCTGTGGGCCTAGTGGTTTCAGAGAAGAAGATTTTTTTAGTTTTTCCTATTGTAGGTCTATGGAGACTATCCATCCCCGGGGCGTGGCCAATTTTGACCCCGGGGACATGATTGGCACAATTTATGTAGAGGACCATTAGCCATTGCCACATACAAAATATCAAAGCTGTGGGCCCTGTGGTTTCAGAGAAGAAGATGTTTTTAGTTTTTTCCTATTGTAGGTCTATGGAAAGGTAAAAGTAGGCAAATATCAGGAAAAGGCGCAATCAGAAAAAGATTCCCACTCCAAAAACCGAGGTGGGAAAAAACCAAACTAACAATCAGGTACTTATACCATGAAACATATCGTAAGCCGAATGAGCAGCTATTTTCCCAATAGGTGGCCACTCAGTTACCTTAACTTAACTAAAACTAGAATTGTCAGAGGATCTGACTATAGCCCCGCTTCTGAGCTTTTTGCTAGGGAGAGACAAACAATGACGGGCAACAATGCCAAGTTAGATCTTGTTAATGTTGATGCACATAAAAAGATTTTTGGTCAGATTCTGACAATTTGTTCTTAAGGTATTGAGCAGAAACAAAATTCTGGCATCAATCAAGGGCCAAAACTCTAAGATTTTGCAAAAAATGACAGGCAACAATCCCAAGCTAGATCTTGTCAATGTTGATGTGCATACAAAATTTGGTCAGATTCTGTCAATTCATTCTCAATATATTGAGTGGAATCTATATTCTGACGTCAATCAAGAGCTGTTACTCCGTCAAAATTTTGCGAAAAGTAACAGGCAACATTGCCAAGCTAGATCATGTCAATGTTGATGTGCATATAAAATCTGGTCAGATTCTGTCAATTTGTTCTCGAGATATTGAGCGGAAACAAAATTCTGACCTCAATCAAGGGCCATAACTGCGTCAAAATTTTGCGAAAAATGACGGGCAAAAATCCCAAGCTAGATCTTAACAATGTTGATGCGCATATTAATTTTGGTCAGATTCTGTCAATTTGTTCTCCAGATATTGAGCGGAAACGAAATTCTGACGTCAACCAAGGGCCATAACTCCGTCCAAATTTTGCGAAAAATGACGGGCAACAATCTCAAGCTAGATCATGTCAATGTTGATGTGCATATAAAATTTGGTCAGATTCTATCAATTTGTTCTCGAGATATTGAGCGGAAACGAAATTCTGACGGCAATCAAGGGCCATAACTCCGTCAAAATTTTGCGAAAAATGACAGGCAACAATCCCAAGCTAGATCTTGTCTATGTTAATGTGCATACAAAATTTGGTCAGATTCTGTCCATCGGTTCTCGAGATATTGAGCGGAAACGAAATTAGGACGTCAATCAAGGGCCTTAACTCCGTCAAAATTTTGCGAAAAATGACGGGCAACAATCCCAACGTAGATGTTGTCAATGTTGATGTGCATACAAAATTTGATCAGATTCTGTCAATTTGTTCTCGAGATATTGAGCGGAAACAAAATTCTGACATCAATCAAGGGCTGTAACTCCGTAAAAATTTTGTGAAAAATGACGGGTAACAATCCCAAGCTAGATCTTGTCAATGATGACAGGCATACAAAATTTGGTCGGATTCTGTCAATTCGTTCTCAAGATATTGAGCGGAAGCGAAATTCTGACGTCAATCAAGGGCCGTAACTCCGTCAAAATTTTGCGAAAAATGACGGGTAACAATCCCAAGCTAGATCTTGTCAATGTTGATGTGCACACAAAATTTGGTCAGATTCTGTCAATTCGTTCTCAAGATATTGAGCGGAAACGAAATTCTGACGTCAATTAAGGGCCGTAACTCCGTCAAAATTTTGCAAAAAATGACTGGTAACAATCCCAAGCTAGATCTTGTCAATGTTGATGTGTACACAAAATTTGGCCGGATTCTGTCAATTCGTTCTCAAGATATTGAGCGGAAACGAAATTCTGACGTCAATCAAGGGCCGTAACTCCGTCAAAATTTTGCGAAAAATGACGGGTAACAATCCCAAGCTAGATCTTGTCAATGTTGATGTGCACACAAAATTTGGTCGGATTCTGTCAATTCGTTCTCAAGATATTGAGCGGAAACGAAATTCTGACGTCAATCAAGGGCCGTAACTCCGTCAAAATTTTGCGAAAAATGACGGGTAACAATCCCAAGCTAGATCTTGTCAATGTTGATGTGCACACAAAATTTGGCGTGATTCTGTCAATTAGTTCTCAAGATATTGAGCGGAAACGAAATTCTGACGTCAATCAAGGGCCGTAACTCCGTCAAAATTTTGCGAAAAATGACGGGTAACAATCCCAAGCTAGATCTTGTCAATGATGATGTGTACACAAAATTTGGTCGGATTCTGTGAATTCGTTCTCAAGATATTGAGCGGAAACGAAATTCTGACATCAATCAAGGGCCGTAACTCCGTCCAAATTTTGCGAAAAATGACGGGTAACAATCCCAAGCTAGATCTTGTCAATGATGATGTGCATACAAAATTTGGTCAGATTCTGTAAACTGGTTCTCAAGATATTGAGTGGAAATGAAATTTGGACGGAATAACGGAATAACGGAATGACGGAATAACGGAACGACGGAAGGACATGGTGAATCCAGTATAGCCCCACTTTTTCAAAGCGGGGCTATAAATATGAAAACATACATAAGGCGCCAACAGCACAAAAAATTTTAAACACCAATACATAAAACAAAAAGAACCACTACAGAAGTATCGACTTGGAACGATCAGTAACACAAAGTAACTGGCGGGCTTAAACCGGTTTTACAGGTACCTAACCTCACCCTCAGCTTCTGCAGTGGTTCACAACATTTAGTTAGTTCTTCGGTCCTCGTGGTGAATCTCTAACTAGTCAATGAATCATCAAGAACAAACAAATAAATCATGATAAACATCCTGATGAATCAAAAACCAGGACTCACAGATTGAGTAAGCTGCCCGACGATGGAGATCCCTGGGCGCCGAATAACCTACTAACTCCGGAGCAAAAGAAAAACACCAGTTGGACCCCGGTGGGCCAAGCAACAGACAAGAAGCTCCGGCCCCAACCAACTAAAATGAATAGCTTTAAGTCGGGGCCATCATAGAGTCTTGACGCCCGACCCACCGGCGTGCAATTAAAGAAGGCAGCATAGTTATCAACCATGATTGGGTTAAAAACTAAGCATGCAGACTGTCGCATAACATTCAAGTTATAACCTACACGTCTGTAACGTGATATGATTTTTCCGAACTGAAGAGAAAAATCATTTATTCCTTTAAGTTTCTTTAATTTGTAAACCAAGTCACCATAAAATTCAGGTTCCGAAAGGCCCTCACTTAAAAGTGTCTTTAACCCAACATTATATTTGGAAATCAATTCATAGTGTCTACGATAAAATTTAGAAAAGGTTTTTCGAAGTTTATGATACCGATAGCCCTGTTGGAGAAGTTTTGCCGTTAAACATTTATTTCGAGCGTTGAAGTCTGTAACATGATTGCAGACTCTAGCAAACCTAATAAGTTGCGAAATGTATACACCATAAGAAGCACGACGAGGAACGTCACCATCCAAAAAAGGAAAATTTACTATATCAAAATCAAAGTCATCGCGCTTATCATAAATTTTAGAAGAAACAAATCCATTTGCAACAGAAAGATGTAGATCTAAAAAGGGGGCTTCGGTATCTGAGATATTAGCTTTGTTCAACTGAAGTTCAGGTGGATAAATTTGATTGACCATACTATCGATCCCCGGGGCGTGGCCAAATTTGACCCCAGGGGCATGATTGGCACAATTTATGTAGAGGACCATTAGCCATTGCCACATACAAAATATCAAAGCTGTGGGCCCTGTGGTTTCAGAGAAGAAGATTTTTTAATTTTTTTCCCATAGTAAGTCTATGGAGACTATCAACCCCTGGAGCGTGGCCAAATTTGACCCCAGGGGCATGAATGGCACAATTTATGTAGAGGACCATTAGCCATTGCTACATACCAAATATCAAAGCTGTGGGCCTAGTGGTTTCAGAGAAGAAGATTTTTTTAGTTTTTCCAATTGTAAGTCTATGGAAACTATCCACCCCCGGGGAGTGGCCAAATTTGCCCCCAGGGGCATGGCTGGCACAATTTATGTAGAAGATCATTAGCCATTGCCACATACCAAATATCAAAGCTGTGGGCCCTGTGGTTTCAGAGAAGAAGATTTTTTTAGTTTTTTCCTATTGTAGGTCTATGGAGACTATCGACCCCCGGGGCGTGGCCAAATTTGACCCCAGGGGCATGATTGGCACAATTTATGTAGAGGACCATTAGCCATTGCCACATACAAAATATCAAAGCTGTGGGCCCTGTGGTTTCAGAGAAGAAGATTTTTTAATTTTTTTCCCATAGTAAGTCTATGGAGACTATCAACCCCTGGGGCGTGGCCAAATTTGACCCCAGGGGCATGAATGGCACAATTTATGTAGAGGACCATTAGCCTTTGCTACATACCAAATATCAAAGCTGTGGGCCTAGTGGTTTCAGAGAAGAAGATTTTTTTAGTTTTTCCCTATTGTAGGTCTATGGAGACTATCGACCCCCGGGGCCTGGCCAAATTTGACCCCAGGGGCATAATTGGCACAATTTATGTAGAGGACCATTAGCCATTGCCACATACAAAATATCAAAGCTGTGGGCCCTGTGGTTTCAGAGAAGAAGATTTTTTAATTTTTTTCCCATAGTAAGTCTATGGAGACTATCAACCCCTGGGGCGTGGCCAAATTTGACCCCAGGGGCATGAATGGCACAATTTATGTAGAGGACCATTAGCCATTGCTACATACCAAATATCAAAGCTGTGGGCCTAGTGGTTTCAGAGAAGAAGATTTTTTTAGTTTTTCCAATTGTAAGTCTATGGAAACTATCCACCCCCGGGGCGTGGCCAAATTTGACCCCAGGGGCATGGCTGGCACAATTTATGTAGAGGACCATTAGCCATTGCCACATACCAAATATCAAAGCTGTGGGCCCTGTGGTTTCAGAGAAGAAGATTTTTTAATTTTTTTCCCATAGTAAGTCTATGGAGACTATCGACCCCCCGGGGCGTGGCCAAATTTGACCCCAGGGGCATGAATGGCACAATTTACGTAGAGGACCATTAGCCATTGCTACATACCAAATATCAAAGCTGTGGGCCTAGTGGTTTCAGAGAAGAAGATTTTTTTAGTTTTTCCCATTGTAAGTCTATGGGACCTATCTGTTGCCATGGAAACCACAATTTTGACACAATCTGCTCCAAAACCTAATGCCATCAATCCCCCAACCCAATTATGGTTCACATTAAATTTGATCAAGATCGGCCTACTAGCTTCAGAAATATTCTTCTTTGAAATTGTGGACGGACGACGACGGACGACGACGGACGACGACGACGGACGCCGGATGCCTGCCTATCCTATAAGCTCACCTGTGAGCCTTCGGCTCAGGTGAGCTAAAAATTAGTTACCAATTATATTGAGGGTAACTTTTACAGGGGTGGTATTAAAATACCAATATATATCAAGACAGATATATCTATGTAAGTTGCTAGAATTTACCTGGATTAGATGTCCTTCCCTGTCATAAACTGTCACCTTCACCTCAATATTCTTCTGAGCAGTTTTATTTCCCCTGTCAAACTCGGCTGACTTTAAAGTTACATAGAAGTCATTTCTTACTTCACCTAGAGGAAACAAAAGAAACTTTACTTCAACATATCTTTTTATCATGATTCGCTACACACATGGTTACAGCGTAAACAATCAGGGCTTTTTTGAATTCAAAATCAACAGTTATTTAGATACTGAATGACACAAGATAAGGCTACTGCTTTGAAAGAGTGATTTTCAACA
Source organism: Rugalucina vietnamica (assembly GCA_964017185.1). Lineage (NCBI taxonomy): Eukaryota > Metazoa > Mollusca > Bivalvia > Lucinida > Lucinidae > Rugalucina > Rugalucina vietnamica. The sequence continues at coordinate 22,356,918 of OZ024875.1, read as the reverse complement.
CAGTTTTAAAACCTTATAACTAGAAATGTGTGTTTGTAAAACACTGCCCCCAACTGTATGCTTGCCCCTAACCTGGCAGAGCATAATTGTTTATTAAACAGAATGCAGGCTTTTTGTCGACAAGTTAAAAATGGAATAAAAACATCAAAATTCTGTTATTCTGTCAAATTTTAATCAGGTGATCTACTCCTCAGCCTTAAGCCCCTATCTAACTGGAATGCGACAACTGGAGACCAGTTCGCGACAAAGATTAACTATATAAACACAACTTTCACGTTGCAGTCTCATTAAATGGACATTTATGTGGCAAATTTGCGAATTTCGGTCTAATTTTGAAAATATATCTCGCAACTGTTGTGCGATAGTCGCGCGACAGTCGCAAGACATTCATGAGAGTGTCTCACGATGTTCTCATGAATGTAGCTTATTTTCATTTTTATTCATACCTCAGTCGCAAGACATTCTTGCAAGTGTCGCACAACATTCGTACGAACGTCGCTTAGTTTTATTTTCTTGCCAGATAGTCACAAGCTGTATGCATGTTTTCTCAAGACTGTCGCACATATTCCTACAACATTCATACGACATTCGTACAACATTCATACAACATTCATAATAATGTCGTGAAAATGTTGCATTGTAAATTCATCAAAATTTCGCGGCTACAGGTTTGCGACACTTGCACAAACGTCGTGTGACTGTAGCACGACAGTTGCGCGACAGTCTTGCGAAATATTTTGGCGAAAAAAAATCACATAAAGTTTCTAAACATATTTAAAACCTTCTCAACCAGTTGGCGAATAGTTTGCGACACATGAAAATTCTCACAACACTCGCACGAATGTCGTGCAAAAGTCCGCGACAAAATTTGCAAAACTGTCGCAAGAAATTCCCATGCCAGTGAGATGCTAGCTCCAATCAGTATACCAACTATGAAGGCTATATCTCAAAATTTAATAGTTTTTGAGACAGCTTGCACACAAGATTTTCAATTTTTTTTTCAAAGGGACATAACTTGGACCAGACAAAAAAAAAATCAACTATTTTTTCATGAGGAATCTGTATAAGAAATTTCAAAACCCTTGGATTCACCGTTGAAAAGTTTCAAATTTCACCTTAAAGTGGAATTATCCATCAAAATTTCAAAATTCCATAATTTTGTCAAAATTTGAGTTAAGTTTGAGGTTAATTCCTGAAAAGTTTCCCTCATAAATAAAAAATTCTGAATCAAGCTGAATCGGTCTGAATTTTTCTGAAACTTGTCTGAATCAGTCTGAATGATTATTACTCCATCTGAATCTGACTGAATCAGTTTAACTGGTCTCTGAATCCATGCTGAATCCATCTGAATCTTTATGAATTGATTCAGAAGAATTCAGATGATCTGAATCTGTCTGAATCTATTCTGAATATTACTTGAGATCTGAATCGGTCTGAAACCATTTCTGAATGATTCAGACTGATATAAATGTTAAATTACTTTAAGTAATTAGTTATCTGAAGTCTGAATCTGTCTGAATCGACAATCCTGATTGATTCAGATTAATAATGGGCCTTATTGTAAATAACGTTTGTTTGTTTGTGTTGAGGCTTAACGTCCCAGCCAATAATTTTTCAGTCATGTCGGGACAGAGCAAATGCTTCCTGGGTTTGACCAGTACTATAGGGAGTAAATGTGTCTTGTTCAAGGACACAACATGGTGACGCCTGTGGGAATAGAACCCAGGACCTCTCAATGCGGAGTCTGACGCTCCACCACTATGGCACCACGCTCCCTTATATAAATAATGTAACATTAATTTTAAGGTATCTTAGGTCTGAATCTTTATTAATCCTCTCAAAATTATTCAGTTTATGCATTGGTTATGAATGTGTGTTACCAGCCCCCCCCCCCCCCCATACAAACACACACCCAGACCTGGGATACCAGGGAGTTTTACTTTTCATCCAGCAAGCTTTTCACTGGGGGGGGGGGGGACAGTCATTTAATGATGACGGGTAAAAACCCTGCTAATTCCCCCCTAGTCTGTTAAGTTTTCATTACACTGCCAAATTTATATAGGCTCAAACCTTTTGGTAGGATGTCATAAAACCTCTAATCAGTTTAAAGTAAAAATGCTTTATGATACATGTAAGTTGTTGTCAAAGTGTGGGTAAAAGGAAACATTTTTGACAACTGTATTCTATATTTTAAACTCTAGCACCACCCAAGCCAAGGACACAAGGACCACATGACCACAATAGCTCTTTGCAGTGCAGTCGAGCTTATTTACACTTCTCTCTTATTTTCTGAATAGCTTCTGGATTCTGTCTGAATATGTCTGAATCTGTATGAATCATCTGAATCTGTCTGAATCATCTGAATCTGTCTGAATCATTCTGAATGATTCAGAAGGAAGTCATGTGACTTTAAGGCATGCTGGGACTTGTCCTTTTCTAAATGTCTTCTGCAGAAGAGAGGTCAAACTCAACAGAAATCCCTATTTAGTAGGCTTTTACTTAATCTTAAGATCTGACTGATGAGGGAAACTAACAGAAACATGTCAAGAACATGTTTAAGAATTAAATGGCTGCTTGAACATACCTATTATGCATGCATTGCTCTGAAATTCATTTTTGTACCTAAATATCCTTACCCCACCCACATCAAATACATGTTATATGCTTGAATATCAGATATCTTTTGAACCAGTAGTTGGATTTTTACCAAACTTTCACAGATACATGATTGAGAGAAGGGAAAGGGTTGATTAGACTTTGATGACCTTGACCTAATTTTCAAGGTCACCAGCTCATGAAAAGTATTTGAATCAGCTTTTCTGAGCGGATATCTTCAGAATAAATGGATGGATTATGGCCAAACTTGCAGAGAAACACTTTTTGAGAAGACTAGAGTAGATTAGATTAGGTAGACCTTGACCTTATTTCCAAGGTCACCAGCCCATTGAAAATAATATGCTGATGAGGGTCAGACGTCTGAATCTTGTCTGAATCTTTCTGAATTTTTCCCAATTTCAGCAAAGATTCAGATAAGCAATGATTTGATGATTCAGACAAATTCAGAATGGATTCAGACAGATTCAGAAGAAGATTCAGACAGATTCAGATGTCTGAATCTGTCTGAATCTGTCCCAATTTCAGCAAAGATTCAGACATGCAGTAATTTGATGATTCAGACAAATTCAGAATGGATTCAGACAGATTCAGAAGAAGATTCAGACAAGATTCAGACAAGATTCAGACAGATTCAGATGTCTGAATCTGTCCCAATTTCAGCAAAGATTCAGACATGGATTCAGACAAATTCAGACATGGATTCAGACTGATTCAGAAGATGATTCAGACGGATTCAGACATGATTTTTCCATAAGGGTTATCAAATGATCTACTCCTCAACACCAATCAGTATACTAATATGAAGGCTCTAGCTCAAACACTTTATGAGATATTCCGCATACAAGATTTTCAAATTTCACTTTCAAAGCGGCATAATCAAACCAGAAGACCAATGGTCCTGTAAACGCTCACCTGAGATCTGCTGCATATACCAATAAACATGTTTGAATATTATGGTCTTTAACCCCAGTGCTGGGGCAGATGAAGCACTAGGGCCATTTTCTTTTTTCAGAATAATCAATATTCTGTACATTTGCCAATTTCCTGCTGGTTTTCCCCTTCAAATGACATTTTAACAGTTTTCCCCATTCAAATGCATAGGCAACCCATGTTGACCTTGCCATAAACTGGGTCAGGGTCATGATTTATATACACATTGTAGTACTTTAGCCATCGATGTTTCACACCAAGTTTCATTGAAATCAGTCCATTGGTTTCAGAGAAGAAGATTTATGAAGGGTTTTTACCATATATGGGAATGGCAGCCATCTTGGTCATGTGATCTAGATTATTTTAAAAATTATTTCAAAACATATACATTGGTTCCCCCATCCTATAAATGCTTCACATAAAATTTGGCTTTAATTGGCCAAGTGGTTTCAGAGGAGAAGATGTTTGAATATTATGGTAATATACATGTATATTGCCCCGGGGTGGGGGAGTATGAGCCCTTGGGTCCAATTTTTTTTCAGAATCATTAATATTCAGTCCTACTACCCATTTCCTGCAAGATTTTCACCTCAAATGAATTTTTAAAAGTTTTCCACATTCAAATGCATTGGCGACCTATGTTGACCTCATCGTAAAATAGGTCAAGGTCACCACAGAGTCATGATTTATATATACATTGTAGTACTTTAGCCAACGATGGACGGATGATGGACAGACGCCGGATCATGGCCATCCTATAAGCTTACCTTGAGAGCCTAATGGCTCAGGTGAGCTAAAAATATGGGTCAATTATTTTTTCATGAGGAATAGATATATGAAATTTCAAGACTCTAGCATGCTGCATTCAAAAGTTTCTAATAAGTCAATGACAAACAGACAGACAGATTCACTGACCCACCCATCCACAGACAAGGCCAAAGCAATATGCCCTTCCAGGGGGCATAAAAAAGGTACTCAATTCAATATCACAAAACAAAACTTATTAAAATCTTTAGTCGACAGATAGAATAACAATGTGGTATATACACTAATATCTTGTCATATGAGATGTAGATGTTAGACATCTATAACGACAAACGTGTTTTGAAAATTTTAAACATTGCAATTTCACTATACATTCTTAACATTTTTCTTCTTTCCAGAAACGTCAGTTTGACTTCAGTTCTTTAATTTTTGTGTTCAACGGGTTGTTCCAACATACACTTCCTTGACTTGGGGTGAATTTTGTATAGACATGACGTAAATAATGCAGAATTCAGATTTAATAAATATGGCTTATTATTAGAATTATGCATATTAAGCACATCAAAACTATACATAAACTTTACAAATCTTTCATTTGTTCTTTGCTATGACATGCTTCCTTTCTAAATCCATGAATTTTGAAATTGTATTATGGTTTTGAAATATTTTGGGGCATTTAACTTTTGCACTTTAACACTAGAATATACTAAACTTTTGGGGAGATGTACATCTTTAACACTAGAATATACTAAACTTTTGGGGAGATGTACATCTTTAACACTAGAATATACTAAACTTTTGGGGAGATGTACATCTTTTTCTCATGATCTCCTACACACTGATACACGAGCCACGTCATGAGAAAACCAGATTTTTGCCAATGCGAAAACAAAGGCACAGATTAGCTGTGTAGTAACTGCACAGCTGATCAGCGCCTTTGTTTTTGCTACACGGATAGTACAATCTAAATCAGAAACTAGAATTTGTTTTCTATGTGAAAACTGATGTCTCCCCCCTTTCTACGTGCATGTCCAAAATATGCAAGCAAGAGTTATAATTCTTGTGCATCACATATCCTGTCATTCTGTTTTATAAGTGTACCAAGTTTCATTGAAATATCTCTTAAGGTTTTCAAGTTATAGAGGGGGCACGAAAGTGTTTGGAAAATAATCAAAGGGAAATAACTCCAAAGATATGAAAGCAATAATGATTCTTGTGCATCATGCTTTACAAGTGTACCATGTTTCATTGAAAAATCTCTAATAGTTTTTGAGTTATAGAGCAGACACGAAATTGAATGAAAAATAATCAAAGGGAAATAACTCCAAAGATATGCAAGCAAGAGTTATGGTTCTTTAGCATGACACATCATCTCATCGTGCTTTATAAGTGTACCAAGTTTCATTTAAATATCTCTTATGGTTTTCAAGTTATAGAGTGGACATGAAATTGTATGGAAAAATAATCAAAGGGAAATAACTCCAAAGATATGAAAGGTAGAGTTATAATTCTTGTGCATGACACATTGTCTCATCATGCTTTATAAGTGTACCAAGTTTCACTGAAATTTCTCTTACAGTTTTCAAGTTATAGGGTGGACACGAAATTATATGGAAAATAATCAAAGGGAAATTACTCCAAAGATATGCAAGCAAGAGTTATGGTTCTTTAGCACGACACATAATCTCATCGTGCTTTATAAGTGTACCAAGTTTCATAGAAATAACTCTTACGATTTTCGAGTTATAAAGCGGACACGAAATTGTATGGAAAATAATCAAAGGGAAATAACTCATAAAATACTCAAGCCAGAGTTATGATTCTTGTGCATGACACATTGTCTGATCATGCTCAATAAGTGTACCAAGTTTTATTGAAAAATCTTAAAGGGTTTTCAAGTTATACAGCGGACATGAAATGGTATCGAAAACAATCAAAGGGAAATAACTCCAAAAATACTCAAGCCAGAGTTATGGTTCTTGTGCATGACACATCGTCTCGTCGTGGTCTACAAGTGCACCAAGTTTCATTGAAAAATCTTTAACGGTTTTCAAGTTATACAGCGGACACTAAATTGTATCGAAAATAATCAAAGGGAAATAACTCCAAAAATACTCAAGCCAGAGTTATGGTTCTTGTGCATGACACATCATCTCCTCGTGGTCTACAAGTGTACCAAGTTTCATTGAAAAATCTTTAACAGTTTTCAAGTTATACAGCGGACACGAAATTGTATCGAAAATAATCAAAGGGAAATAACTCCAAAAATACTCAAGCTAGAGTTATGGTTCTTGTGCATGACACATCGTCTCGTCGTGGTTTACAAGTGTACCAAGTTTCATTGAAAAATCTTTAACGGTTTTCAAGTTATTGAGCGGACACGATTTGTGACGGACAGACAGACAGACACACAGACGGAGGGACGGACGGACGGACGGACGGACGCACGGGGAAAAACAATATGTCTCCCGACCCTGTCGGGGGGAGACATAATTTCAAGCTTCTACCCTTCTTCTGTAGCTGCACAGATCGGTTTGTGTCAGACCTGGTTGGAACCCCCGAAGGCCAGTTTTCTCATGTTGCAGCTCACATGTATTATTATAAAAACCAGAGGACCAATGGTCCTGTAAGCGCTCACCTAAGATCTGCTGTATATACGAATGTTATAGAAAATAGTCCCAGTATAGGGGCAGATGAAGCCCTTGGGCCATTTTTTTTTTCAGAATAATCAATATACTGTACATACAAGTTTTTCCCTTCAAATGACATTTTAACAGTTTACCCATTCAAATACATAGGCAACCCATGTCGACCTTGCCTTAAAATAGGTCAAGGTCATCACATGGTCATGATTTATACATACATTGTAGTACTTGAGTCATCGATGCTTCATGCCAAGTTTCTTCGAAATCGGTCCACCGGTTCCGGAGAAGAAGATTTTTGAAGGGTTTATAACATATATGGGCATGACGGCCATCTTGGTCATGTGACCTTGATTATTTATATACACATTGATTCCGCCATTCTATAGATGCTTCACATGAAATTTGGCTTTGATTGGCCAAGCGGTTTCAGAGGAGAAGATGTTTGAATATTATGGTAATATACATGTATAATGCCCCCAGGCTGGGGCAAATGAGCCCCTGGAGTCCAATTTTTCCAGAATCATTAATATTCTGTCCTACTGCCCATTTCCTGCAAGACTTTTACTTTAAATGACATTTTAAAAGTTTTCCCCATTCAAATGCATTGGCGACCTATGTTGACCTTGCCGTAAAATAGGTCAAGGTCATCCAAAGGTCATAATTTATCAACACATTGTAGTACTTTAGTCCCCAATGCTTCATGCCAAGTTTTGTTGAAATCGGCCCATTGGTTCAGGAGAAGAAGAATTTTAAAGGGTTTTTACCATTTAAGGGCTTGGCGGCCATCTTGGTCATGTGACCTGGATTATTTATAAACACTGATTCTCCCTTCCCATGGATGCTTCATATAAAATTGGGCTTTGATTGGCCATGTGGTTTCAGAGAAGATCTTTGAATATTTTTGTAATATACATGTATATTGCCCCGGGATGGGGGCAGACCAACCCCTGGGGTCCAAATTTTTTTCAGGATTACCTACCTTCAGTCCATTTGCCCATTTCCTGCAAGATTTGCCTTTCAAATGACATTTTAACAATTTTCCCCATTCAAATGCATGGGCGACCTATGTTGACCTTGCCGTAAAATAGGTCAAGGTCATTCAAAGGTCATAATTTATAAATACATTGTAGTACTCTAGTCCCCAATGCTTCATGCCAAGTTTCGTTGAAATTGGTCTAGTGGTTCCGGAGAAGAAGAATTTTGAAGGGTTTTTACCATATATGGGTATGGTGGCCATTTTGGTCAAGTGACCTGGATTATTTATAAACACATTGATTCCCCCTTCCCATAGATGCTTCATATAAAATTTGGCTTTGATTGGCCAAGTGGTTTCAGAAAGAAGATATTTGAATATTTTTGTAATATACATGTATATTGCCCCGGGGTGGGGGCAGACCAACCCCTGGGGTCCAATTTTTTTTCTTCAGAATTACCTACCTTCAGTCCATTTGCCCATTTCCTGCAAGATTTGCCTTTCAAATGACATTTTAACAATTTTCCCCATTCAAATGCATGGGCGACCTATGTTGACCTTGCCGTAAAATAGGTCAAGGTCATCCAAAGGTCATAATTTATCAACACATTGTAGTACTTTAGTCCCCAATGCTTCATGCCAAATTTTGTTGAAATCGGCCCATTGGTTCAGGAGAAGAAGAATTTTAAAGGGTTTTTACCATTTAAGGGCTTGGCCGCCATCTTGGTCATGTGACCTGGATTATTTATAAACACACTGATTCTCCCTTCCCATAGATGCTTCATATAAAATTGGGCTTTGATTGGCCATGTGGTTTCAGAGAAGATCTTTGAATATTTTTGTAATATACATGTATATTGCCCCGGGATGGGGGCAGACCAACCCCTGGGGTCCAAATTTTTTTCAGGATTACCTACCTTCAGTCCATTTGCCCATTTCCTGCAAGATTTGCCTTTCAAATGACATTTTAACAATTTTCCCCATTCAAATGCATAGGCGACCTATGTTGACCTTGCCGTAAAATAGGTCAAGGTCATTCAAAGGTCATAATTTATAAATACATTGTAGTACTCTAGTCCCCAATGCTTCATGCCAAGTTTCGTTAGAATTGGTCTAGTGGTTCCGGAGAAGAAGAATTTTGAAGGGTTTTTACCATATATGGGTATGGTGGCCATTTTGGTCAAGTGACCTGGATTATTTATAAACACATTGATTCCCCCTTCCCATAGATGCTTCATATAAAATTTGGCTTTGTAGTCCGGCAGAAAATAAATTTGACCTGGAATTGAGTTCTAAAGTTTTTTTCTTTACTGAATCATGTTCAGTAGACATTGCCTTTGAAGAATCTGAATGATGCCACCTTGGCATCATTGAGCAATTTTGTATTTTCAAGATGGCGTTTAAGATGGCGGCCAGAATATAAAATAATCATTAATGTAGGTCTCTGATTGTTTTTATCTGGCAAAATTTTGGTTATTTTAGTACCAAATGATGAATAGGTATCAGTTTTGTGTAAGTATGTACATTCTATCACCGTTTTTCAAGATAGGATACAAGATGGCTGTCAGCTTTCTTATAAAACACTGTATAGATGAAATAAGTCAAGATTTTTCATATTTTTGGTTTTACTTTAAGTTTTGTTCATACAATTAGCACTTTAACTTTCAGAACCATTGGTCAGGCTAGTTGGCCTTATCAAGATACAGTGATTATCATATTCAAGATGGCATTCAAGAGGGCAGCCATGATTTCTTGTGCAAAACGAATTTGACATAGAATTGAGTTTTAACATTTTCCGGCTCAGAATACACTTAGCACTTAAAAGTCATTTCTTTTAACATTTTGCCTTATCAAGATAAAGGATAATAGAGCAAGTTTGTATTTAAATATTGTGTATTGCAAGATGGGGGAAGGATAGGTGGAAAGATAGTAAGGGTTGATAAAGAGGTACAAAAACAATTAAACGGTTTGAAAACAAATATCATGCAAGTTTTAATGAGAAAACGTTTAAGATGTAGAAACTCAAGAAGCAGTATAATGATCTTACAGTTGGTAATAATGAAGCAATAGCTACCATTTTTATTAACACTAGAGTGATTGGACAACAGGCAAGGTCATAGTACATAGGCATAAACACATTAGTACATGAGTTTGCACTAGTGACAACCTTGATGTTTGCAGATACATATACAGGCGATATTCAAAGCGAAGCGAAGAAAATATCACAAACAAAAGTATATGTGGGTCAAATAAAAAGAAAATCATTTGTTCTGTATCAGATGAATCGATCTGTCATTTTATATACTGGTCTACTAATGATCCGTCAAAGTACGACGTGGACAATTTCCAAACTAACCCAAAAGAGAAATATGTTTACCTTGTATTTGGTAGATAAAATTTTCAACTCAAAATGTCACAAGACATGCAATTATTGTTCCCACAAAGTGTTGTACATACAGTGATAGAAAACCAACAGTACCTGATTAAACTTATTAGTAAATTAGTGTAGCAGACAATTCTAAGTTGATAGTTTAAAAGGGAGAAGATGACATGTACTTTCAGAAGTTTGCAAAGATATTGCCATTGAAAGAGGTGATATGAAAAACACCCATGAAGAAGGGGGCAAATGGTGTTGGCAGCATTTGAAAGTCAGAAAAGGATTTCAGCCACTATAGCATTTGTGCTGTTATGTTTTCATTACCTGACTCACAGGCTAGGTATTGTTGTGGTAAAGTCATCAACAGTGAAAGAGAGGACTGACATGATTGATGTTGAGAAACAACAGGGAATAATAAAGCTATTGCTTCTTACCTGATTTAATTTAGTGTGCATGTCCTTTCGGGATGAGACACAGTCAGCTTTTATTATGTCATTGGTAATGGCATTGTGATCAAGGTATTTCAGGATGGTTATTTACTTCCAATTTTGGGTGACACTGATGTCACATTATCTTTAATGGTTCAAGAATAACCCATGTGCTTTTATGTGCTGCGGTTGCTGCTGAGCAGGACTTGGTTGTACAAGCTTTGATCTTGCCAGGACAACAATGTATGCATGAATGAACAGACAGTTGTGTTTTAAAAATGTTTACATGCGATTTGAACATTTATCTTTCATACCATTATGTTGGTCTAAACAATCATTATAATGGCTAGTTTTACCTTTTTTCTTCTTCATGACTGGAAGGCACATAATGGTGCTTTACATTGCGTAAAATTGTATTTTGTATGATACATATTTGTCTGGTTTGCTTGTATTGTGGTTTAACAACCCATTAAATAAACAATCAGTCATGTTGAGATGTAGCTTATATTTCTTTGGTATGAACCAGTACTATTATCACCAGCACCATGGAAAGGTTACAATGTCATGCACAACTCTGTGGTGACAGGCTCAAACACCAACCTCTCAATTCAGAGTATGACACTCTACCATAGGCCACTGTGTCGTCTTACAAACCTTTTATACACAATAACAAGTTGATAAATTTAGACATAGTTTATTCATATAATTAACATAATGTACTAACCATAATTTCTAATGCTTAAAACTTAACACATGAAACACAATCTAAACAATTTTCTACAAATTACATAAAATTAAAAGCTAACAACTTTGGCTCTTTCTTGGGGGCAGCTCACTTCCACTATCTTGAGTTGCTTTGGCTAACCTGGGGATCAACCCTATATATAGTCGGACTACCAAAACTGTGTATGCAGGTCAGAATCAGTGTATCGATTCCACCTTAAGGCTGTAGCAAGCATGGAAACGGTGTATGAAGAGTGGTCTTTCCAAGCATAAGAATTATGCCCATCATGGTGTTGTCTGAAGTATGAACAAGAGTGAATAGGTCACCTTGACTTGGATTGTAATGCTTGCTTGCCTTTTGAATAAAAGCTCGACTCTGAATTGCAGTCTCAGACATGGTACTGAATTGTTGAACAGAAAGAATAAACGTGATATGAACATTGCTAATGCTAAGTTAAGTAGATCCTATACTCAGGTTAGCCTGACTTTTGCCTACTTGCTTGATAAAGCATGATATTTTGGGGGTAAAGAAGGCTGGCGGATGATAGAAGAAATCTACCCCAAAGACTGAATCAGAGTTTGCTTAAATTTACAGATCTATAAATTACTAAAAAGCAAAATAAAGATATCTCATAATTGAAATTTAAGACGCCAGACAGAAATTCATGTATAAACTTTATATATCTACTGGAGGTGCTGGGGATGGCAGGTGGGATAGCTTAAACAGACATGTTTATTAAACGGCTGCAATTTGAACACTGAAGGAAGAACTGCTTATCAGTTAAAAACTGGATACACACCCACTTTAAGCCAGACAGTTATAAGTAATTACATAACAGAACTTGTTTGATGTAGAATCAGCATTGCACTGGCCAGACAATTATAGATAATTACATAACAGAAACTATTGAAGTAGAATCCTATTTACATAACACCACTAAGAGGCTATCCAACTTGATGCAGGTGTGATGCAGGTGCAGTCACCATATTTAACTATGTTAATCTGATCAAAATGCCTATTGGGCCTAAAAGAACTTATCTATATTATAGAAAACCTTAAACAATATATAAACATGAACCTGAGAAAAAGAGAGATAAAACAAAATGTGTATAAACTGTAAATAAAATTATTCTCATTTTATACACAATAACAAGTTGATAAATTTAGACATAGTTTATTCATATAATTAACATAATGTACTAACCATAATTTCTAATGCTTAAAACTTAACACATGAAACACAATCTAAATAATTTTCTACAAATTACATAAAATTAAAAGCTAACAACTTTGGCTCTTTCTTGGGGGCAGCTCACTTCCACTATCTTGAGTTGCTTTGGCTAACCTGGGGATCAACCCTATATATAGTCGGACTACCAAAACTGTGTATGCAGGTCAGAATCAGTGTATCGATTCCACCTTAAGGCTGTAGCAAGCATGGAAACGGTGTATGAAGAGTGGTCTTTCCAAGCATAAGAATTATGCCCATCATGGTGTTGTCTGAAGTATGAACAAGAGTGAATAGGTCACCTTGACTTGGATTGTAATGCTTGCTTGCCTTTTGAATAAAAGCTCGACTCTGAATTGCAGTCTCAGACATGGTACTGAATTGTTGAACAGAAAGAATAAACGTGATATGAACATTGCTAATGCTAAGTTAAGTAGATCCCATACTCAGGTTAGCCTGACTTTTGCCTACTTGCTTGATAAAGCATGATATTTTGGGGGTAAAGAAGGCCAAACGAACTTGCGGTAGCAAGTGAGGCCCCCAAAAAATTAGAGCCATGATTGCAATAATGAATAATTGAGTAACTTAGTGTAATAGATAATGCATGTAAGATTTGTAATAAATTTCAGACCAGCTACTCATTGTGTTCTTCCAATTCTATATCAATTTATACAAAACTGAAAGAAAACAATGGAAGCAAAATTTGGTCTCCTCTTGTGACCCATTATAAGGCAGAAAAGCCTGGGCTAAAACCACATATAAAAAACTCCTTTTTGGAGAAAAATTCGTGGAAACCGTGGTTTTACTGCCAGTAATGGGAAACAAATCATTATACTGATGTACCAATATAACTATGACATTGAAGACAGAAATCATTGTCCCTAATTTAACAGTAAACTAAATTATAAGTTTGAAACAAAGTTCTGAAGTAAAAGCGCAATTTCTTTGTTTGCTGTTTTGAGGTTTAACATCCCAGTCATGTTGGCAGGAGCCAACTCTAACTTTGTGTTATCCAGACGAGACATGAGAACAAATTGTTAACAAGGTTCAAGCAGGACACTACTCTAGCTGATGATGGGATGTAAATCCTCAGTGTACACACTTTGAAAGGTTGATGACTATCAAATAGAGGCATCTTTAAAGACAAAATCCAATACATTATTAAAGGGTCCTCTGTTCGATCCACTCATAAGTTGTTTGATCCTAATGTTAGTTGATGTGATTTAACGTGGTTGTCAACAATTTTTTCGATGATTCCTTGTATATTTACCCTAAGACACAACCTGGCACCAGTAGAAGTAGGATATCATGGTGTGGATATAAGACAATATTATAACACAACACTAAAGCAGGTCAAGCAAATTACTCACTTACTTACTTAATATGTGAATTATGAAATAAACTATATATTCATTATTTGTAAAGAACATAGTGCAAGTAACAGCTTGGTATGACTAGCCATTGGTGGGACCAACACAGTCTTTAACTTAACTTAAGGTGCATCTTAAGATGACAAATAAAGAAGGCTGCCTTTGATTCCTTTTATCTAGATGGTTTCGGTTTGATTCCACCATGTGTTTAACATCTATTACTATGTTTGAATAGCTGAAGGTGCACCTATTGTCGTAAGAAAAGATAACATAAGAAAGTCAAACCTAACACCATCATAACCTGCCCCTGTATAACCTATTGTACATCATATAAATATATGTATATAGCCCAACTATAAACCTGAAATTGAAGACTACATATCTGATCTAAGTCAATGCATCTGGTTAAAGGGTAGAAAATGTGGTACATGTACTACCCATTATCATGAAAACTCCATGGTCTTCAATTGAAAATGATTCTGAACTTCTACAAGATTGTACATGTGATCTCTAAATGTCAAATATTAGACATGCTGATAACTACCATGACCAGAACTTAGACACTCTAAATATCTATGCATTGTTTGCGTATCTGAGACTTCCCCAAACTCATGAGATTGCACACCCATGCTGTAGGTTCAAATTCATTATACTGTAGTAGGTTTGTCCTGAGGTGTTTCATGGGCCCATGATCCTAACCAGCCAATGAAGAATGTATGAAGCCCTGAGAGGAAGCATGAAATAAGTTTGGATTGAATGAAAATCAGAGATTTGAGGCATGAAAGTGCAATCTCTTGATAGGTATGACCCCTGAAAGTCAGAGGAGAATATGAGGCATGAAGGGCTATCTCTTGACTTGAGTATGAAAAATGTCAGAGGAGACTTCAGGCATGACGGGCTATGTCTCTTGACATGTTGCTGGGGGAATATAATGGGTCTGAGACATGAGGCATGAACGGTGCGTCTCATGACCAAAGGCCAAGCGTCGGGCATAAAGTGCCTTGGAGCCTTGGATTCAGGCATGAAACGGTGCAGATAGGATTCCACCCAGAGGCTGAGACTTGAGGCATGAACGGTGCTATCTCGAGCCTAATCAGGCATGAAACGGAGCATGAAATGGGGTCATACCTCTTGAGGTTTAAAATTCATCAGGCATGAACGGCGCTGTCTTTATGGAATGTGAGTATCAGGCAAGATTAGAGCTGTCTCACCTTCTTAGATTCAGGCATGAATGGTGCAATTTTTTCCACACAGAGGCTTGAGATTCAGGCATGAACGGTGCTATCTCATAACTGATCAGTGTACTTTGAGCATGAAATAGAATTTTTTATGCACTTGAGACACAATGCTGTAGAATGTGTGAAGAAACCATGGCTTAGTTAGGATCATTTATAGGTTATAAGCTGTGCTGTATACATCCTAGACATCCGGCATGAAATGGTGCAGATTATATTCCACCCAGAGTCGTAAAAGTGAGGCATGAACGGTGCTATCTCTTAGTGCGAACAACATGAAATGGAGCATGATTCAGACTATCAGACTATTTGGAGTTTAGACCAGCGAAATAGATAACGATGCGTACTGCGTATGTACGCATGATTTTTCGTTCTGTACGCATAGAAAATTTTGACTTGTGCGTACCATGTACGCAGTAAAAATCAGCGGTACGCAAACAGTTTTCGGTTTTATGCGTACTCAGATAAAAACATACCTTTAAAATTATCACAAAATGACAATTTTCAACTAGTTTTGTCTGGCTGCTCTGTCAACAATGGAAAAGTAGTTACAATTTTAATGTATGGTAGCTTTTGCTCGTTCCATAGTTACAATCATATCATGCAATATGGCATGTATCTTCACGTGCTGTCCATTCAGTTCCTCGGCCAGACAAATCGTTTAAATAAACCAAAGATTTATTCATGACGTTTAGTGTGTCACCTTTGTTTATTGAATAGGCATCTTGCATCGATTTCTGGTCATTGTTTTTAATTTAAAACTTAATGTATTACATGTTTTACAGCCAGCCCAGTTTATCCTGTTTGTTTGGTTTTTTTTTGTTTTTTTTTTTTTGTTTTTTTTCCTTATTTTTTTCCCTCTACTTATTATCTATGCAAAGGACAAAAGTATATTTTAACATGCCTAAATATTAGAATAACAATAATGTACATGTAATTACAGGATTGTTAACCAATTTACTTGAATTTTCATTACTTGAATAAATTGTCTTATCCAGACGTGTACACATATCTATAACGTTAATTGATTCTAAATAAGAGGTTATAGGAATAAGAATCCTCAGAAGACGTGTACACAGTTGTATTTTCGGTACGCAGTGTGCATTTATTTTGATGCGTACAGTACGCATTGTGAAAAATAATTATCTACATCACTGTAGACATAGGCGAGAAGCGAAGATGTGCAGAATAAGGGTCATGAAACCTCAGAGACAATTCTTGAAAATTGGTAACAGTCAGGAATGCAAATTAAGCCTGGAATGTTCATGAGCTTCGGCAGTCTGATATTGGTTCAGCCATAAATATAGCAAATTTATGCTGTTCCCTTCTTCAAAGGATGTAAACCAGTATGGTGTCAAGACATTAGATCAAGCACTGAAATTTCGTAAATGTTAAATGTTGTTACCCTAAAAGAAATAAAGTCTTTACTTACTTATTTACCTACTAAATTACTTACTTACTTGCTAACTTACTTACTTTCCCTTGCGAAAACAAGCCGGCTTTTCTACAGCTTCTGCGCAGCTTTAAAAGCTTCGCGAAAGCTTCGCAAAAGCCGGCGGTATTGGCACCTGCGTATTTGCTGTAAAAAAGCTAGCTTTTCCGCAGAGCTGCAGAAAAGCCGCGTTTACGCAGGTATATTGACAAAGCTGTAGAAAAGCCAGCTTTTGCGAAGCTTCTGCGAAGCTTTAACGCAGAAAGGCGCGTAAATGCAGCTAGCTGCGTTTACGCAGAAAGCTGCGGAAAAGCCGGCTTTTACGCAGGTGCCAATACCGCCGGCTTTTCTACAGCTTTTGCGAGGCTTACATACGCAGAAAGCCGCGTATACGCAGAAAGCCGCGTATACGCCGCTAAGAAATGTGACTTTATAAAAGCCGCGTTTCTTAGCTGCGTATACGCGGCTTTTAATACAGCCGCGTAAACGCGGCTTTTATAGCTGCGTATACGCGGCTTATGATAAACCTGCGTCTTTAAAAAAATCTGGATAAGAACAGAAAAACAAAAATTTCAAAAAAGATTTGAAACAATATCAAATAGAATTTTAATATGAAAAGAACAGAACTAGATAAAAATAAGAACAGACAAACAAAAATTTCAAAAAAGATTTGAAACAATATCAAATAGAATTTTAATATAAAAAGAACAGAACTAGATGTCAAACACAAGTTTGAAAAGAAAACAAAATAAGCACATGTAATTCTTTTATGTTTGTGGATCATGCTTATGTTTGTGGATCATGCTTACCTTCCGGAAGTAGATCAGCAACCTGGCTCAGTGGTAGAGCATCAAGCGCCAGAGTGAGTGGTAGAAGGTTTGTGACATTGTGTTGCGTCCTGGTACAAGATTTTAATCTTTATTGAACTAGTTAAGTGGCAAGGAAGGGATGACATGTCTAGGAAGTTTGAAGCCAAACATTACTTAAGGGATACTTTTTCAGATACATACCTTAATTGTAGTTGATAGTCTGCTGGAATAACACATCTGCACTATGTATGAATGAACTGGGAATAAAAGGATATTATTTCACTGCTGATCTGAGAATCTCTCCACAGTTATTCAACGTCAACAAATACAACTGATTGTGTATTTAGCAGGGAAACATCATATTCAAGCTGTGTGTGTTTTTTTCTTTGGTCTTAAGTAAAATGTATAATAAAGTTCACTGAAATAGCTGAAGTAAATAAATTTCTTACCTGAGAATCCACAGCAATTACAAACAGTATGTATAAAATTTCAAAAATCAGTCCTTTTCTCTTCAATTGTCAGCCTATAAATGATGCTCAAAAGTGTTTTTGAAACAGATTTCTTTGCCAGATGCCCCCCTCAGGGTAAAATTGCCATAGCAACAAGATAAAACTGCTTAATATTACATAAGACCTGACTATGGTTGAAGAAATACGCAGCTCTGCGTAAAAGCTGCGTATTATTCATTTTTAGCTCAAATTATTTCTAATTTGAAAGATCGGGAATTATCCAGCTTTTCTACAGCTAATAAATGAAGAAACACAGCTATCTGAAAAAGAGACACCTTTTCTGCACCTTAAGTTAAAAAAGTAAAGTCTATCTACAGCCCCTATTTATAAATGCAGAACAGCTGGAGAAAAGCCAGCTTTTACAAAGCTTTCAAGTAGAGCTGTATACAGAAGCTTAATTGAAAAGTTTAATACGCGGCTTCAAAAAGCTGTAGAAAAGCTGCGTCTTAATGTTTTTCAATAGTCTGATTTGAAATTTCACTAATACGCAGCTTTTCTGCAGCTTTCAAGAGCTGTAGATTTAACCTGTTTTGAAAAAAAATTAATATCCAGCTTTTCTACAGCTTCTATACCTAAAGACGCAGCTTTTTCAGATATCCAAATTAAATATACAGCTTCAACGCAGCTCACTTAAAAAAAGTACGGCTTTTCCGCAGCTCACTGAAAAAAACGCAGCTAAAACGCAGGTCTAAAATAGAAACGCGCCTTTTCTACAGCTTTAAAAAAGAAACGCAGAAAAGCTGCGGAAAAGCCGGCTTTTCTGCAGCTTATATACAGAGCCGCGTTTAATTTTATACTTACTAAAATTGCCAACATGATATTCCGAACATGACAGCTGAATGTCTTAATTAGAGACCCCACATGTATTTCCAGCAGTATTAGAATTGTCGCCAGTGATAGTATTAAGAAATAGACCAATTGCATTGTCAGCTGAATGAAGTCATCTTTAGTTTAACTTCTTACTTCATCCAACACACAAGAAAATAAATTTCTACCTGTGATAAAGATTGTTTGACTGAAACACTTCTCCAGACTGACAAAATGGCTATTCTGATCATTATCTATGATACATTTTACCAACATTTCTTCACATGCAATTTGATATGTAACATCTAAACATTTCTATGACTGAATCCGTTCTTTGGAGGCTTGATGAGCTTTCCAAATAAACTATATCTTATTACATGTATACTCAATTCTTAATAAAATAACCATATACACACTCATTTGCAGGCTTACAGCAAACAAACAATAAACATACTAAGCAACCAGCAAAACCCCCTCAGCCAGCCAACGGACAATATCTGAAGGTGTATCTAATACAGCCCAATTGACGAACTGAGAGGGTCCATCCCAGTTATTCCTGTCCCAATATCGAAAATCAGAAAATTGGGAACCAGCAAATCAATGCGTATTTGGCAATACAACCTTCTTTCTGCTTTTGCAGCCACGGAACATGATTGGTGACACTGGCTCATCACTGCTAGAATACATTTCCTTGCTGAATTACTATAACACAAATACTCTGCTTTCTGAAAGCATAGCTTTCCACGCCACTGATATTGATGAAGAACACTGACACTAATTTTTCACAGATGCTATACACTTTCTCTTTTTAACTCCACCAAAGGAATTTAACTAAACTTATTCCACCAAAAGAATACTTTTAAACCCTTAAGGAATAAACTTATTCCACCAAACGAATACTTTTAAACACCTTAAAAACTAAACTTATTCCACCATCCACCAAAGGAATACATTTTACCACTTTAATAGAGAAAAACACGGACCTTAAGATGCTGACACAAGAAGGATTCCTTCCTTTAAACACACTACACAGAATAGATAAATCTGCTGAATAATAATAATAATAAAAAAAAAAAAATGCTCTGCTTTTATATAAACACAACACTTTGAAAACACATAATGACACTATATATTTTGACACTTGATTCCACCACAAAGACTTGAATGCTGTGACTGCATGGAATTTAAAACAATCTGTACCGGCTAGTTGTAGACCTGGGTGCCTGCATGTGGCACTGGCACTGTTGATTCAATCTTTATGACATGAATGTATATATATTGGTATGTTTCACAACAACTTCATACTGTTAATGCTTTGGAATGTAATAATACTGAATTAACCATTCTTTGCCGCATAGGTATCCAAAGAATAGTGATTTTCTTCTGCCATGCATAGCTGTAGTATAAAGAGCTCTGCTCAGTTGTCTTGCTATGAATCTTAGGTTGATGATAAGTTCTTCTGTTGATTTCTGTCATCACATCTTTAAACTATATGTTTATTTTCAATATCTATTTTGAACATAAATTTCTGAATATTAAAATTTTTGAAGCAATTTCCAACAGTTATTAGATCACCTGTATGAAAGTACAGAAAGAGTTACATATATTGTTGGCGTCCACATTGGATAAATTCCCAACATTCAAATGAATCCATGATTATTATAACACTTCTTATAATATAAATTCAATTTCTCAATTATCATTACAACACAGTTTATTATGTAACTCTATAATGATAATTATTTATCCCATCTTAGGACTAAATTATTAAAATTAGAAGTAAAAGTTATTTTATTCCTAAAATAATTCAATCCTAAATAATTCCACATGAATAATAATAGCTTAAACAGACATGTTTATTAAACGGCTGCAATTTGAACACTGAAGGAAGAACTGCTTATCAGTTAAAAACTGGATACACACCCACTTTAAGACAGACAGTTATAAGTAATTACATAACAGAACTTGTTTGATGTAGAATCAGCATTGCACTGGCCAGACAATTATAGATAATTACATAACAGAAACTATTGAAGTAGAATCCTAATTACATAACACTACTAAGAGGCTATCCAACTTGATGCAGGTGTGATGCAGGTGCAGTCACCATATTTAACTATGTTAATCTGATCAAAATGCCTATTGGGCCTAAAAGAACTTATCTATATTATAGAAAACCTTAAACAATATATAAACATGAACCTGAGAAAAAGAGAGATAAAACAAAATGTGTATAAACTGTAAATAAAATTATTCTCATTTGTGATTTTTACGTAGCTTAATATACATCTGACAAGAGGGGTCTTATGTCCTCAAAATTCAAAATGAATTTATATAAATAGCAATATGAAAGACCAGGTTTAGCTGAGTATTTCCTGAAAGTTTGAAGAGCTTATCTCCATAAATATATGAGAATCAATGTTGACGGTGTTTTGATACGTCTTTATACCACTGTACTGAAAAGAATCTATGACTGAAATTCTCAAACTTCTATGTGTTCTTTGAAGTTCAACACCTGTACCACTGTTCAGATTATGAAATAGGCAAAAATTCACACACAGTTTGATAAAATATGTACAACAAAGAGCGTACCTTTTTAAAATGAGGGTACTCTTTATGGCGAAACGGTTGTCATGGCAATATGCATGATAATAATATCTTCGTTTCGTAAGATATGTGTCTTGGATTGTTTTACAATATTAAAGCAGTTTGGCATTAACATTAGAGCATGCCAAATATTTCAAATTTACTTGGTTTTTAAAATTTAATAGCATACAACGTACTTTACTGCCCACACACCTTTTGTCTGATCCGCGCCCATATATGAACTACTACTTGGCAAAATTTACATAAACATCTAAGCTCTTAGCACTGAATGGATTATGGCCAAAATTAGATTGGACTGACATGATACACAAATGGATGACGAGTATATTATATGCAGGTTGCCAAAGAAATGAAGTATTGCACAGGGACTACAAGCGTAAAAATACATACAATACAGATTTGATGTTTTGACTACCATTTTGGATGCCATCCTCCATATTGTAATTAGATAATTGGTGAAAAAGACAGGCCTCCATTTCTTAAAATGCTATGCCTTACACAAAATATTTCCATATTCACAACATCTCAAATGTGAACAGGTAAAACTCTGTTTTTGTGCTTATTATCATGGCCGCCATCTTGGACGCCATCTTAGTTTCTGAAAGCTACAAACGTTATGACTTGGTATGTTTTATTACTTCTTTATCCATGTCTTTCTCAAGAGCAAACCAATAAATCGAATCATAGATTTGTCCCATATATGTAAAAATATTAATTTTTTGCTATTTCTGGCTTCTATTTTGGATACTATCTTGAATATATCAAAATGCTCAATGATGCCAAAGTGGCATCACTTGTTTTCTTCAAGGGCTAGGTCTGCTTAACAAGATTCAGTAAAGAAAAACACTTTAGAACTTAATTTCAGGTCCTCTCAGATGCAAAATACTGAATTTTGCTATTTCTGGCTTCCATCTTGGATACCATCTTGAATATATCAAAATGCTCAATGATGCCAAAGTGGCATCACTTGGATTCTTCAAGGGCAAGGTCTGCTAAACAAGATTCAGTAAAGAAAAAAACTTTAGAACTCCATTCCAGGTCCTCTTTGAATTCAGCTCTTTTCTACCGGACTATTGATTGGCCAAGTGGTTTCAGAGAAGAAGATATTTGAATATTTTTGTAATATACATGTATATTGCCCTGGGGTGGGGGCAGACAAACCCCTGGGGTCCAATTTTTTTTTAAGAATTACCTACCTTCAGTCCATTTGCCCATTTCCTGCAAGATTTGCCTTTCAAATGACATTTTAACAATTTTCCCCATTCAAATGCATGGGCGACCTATGTTGACCTTGCCGTAAAATAGGTCAAGGTCATCCAAAGGTCATAATTTATAAACACATTGTAGTATTCTACTCCCCGATGCTTCATGCCAAGTTTCGTTGAAATCAGTCCAGTGGTTCCTGAGAAGAAGAATTTTGAAGGGTTTTTACCATATATGGGCATGCCGGCCATCTTGGTCATGTGACCTGGATTATTTATAGACACATTGATTCCCCCTTCCCATAGATGCTTCATATAAAATTTGGTTTTGATTGGCCAAGTGGTTTCAGAGAAGAAGATCTTTGAAGATTTTTGTAATATACATGTATACTGCCCCAGGACGGGGGCAGACTGGGGTCCAAATTTTTTTCAGAATTACCTACCTTCAGTCCATTTGCCCATTTCCTGCAAGATTTGCCTTTCAAATGACATTTTAGCAATTTTCCCCATTCAAATGCATGGGCGACCTATGTTGACCTTGCTGTAAAATAAGTCAAGGTCATCCAAAGGTCATAATTTATAAATACATTGTAGTACTCTAGTCCCCAATGCTTCATACCAAGTTTCATTGAAATCGGTCCAGAGGTTCCGGAGAAAAAGAATTTTGAAGGGTTTTTACCATATATGGGCATGGCGGCCATCTTGGTCATGTGACCTGAATTATTTATAAACACATTGGTTCCCCCTTCCTATAGATGCTTCATATAAAATTTGGCTTTGATTGGCCAAGCGGTTTCAGACAAGAAGATCTTTGAAAATAGTGGACGACGGACGGACAACGGACGGACGACGGATCATGGCCATCCTATAAGCTCACCTTGTGAGCCTAACGGCTCAGGTAAGCTAAAAAACAAAAAACAAGGCCATGCACAATAATAATGTAGCAGTAATACCCAGGGAGCCAAGCCCCGTTTTGGGGAGAGGAGGTGACATCACCTGCTATAGTTGGTTTGAATACAATTTTGGTTAGGCTTTGCCATCCTATTGAAGGCCTGGGTGGACTGCTCATGAAATTTTTTTGGCACGATGGTTAAATTACACATTGTTTCATGCTATTTGAGCTGCCTACGTATTACAAACGTTTTCTAGATATATGAACATATCAATTGTGTTTCAGAACATAAACTGCTTAATTTTCTAGTTTAGAGCAATGCTAGGAATCACAGATAAAGAAGTAATCTTATTATATTCTTTAAAACATACTTTTGCAGCTGTTGTTTTAGTATTTATGATGTTGAATTACCCCACCCACTTACATAATAATATGAATCATGAAATTTAAATAAATACAACGTGATTCGTGAGGCGTTGAAGGACAAATGAATGTGTGATGTGCTCATAAACATTATACATGTATTTATGTTTATTTTTGTCATTCAGTTTCTTTATAAATTTACATCTGTTCATCATTATCATGACCAAGCCCATGGTCAGATTACCGTTTCCTATAAAATGTCAGATGTAAGTTCTCATTGTTCCATAGGCTGGATCATGCACACCTTTAAGCAAGCGGCTATGAAATACTACAATTGTATCTAGTTAGTTGTTCATTATTGTCATATCAATCATTTGATACCAATTTCAGCTCTCTAGGATTTTTGGTTTCTGAGATATAAACGTTTTTGTTGGTATACCCCCTCTATGTTTGTGTATTTTGTATCTAATATTTTAAGTAACCATCAATATTCAAACAACAAGATAGTTGAAATATTCATTTATCTTATCATTTGGTTATTGAACATTATCATGGCAATCATTCGATGCCAATTTCAGCTCTCTAGGACATTTGATTGCCGAGTTATAAAATTTTATTTTTTGTTGGTACATGTATATCCCCTCCATGTTTCTGTGATTTTTCTCTAATATTTAAAGTTTTTATCAATATTGGAAAAACAATTAAGTCAGATTGTGTGTGTGTCTTAGCACATGGTTATAGAACATTATTCTAGCAATCATTTGATACTAATTTCAGCCCTCTGGAGCATTTGGTCACTGAGAAATTAGCAGTTTTATTGGTATACCCCCTTCATTTGCCAGTGATTTTTCTCTTATATCTTAAAGTTTTCTTAAATATTTTAGCAACAAGAAAGTCAGCTTATTAATATATCTTATTATATGGTTATAGAATATTGTCATAGCAATTATTTGATACCAATTTCAGCTCTCTATGGCTTTTGGTTGCTGAGATATACATGTTTCCATTGGTATATCCCCTCTATTTTTCTGAGATTTTTATCTAATATTTAAAGTTCTCATCAATATGATTACAACAAGAAAGTAGTATTATTTATGATTCTTATCAAAAGATTATAGAACATTATTATAGCAATGATTTGAAACCAATTTCAGCTCTTTAGAGCTTTTGGTCACTGAAATATTTTCAATTTTATTGGTATACCTCCTTCGTTTGCCAGTGATTTTTTTCTCTTATATCTTAAGTTTTCTTTAATATTTGAGCCACATGAAAGTCAGCTTGTTAATATATCTTATTTTATGGTTATAGAATGTTGTCATAGCAATTATTTGATACCAATTTCAGTTCTCTATGGCCTTTGGTTGCTGAGATATACATGTTTCCTTTGGTATACCCCCTCTATTTATACCCTCGGCATTTATGCCGACGGGTATATAGTTTTCGCTTTTCCGTTCTTCCGTTCGTATGTTCGTTTGTTCGTTAGTTCGTTTCTTCGTTCGTAATTCCGGAACGTTCGTAGAATTTATGTCAAAGTTTTGGTTAAAGTTTCTCTAGAGGTGTATATCTCATGAACCAATGGTCAGAAACTATTCATATTTGGACCATAAGTACCCTATAGGGTTTGCTTTGTTTCCATGAGTTCGGACCCCAGGGTCCATGCCCGGGGGTAGGGCTGGAGGTCAAAATCTAGGTCACCTTTAAAATGTGCTGTTTACAATGTTAATGTTTCTTCTCATAAGTTCATATCTTAACAAACAATCATAGGAATGTATTCTTATATAGTTCATAGATACCCTTTAGGGTTTGCTTTCATATTCAATGTCACCAAATCCTGGTTACGGTCCCCAGGGGTGGGGCTAGAGGTCAAAATCTAGGACACATTTTTATATGATATATACCATGATAAACTTTCTGTAAGTTTGTTTTCTTGACATCCACTAAGTCTTGCCAGAAAGCATTCATACTTAGACCATAGGTACCATGTAAGATTCAGACTCTAGGGTCTATGTGCGGGGGGTGGGGCTAGAGGTCAAAATCTAGAACTTCTTTAATAATTGTATTTTCTGTACTTTTTTTTACTATCGTGTTAAGAAATCATTCATACTTGCCCCATAGGTACTCTATAAGGTTTGCCTTTCCTGTTTCTAATGACATTAGACACTGGGGGTGGGGCTAGAGGTCAAAATCTAGGACATCTATATTTTTTTTTTTTTTTTTTTTTTTTTTTTTTTTTTTTTTTTTAAGAATGACATTCTAATTTCATTTCAATCTAGGACTGAGGACCTGACCCACAATGTCCGCGCTTATGTCCTAGATTGGGTATACACGTCAGCTCTGTATACCGCTCTAAAATAGATATGTCATTCTAAAACTACACTTCCCCATGTTTGTATGTAAAGTACTTTACATTGCTTATTTCTAAAATGTACTTGATGAGGGTGCTGTCTTTCGTTGGTGATGTGAGGTTCAATGTCAGGGGTGAGCATGTGCCGGGTTGTTTAGGTAGGGGGTAGGGAAGGGGGCTTGGTGGTTTCTAAAATGTACTTGATAAGGGTACTGTTTTTCGTTGGTGATGTGAGGTTCAATGTCAGGGGTGAGCATGTGCCGGGTTGCTTAGGTAGGGGGTAGGGAAGGGGGCTTGGTGGCCATCAGCCGGGGGTATACGTGCCTCTCAAGGCACTTTTTCTAGTTTTCTGAGATTTTTATCTAATATTTAAAGTTCTCATCAATATGATTACAACAAGAAAGTAGTATTATTTATGATTCTTATACACAAGGTTACAGAACATTATTATAGCAATGATTTGAAACCAATTTCAGCTCTTTAGAACTTTTGGTCACTGAAATATTTCAATTTTATTGGTATACCCTCTTCGTTTGCCAATGATTTTTTCTCTTATATTTTCAGTTTTCTTTAATATTTAAGCAACATGAAAGTCAGCTTGTTAATATATCTTATTTCATGGTTATAGAATGTTGTCATAGCAATTGTTTGATACCAATTTCAGTTCTCTATGGCTTTGGGTTGCTGAGATATATACGTTTCCACTGGTAAACCCCCTCTATTTTTCTGAGATTTTTATCTTATATTTAAAGTTCTCATCAATATTCCAACAACAAATAAGTAATATTATTTATGGTACTTAACACATGATTATAGAACATTATTATAGCCATGATTTGAAACCAATTTCAGCTCTCTAGAGCTTTTGGTCACTGAGATATTTTCAATTTTATCGGTATACCCCCTTCATTTGCCAATAATTTTTCTCTTATATCTTAAGTTGTCTTAAATATTGGAGCAGTAAGAAAGTCAGCTTATTTATATATCTTAATACATGATTATGGAATTAGTAATAGCAATCATTTGATACAAATTTAGGCTCTCTATGGCTTTTGGTTGCCGAGATATAAAAATTTCCGTAGGTATACCCCCTCCATTTTCTGTGATTTTTCTCTAATATTTTAAGTTTTCATCAATATTCGAACAGCACAAAAGTCTGATTATTTATGTATCATATTTCGTGGTTGTCATAGCAATTATTAGTTACCAATTTCAGTTCTCTATGGCTTTTGGGCGTTTGGTTGCTGAGCTATAAACATTTCTGTAGGTATACCCCCTCCATTGTTCTGTGATTTTTCTCTTATTTTTAAAGTTCTCATCAATATTTGAACACCACGAAAGTCAAATTATGTCTGTATTATATCACATTATTATAGAACCTTATCATAACAATCATTTGATATAAATTTCAGCTCTCTAGAATTTTTGGTTGCCGAGATATCAGCAATGTTGTTGGTATACCCCCTTCATTTATCCGTTATTTTTCTCTAATATCTTAAGTTCTCTTTAATAATTGAGATTAAGATAGCCAGCTTGTTTATATATCTATTTATATGGTTATAGAACATTGTCATAGCAATCATTTGATACCAATGTTGAGCTCTCTAGATCTTTTTATTGCTGAGGTATAAGCAATTATGCTGGTTTACTCCATTTTTTTTTTTTTTTTATTTTTTCTAATATATAAAGTTCTCATTGATATTCAAACACCAGGAAGTCAGTTTGATTTTATATCTTATTACATGGTTATAGAGCATTGTCAACACAATCATTTGATACCTATTTCTGCACTCTAGGTCTATCAGTAGCCAAGATACATGTGGTAATATAGGGGTAATACATTACTTCCTCTGCTAATAGGGGTGGGGTGCGCATTCTGTGATTTTATGTGACACAAATGGGCATTAAAGTGATCCTCTGACCAAACTGGCACCCATGAGCATTTGTTCTAAGCGTGCAAGGTAAGTTCTATAGATAACCCGCCCCAAACACTTCAAATGGTAATATAAGAAGCTAAGTTTTGCTTAAATTAATTTTGGCAGACTTTTTTCCGCATTTACCAATCATTGTGAGTAAATAAACTTTGAAAAGGAGTAAAAAAAAATAAAAATGTTATAAAAATAATGATGACATCAACATTTATTGATAAAAATGTAGTGATAAAAATATATTGATTCTCATAACTGCACATAAAGTTTAACATATACATTAAGTGGGTGGGGTAATTCAATGCCTTAAGATGACACATAGCTTACTCAAATGACACATTTACAGCTTTATACATGGGTAAGACATACTCAGCTGCAATCAGACGAGATAAAATGGCATCAGGGTAGTATACGATAATGAAGAAACATACTACAAATATGACTGTTCATAATATAGTTCTGTACTGCATTTCAGCTGTATAACATATAGTACGTCTAAATACCGTCTGATAAAAGCATCACGCCAAATAATTTTCCAGAGCAGTCCACTTAGACCTTCTTTTGGAAGGTCAGAGGCTATCCAAAAATGCATTCAAAACAACTATAGCAGGAGATGTCACCTCCAACCTTTTTTTTGCGAGATAGAGACTTTTGGCTCCCTGGGTATAACTGCACAGATGATCAGAGCCTCTGTTTCCACTACACAGATAGTACAATTCCTCACCTTCTTAAATCTGAATTGTCATGCTTGTTGTCCTCTGCTGTGATTGAAAAAGGTAGGTTTGTGTCGGACCTGGTCAAAAACTTCAAAGACCGGTTTACTAGCGCCGCGGCTCATATAGCCTAATAAACAGTTTGGTAGCCATGGCACGGGCTGAGTTCTAATGAAAAACTACATTTACGTGAGGCATATCATTATAAGGTTACATGAAGGCAAATAAGAGACACACAAAATATATCTTGATAATTCCCCAACACTTGAGGTTTTTCGTTTGAGCAGAACTTCTATGGTGAAACTACAATCCTAGCTCCACTTTACTTATATTTTTGGTCAAGTAAACCTGTGTGGGTTTGTTTAAGGGTGTAATATTTTCTACCTCAGCTAAATTTGTATGGAAGAGTTATGACACAACAATTAATTATGACAACACAATATTACCATTGAGAAGAGCCTCCACACTGTCCACTTGATGGCATATTTAATATAAAAACAGTACAATACATGGTCTTGGGCAAAACACAAACACACATGATGAATAAATCATGACAAGGCTATATACTATTCAAACTGTGATAAGAATCAGGATTTTATCTTTGCTTTAATGTTAGTCTAGGGATCTGGTCCCGGATCTTGTGCCAGAAATTCTTTGTAATAATTTTATGATAAAGCATGGCCATTACTTAATATATATTTTATCATTTTGGTTAGATTTAAAGTAGTTTTTGCAGTATTAAAATAAAATCTGTTACAGTATGGAGTGCATCCAGAAGTCTTGCATGTTGTATACCTGGAGTTATTATCTCTGACACGCCAAGTTTCTGAATGAAGGCAACACCCCTGCTAAATAACATAGGATCTTCTTTCTTGATAATAGCTATATCACCATGTAGACTTCTTATTGATACCGTCAAACCTTAAAGGAAAGACATAAGAAGTTTTAAAAATATTTCTGTTATATTAAACCAGGAAATGCTCACCTGACATGTAGTCATGGACTCATGGAAAAGTTTTCACTGCTTTTTCAAACATGGTCCAATGAATGGTCCACTCATTATGCACCTATAAATGTACACATCAAGTTTCAAGACTTGGGTCCTAGAAAAGATTTTTAAGGTTTTTATCATACATGTATCATGTGACCTTGAACAATACTATAAGCTTATGTGACCCTTCACAAAAAAGCTTTACATAAACTTGGCTTTGATGGTCAAGTAACCACCTTGAGACATGGAGCTTCAGTCCATTGTCACATTTCCTACATAAACTTTGTTACACTTTTCTATTTAAATGCACATGCAGCTAAAATAGGTCAAGGTCATCCCAAGGTAAGGATTTATATAGGCTTTGTAGAGCTTATGCCCCTGATGCTATATGCCAAATTTCAAGACCATATGACTTTAGACTCTTGGTCATATGACCTAGACCATTTATATACTTAAACGCAAAAGTTTCGCAACACTTGTAAAATGCAAATTTCTTCTTATCAACTGAGAAATATTTCTTTTGGTGATATTACGATTGACAAGTCCAGTTCTTTGCCTTGCATACAACATGAAAATCAGAACGCTGCTGCTTATGGTAGCCGAGAAAACATCAAAAGTCACAGAGGTGCAATACCTTGCATTGTATGAGAAAATGAAATTTTAAACCAACATTTGCATGATGAGAACATCTCTTATATCTGAAAACAAGAATTCTTATCTTGCTGTTATGCATCTATTATGTAAATGAACTAATTAACACCTAGAGTATTTAGCTACATCTACCTGTATTTTTCTCATTTTCTTTACCTCAACAAAATACTAAAAATGTTATTTTTTGGTCAAATTTAACATTTGAAAAACAAAGTTCTATTAACTTTTCCCCCTCTTTAAAGCTATCGCCTTACAATTTTTGTACAATTTAAAATCTAAAAAATTACATATTTTCCATTCTGTTGATTGTGGTATCAGATTACCTTTTAATGACCAAGTAGATATCAGACTCTGCCTACTGCAGAATTTTATTGCCATAATTACTACAAGGTGAATCAAAACCACCTGTTATCAGCAGGAAGCCTCAAAACCTCACTTCCTTATCTAACCCAAGTTAGCACCTAGTTTCTCGGGTAGCCGCACTTAATTTTATAAGAGAATGTTGTCAGCATGGTTTTCAAAAGCAAAAAGGGCAACACGTGTTAATATCGAAAATTTATGCATTGGTCGACGTTTATTACGTGTGCGTGACGTGTTTAAGTTTTGACATAATTGGCTGTTAATAGGCAAACTGATATCAATAATCGAAACCTTTTAATGGCATAATGTAGCTATCAGTACATTTCACAAATGACAAAAAGATTGCGTCCTAGCCAGGCATAATGAGTATGTAATGACTGTTTGAAAACAATAAGCTAACATCAACAAAGAAACGCATCAACTAAGAGTGCTGCTAAACAATAATTTCCAAACAATTTTGTCGTTTTCTGCTTGTACAGACACTAGGCTATCGATTGATTCTGTTTGTTTTTCAGCCAAAATAAACATCCATATTTTAGACGCAAATTGTCAAAAAACACAAATGTCACATTAACATCAAATCGAAAACATGCGATCAAATACAGTTTATGGCAAATCATTACTAATTGTGTAGGGACATAAAATATACTATCAAAAATATCCTTACATGGGTAATATAGAAGAAAATGAGAATGTAAATTGTTGCATTTCTTTTGCATTTAAGTATATAAACTGAGGCTCCACATGTTTGGCTTCAATTAGCCAAACAATCTCGGAGGACAAGATTTCACTGATTGATAGATGGATGACTGTTGGATTGCTTTATCACAAGCTCACCTTGATCCAGTACAGTCAAGTGTTACAGAACAGCAGAACCAAATCACAATATCCTCATTCAAAGCCATATATTTACATTTCTGATGCAAAGTCTCAATGAATCTATGGAGAACTTAAATGCCGTTCATAGTTCCATGAACATTATCATTTCACATGACATCACATGATCAAACTTGACGTGAAAAAAATTCATGGCTCTCACCAATCTGATTGGACATTGTAAACGTCATGACATCATCAATGCCGTTAAGATGTTTGAACATACAAGTGTGTGTAAATTCTCTATTTGCTTGTAAATATGATCGCCTTGATACTGTTTCAACAAGAGATAGGGAGAAATGAATGTAAATATGATCAATAAGTTTAATTTTTCTGATGTTCATGGAGCTATGAACCATGTGAGTGGGTGGCTAGCAAAGCTTACATGAACCCCATCTGGGTTTGTTCACTTTGCATGTGACCTACGGATGTGCATAGCTCAATGTTCATCAGAAAAATGAAATTCATTTCTTAAAATAAGAGCTGTCGCAGGACAGCGTAGCTCGCCTGACTTGTGCTTTGCCACTACATCTGTTAAAATCTATGACCCATGACCTTGACCTCAAGGTTACTCAGGTGGGTCATGATGGTACAACATCAAACTTCAGACCAATGCAAAGTATCAACTTGATCAATCTACATGTTCAAGAGATATAGACTTATAAAAACATTAACCAACTTAAACACAAAACTTCCAAGTCCGTGACCCTGACCTCAAGGTCATCCAGGTGAGTTGTGATGTACAGCATAAAACCTGAGACCAATATCTATCAACATGCAAGTATCAACTTTATCCATCAACATGTTCAAGAGATATAGACTTTAACCAAAAAATTTAACACAAAATTTCTAAGTCTGTGACCTTAACCTCAAGGTCACCCAGGGTAGGTCATGATGGTACTGCATAAAACTTCAGACCAATATCTACCAACATGCAAAGTATCAACTCGATCAATCAACATGGTCAAGAGATATAGACTTACAAAAACTTAAATCAAAAACTTTAACACAAAATTGATAAGTCTGTGACCTTGACCTCAAGGTCACTGAGAGTGGGTCATGATGGTACTGCATAAAACTGCAGACCAATATCTAGCAACATACAAAGTATCTACTCAAACCATCAATATGGTCAAGAGATATAGACTTACAAAAACTTTAACCAAAAACTTAAACACAAATTTTTTAAGTCCGTGACCTTGACCTCAAGGTCACCCAGGGTGGGTCATGATGGTACTGCGTATAACTTCAGACCAATATCTAGCAACATGCAAAGTATCAACTCAATCCATCAATATGGTCAAGAGATATAGACTTACAAAAACTTTAACCAAAAACTTAAACACAAAATTTCTAAGTCTGTGACCTTGACCTCAAGGTCACCGTCAAGGTCACCCAGGGTGGGTCATGATGGTACTGCGTAAAACTTCAGACCAATATCTAGCATCATGCAAAGTATCAACTTGATCCATCAATATGGTCAAGAGATATAGACTTATAAAAAACTTTAACCGAAAGTGTGACGCGGATGTAAACGTACGAGGGGCGTTCGGAAAGTTCGAATAATTGTTTGATCATTCAACTAATATTCATAGTAAAACAAAAATAAACATACCTAATTTAACTCCTGCATGTCCTCTATAAATGCTGTGAAAACCAAGATGATGCACAAAGACATAATAAAACTATGGTCATTACAAAAAGGTGAGGTATGGGTACCCGGAGCACGCCAATGTCAAAATGACGTTGCGAAAACGTCAAACTTTATTTTAATCCCCTTGGCGATGTTCACACTTTCTTACTTTCTTAGCGTAAACAACAACAATATCTACGCATTTAATGTTCCTGTCAATTCTTTTGTAATAAGTGTTCGTTAACAGTATCAGTATGAGGTGATACATCTCCCCGAGTCTACTTTGCTAATATTCTCCGTTGATTCATCATTCTTAATGGAACACAATGCCACTGCCAGTTGATTCCTTCTTAAATCGCCATCAGTTGCTTTTATTCCATTCTTAAAACATGCGAATCATTTGTACATAAATGTTGAACTATATTATACATAGTTTTCCAGTTTATTTTACCATCTTAAGTTTTTCTCTGTGTGTTTTATGAAGAAAAAACCGAAGTTCATAATCTTTTGCAACGCAAAGACACAGTTTGACGTCATGTTTCCCCATACAACCCTCGCAATAAAGGATCATTACTTCTTTGTGGAACATCCAATTGATTTTAAATTTTCAGGAAGCAATGTCATGTTGTTGAAATATTACAAGACGATTTCATGCCTTTCTGGCGATGAGCAAACAGTCAGAAATAATGTTTATTTCTGTAAGACTTCGTTTAAAAAAGTGAATTTTTTTCGGACTGCTCCGGGTACCGATGATGACGTTGCCACGACAACCAGTATTTTCGGTTTCTATGGTCACTTTTCTTTCTCTTTCCTTTCAACAATTAAGAATAAGTGAAAGTTCACGCACACGAACTTTCCAGTACAACGGATGAAAATTACGAGAGATATAACACAATTACACAAACTTTCCGAACAACCTACGTACACATACACGTAAACGTAAACGGGGATGACCGAGATCACTACAATAGCTCTATGCACTCTGTGCAGGCCAGCTAACAATTATCATTAAGATCCTATATGACTGTGTTGTGTTACCTGGTCCTGTTCTGGCCTGATCTCCTCTCCCCACACAAGCTCCAAGCCCACTCTGGAGTTTCCTGATTATCTGGTCATGTAAATTGGGGAACTCTCTCTCATTCTCAGCACAACTGAAAGTTTAAGACGTGTTAAACCTTTTAAAGCACTAAAAGACTGTAAGGTCTGTCAATACAGAGAACTGCCAGTCTTTCTATTTCCAAATTAAAAGCAAGTTCTTGAATTCGTGAGTTCGTACTCATATACTCGGTTTATAGTAAGTCTTTATCAGTTTGAGAGGCAACAAATTCACGAATATTAGCAATAGGTAAGTTCTCACAAACATTACTTATATTAAGTGACTTACCACTGTACTCTCAAAGGAAGCTCAAAGTCTTTGTGAGTGGATGGGAGACGCGACAGGTTCACAGAAACAACTGAAACCATCAGAAACAATAGTCATACAAATGGCTTTCATCAATTAGACATAATGATAAACATTTATTCAAAATTTCAGTAAAATGTAAATGTCTAATGAAGTAGTGTAAAACTCTTTGTGATGTGTATGGATTATCCGGCAGATAAAGATAAATAGAATCCATCATGGATGTCCAGTGGAGATAGGAAAATCCCAACCCGAGGGTCCACATGTTCCAGTGGGAAACCAGGCTCGCCGAGTTTCCCACTGTAACGGTGGACCCGAGGGTTGGGATTTTCATTTCTCCACTGAACACCAATGATGAATTCGTTTTCTTATATACTCCATTTAAATCCCTTTTACCGGTTAAGCCACCTGGTACCATGTTGTAGGCCTACCTCTGATGACGTTGTGTATGTTATGGAACTGACGTAAAATGTAAATGAATCGCTGTCAAAGTCAATAGAGATGTAGTTTTGATCAGGTTTATTTTTTTTATTTTAAAAGGAGCGTGATTCAAGAACATTCACTGTGAATTCACACCAATTTTGTCTAGTTTTGTTGAACACTATTGCTAAAAGCAGTAGAAACGATCGAATTTACTCGCATGCTTTTCTTATCTTGTATGAGCAACCACACCAGCAGTGTAAGATAAGATTTGTGCACCACCACTGAATAATGGGATAAATAGAATCCATCATCGGTGGTCAGTGGAGATAAGAAAATCCCAACCCGAGGGTCCACCCGTTCCAGTGGGAAACGAGGCTTGCCGAGTTTCCCACCGGAACGGTGGACCCGAGGGTTGGGATTTTCCTTTCTCCACTGACCACCAATGATCGATTCTTTTTCTTACATACCCCGATTAAGCCTAAAATCATTTTACCGGTAACGTCACCTGGTACCGTGCTTTAATTAACTCAGTCTGATGACGTTGTGTTTATTGCGGATATGACGTCAAATGTAAATAAATCGTTGTCAAATTGAAAAGAGATGCAGTTTTGATTTGTTTTTCGTTGAAAAGGAGTGTGAATCAAGAATATACCCTATGAAATCACACCAATGTAGTCTACTTATGTTGAACAATATTGCTGGAAGCAGCTGCTTTGGGCTAGAAACGATCGAATTTAGTCGCGTGCTTTTCTTATCTTGTATGAGCAACCAAGCGAGC
Organism: Rugalucina vietnamica; assembly: GCA_964017185.1. Classification (NCBI taxonomy): domain Eukaryota; kingdom Metazoa; phylum Mollusca; class Bivalvia; order Lucinida; family Lucinidae; genus Rugalucina; species Rugalucina vietnamica. The sequence goes on along the minus strand of OZ024875.1, from coordinate 22,320,907 downwards.
AGTGTAAGATAGATTTGTCTACCACCGCTAAAATACCGGAATTTTTCTATCTTTATGAAAGAGGTATGTAAGAAAATTCTATCTTTTTGACAGGGGTATGTAAGAAAATGGATTGAATAAATGTTATCAAAATTTTGTTAAATTGCTTATTGTGATCAACGATGAAAAGGTACAAGTGGGCAATGATCAGGAAAAGGCGCAATCAGAAAAAGATTCCCACTCCAAAAACCGAGGTGAGAAAATACTAAATTAACAATCAGGTACTTATACCATGAAAACATATCGTAAGCTGAATGAGCAGCTATTTTCCCAATATGTGGCCAATAAGTACGGTTGTCAAAGCTATGTTTATAAGCTGATAATTCAATTATTTGAGCAAATATCAAAGATTTTCATTCATAAAGCAATAGCTTAATATATGAACTTTCAGACAGTATAATTTTATTTCTGGAGAATTCAACATGTTATGCACAAATTGTCCAAAATTTCACAGTTTAAGCTTAGGGAAAAATCTTCATTTTCATTCAAAGTAATTTATCAATTTTGAACAAAAATGATAAAACAAGGGCAACGATCGCTCACCTGAGAGTCAACAAGTACAGTCACTGGACAAAGTAGTTGGGGTTTTTACCATATATGGGTATGGTGGCCATCTTGGTCATGTGACCTTGAAACCCTACTTACATCAGCAGAATAACTCTTGTCTGGATTGTGTATCCTCTTGTCCGCCATTTTGGTTCACTTGAAAAAATCATCATACAAGGCCAGGGTCCTATAATGACCCCCGGGGTGGGGCCATATTTGACCGCAGGGGCGTGATTGGCAGGATTTATGTAGAGCTCCACATGACATTGTTGCATATCAAATATACAAGCTTTGTGTCATGCAGTTGCAGAGAAGAGGAAAGCTCTGTGCCTTGTGCTTTCGGAGAAGAAGATTTTTTTATGTTTTTCCCATTGTAAGTCTATGGGAGCTAATGATTCCCAGGGCGGGACCATTTTTGACCCCAGGGGCATGGATGGCAGGATTAATAAAGAGGACCACAACACATTGCTACAACTCTGGGCCTTGTGGTTTCAAAGAAGAAGATTTTTTTATGTTTTATCCATGACGCCCCCGGGGCGGGGCCTGTATGGACCCCAGGGGCACGGTTGGCAGGATTTATAACTAGAGGACCATTGGTCCTGTAGCTCACCTGAGAGATTATCACATTGTAAGCTCATGAGATTTAAACTAATTGAGAATCAACCAATGAAAGTCTATGCATGGACACTATTGACCCCCGGGGCATGGCCAAATTTGACCCAGGGGCATGACTGGCACAATTTATAATGGGGACTACCAAACATTGCTACATACAAAATATAGAAGCTCTGGGCCTTTTGGTTTCAGAGAAGAAGATTTTTGTTAGTTTTTCCCATTGTAAGTCTATGGAGACTATCTACCCCCGGGGCGTGGCCAAATTTGACCCCAGGGGCATGGCTGGCACAATTTATGTAGAGGACTATTAGCCATTGCCACATACAAAATATCAAAGCTGTGTGCACTGTGGTTTCAGAGAAGAAGATTTTTGAATTTTTTCCCATAGCAAGTCTATTGAGACTATCAACCTCCGGGGCCTTGCCAAATTTGACCCCAGGGGCATGAATGGAACAATTTATGTAGAGGACCATTAGCCATTGCTACATACCAAATATCAAAGCTGTGGGCCTAGTGGTTTCAGAGAAGAAGATTTTTTAATTTTTTTTCCCATAGTAAGTCTATGGAGACTATCAACCCCCGGGGCGTGGCCAAATTTGACCCCAGGGGCATGAATGGCACAATTTGTGTAGAGGACCATTAGCAATTGCTACATACCAAATATCAAAGCTGTGGGCCTAGTGGTTTCAGAGAAGAAGATTTTTTTAGTTTTTCCTATTGTAGGTCTATGGAGACTATCGACCCCCGGGGCGTGGCCAAATTTGACCCCGGGGACATGATTGGCACAATTTATGTAGAGGACCATTAGCCATTGCCACATACAAAATATCAAAGCTGTGGGCCCTGTGGTTACAGAGAAGAAGATTTTTTAATTTTTTTCCCATAGCAAGTCTATGGAGACTATCAACCCCCGGGGCGTGGCCAAATTTGACCCCAGGGGCATGAATGGCATAATTTATGTAGAGGACCATTAGCCATTGCTACATACCAAATATCAAAGCTGTTGGCCTAGTGGTTTCAGAGAAGAAGATTTTTTAATTTTTTTCCTATTGTAGGTCTATGGAGACTATCGACCCCCGGGGCGTGGCCAAATTTGACCCCAGGGGCATGATTGGCACAATTTATGTAGAGGACCATTAGCAATTGCCACCTACAAAATATCAAAGCTGTGGGCCCTGTGGTTTCAGAGAAGAAGATTTTTTTTTTTTTTTTTTTTCCCAGAGTAAGTCTATGGAGACTATCAACCCCCGGGGCGTGGCCAAATTTGACCCCAGGGGCATGAATGGCACAATTTATGTAGAGGACCATTAGCCATTGCTACATACCAAATATCAAAGCTGTGGGCCTAGTGGTTTCAGAGAAGAAGATTTTTTTAGTTTTTCCAATTGTAAGTCTATGGAGACTATCGACCCCCGGGGCGTGGCCAAATTTGACCCCAGGGGCATGGCTGGCACAATTTATGTAGAGGACCATTAGCCATTGCCACATACCAAATATCAAAGCTGTGGGCCCTGTGGTTTCAGAGAAGAAGATTTTTTAATTTTTTTCCCATAGTAAGTCTATGGAGACTATCGACCCCCGGGGCGTGGCCAAATTTGACCCCAGGGGCACGAATGGCACAATTTATGTAGAGGACCATTAGCCATTGCTACATACCAAATATCAAAGCTGTGGGCCTAGTGGTTTCAGAGAAGAAGATTTTTTTAGTTTTTCCCATTGTAAGTCTATGGGACCTATCTGTTGCCATGGAAACCACAATTTTGATACAATCTGCTCCAAAACCTAATGCCATCAATCCCCCAACCCAATTATGGTTCACATTAAATTTGATCAAGATCGGCCTACTAGCTTCAGAAATATTCTTCTTTGAAATTGTGGACGGACGACGGACGGACGACGGACGGACGGACGGACGGACGACGACGGACGACGGATGCCTGCTTATCCTATAAGCTCACCTGTGAGCCTTCGGCTCAGGTGAGCTAAAAAGGACCACTATACATTGCTACATACAATATATGGAAGCTCTGTGCTATGTGGTTTCGGAGAAGATGGAAAAGATTTTTTTTATGTTTTTTACCATTGTAAGTCTATGGGAGCTATCTGTTGCCATGAAAACCAGAGTTCCAATCCGACCTAACCCAAAACCTAATGCAGCCTTTCCGCCACCCAAATGATGCTTCTGATAAAATTTGATTGTAATTGGCTTATAAATTGCAGAGATATTTGTATTTTAAAGTGTGGATGCACAGACGACGGCTCGACTACTATACTATAAGCTCACCTTGTGGTGAGCTAAAAAACCTCTTTATCACAACCTTAGTGGTCACCTAAACTCATTTTAGATGGACTTAATGCATTTTGTGATACTTAAAATCAAGCAGAGACAACATGATACATTGACATTGCTTTATTTTTTTAATAGTGCCATATACGAGTTATTTTGGATCTGAGGTTGTACAATCACCCACCTGAAATCTACTATATACTCAAATCCATGTTTTTGTGCATAGCCCTGAGTCCAACCTTAGGTAGAGAACTTACAAATAATATTTTCTCCATTTGCCCATTTCTGCAATGTTTCCCCGTAAAATGGCATTTTCCCCCATTCAAATGCATAGGTGACTTGCCTTAAAATAGGTCAAGGTCATCCCAAGCATGCTTAAAAATTTCTTCAAGAAACCTACTTGTCCCTTGGGGCGAGTGGTCTTAATTTTTCACTCGTCCTTAACATATGCACTCGTCCTTCCAACCTGAATATGCCCATCCCATTCCCCAGCACCTGCTCCATCTAAAAACTGTTTTATTTTCCAAAGAGTTTTATGTAAATATGTATTGATAAATTTTGCAACAACATCCTCAAATGCAACATTTCAAACTATGGTTTAGATTACTATTACAAGATGCATTTTTTTATTATTATTCAGTTTAACATCCCTTTCAAGATTCTTTCATCTCATATGAGATGGGCCGATTGGTAGGTGGGGCAAAAATGGGAAAACCTGAGAGAAACCACCTGGAACATCTGCAAAAAGAACATGTGCTCTGTGTGGGGCTTGAACCCACACCAGACACAATTTTAAATTTAAACAAATGCAGTGGCCATCTCTCTTTTTATTCAACCAAATTTCACATAATAATCTGTTGAAAGTCACTTGGGCAAGCAACGTGAAATTTTCACTCGCCCTTATGCAACTTCCTCTCATAATTACAAGTGGATTTTTCTTTCCCTGCCATGGCCACGATTCAATATATAAACATTAAAGAACTCCAGTCATTGATGATTCATACTAAATTTCAAAATAGGCTTTCTGGCTTTGGAGAAGAGGATTTTTAAAGTATTTTGCTATTTACAGTCATCTTGGTCATGTGACCTGGATCATTTATGTAAACATTCATTCTCCCTTTGCAAGAAGGCTACTTATGAAATTTTGGTTTTGAAAGGCAAAGTAGTTTCAGAAGACAAGATGTTTAAAGTACAGATGACCATTTACATGGATTTTGCCCCAGGGCAGAGGCAGGCAACCCTTGGGGCCAAATTATTTTCACATACATAAATATTCTGTCCACTTTCCTATTCCCACCAAGTTTTCCCCCATTTAATGTCATTTTACCAACTTTCCCCTTTCAATTGCATAGGTGACTTAAGTTGACCTTGCTATAAAATATGTCAAGGTCATCCTCCCAGGGTCATGATTTATATAACTTTTGTAGAGCTTGAGACCCTAATGCTACATACCAAGTTTCAAGATCATAGGCCTTTTAGTTCCGGAGAAGAAGATGGTTTTGTTTATTTATAGCCCTGCTGGCCATCTTGGTTATGTATATAAACTTTTGTTTCCCCTTCCTAAGAAAGCTCCACATGAAGTTTGGCTTTGATTGGCCCAGGGGTTTCAGAGGAGATGTTTGAACACTGCGACAATGTCAGAGCATGCAATTTCCTATAAGCATCAGTTCAGGTGAGCTAAAAAATCTATATTAGCTGTACCCAGTGTTATATCAAGACTAAACATGTACAGACTATAACCACAATTTTAAATCTAAACAAAGGCAGTGTTATTTTGAGGAGTAACGAAAGATTACACATGCTTTCACCTTGCATAACCAGAGGACCAATGGTCCTGTAAACGCTCACCTGAGATCTGCTATATATACCAATAAACATGTTTGAATATTCAGGAAAATAGCCCCAGTATATGGGCAGGTGAAGTCCTGGGGCCATTTTTTTTTTCAGAATAATCAATATCCTGTCCATTTGCCAATTTCCTACAAGTTTTTCCCTTCAAATGACATTTTAGCAGTTTACCCATTCAAATGCATAGGCAACCCATGTTGACCTTGCCTTAAAATAGGTCAAGGTCATTACAGGGTCATGATTTGTATATACATTGTAGTACTTGAGTCATCAATGATTCATACAAAGTTTCTTTGAAATTTTTGAAGGGTTTTACCATATACATGTATGTGCATGGCAGCCATCTTGGTCATGTGACTTGGATTATTCATTGGTTCTCCTTTCCTATAGATGCTTCATATAAAATTTGGCTTTGATTGGCTAAGCGTTTTCAGAGAAGAAGATGTTTAAATATTAAGGTAATATATATGTATGTTGCCTGGGGGTGGGGGTAATGTGCCCCTGGTGTCCATTTCTTTTCAGAATCACTGATATTCAGTCCTACTGCCCATTTCCTGCAATATTTTTCCTTTGAATGACATTTAAACACTTTTCCCCATTCAAATGCATAGGAGACCTATGTTGACCTTGCTGAAAATAGGTAAGGGTCATCACAGGGTCATGATTCATAAACACTCCTGTGCCCGGTGCTTCATGCCAAGTTTTGTTGAAATCAGTCCAGTGATCCCGGTGAAGAAGAATTTTTAAGGGTTTTTACCATATATGGGCATGACGGCCATCTTGGTCATGTGACCTGGATTATTTATATATACATTTGTTCCCCATTCCCATAGATGCTTCCTATAAAATTTAGCTTTGATTGGCCACGCGATTTCAGAGAAGAAGATCTTTGAATATTATTGTAATATACATGTACAGTATATTGCCCCGGGGTGGGGGCAGACCAACCCCTGGGGTTCCAAAAAGTTTCAGAATCATAAACCTTCAGCCCATTTGCCCATTTCCTGCAAGTTTTTTCCTTTCAAATGACATATTAACAATTTTCCCCATTCAAATGCATGGGTGACCTATGTTGACCTTGCCGTAAAATAGGTCAAAGTCATCCAAAGGTCATGATTTATAAACACATTGTAGTGCTCCAATGCCCGATGCTTCATGCCAAGTTTTGTTGAAATCAGTCCAGTGGTTCAGGAGTCGAAGAATTTTAAAGGGTTTTTACCATATATGGGCATGGCGGCCATCTCGGTCAAGTGACCTGGATTATTTATAAACACATTGATTCCCCCTTCCCATAGATGCTTCATATAAAATTTGGCTTTGATTGGCCAAGCGGTTTCAGAGAAGAAGATCTTTGAAATTGTAGACAACAGACGGCGGATCATGGCCATCCTATAAGCTCACCTTGTGAGCCTAATGGCTCCGGTGAGCTAAAAATGCTTCATGTAAAATTTTGCTTTGATTTGCCAAGTGGTTTCAGAGAAGGAGATCTAAGAATATTTTTGTAACATACATGTATATTGCCCCGGGTTGGGGGCAGACTTACCACTTGGGTCCAAATGTTTCCAGAATCTTTGGTATTCTGTCCTACTGCCCATTTCCTGCAAGATTTCAGCTTCAAATGACACTTTAACAGTTTTCCCAATTCAAATGCATGGGTGACCTATGTTGACCTTGTCTTAAAATAGGTCAAGGTCATCCCAGTGTCATAATTTATAAACACATTGAAGTACTCTGGTCACTGCTGCTACATGCCCAGTTTTGTTGAAATCCTTCCATGAGTTCCGGAGAAGAAAATTTTTGAAGGGTTTCTACCATATATGGGCATGGCGGCAATCTTGGTCATGCTACCTGGATTATTTATAAACACATTGGTTCCCCCTTCCTGTAGATGCTTCATATAAAATTTGGCTTTAATTGGCCAAGCGGTTTCAGAGAAGAAGATCTTTGAATATTTTTAGTAATTTACATGTATATTGCCCCGGTGTGGGGGCAGACTGACCCCTGGGGTCCAAAAAGTTTCAGAATCATAAATCTTCAGTCCATTTGCCCATTTTTTGCAAGTTATTACCTTCAAATGACATTTTAGCAGTTTTCCCCATTCTAAAGCATGGGGGACCTATGTTGACCTTGCCGTAAAATAAGTCAAGGTCATCACAGGGTCATGATTAATAAACATATTGTAGTACTTTAGTCCCCAATGCTTCATGCCAAGTTTCGTTGAAATCGGTCACGTGGTTCCGGAGAAGATTTTTGAAGGGTTTTTACCATAATATATGGCATGGCGGCCATCTTGGTCATGTGACCTGGATTATCTATAAACACATTGGTTCCCCCTTCCCATAGATGCTTCATATTAAATTTGGCTTTGATTGGCCAAGCGGTTTCTGAGATCTTTGAAAATGGTGGACGACAGACGGACGGATGGAAGGACGACGGACACACGCCGGATCATGGCCATCCTATAAGGTCACCTTGTAAGCCTAATGGCTCAGGTGAGCTAAAAATGCCGAATGATATTGTATTGTGTTGAGGCTCATAGAATTGATGAAAAAAATAATAATTTGTTCATCCCTACTGCCAACAAAAGTATGAAAGAAGAAACATGAAGGGAAAGATAAAACACACATAACAGGATACAGATTTACATTTATGCAAGGTAGAAAACATGTCATGGCTTCTAACCATTTTCTACAAGTTTGTGAGTTTACAGGAAACCATGTATTTAGCAGTACAGCCAGACTGGGTTACGTAACAGAAGAAAAATGAAAATTCTCAGATGAAAAAATCTTAACATTCCTTATATTTTTGCTCAAAACATAAATTGTGGGATCAAAGCTTGGAACGACCTGAAAGGCTTTTCTTGTAAATGCATGTTGGTGTACAGGCAGTTTTTAGGATCTTGAAAGAGTAAACAAGTATGCCTGTCAAAATGCACATAATAAGCAGATGATAGCATTAAAGTTTAGGGTTGTCAGTCATGCACAAAATACATGTATTGGTAAGACTTTAAAACTATACATACATTCTTTCATCTTGATTTTAGTGACTGTGCAACAAAATATAAAATGAAAGAAAATGAAACAGTTTGTTAGAAACAAAAAAAGAATGGGATTTGATAACCATGTCTGAGTAATCACCTTAGCGCAAATACAGTGTAACTGCCAAATGCTAACTTTTCAGGAGAGACAAAAAACTTTTTTTTAATTTTAGTATTACACATAAGCAGCTTGAAAACATCTTACTAAGTCTAATTGTCCTCATCTATGTGTAAATAAGTTTGTTAAAGAACGGCCATTGAAAAATTTTAAAGCATCTTCAGTGTATAATTGCAATGCAGGTCCAATTTATCTTCTTTTTTTCTTTAACTATATTGCTTTAAAAGTGTTTTACATTTACTTCATAAAAGTACCCAAAATAGATAATTTTTTTTATTTTTCCAAAAGATGCACTTACAACATTTTAGCGCTGAAGTATTTTCTTAGCACAAAAATCTTGCAAGTGCAATTAGACTGTTTTTGCGCTAAAATGTTAGATAAAGTTTTTACATGGAGATTTAAACCAGAGGACCAATGGTCCTATAAACGCTCACCTGAGATCTGCTGCATATACCAATAAACATGTTTGAATATTATGGTATTTAACCCAAGTGCAGGGGCAGATGAAGCCCTTGGGCTATTTTCTTTTTTCAGAATAATCAATATTCTGTCCATTTGCCAATTTCCTGCTGGCTTTTCCCTTCAAATGGCATTTTAAAAGTTTTCCCCATTTAAATGCATAGGCATTCCATGTTGACCTTGCCATAAACTTGGTCAAGGTCATCACAGGGCATGATTTATATATACATTGGAGTACTTTAGCCATCGATGCTTCACACCAAGTTTCCTTAAAATCAGTCAATTGGTTTCAGAGTAGAAGATTTTTGAAAGGTTTTTACCATACATGGGCAAAGCGGCCATCTTTGTCATGTGACCTAAATTATTTATATACACACTAGTTCCACCATCCTATGGATGCTTCACATAAAATTTGGCTTTAATTGGCCAAGTGGTTTCAGAGGAGAAGATGTTTGAATATTATGGTAATGTACATGTATATTGCCCTGGGGTGGGGCCAAATAAGCCCTTGGGTCCAACTTTTTTCAGAATCATTAATATTCAGTCCCACTACCCATTTCCTGCAAGATTTTTACCTCAAATGACTTTTTAAAAGTTTTCCCCATTCAAACACATCGGCGACCTATGTTGACCTTGTTGTAAAATAGGTCAAGGTCACAACAGGGTCATGATTCATACAATACATTGTAGTACTTTAGCCATCAATGCTTCATGTCAAGTTTCTTTGAAATCGGTCTACCAGTTCAGGAGAAGAAGATTTTTGAAGGGTTTTTACCATATATGGGCATGGCGGCCATCTTGGTCATGTGACCTAAATTATTTATATACATATTGATTTCCCCATTCTATAGATGCTTCACATAAAATTTGGCTTTGATTGGCCAAGCGGTTTCAGAGGAGAAGATGTTTGTAATTTGAATATTATGGTAATATACATATACTATAAGACTTAAGTTTAGCAATTTTTATTTGATTTCGAAATTGCAAATTGGTATAAAGATGAACTGAACTAAACACTTCAACCCATCAATCTTTAATCCTTAAGGAACCACAATTTTCACTTTTCATCGGAAATCCATCTTCTCCGGACGCAATTACGCTACGTCAAAGTTTACAGGGGTGTCACCTCAAAATTCACATTGTTTCTCGGCATATGAAAAGTTAACCTTTTATTCCCAAAACAGTCATTTTAACATCTTCTTGTACTCAAAAAGAGTACAGTACCATGATCGTAGAAATTTGATTCCATTATGGTACCAGGTAACGCCCCCGGTGCATGACGTAACTGACGTCATTTTGTTCCCTGGTCTTTCTCCCGAGGTGAACCAATATGTGTTTAATTGCTGAAATGACGTGCGATTTCGCTCTCACGAGAAAACATTCGCTTAGTAGGCCTATAAGGTTTGATGTGGTGTCAAGTCTAGTCTTGCACATTTACGTTTAACGTTTACAGGACCAAAAACGTAACGGCGATATTCACGGTGTTCGCACTACGCAGGTTGTTTCCTGACAGCTGTTCCAATACAAAAATCCATCTTTCCATGCCGCAAATTATCAAACCTGATGTTCGAAGGTTGCCTAAAAATCGATTACGTCACTATGACGTCAAATTGGCATTGCCCTATATCATGATAGCCTTACGTTGTCTGGCGTCATGATGCCGGTTTTTGATGTTATCAGCTGATGGAATATGGTTCTAGGAGACTGTATCGTACTCTAGTAAGCTAAGAAATTTCAATTGGCTTCCTTTTTCTTCATGTCTGCACTAATCATATTGATCTTCATGTTACGCTGGTTTAACGTCATGCCATGACGGCGTCCCCTCACGGAATTTTTCAAATGTCATTCCGGTTTATTCGTTATGACACTTTTACCAATCAAACAAGGCAAAAATTGATTACATGTGACGCACGTGGAATGCTGGGCACGTGATTTGCATGATTTTTTAAACGTAACGTAGAAACTCGTGGACGTGAGAAAAGCACACAAACTCGTCTCGAAACATGAATTTGAACATCACTTGACATATTAAAAGCGTATTTAAAGTTTTCAAACATTTGATTTTGAAAATAATGATGAATGAAAAAAATGCTAAACTTAAGTCTTTTAGTATATATAATGCCCCGGGGTGGGGGCAGATGATCCCCTTGGGTCCAATTTTTTTCAGAATCATTAATATTTAGTCCTACTGCCCATTTCCTGCAAAACTTTCACTTTAAATGACTTTTTAGAAGTTTTCTCCATTCAAATGCATTGGCGACCTATGTTGACCTTGCCGTAAAATAGGTCAAGGTCATCACAGGGTCATGATTTATATATACATTGTAGTACTTGAGCCATCAATACTTCATACCAAGTTTCATTGAAATCGGTCCACTGGAGAAGAAGATTTTGAAGGGTTTTTACCATATATGGGCATGGCAGCCATCTCGGTCATGTGACCTGGATTATTTATATACACATTGGTTACCACTTCCTATTGATGCTTCACATAAAATTTGGCTTTGATTGGCCAAGCAGGGGTTGTTTGAATATTATGGAGATATACATGTATATTGCCCCGGGGTGAGGGCACATAAGCCCCTGGGGTGCAATGTTTTTTCAGAATCATTAATATTCAGTCCTACTGCCCATTCCCTGCAAGACTCTCACTTTAAATGACATTTTAAAAGTTTTCCCCATTCAAATGCATTGGCGATCTATGTTGACCTTGCCGTAAAATAGGTCAAGGTCATCACAGGATCATGATTTATATTTACATAGTAGTGCTTGTGCCATCGATGCTTCATGTCAAGTTTCATTGAAATTTGTCAACTGGTTCTGGAGAAAAAGATTTTTGAAGGGTTTTTACCATATATGGGCATGGCGGCCATCTTGGTCATGTGACCTGGATTTCTTATATATGTATTAGTTCCCCCTTCCTATTGATGCTTCATATTGGCTTCGATTGGCCAAGCGGTTTCAGAGAAGAAGATCTTTGAAAATGGTGGATGATAACGGACAATGGACGGACGCTGGATGGACGCAGGCGCATGGGTCTACTATAAGCTCACCTGTGAGCCTTCGGCTCAGGTGAGCTAAAAAGAAAATTGAAATAACATCAGATTTAGATTAAAATCCAGTTGTAATTCTTCTCTAGGTAATGTATCCTGATAGCAGGCATCCATTTATGCAAACAAGTAGCCCAAGGGCAACGATCGCTCACCTGAGAGTCAACAAGTACAGTCGCTGGACAAAGTGTTTTGTTTTTTTTTATTATTTTCTTTTTCTGAGAGACAACAAGTACAGTCACTGGACACAGTTTTTTTTTTGTTTTGTTTTGTTTTTTTTTTATGATCTGATCAAAATTGAAGATGCTTGAGTGGCCACAACACTAAAAATTTATTTTTCAAACATTCAAGGGCAGCTAACTCCGCAGTCCAGGGTCGAATCTGGCTCAAATTGGAACTCATCCAAGATGTTATGGTTATCCTTGTTACTTCCAAGAATGAAGAAGATCCGATCAAAATTGAAGGCGCTAGAGTGGCCACAATACAAAATATCGATTTTTCAAACACTAAAGGGCAGCTAACTCCGCAGTCAGAGGTCGGATCTGGCCTAAATTCGAACTCATCCGAGATATTGTAGTTATCCTTGTTACCTGCAAGAATGAAGACAGTGTTCCTTTTCAGGCAATTTTGGGGCCGAAATTCGGCCCCATTCCCAATGGCAAAACACCACCATTTTTCCCAATTGATCCAGAAAAATTCCCAATCAAAAATGCCAAAAAATCAGAACTTGAAAAGTTCGTTTTTGATAGCCACGAAAACTAATGACCATTGTTGAAGTATATACTGTAAGTAATTGTAGTCTAACTTCCTCTGATATCAAATCTAATGTATTTGAAACATGTTGAGTGTAAAATCCCTCATTATAATCAGTTTTGGCTGCTCCAATTTCACCAAATTGTAGAGCATATCTTCCGACTTTATGCCTAATTTTGGACAGCACTAGTAATCAACACAAAAAGAAATCTGTGTCAGACATGTGTTAGGTTGAATGAAAAAGCATCCAAACACCAAATTATGCACTGGAGAATGAACTTGACACTTAACATCCACATAATATTATTCTACAAGTATTGACTTTTAGAAAAAATAATTTTACAAGTACTGGCTTATGGAAAAATAATTATAAAGATTATGAGAAAAAGTAATATCTATATATAGATGCCATTGTAACTCAGTGTTGCTACATAGAGATATTTTATCTATGTTATCAAAAACAAACAAGGTATCTATCTTATAGAATTTTACGCCGCGACTTTTTCCCAATTTGGGCATTTCCCGCGTAATTTTTCCCAATTGCAAGGGCCCCGCCCCCATTCCCAAAAATGTGAAAAGGAACACTGGAAGAAGATCCACTGAAAATCAAAGATGCTAGAGTGGCCACAACACAAAATATTGATTTTTCAAACACTAAAGGGCAGCTAATTTCCCAGTCAGAGGTCGGATCTGGCCAAAATTCGAAATCATCCGAGATATTGCAGTTATCCTTGTTACCTGCAAGAATGAAGAAGATCCACTGAAAAACAAAGATGCTAGAGTGGCCACAACACAAAATATTGATTTTTCAAACACTCAAGGGCAGATAACTCCGCAGTCAGAGGTCGGATCTGGTCGAAATTTGAACTCATCCGAGATGTTACAAATGTCCTTTTTACTTCCAAGAATAAAGAAGATCCGAATAAAAATGAAGGCGCTAGAGTGGCCACAACACTAAATATTGATTTTTCACACAGTCAAGGGCAGATAACTCTGCAGTCAAGGGTCGGATCTGGCTGAAATTCGAACTCATTCGAGATGTTATGGCTATCCTTGTTACTTCCAAGTATGAAGAAGATCCATTGAAGGCGCTAGAGTGGCCACAACACAAAACTAGAAAATGTGTTTATGAAACACTATGCCCCCAACTGGTAAGCCACTTTCAAGATGTAAAAATGTCCAAAAAATGACAAAGTTCAAATTGTAAAAACAGTGACAAAAATTAATCTGAGTATATCCCAACCACATGCATATCTTCAAAGCATGGTCACAATGTCTTCAAAGTTTCAAAAGTATCGTTATTAAATTGTAGGAGGAGTTGCGCACACAAGTTACCCTCTATCCATCCACTAAAATGCCCGAAAAAATGACTAAGTTCAAATTGTGAAAAAAATGATAAAAAATAATCCAAGGAATATATCCAAACCACATGCATATCTTCAGACCATGCCCATAATACATATAAAGTTTTAAATGAATTGGCATGAAACTGTAGGAAGAGTTGCGCACACAAGGTACCATGCACTTTCATTGTCAAAATGCCCGAAAAATGGCTAAGTTCAAATTGCAAAAAAGTGACGAAAATTAATCTGAGGATTATATCCAAACCACATGCGTATCTTCAAAGCATGGTCACAACATCTGTAAAGTTTCAAGAGAATCGGAATAAAACTGTAGGAGGAGTTGCGCACACAAGGTATCCACTATCTATTCACTTTATCAAGAATTAAAAAGGGAAATAACTCCCACAGAATTGGCCCCTAGCCCCTTGAATTTACCTGAAAGAAAAAATATGGGTCCTCCTAATTTTCATATACAAACTACATACCAAATTTCAAGATCCTAGCTCTAACGGTTCCTGACCAAGTGCTCGCGCATCACAGACTGACTGACTGCACGCACGCACTCACTGCACTGCACGGACAGACCCAAACCAATATGCCCCCTCAACTTCTTCGAAGTTGGGGGCATAATAATGATTTTTCAAACACTCAAGGGCAGCTAACTCCACAGTCAGAGGTCGGATCTGGCTGAAATTCGAACCCATCCGAGATATTATGGTTGTCCTTGTTACCTGCAAGAATGACGAAGATCCAATGAAAAATAAAGGCGCTAGAGTGGCCACAACATTTTTCCCATTATAAGTCTATGGGGATTTTTCCAGACGCTCAAGGGCAGCTAACTCCGCAATCTGAGGTCAAACCTGGCCGAAATTCGAACTCATCCGAGATGTTATGGTTGTCCTTGTTACCTGCAAGAATGAAGAAGATCCAATCAAAAATGAAGTTGCTAGAGTGGCCACAACATTTTCCCCATTATAGCTCAATGGGAGCTATCTGTTGCCATGGAAACCAGAGTTCTGATCTGACCTGGCCCAAAACCTAATGCAACCTTTCCCCCTCCTCAATGATGCTTCAGATAAAATTTGATTGCGATTGGCCTTGTTGTCTTAGAGATATTCAAGATTGAAAGTGTGAACACATGGCACACGGACAGACGCATGGACGACGGCTCGACTACCATACTATAAGCTCACCTTGTGAGTCTTCAGCTCAGGTGAGCTAACCAGAGGACCATTGGTCCTGAGAACGCTCACCTGAAGCCTGATCTTGGAGTATTAAGTCATCATGAAATGACCTTGACCTTGAATACTCACACACCTTTATTGACTTCACAAGTTATCTGCATCTGCAAAGTTTCAGGTCTCAGGCTGCAATAGTTTCCAAACCCAG
This sequence comes from Rugalucina vietnamica, assembly GCA_964017185.1. Classification (NCBI taxonomy): domain Eukaryota; kingdom Metazoa; phylum Mollusca; class Bivalvia; order Lucinida; family Lucinidae; genus Rugalucina; species Rugalucina vietnamica. The sequence continues at coordinate 22,305,423 of OZ024875.1, read as the reverse complement.
TGATTTCTGAGAAAACCATAATTTTAATTTTAAATGACCTTGGGTCAAGGTCAACAAATGACCTTGGCCTTCATTAATTACTTACCTTCATTGACTCCATTACTTGTCTGCGTCTAGCAACTTTCAGGTCTCAGGCTGCAACAGTTTCCAAAATATCCATTGTTTTCGCCTTTTCCCATGTAAAAGCCTATGTTTCCAAAATTGACCTTGCCGTAAAATAGGTCAAGGTCATCCTAGGGTCATCATTTCAACAAACTACGATGGGCTGGAGTCCTAAATGCTACATTCCAAGTTTTACGTAAATCGGCCAGCCGGTTCTGGAGAAGAAGATTTTTGAGTGGTTTTTACCATAACTGGGCATGGCGGCCATCTTGGTCATGTTCCCCGAATTTCGCGATCACACTTTCGTTCCCCCTACCCATGGACGCTCAACATAAAATTTCACTTTGATTGGCCAAGCAGTTTCAGAGAAGATCTTTGAAAAGTGTGTATGGACGACAGACTGGCCAAGGTCAAGAGATGACCTTGACCTAAATTAATCACATACCTTCATCTACTCCATTAGTTGTTTGCAGGTCTCAGGCTGCAACAATTTTCAAAAAATCCATAGTTTTCACTTTTCCCATGTAAAAGCCTATGTTTCCAAAATTGAAATTGCCGTAAAATAGGTCAAGGTCATCCTAGGGTCATCATTTGATCAAACTATGATGGGCTGGAGTCCCAAATGCTACATACCAAGTTTCATGAAAATCAGCCTGCCGGTTCTGGAGAAGAAGATTTTTGAGTGGTTTTTACCATATATGGGTGTGGCGGCCATCTTGGTCATGTGACCTGAATTTCGCGATCAAACTTTCATCTCCCCTACCCAGGGATGCTCCACATAAAATTTCACTTTGATTGGCCAAGCAGTTTCAGAGAAGAAGATCTTTGAAAAGTGTGTATGGACGACAGACAGGCCAAGGTCAAGAGATGACCTTGACCTAAATTAATCACATACCTTCATCTACTCCATTGGTTGCTTGCATCTACCACTTTTCAGGCCTCAGGCTGCAATAGTTTTCAAAAAATCCATAGTTTTCACTTTTTCCCATGTAAAAGCCTATGTTTCCAAAATTGACATTGCCGTAAAATAGGTCAAGGTCATCCTATGGTCATCATTTGATCAAACTATGATGGGCTGGAGTCCCAAATGCTACATACCAAGTTTCATGAAAATCGGCTAGCCGGTTCTGGAGAAGAAGATTTTTGAGTGGTTTTTACCATATATGGGCATGGCGGCCATCTTGGTCATGTGACCTGGATTTCGCAATCACACTTTCTTCTTCCCTACCCATGGATGCTCCACATAAAATTTCACTTTGATTGGCCAAGCACTTTCAGAGAAGAAGATCTTTAAAAAGTGTGTATGGACGACAGACTGGCCAAGGTCAAGAGATGACCTTGACCTAAATTAACCACATACCTTCATCTACTCCATTAGTTGTTTGCATCTACCACTTTTCAGGCTTCAGGCTGCAATAGTTTTCAAAAAATCCATAGTTTTCACTTTTTCCCATGTAAAAACCTATCTTTCCAAATTTGACCTTGCCGTAAAATAGATCAAGGTCGTCCAAGGGTCATCATTTTATCAAACTATGATGGGCTGAAGTCCCCGATGCTACAAACCAAGTTTCGTGGAAATCGACCCACCGGTTCTGGAGAAGAAGATTTTTGAAGGGTTTTTACCATATATGGACGTGGCGGCCATCTTGGTCATGTGACCTGGATTTCGCGATCAAACTTGAAATGTCACTACCCAAGGAGGCTCCCCATAAAATGTCAACTAGATCGGCCAAGCGGTTTCAGAGAAGAAGATCTTTGAAATTATGGACGACGGACGGACGCCGGATCATGGCCATCCTATAAGCTCACCTTGTGAGCCTTCGGCTCAGGTGAGCTAAAATAAAAGTGATTCTCGCCAAAATGTCACTTACACTGTTTTTGCTTTAAGGTGACAGACAATATGTAATAGTAAAGAAGCTATTTTCAATATTTATAATTTACAGTGCAAAAACTTAAAGATCAAATATTTAAAGGCCCTTTTTGTAGTGCGAAGATTAACAAGAATATCTCAATGAGGTATCTCTGTAAAATCAGTTATCAGTTACATTTAACTTAAAATCAGTAATGACTTTTTAGGACAAAATTCAGGGATCAGCTGTCAGGGATTGTACATTTTTAGCACTCTTAAATTGATAACTGGAAGAATTTTTCTACAAAACACACTAATCAGTAAAAAGTAGAACTGTCAGAGAAACTGACTATAGCCAAGCTTCTGAGCTTTTTGCCAGGGAAAAAAGACCTACATAGTCACAACAATCACAACCTAGATCTTGTCAAAATAGATGTACATGTGATATATGGCCAAATTCTTTGCATTGATACTCAAGATATAAAGCAGAAACGAAATTCTGACATCAAACAAGGCTTAACTCTGTTACAAATTTTAGAAAAATAATATGATTATTATAATCATTCCAAGCTACCATACTAGATCTTGTCAGCGATGATGTGTATATAAATTTTGGTCAACATCAGTCAATTCCGTCACAAAATATTGAGCGGAAACAAAAATTTGAATCAATCAAAGGCAGTCATTCTGTATGTGAAAAATGACGGTTAACAATCCCCAACTAAATCTTGTTAAAGTTGATGTGCATACAAATTTTTCATTCTGTCAATTCATTCCAAGGTATAGATCAGAAAAAAATTCTGACGACGATCAAGGGCCATAACTCCTTTGAAAGGATTGGTAACAAACCCAAGCTAGACCTTGTCATGGTTGAAGTGCATATAAAATGGTCTGATTGTCGTTTCATTCTAAACATATTAAGCGGAATCAAATTCTGAGGTCAATCAAGGACAATAACTCATAAAAAATTTGGCAAAACATCAGTGAACCCCATTGAGAAACTCAAAGAAGTGTTTCTAGTTTTCCTCTACAGATCAGTTTATTGAGTCCTGTATACACTATAAGCAGTTTAATACATATCTTACCTCCTACTCCCCATGGTCTCTTGTAGCTGGTGGAGGGGGCTTTCTTGTTGTGTGCATCTGGAAACATTCGCCCTGAAATTCAACATCAAAAGCCTAATAATACCTACTTAGGATGATATATATATATATAGCTATAGATTTATCTGAAACAAAACTCTTGCTTACTTTATTTCTGAGAGGTGACAGTAATAATGTCCACTCCAAGAAAATGATTTCCATCAAGGTGAAGCCGACGTTGCTTATAATGGTGATTATCATTAGTTACTATGACTAGTTTAAGTTTAGTTACATTTCATCAATCATACTAAATTAAACCAAAATAACTGCAAGCTGATAGAGGTTTACCATTCCACAAAAAGAGATTTTACCATGGGAGATTTGAATTTTGTGAAGAATGATAAAACAACTCACCAAGTCTGTAGATATGAGCCACAAGAAATAGATCTTTCTCTAGTTCATCATTGGTCAAGTCCTGAACAGAAAAAAATAACTTGAAAGACCAACTATATAAATTAAATGAACTACTGAAGACTAAGAATAATTGAAGCTGTTTATAGAGGCAATGGTGTTCTTATTACAGCCATGAACAATAAGAGCTGTCGCAGGACAGCGCGCTCGACTGCTTCTGACCTTTGTCAAACATAAGGCCAAACCCAACCTGTAACCCAAAGCATTATGCTCATACATCTCTTTGCCTTGATGCAATAAGGCAAAATCACTGAACCATGAAAGTTAACTATAACTACCTAAGACTTAAATGTCTCACTCATATTGTGAAAGAAGTGTGTTCATATACCAACTGTGTGCCAAGACACAAGGCAAAATCACTGAACTGTGAAATAAGGTCACACTGACCTATAAGTACTTCAGGGTCAAAGGTCTAGTCATACTTACTCATAATGTGAAAGAAATATAGCAAAATCACTGAACCATGAAATTAGGTCATAGTGACATATAAGTATGTTTGGAATAAATGTCTGGTCATACTCATTCATAATCAGAAAGAAGTATGAAAAATACCAACTGAGTGTCAAGATATAAGGCAAAATCACTGAACCATGAAATTAGGTCACAGTGACCTAGGAATACTTCAGGGTCAAAGGTCTTGTCATACGCAAACATATCCTGAAAACAGTATGTTCATATACCAGTTGAGTGCCAAGATATAAGGCAAAATCAATGAACAGTGAAATTAGGTCATAATGACCTAGGACTACTTTAGGGTCAAAGGTCTTGTCAAACGCAAACATAGTGTGAAAGAAGTGTGTTCATAAACCACTTGAGTGCCGAGATATAAGGCAAAATCACTGAACCGTGAAATTAGGTCACAGTGACCTATAAGCATATTGGGGTCAAAGGGCTGGTCATACACACTCATAATCTGAAAAAAGTATGAAAATATACTGATTGAGTCTCAAGATATAAGACAAAATCACTGAACCATGAAATTAGGTCACAGTGACCTATAAGTATATTGGGGTCAAAGGCCTGGTCATACTCACTCATAATCTGAAAGAAGTAAGAAAATATATTAATTGAGTGTCAAGATATAAGGCAAAATCACTGAACCATGGAAAGTAGGTCAACCGATCCTTACCATCATGACACACAAGTCAGTGTCGCAAAGTCAAAAGATGAATGACCAACCATCTTCTTAAGTTGTTTCTATTAAGAAATAAAAAGAAAACAAGAGGACCAATGGTCCTGTAAACGCTCACCTGAGAACTGGGATATGCAACTTAGCTGACCTTGCCGTAAAATAGGTCAATGCCATCCCAGGGTCATGATTTATACAAACTTTGTAGAGCTGTATTCATTGATGCTTCAGGCCAAGTTTCAAAATCAAAGGCCTTCTGGTTCTGAAGAAGAAGATTTATAATGGTTTTTACTATTTATAGGCATGGTGGCCATCTTGGATATATGACCTGGACCATTTATATTAGCTTTCACTCACCTTTCCTAACGATGCTCCACATAAAGTTTGGCTTTGATTGGCAAAGTGGTTTCAAGGATGAAGATCTCTGAATATTATGGTCATGTACATGTATATAGCCCGGAGGTGGGGGCAGACAACCCCCTGAGGACATTTTTTTCCATCAACATAAATCTTCTGTCCATTTGCATATTCGCAGCAAGTTTCCCTCCATTTAATTACATTTTACTAACTTTCCCCATTCAAATGCATGGACAACCTATGTTGGCCTTGCCATAAAATAGGTCAAAGTCATCCCAAGGTCATGATTTATATAAACTTTGTAGAGCTCCTCTCCCTGATGCTTCATACCAAGTTTCAAAATCATAGGCCTTCTGGTTCTGGAGAAGAAGATTTTTAAAGGTTTTTTGCTATTTAAAGCCATGGCGGCCATCTTGGTCATGTGACCTTGACCATTTATATAAACTTTCATTCTCCCTTCCAAAGAATACTCAACAAGACGTTTGGCTTTAATTGGCCAAACAGTTTCAGAGAAAAAGATCTTTGAATATTATGATAATATATACATGTATATTGCCCCCGGATGGGGGCAGACCTGCCCCTGGGGTCCTTTTTTTGCAGAATCATAAATATTCAGTCCATTTGCCCATTTCCATAAAGTTTTTCCTGTCAAATGACATTTTGACAATTTTCCTCATACAAATGCATGCAGGACCTATGTTGACATTACCGTAAAATAGGTCACGGTCATCCCAGGGTCATGATTTATATATACTTTGTAGAGCTCATCCCCCTGATGCTTCATGCCAGGTTTCAAAATCATAGGCCTTTTGGTTCTGGAGAAGAAGATTTTTAAAGGTTTTTGCTATTTATAGACATGGCGGCCATCTTGGTCATGTGACCTTGACTATTTATATTAACTTTCATTCCATCATCCTAAGGATACTACATATAAAATTTGGCTTTGATTGGTTGAGCGTTTACTGAGAAAATTAAGTTTATTAATTAATTTATAAATGACCTTTGGCCAAGGTCAAGAAATAACCTTGACCTTCAATACTCACATCACTTCATTAGCTCAACATGTTGTCTGTATCTACCAACTTTCAGGTCACAGGCTATAAAACTTCCTGAAAAATTCAATGTTTTCACTTTTCTCCATTAAAAAGCCTATGTAACCAAAATTGACATTGCCGTAAAATAAGTCAAGGTCAACCCAAGGTCATGATTTATATAAACTATAATGGGCCAAAGTCCCCTATGCTACATAACAAGTTTCATCGAAATCAGTCTACCGGTTCCAGAGAAGAAGATTTTTTTATGGTTTTTACCATATATGGGCATGCCAGCCATTTTGGTCATGTGACCTGGATCATTTACATAAACTTTCGTTCCCCCTTCCTAAGGATTCTCCACATGAAGTTTGGCTTTGATTGGCCCAGTGGTTTCAGAGGAGAAGATCTTTGAAATTGTGAACGGACGACGGACGACAGACGGACGCCGGAGCATGGCCATCCTATAAGCTCACCTTGTGAGCCTTCGGCTCAGGTGAGCTAAAAAATCAGAGAGTTCTAGATTTTGACCTCTAGCCCCACCCCCTGACTTTGACCCAGAGGTCTGACCGATGTCATGGAACCTAAAGTGTATGAAGTATGAACGCTTTATGATAAGTTATGGACTCCTTGTAAAATTTACACAACAGTACATCTATTTTTACAGTGTTCTAGTTTTTAACCTCTAGCCACACACCCCAGGCACGGACCCAGAGATCTGATGCCATGAAATGAAACTCAACCCTACAGGGTACCTATGGTCTGAGTATGAAAGCCCCTTGATAAAAGGTTTTCAAGATATAGACTTCTAGAATACTATATCACAGAAAAGCCATTATTATTAATGGTGTTCTAGATTTTAACCTCTAGCCCCATCCCCTGGCATGGACCAAGGAAGCCAATGCCATGGAATGAAAGCCGACCCTACAGGGTGTCAATGGCCCAAGCATCAATGCTTTCTGATGACTGGTTGTCAAGATACACACATGTATAGACTTCTAGAAAACTTTAACACAAGAATGGCCATTTTTGAAGGTGTTCTAGATTTTAACCTCCAGCCCCACCCCCTGGCCTGGACCCAGGGGATGAAAGCTAACCCTACAGGGTATCTATGGTCCAAGTATGAATGCTTTCTGATGAGTGGTTGTCAAGATATGGACTTCTAGAAAACTTTAACGCAAGTGTGACGCGCACGAGCAGGGGAACGGGAACGTGGACGACCGGGGTGACTGCAATAGCTCTATGCACTTCGTGCAGTTGAGCTAACAATGAAATAGTAGGTGTAGTACTGCTAGATCTATCCAAAGCTTTTGACCTGGTAAACCATCAAATACTAAAACAAAAACTGTCAGCCTATAAGTTTAGTCAATCTTCCCAAAGGTGGTTTAACTCATATTTAGGTAATAGATTCCAGCAAGTCCAAATCTCAGGAAAACTCTCTAAAAGCAAAGAAATCAAAGCCGGTGTCCCTCAGGAATCAGTCCTTGGACTGTTATTATTCTTACTTTACATCAATGACTTGCCTTTGTACATTAAATACTGTCTTTTGGACTTGTTTGCCGATGACGGCACCCTACATACATCTAACGTCAACTTGCCAGTTGTAACTGATTTTCTAAATGTAGACAACTTCTCTGATTGGTGTGAGGATAATGATATGAAAAAGAATACCTCAAAATCTAAAGCCATGTTCTTATCAACTAAAGTTACATAGCAATCAAAATAATGGAAGATCCCCCAACTCTAAAAATAAGAGGAGATCAAATACAGGTATCTGAAACAGAAAAACTGCTAGGTGTTCATGTAGATAACTCCCTGACCTGGTCATCTCACATTCAGTCAACTTTGAAAAAGTGTAATTCATTACTGTTCCTCTTGAACAGGATTAATACCTTTATGTGGCAACAAGAAAACTCTTTTATAATGCTTATATTCTCCCACATCTGGACTATTACTGTACAATATGGGGTAATGCTAAAACTGGACGCAGTCATCAAATTTCAAAAGCGAGCTGCAAGGTCCATCTTAGATAAACCATTAGAAACCCCATCACCTGAGCTTTTTGCTGAATTAAAATGGATGGAGTTCCCTAAAAGGGTAATGTACCAGAAAGCAATACTGATGTACAAAATCATGCACAACTTAACCCCGCCATACTTAGCCAATATTTTTAAGTTCTCAAGAGAAGTACATGACCAGACCCTGAGATCTACATCTGAAAACCTTCTGTATGTTTCAAAACCAAACACTAAAATGTTCAAAAACAGCATTGCTTATTCAGGATCTAAGATATGGAACTCAATTCCAGACAATATCAGAAATGCAGGGTCTCTTCAGTTCAAAAAAGGATATCTTGAATGGACAATAGTTCAAGACAACTTAATGGAAGTCTTTCTTGTAGTGTATAAAAATGTAAAAAGTTGTTTAAAATTGTATTTTATATGTCTGTATATCTGTATATATTTGATTGTATGTTTTGTTTTGACAGAGGACCTCAGGGAAGATTGGACTAGTCCAACTGAGCTTCCTCTTTAAACAAAGTCATTATTATTATTGTCATTATTATTATTACTGATTTGTTAGATGTGGCGAGACACTCAAATAAGTGCATTTTGACGGTAAGATAATTAAGGGTAAACATTACTATTGTTTATAAGCACACTGTTTGCGCAACGTCGGCGATTAGTATCTACATGTTACGCATAGTTTTTAACGTCGTTTTGTCTTGATTTCTCAATGACGTTGCAAGCTGTAGAATCTTATTCTGTTTGTTTCTGCATAATTAAGTCCTAAAGCTGGTATACATATTGTTCCTTTTTATCTTAAAAGAAGTTCTGTGGCAACTGTTATACCCAAATTCGTGTATAAGGTTAATTATATGTGAAAACGTTTATTTCGCTGTTGATGACGTCGCATAAATATACGCGACGTCAGTGTAACGTTTGGCGTTAAAACGAAAAAGGCGGGAATATTGAACTTTTTTTCTCTATATCTTCCAACGCAATCCGGTGACCCCCACTTTTTATTTGAACTTTTGAATGGTTACCATGTTTCCTATCTCTTGGTGTAATTTAATCAAAATCATATGCGTAGTTTAGGAGATATCGCAAAAATTTGTACTTTTTCCAGGTTTGAAAAGATGGTGGGAAAGTTAATTTTGCATGTTATCTCCTCAATTTAAGAGCAAATAGTATCAAAATTTAAGACAAGAACTCCGCGGAGGTCGATATCGCACCTGCATCGGGCAAAATAACTAAAAACATGAAATATAGGTCCAGAGCACCAGGTTAAGGTGTGTTCTGAAAGGGTATGTGAAGGACATTTACTATGCAAGCTTTCACACTCGCAGGTATCACTGATGCAGAAAAAAACAAACTTCGACATATATATATAACAAAGTCAATGGACCGTAAAATATAGGTCAAGGTCAGCAGGTCAAGGTGCATGATTGAAGGGTATGTCAAGGACAGTTACTATGCAAGGTTTCACACTCGCAGCTATCTCTGATGCAGAGATAACCAAACTTTGACGTAAAAATTTACAAAGTCAATGGACCGTGAAATATAGGTCAAGGTCAGCAGGTCAAGGTGCGTGCTTGAAGGGTATGTCAAGGACAATTACTATGCAAGGTTTCACGCTCACAGCTATTACTGATGCAGAGAAAACCAAACTTCGACGTAAAAATTAACAAAGTCAGTGGACCGTGAAATATAGGTCAAGGTCAGCGGGTCAAGGTGCGTGCTTGAAGGGTATTACTATGTCAAGGACAATTACTATGCAAGGTTTCATGCTCTCAGCTATTACTGATCCAGAGAAAACCAAACTTCGACGTAAAAATTAACAAAGTCAATGGACCGTGAAATATAGGTCAAGGTCAGCGGGTCAAGGTGCGTGCTTGCAGGGTATGTCAAGGACAATTACTATGCAAGGTTTCAGACTCGCAGCTATCACTGATGTCGAGAAAACCAAACTTCGACGTAAAAATTTTCAAAGTCAGTGGACCGTGAAATATAGGTCAAGGGTACTGGGTCAAGGTGCGTGCTTGAACGGTATGTCAAGGACAATTAATATGCAAGGTTTCAGACTCGCAGCTATCACTGATGTCGAGAAAACTGAACTTCGACGTAAATGTTGACGGACGAACGGACGAACGAACGCACGGACGAACGAACGAACGTACGGACGGACGGAAATTTGAACTCCTATATCGCACCCTGCTATAAGCAGGTGCGATAAAAATAACACTCAGCGTGTGTTTAGTGTATGTTGTTTTTGCCGTAAAAACATATACATTAAAACATATGTCTGCTACGAGTGTGGTTTTCTGAAATACACAAGAAACATCCAAAAAAGTTCTGATACCATGGAAACGAGGCCGGTGACTCCCCACTTTTATTTCGATTTTAGTCCAAGGATATAATTATCTTGTAGCATAGGAAAATTCATGAAAATCATATGCGGGAATTAAATAGTAATGTTTCTCTTTAAAGAGTAACCAAGATTTTACATAGAGAGGTATATCATTGATTATACTGTCAGAAATATGGATGTGTCACCATATGTTAAGTTTAGTTATCATGTATGTGCTTTTTAACTTTTAAGGCTTCAAAAACAACACACTCGTCACCAAATGTAACTGTCATCAGTGACACAAAATCTCCTTGACCAATGACAAGCAGCATTTCTCATGATGTGGGCTTTCTGACAGTATATAACTGTTCTGTCCCAAATTTTGACATAGCCCAATTAGAAGTTACATTTGCAGTATTATTAGAAATGAACTAGAAAAACAATTTACATTATTTTACAGAGCTACTCAGTCAAAGAGACTGTACTGATTAAGCGTAAATAGCACTGACAATATCAGCAACTAGTGACCAGAAAAGATTAAAGTTTACTTACCGTGAAAAGTCCATACCAGTGGTTGAATTTCTCTTGATCCATGGGAGCAGAATGTTTATCATGCTGGAGCTGGAATTTCTCTGTGAAACAGACGAGTTTACCATCCTTGAAGTGATATAGTGACAGTAATGTCTCACTGTTGTCTCCCACACTACAACCAAAGTGTTTGAAGCTGACGAGAAGATGATGGGAGTTGATCCCGTGTTGGTTGGCAAGCTCACCTTTACTGCTCACGAGGGACTTGGACTTGCGCTTCAGCTGGGGCTGAAAACAGGCAGTATATCTTCTAGGAACTGCTTTTCAGTTCTATAGATTTATTGAGACTTTAAATCAGAAATGTAAATAGTAAAATATATCTGCTGTTGAAAACACCTATGTAAGGATCATGAAGTTAGCTTGAAGAGAGAAAAACTTCCAACTACAGACTTTTTATATAATATGCAATTTTTAGTGTCTTATTTTACATGCATTTCACTGACAATCTGTCATCTCTCCTGCTCTGTCTTGATGGTTTTAAGACTTTTATAACCTGTAATCTGCCCATAGCAAGGACTGAGTAGCACTTACATCATCTTCAAATTTAACATGGCTTTTCAAAATATTATTGTGTGGGATATCATTTCAACTGAAACAACCCAACAAGGAAAGAAAAAGAAGAGGACATGAAAACAAATGAAATTTCAGGTAAAACTGCATGCAAGATGCAAAATTTAATCATACTGTTAATCAACATTTTTGCAGTTCATCTTCATGATTGAAGATTTTCTCAAGGAAATTAATTTCCACAGACTGATTAGTGGATACCTGGTGCCTGATCTGTAGTTGGTACCCACATTTACCAATGTTCTCTAATCTGTACCCACTTCAGTTGGCCCCTAATCTGTACCTACACTTGTAAATATTATAGCCATGACTCACAAATGCAGTGGGTACATTTGGAGGTAATACAAAGCCTGAGTACAGATCACGGATTACATGGGTAGTGGGTATAGATCTGAGACAATCTTATGGGTACAGAGCAGGGTTAGCATACAGATGAGAACATAGATAATTGTAGGTACAGATCAGAGACAGCATGGGTACACATCAGGTCTGGTTACAGATCAAGGACAGCATGGGTACAGATCAGGGACTGGTTACAGATCAAGGACAGCATGGGTACAGATCAGGGACTTGTTACAGGTCAGGCACAGTATGGGTACAGATCAAGGACTGAGTATAGATCAGGGACAGCACAGGTACAGATCAGGTACTGAGTATAGATCAATGATAGCATAGGCACAGACTGGTTACAGATCAGGGACAGCATGGGTACAGATCAGGGACTGAGTACAGACCAGGGACAGCACAGGTACAGATCAGGTACTGAGTAAAGATCAATGATAGCATAGGCACAGACTGGGTACAGATCAAGGACAGCATGGGTACAGTTCAGAGTCTGGGTACAGGTTAGGGATAGCATGGGTACATTTCATAGATTGGGTACAGATTAGGGACAGCATGGGTACATATCAGGGACTGGGTATAGATCAGGGACTAGTGATATCATAGGTACCTGTCAGGGACTGGGTACAAATTTTTTAAGTCTAACATGTATATAATCAGGGTATTGTTGCAGTGGTTTGTGGGCCCATTTAAAGGATCAGTCAGACCAGAGAACGGGTTCCAACGGATGCCGAACGGATGCCGAACGGACAGAAAATATGCAAAAAATACTTGTCCGTTGATATCCGTTCCCAAAAGTCGTCTCGAGGGCGGTGAAGACCATCGCAGAATATTTCAGGAACGTGTAAACCGGACGAGAACCGCATTTGTAACGGACAAGGAACGGTTAACCAACGGACATAACGGACAAGGAACGTTTAACTAACGGATATTACCGGATGAGGAACGGATGTATACCGGACAGAACTAACATGAACCGCACGAGAAACGGGCAAAACGGTCGTCTAACGGTTAACGAACGTGTTTAAACGGTCACGTGACGGATGAAACGGGTATAAATACTCAGGCAAGAAAAATTGTGCTCAGAACGTCACGATGCCACTCATCAATACTGACCCCAAGCAGGTCTATCTCAGCCTGGATCAGCGCTGCTTGGCACTCAAGGCCGGCTCTTACACGACAGTCCATTGCACTAATATTTTATTCAAATAATATTCTATATTCCTGAATGTCCTAACACACAAAGTGAGTGTAGGATTGGGCAAGTCGCATCTTTTAAGATTGAGGTAATTGGTTCGATCACATGAAACAGAGCTTATATTCGTTACTTGAATGTTCCCTGTCCGTTGTTGTCCGTTTAGCAAACGGTCCCCATCCGTTCCAGACCGTTTTAACCGTTACATGTCCGTTAGTCGTCCGTTGGCCACCACTTTCGACCTGACGTGAACGGGTATCTACCTGATGACTACCGAATGTAGAACGGATAAGTACCGGGCAAACCGGATACCAACGCACAGCTAACGGACAACCAACGGACGCCCAACGGATTCATTTATCCGGTCTAACCCGTTGGAACCCGTTCCAAGTTTTGAACATGCACAAAACTTGTCAACGGACACCAACGGGTAAAACGGACATCAACGGACACGGAACGGGTTCACTGGATAAGGAACGGATGCCAACGGACACCAACGGACTTAACCCGTTTGACGTCCGTTCGCCTGGTGTGACTGATACTTAAAACAGAGCTTGTTTTCTTAAGAAAACTGCACAAACTGCACAAATAAATACACTGCATGGCACTTCTAATGCAACACTTACATTTTCCTCGACATCTCAAAAAGTATTTGTAAACGAAATTTTCACCCTATTAAATGACAGTTATGTTTGCTTACTCCCTGTAAATTTCAAAATAATTGATTATCTAAAAGGTATTAAAATTGCGGTTTATTTAACATTACTCAAAAATAAAAAGTCACAAAAATCCACGCAAGTCGACTATGTCGTTACTGGTAACATGGCAACACAACAGTTGTCTTTGAACTTCTAATGGTATTTCAGCCATTACAACATCATGAAACTTCCTTGTCTCATGGATAATTCATGAAAAACCCTCGGGTAAACTATAACAATCCCCAATTTGTCAAAAAGGGCCTGTGCAAACCTCTGTTTGCATAGACACTTCTTTGGTCACACACAAGGCAAAAAAAAATTAATATGGTTGTGAATCACGGATCTTTATCATCCTCATTTCAAGAATTTACCATGTCTGTGGCAATCCCATGTTGGGAGCACACCTAGTGTTTCAGCTAGCTGTGATAATCTCCAAAGACTGCTGTGATGCTCGCCGATATGTTACTGCCTGTCTGGCTGTTTGGAGTCTCATTAAACAAACTGAAATTTTCATAACTTTCGAATAATCAATTGTGATGAAATTTACAAAGACTAAGCAACCATAAACGCCATTAAATCTGTTGAAAATTTAAAAGGTTTAGAACAAGATATAGAGGACCAGAGGGCCAAAGGTGATGTAAAACTCACATGAGATTTGCTATATGTACCAATAAACATGTTTGAATATTATGGTATATAGCCCCAGTGCAGAGACAGATGAAGCCCTGGGGCCATTTTGTTTTCAGAACCATAAAGCTTTAGTCCATTTGCCCATGTGACCTGGATTATTTATGTACTCATTGGTTCTCCCTTCCTATAAACTATAAATGCTTCATACAAAATTAGGCTTTGATTTACCAAGTGGTTCTTTGAATATTATGGTAATATACATGTATATTGCCCCGGGGTGGGGGCAGACCAGCCCCTGGTGTCCAAATGTTTTAAGAATCATAAATCTTAAGTCCATTTGCCCATTTCCTTCAAGTCTTTCCCTTTCAAATGACATTCTGACAATTTTCCCCATACAGATGCATGGGCGACCTATGTTGACCTTGCCGTAAAATAGGTCAAGGTCATCCCAGGGTAATGATTTATATAAACTTTGTAGAGCTCCTTTCAGTGATGCTTCATGCCAAGTTTCAAAATCATGGGCCTTCTAGTTCTGGAAAAGAAGATCTTTTAAAGGTTTTTGCTATTTACAGCTATAGCAGCCATCTTGGTCATGTGACCTGGACCATTTATATCAAGGATGGGAACGAATGGCAAATATGCTATTCGAATATTCGTATACATTATTCGAATGTTTTCAAATATTCGGATAGAGATTCAATCAATGTTTTCATTGAGATTTCAACTCGGAGATACATTAGAGTAAGTTCCCTTACCCAAGGTGTTGTGAGCGTTGTCAGTATTGTCTTTATCATAAGCTGATTTTGTTTGTAATTAATGTGTTCCATTTGTATCTTGTCATAATTAAATGAAACTTTAATAAAACATATTAAAACCAGAGGACCAATGGTCCTGCAAACGCTCACCTGAAACAGGAGATATATACCAATGAACTTGTTTGACTAGAATGGTAATATACATGTAATCCCCAGGGCCAGGTCAGAGCAACCCTTGGAGTCAATTCCTTTTTGAAAACATAAAACTTCAGTCCATTTGCCAATATACTGCAAGTTTTGCCCTTCAAATGACATTTTAACCGTTTTTCCCATTGGCGACCTATGTTGACCATGCCGTAAAATAGGTCAAAGTCATCCAAGGGTCACGATTTATACAAAATTTGTCGAACTCCATGGCCTGATGCTTCATGCCAAGTTTCAAAATCATAGGCCCACTGGTTCTGGAGAAAAAAGATTTTTAAAGGTTTTTGCTATTTATAGCCATGATGGCCATCTTGGTCATGTGACCTGGACCATTTATATAAACTTTCGTTCCCCCTTCCTAAGGATGCTCCACATGAAGTTTGGCTTTGATTGGCCAAGCCGTTTCAGAGAAGAAGATCTTTGAACATTATGATAATATGCATGTATATTACCCTGGGGTGGGGGCAGACCCCTGGAATCATAAATGTCAAGTCCCTTTGCCCATTTCCATAAAGTATTTCCCCTCAAATGACATTTTGACAATTTTCCCCATTCAAATGTATGGGCGACACATGTTGACCTTGCCGTAAAATAGGTCAAGGTCATCCCAAGGTCATGATTTATATAAAATTTGTAGAGCTCCTCACCCTGATGCTTTATGCCAAGTTTCAAAATCATAAGCCTTCTGGTTCTGGAGAAGAAGATTTTTAAAGGTTTTTGCTATTTATAGCCATGGCAGCCATCTTGGTCATGTGACCTTGACTATTTATATATACTTTCATTCCCACTTCCTAACAATGCTCCTCATAAAGTTTGGCTTTGATTGGCCAAGCAGTTTCAGAGAAGAAGATCTTTGAATATCACTGTAATATACATGTATATTGCCCCGGGGTGGGGGCAGACAGACCCCTGGGGTCCAAATTTTTTCAGAATCATCAATCTTAAGTGCATTTGCCCATTTCCTGCAAGTTTTTCCCTACAAATGACATTTTAACACTTTTCCCCATTCAAATGCAAGAGCGAACTATGTTGACCTTGCCTTAAAATAGGTCAAGGCCATCCAAGGGTCATGATTTATATAAAATTTGTAGAGCTCCAGTCACTGATGCTTCACACCAGGTTTCAAAATCATTGGCCTTCTGGTTCTGGAGAAGAAGATTTTTAAAGTTTTTTTCTCTATTTATAGCCTTGGCAGCCATCTTGGTCATGTGACCATGACCATTTATATAAACTTTCTTTCCCCCTTCCCAAGGATGCTCCATGAAGTTTGGCTTTGATTGGCCAAGCGGTTTCAGGAGAGAAGATGTTTCATTATTATGGAAATATACATGTAGATAGTATCAGGGCAGGGGCAGACAACCCCCCAGGGGCTTAATTTTTCCATTAACATTAATCTTTTGTCCATTTGCCTATTCCCAGTAAGTTTTACCCATTAAATAGCATTTTACCATTTTATCCCATTCAAATGCATTGGTGACCTAAGTTGACCTTGCCGTAAAATAGGTCCGTCATCCTAGGGTCATGATTTATATAAACTATAATGGGCCCGCGTCCCCCAATGCTACATACCACATTTCGTGGAAATCGGCCCACTGGTTCTGGACAAGAAGATTTTTAAAGGTTTTTGCTATTTATAGCCATGGTGGCCATCTTGGTCATGTGACCTGGACCAATTACATAAACTTTCGTTCCCCCTTCCTAAGGATGCTCCATATGAAGTTTGGCTTTGATTGGCCAAGTGGTTTCAGAGGAGAAGATCTTTGAATTTGTGAACGACGACGATGGACGACGACGACAGACGACGACGGACGCCGCAGCATGGGTATACTATAAGCTCACCTGTGAGCCTTCGGCTCAGGTGAGCTAATGAAGCCACGCTCCGTGATTGGCTGTATTACAGTGAGTAATAATGTTTGATTGGTTTGCCGTTTAACTGTAACACTGCCACAATTCGTTCTTGGTGGCATCTTCTACTTACCGCTTGTTTAAGGTGTCAATTACATGCACAATAAATCAAACGCAGACCGTTCGCACCTTTAAAAAACAAACTCATCTGAGACAGGTAATGATCGACTTTCGACTTATTTAAGTAATTGTTAAAACAACAAAGTGTCAAACTGACAACGCAATTTGCAAGGATGATACATACCGACTTTCACGGAAAACTGCATTAAGAGGGAAAGGCGCCCCGAGAATTGATGCAAATTTTAGGCAAAAACTCGAGAGAAAGAAGAATGAATAAAAGCGCTGCAGGCATGCATGATACCCCGCCATCCAAATTTAATTTAGCAAAATCTCAAGATAAAGAGCAGAACAAAATTTTGTCATAAATGAAAGACCATAACCCTGTATACATTGAACAAAATTTAACCATCTTCAATCCCAAACCACTACTTCCTGATTTGAACTTTTATACTTTGTAAAGCTGAAGAAAATTGGTTGATAAATGCACAAAACAGAGGCAGGATACGAAATTTTAATGTAAATCATGGGCCATAACTCTGTACTTATTCAACAAAATTTATTCATTTTCAATCCCAAACCTCTCCTTCCTGATATGAACTCTTATACAAAGTTTGAAGAAAATCGGTCGATAAATGCTCAAGACAGAGTCCAGAAACAAAATTTTAACGTAAATCAAGGGCCATAACTCTGTACTTATTAGACAAAATTTACCCATTTTCAATCCCATATCACTCCTTCCTGGTATGAACTCCTATAAAAAGTTTGAAGGAAATCGGTCAATAAATGCTCAAAACAGAGTCCAGAAAAAAAAATTAACGTAAATCAAGGGCCATATTTGACGAAATTTACCCATCTTAAATCCCAGACCACTCCTTCTTGATATAAACTCCTATACAAAGTTTGAAGAAAATAGGTCTATAAATGCTCAAGTGTAGTATAACACGACTACATCGCCTCCACATCTCTAGTGCAAAGATAGCTGAGGCAGACAAGGTATGTGACAAGTGTAGTATAACACGACTACATCGCCTCCACATCTCAATGCTCAAGAGAGAGCCCGGAAACAAAATTTTAACGTAAATCAAGGGCCATAACTCTATATATACTTGACAAAATTTACCCATCTTCAATCCCAGACCACTCCTGCTTGATATGAACTCCTATACAAAATTTGAAGAAAATGGGTCAATAAATGCTCAAGAGAGAGCCCAGAAACAAAATTTTAACGTAAATCAAGGGCCATAACTCTCTACTTCTTGACGAAATTTACCCATCTTCAATCCCAGACCACTCCTTCATGGTATGAACTCATATACAAAGTTTGAAGAAAATGGGTCAATAAATACTCAAGATAAGAGCCCGGAAACGAAATTTTAATTTACTTATTCAACAAAATTTATTCATTTTCAATCCCAAACCTCTCCTTCCTGATATGAACTCTTATACAAAGTTTGAAGAAAATCGGTCGATAAATGCTCAAGACAGAGTCCAGAAACAAAATTTTAACGTAAATCAAGGGCCATAACTCTGTACATATTTGACAAAATTTACCCATCTTCAATCCCAAACCACTCCTTCCTGATATGAACTCCTATACAAAATTTGAAGAAAATGGGCCAATAAATGCTCAAGATAGAGCCCGGAAACAAAACGCTGATGGATGGACGGACAGACGGACGAACCCACGATCAGGTACATCCGTGGCTATGCACTATGTGGCAAAAATCACTATGTGGCTACCAATTTAAAGTGGCAAAATTCTATCCAAGTATCAAGTGGCAATTCTTCTACCAATATAAAGGGGCAAAATTCTGTCCAATATTCAAGTGGCAACTCTTTTAAGTGGCAAATGTCTAAATTTTTGTGTGGCAAATCTTATAATTGGTCTACAAGAACAAATTTTAAGTGGATTTTGTTTTTCACTGCACTAGGGTTATCCCCCTTACTATAGCTTTTGGACAGTATCAATGTGGAATGAATACAAGTTTTTTTTATTTTCTGTCCCTAACTTTAGCCCCTTAAATTTTAGGCACATAGTATATGGACACCAAGTAGCCACTTAAATTTTAGGCACATAGTATATGGACAACAATTTGCCACATAAAACTTAGCCACATGGTGCACGGACAGAAAATTGCCACTTTAAAATAGCCACATTGTGCATGGGAGTTTTCCAGAAGCCACACTAAAGAAGCATTGACCATTTCTATTTAAAAATGCCTATGGTTTTTGGAAAAACAAAAAGCTGGTAATCTGTCTTTTTATGCACATGTTAACTTCCCTGAATAATGCACTACTGTATAACAGAATTTGTTTTCCATGTTTCGTGCCACAGGATCAGGATTTCATCTCCCACATAGCCCCTAAATGAGGCCCCACAGAGATGACGCAGCTAGCAGCATCCGCAAAACTTATCAGAACGAGGCTAAAGCAGCAAAGCATATTATCACGTTTTTAGAATTACCATTAATTTCAAGTTTTTTCGCATTGCGTATACATTTACCGACGTTTTAACATTATCATTTATTGACGGAACTAATTTGGGAAATAAGTGTGTCACAAGTAAGTATGAAGTATCCCCAACTCGCGAGTTTTACCTTGTTTTTGTTGTCGGAAAATTTCTAGATTTCCAGGAACCGTCGCCATTTTGTCCTGTAAAATGGCATTCTATGAATCGGTAAAGTGTCAGGTGTGGTTTTCCTTCAGTTCGATCATAGATCGATTTCTTTATTGACTGAATGTCGAATGTATATTCTCCCGACTACGGGTTTTGAAGGAAAACCGTTCATTTCGGAGACAACATTGTGCTGTGTTTATCACAGCCGCCATATTGGCTGTTGTTTTCCGCTTGGGCAATATTCGAAACAATACGTTTCGGCCCTGGTTCGCCTGACGTACCGTTTATCGGGTTTGCTTATTTTAATCACAGAAATTCACTTTTGTTTATGTTCTGTTTATCCCTTATATATTTATATGCGTGAATCGCTTTGCAATGTGATGCGCTTCAGCGATGCAATTTCTGAATTATTTTTAGCGTGTTTACAGCACGCGTTTGTATTCTTACGCATTGCGATGCGGTCTAAACAAAATAGGGCACATTTCTAACGGGACTGAATGCCTGTAACATGTTCGTTTCGCCGTTTAAAACGGAAAATGCTGCCTTTATTTCTGTTTTCTCCCTGTATGGGGTTGTTATTCGTGGTACTTATTTAAACAAAGTTCTCACTTTGTTTCAGACCACGCTCCATGGATTTGGCAAACGGCCAGGGCGACCACGAGGTGAATAGAACGCATGCGCAGACCACCGATGACAGTTCTGGGGGCGCCGACGGGGCAAACAAAGAACCAGGAAGTAAAATGGAACAGGTTGCCGCGAGGCTGGCAGAGCAAGTTGTCGCTCGCCTGAGCAAGGAAAATCAAAACCAAAACCAAAAAGACATTAGGACGTTAGCTGAAGCAATTCAGTCAATCCAAAAGGACATTAAAACCTTGAAAAGAAAAAATGAAGAGGCCCTTCAAGAACCTGCTGAAAAGAAACAAAAATCACATCAACAGGACACTGAACCAATTGAAATTCCTGGGACATCGGCGGTGTCAGACCCTGAATCGGAGGCCGAGGATTCGGATCAGGAACTTGCAAATTTTCTGGGAACCGGCAATGAGGAGGAAGTTGAATTAGACAATACCCTCGATGATTTGGAAAGTTTTTTCCAGCGGGATAAGGGAACGGGTGATGAAGTTGGTGATCAGATTGCCCGTATCACAGGAAATGCCTTGCGTTATTCATTCGACCCTAAGGAAGAATCGAGCAAAGAGAAACAAAAGCAATTGAAAAAAGATCAGGAAAAACTGGACAAACTTATAGAAAAGCACCGTCGACCAAAAAACATCCCAAACCTTGCCACCCCAATGATCGAGGAATTTCTGTGGCGACAACTCAAGCGTAATGTCAAGGATACCGACTACCTCCACACAATAGCTGTGTCTCACTACAATCAAGCGCTGGTGCCTTTGGTTTAAGCGCTTGAACTGATGCCACAGAACAAAGTTCCTTCTCAAATTACAGAACTTATCATGGACGCATTTAAAATCCTGTCCCTACGTGTCAAATTGACGAACCAACATAGACTGGACAAAGTTAAAAAGGAGCTACTTCCAAAATACAAATCCCTCTGTGACGACGGGCCATCAGCTACAAATCTTATGGGAGACAACTTCCAAGAGCAAGCCAAGAAGTTAGAGGGGACAAAACATAATCTTACCTCTACTATGTCCCATTCTTTTTTAGGAAAGAGGGGGGGCGACAACAAGAACAGCAACCAGTCGTCCAACAAATCCAATCAGTGGGTGAATCACCAATACCCAAAACACAAAGGCTTCCCAAAACAACAATCAAACTTCAAGAACCAACAAAACAACCACGGCAAGAAACAATTGAAAAGGAAATAACTAAGATAGTAGGTACCAACCATTCAGGTCGATTTGCTAATATGTTTTTGCCAAGCCTTATAAATACCCCAGAAAACTTTTCTGCGGGAAAAACCAGATTTTTCATTGAAAACTGGAAAAAACTCACTTCAGATAAATGGATCATTCAGACCATTTCTGGCTACAAAATTGAACTTGACAATATGCCATTTCAAACCTCCATTCCAAAACCATTATCTTTCAATGACTCGGATCAAAAACTAATTGAAGCAGAAATTGAGCGATTCTTAAAGGCAAATATTATTGAAAGAGTTTCAGATGATGATGATTCTGACAATGAGTTCATCTCGAATATCTTTTTTCGACCCAAAAAAGATGGTAGAATAAGAATTATACTTAATCTCAAAACATTCAATGAAAACCATATGGACAAATGTCACTTTAAAATGGAGAGTTTACAATCTGCTATTTCAGCCATGAGGGAACATTGTTATTTCGGTTCGGTGGACTTGAGCGAGGCCTTTTATTCGATTTCAATTCACGAATCTGACCGTAAATTCTTCCGTTTTTGGCACAACAACCAGAAATATCAATTTACTGCATTGATAATGGGACTTACATCTTCGCCAAGGGTATTCACCAAAATCCTTAAACCGGTTTTCGCGAAGTTAAGAGCCAAGGGACACATTAGCACAGCTTACACGGACGATTCTTGTTTGCAGGGAATATCATTCCAGTCATGTCTGCAGAATATACAAGATACAGTTGCTCTCATGGACTCGTTAGGGCTCACAGTTCACCCTGAAAAGTCTGTTTTGATTCCAACACAAGAGATTGTGTTTCTTGGATTTGTCCTATGCTCATTAACAATGACAGTAAGACCAACGCCAGAAAAATGCGAAAAAGTAATTTCGCTGGCCCAGCAGATCCTGGATCGCAGACGGGTGACTATTAGGACTTTCGCGCAACTGATTGGTAGATTAGTCGCATTAGAGCAGGGAATCGAATATGCTCCACTTTTTTACAAACCTCTGGAGAAAATAAAAGATGACCAACTCAAAATACACTGTGGCAACTTTGACAGTTTCATGACTATTCCCCATTCGGTGTATCCGATTATAACTTGGTGGATTCAAAATGTCTCCGCAAGTAGAAAACGTGTGTCACATGGTCCGCCTCAATATGTGTTGTATTCAGATTCATCCTCTAAAGGCTGGGGCGCATTCAATGAAACTGAAAACATTAGGACGGGGGGAAAGTGGTCAGCGATTGAACAGGAAAAGCATATCAATGTTCTCGAGTTAACAGCATGCAAACTTACACTTCAAACTTTTTGCAAAGAAATAAATCACAAACATGTTAGACTTTTTACAGACAATACAGTAAGTTGTGCTTACATCAATAAATTTGGAGGGCGGAAACCAGAACTTGACACCATAGCCAGGGAAATTTGGTTCTGGTGTTTGGAGAAAAATATTCACCTTTCTGCGGCCCATGTTCCGGGTATTGATAATTGCGAAGCTGACGAGGAATCGCGTTCAGTAAAATTCAATGATGACACCGAATGGTCATTACAACCTGATATATTCACGGATATTCGTCAAGTCTTCCCTGAAATAACAGTGGACCTCTTTGCATCTAGGCTGAACAATAAAGTGACTAAATATGCTTCTCGTAGACCAGACCCCAATGCATTTGCAATAGATGCTTTTTCATTAACCTGGTATAATGAATTCTATTACATTTTTCCCCCTTTCAGCTTAATGGCAAAAATACTTCAGAAAGTAGTGGAAGACAAGTCGGAGGGGGTACTAGTGGCTCCAATCTGGCCAACCCAATCCTGGTGGCCAAGCCTTCTTCAACTGGTATGCGGACAATGTTTTCGTCTCCCCAGGATTCAGAAGATTCTTTATCTTCCGCACGACCCCGACAAGAGCCATCCATTGACCAAGATGAGCCTCGGAGTTTTTCCTATATCCGGGAAAGCCTGCGAAAGAAAGGCATTCCAAGACAGGCCACGGACCTCATCCTGCAGTCTTGGCGAAAATCAACCAAGGTCCAATACAATGGATATATCGCTAAATGGATCAAATTCTGTGGGGAAAAACTTGACCCCCTTCGACCCAGTGTCGGCATAATCTTGAAATTTCTCTCTCACTTATTTGATCAAGGGTTAAAGTACAGATCAATAGGCATTGCACGATCAGCTTTGAGTGTATTCCTCAAGATATGCAGTAACCTTGACATAAATAAGTTTGAGGAGATTTCTAGATTTATGAAGGGTGTTTTCAATACGCGTCCAGCATTACCCAGATTAACACATACATGGGATGTGGGCACGGTATTAAAATATCTTGAATCTATGCCGGATCAACTAACTTTGCTTCAGTTGTCGTGTAAATTGTGCATGTTATTTCTGCTGCTCTCAGCACAGAGGTGTCAGACACTTCATCTTATTGAGATTTCTGACATAAAGTTCATCAATGATCAGGTTTTTATTGCACCTTCACATGTATTAAAACAAACCAGGCCTGGTCATCACATTGACACTATTGTATTTGACAAATATCCCAAAAATGGGAAACTGTGTATTGTGTCGATTCTATCTAACTATTTGAAACGGACAAAAGACTTGAGGTGCGGCAACAGACTTCTAATAAGTACTTTGAAACCATACAAGGCAGTGTCACAAAGTACAATCTCTAGATGGGTGAAATTAGTTATGGTCAAAGCCGGCATAGACATGACTTTCCGGCCTCATAGCACTCGTTCCGCCTCCACATCCAAAGCAGGGCTTCAAGGGATCCCATTAAACTGTATCATGAAAACTGCAGGATGGTCAAATGCCAGGGTATTTGCCACTTTTTATAATAAACCCATTAAAAAGAAAGCAACCATTCAAGAAGCAGTTCTCTCGGTTGAGTAGACATAGTTAAATACATTGCATGCATATTAAATATAAACACATATTGATGAAAACTTTGCATCTTTTATGATTATTTCCAGTTGCTATTAATTCAACATATGAAGAATCATCTCTAAAATCTCTGTGGGGCCTCATTTAGGGGCTATGTGGGAGATGAAATTTATTAATTAAACGAAACTTACCTTCGCAGAAGGGAAGATGAAGTTTAGTTGTAATTTCATCGACCACTTGCCCCTAAAGGAGGTCTCACACCCTCCCACCCATGCCCTATAGGCTTGATTCTTCATATGCCGGTCAGGACAGTGTTTTCTAAC
The DNA here is from genome assembly GCA_964017185.1 of Rugalucina vietnamica. Classification (NCBI taxonomy): domain Eukaryota; kingdom Metazoa; phylum Mollusca; class Bivalvia; order Lucinida; family Lucinidae; genus Rugalucina; species Rugalucina vietnamica. The sequence goes on along the minus strand of OZ024875.1, from coordinate 22,280,440 downwards.
TGGCCAAAAACACTGTCCTGACCGGTCTCTAAAGACTGATAAGTTTTGCGGATGCTGCTAGCTGCGTCATCTCTGTGAGACCTCCTTTAGGGGCAAGTGGTCGATGAAATTACAACTAAACTTCATCTTCCCTTCTGCGAAGGTAAGTTTCGTTTAATTAATAAATTTTCGGCTAGAACAATCATTTTTTGTATGAAATATATAGTAACTAGAAAAAGTGCCTTGAGAGGCACGTATACCCCCGGCTGGTAGCTGTCCCCTCACCCCCCCCACCCCACCCCCCACCCCCTTACACACACCCACACCCACCCTCCCACCGACCCCAACCCAGACATTGCTACTGAAACTAACACATTGAACCTAAATTTCCAAATAAAAGAGAGCACCCTCAACAAGTACATCTGCAAAAAGCACTGTCTAAAACCATTGGGAGTGTAGTAGAATGACAGATCTATTTTAGAGCAGTATACAGAGCTGACTTGTATACTCAATCTAGGACTTGATCGCGGACATTGAGGGTCAGGTCCTCGGTCCTAGATGGAAAATAGAATGTCATTCTTCAATAATATTAATAAAAAAAAATAAAAATATATACAATGTTCTAGATTTTGACCTCTAGCCCTACCCATGGCATGACCCTAGAGTCTTATGTCAATAGGAACAATTCATACCTTATAGAGTACCTATGGTGTAAGTATGAATGATTTCTAAACATGGTGGTAAAGAAAAGTACATAAAATATAATTTTTAAAGAAGTTCTAGATTTTGACCTCTAGCCCCACCCCCCGCACATGGACCCTTGAGTCTGAACCTTACATGGTACCTATGGTCTAAGTATGAATCCCTTCTGACAAGACATTGTGGATGTAAAGAAAATGGACTTACAGAAAATTTATCATGGTATCTATCATATTATAAATGTGTCCTAGATTTTGACCTCTAGCCCCACCCCTGGGGATGGTACCGAGGATTTGGTGACATGGAATATTAAAGCAAACCCTATAGTGTATTCATAAACTAAATCCCTATGATTGTTTGTTAAGATATGGACTTAGAGAAGAAACATTAACATTGTAAATAGCACATTTTAAAGGTGACCTAGATTTTGACCTCCAGCCCCACCCCCGGGCATGGACCCTGGGGTCCGAACTCATGGAAATGAAGCAAACCCTATAGGGTACCTATGGTCCAAATATGAATGGTTTCTGACTATAGGTTCATGAGATATACACCTCTAGAGAAACTTTAACCAAAACTTTGACGTAAATTCCACGAACGTTCCGGAATTACGAACGAAGAAACGAACTAACTAACTAACTAACTAACTAACTAACTAACATACGAACGGACGAACGGAAAAGCGAAAACTATATACCCGTCAGCATAAATGCCGGGGGTATAATTAGGAAAAAGTTTTATAGAGTATTGTCCCCCCCCCCCCCCCCCCCCCCCCCCCGAGAACCAACAAAAGCTTTTGCATGCAAATGTGTTGCCATGTTTTACACAATATATGAAAGTGGGGGGAACGATACTGTAGAGCCCAAAAACCAGAGCCCAAATATTATAAACAGTTATAGCTACTCATTCAGGCAAAGCTAACATATTATAAGTAATGGAAAATGAAACAGTATAACATGGTCATAATATGCACTATTGGAAATGTTATTTACTTGAAACCGGATGCTGCAGAATCAACTTTCATCAGTTGGGCACGAGCATTAATAGTGTGCATCATTTTGTGGTACAAAGTTTTGGAGACACACTGTACAAATATTCCCTTGTTTGTTGCACAGCCTCTAATCTATAGCATTTGTATCTCTGTTTTATTATTTCCATACTGTGAGCGCAGATTTTCAGATCTGATTTTACTAGTTTATGGTTTTTGCTCAATACCTCATGAATGGGTTTGGCTAGCATATCGTAAGTGCAGTCCAATTAATCTATTTTTGTTGCGTTCGATACTTGATCTTTTGAAGATGCATTTCATTGTTGAACTATGGAGATAGGTAGCCGTGTTAGTATAGCTGGTGTAAATGTCTGTTATACTACATTGGACATGACCAACGAGGTAGAATTTATCATACATATTTGGCCACAATAATTCAATTGTACATGATGAATGTCAAACAAATTTGTTGCAATAACATGCTTCTCATGCCACATAGAGTTTTGACTTCTTAAAAAGAGTTTTTACTGATTCCAGATTGGAAACGGCCTTTTTTGCAATTTTCATTACAGAATATATATGGTATTCTAATATTCAATATGCAGAAATGCTATACAGGTACCTCCTAAAAGTTTTCTTAACAATATTTCATACTGCAAATATTTAAACATTTTCTGCGCATTTTTACATGATTCATGCATGTTTCTATCGAATGAATGCTCTAAAATACAAACATTAGTAACAACAATCGTCACCATGCAAGAAAAAAACAAAATTTCTACCTTTATGTAGTCATGATATTTTGACCCCAACCCCACAGAAACCTAAATTTCTACCAAACGATGACAGAATTTGTAAATATCTTAACACATATCACTTCATAAGACATGGAACTATTGTCCTCAGTTTACAGGATCAGCATCTGATGCTAAATACTCTGTGTTCTGGGCCGCTAAAGTATAGGCATATACAGGCCATATAGTCAACACTCCTTTGTCCAAAGTGTTGGACACCTAGAGCAATGGGACAATTGTTTATCCATATTTAAGAGCCTTGAATACCAAATGTGTAGGGGTTACCCCCCTTGATTCATTGACAATGTCCAAAACTTGCTCTTATGTGGCTAGGCACATAAAGCATTTTTGCCACCTATGTATCAAATATGCTGATCCTTAGCCACGTATGTACCCTCTCTTGGGAACGGACGCACGCACGGACGGACCTACGTTTGGGCACTTGTTGGTTTACGAATCCATACGACTGTTGGGTATGGACTATTGGGTAGAAAAAATCGTTCTCA